>CAJGYO010000001.1:24985115-25684585 GCA_904845875.1 Miscanthus lutarioriparius
CCACTTCCAAGGAAGGTCGGCGGGGTTCACTATAAAGCCTTTCAAAGAATTCGTCTAACATGTTAGGGCCGCCAGCGTATGTGGCCCATCTCTAGGAGTGGCAAGCGTGGGCATCGTGAAGACGGTACACACTTCCTAGCAAAGACAAAGGAAACATACCTGCGCCTCAAAGGTAACCACTAACAAGCTAGAAAAGATCCTCATCTTGAGCTAAAGCCCGAGCCATATGGCCCTCACAATTTATCTTTGTAAGTCCGGATGATCGCTACAGATAAGTCCTTAGGGAGAGCAATCAAGCATATAGACACTTCATTTGTATCCATGTTACTAAAAAGTCATGTTTTAATGTTTATTGCATATATCATTAGTCAAGTTACAAGATCATGGTTTTGATTAAGCACTAGCAAAAACTATCCCATGCAATATCCCAAAGGTTTCAAGGTGCAAGATATCAAATATCTAGGATATCCTTAATGGTAACAAAGGAGACACATGCAATATGAATTAAGTGTTTAAATGTGAATAGGTAACAAGGATAATCCCATACTATACTTGCCTTACACACCGATCCTTCGGTAAGCTTTATCTTCAATGTCCTTCTTCTTCTTAGATCACCACGTGTATCTCACCGACTGGACAATCGTAGAACACCACACAAACATCCATACACATACATGCATAGCATACAATTGCATCTATATCAGAACAGTACACCAATCATAGAAAAATAAATAAAAGAGATTGATATACGATTCTACGCATCACTACGAACACACAATCGCTGAGAGGCACGCTAATCGAAGCTACAGTTGAAAAGTTACAACTACGAGAGAGATCGCTTAACACGTGGAAAAGAAACTATAGGCTTCGTTTATGTTAACTATATGAATTCATATACAAAAGATGTTTATAAATAATATAGATTATATTAAGTCAACTTTAGATTTGAATTATAAAACAAAAGTAAAACAGATCATATTTTATGTATAAAACTCAGTTGTATAATCTTTAATCAAGATATGATTTAAACTATGATTTTTATGAAATAGTAATGTAGTAAACACTATAATTAACGCATAGATCTCGTTGCTATGAATCTAACGCAACTTGAACGGACTATTTCGGAGTTAGAATGAATAAGTTATGATTTAAACAAGTTTTGCTTTAATTAAATAATGGATTAAATCTATTCATGAATCTCAAGTGTTGAAAACATGCCTAACAGTTGTATAAACATGTAGAAAACATAAATACGATCCCAACGCAATTTGAGCGGGTCAAATCGGACTTAAAACACAAAAGTTACGCATGAAATAAGATTCAGTGACATTCCTGTAAATATTTGAACTCAAATTTGAATTAAAACAATTAAAAATCTGAATTTAAATGTATTTTGGACTGGGCATACTATTTCTGGAAATTACAGGGTCCTAACTGAATAACAACAGGACGGATTTGTAATTCTTTTGAATCGCCACGCAGATCATGGGTTAATTTCTTAAAACTCAGGGGCTAATCGCAAAAAAAGCAGCTGCTTTTGATGGGGGTTTGACTCGTGGTGCCGATGTGTGCGCCACGCTGTGGCATTGGTTGGTTGGCCTTGATGTGCCACGCAGCGTCGGTGGACGCCTTGTGGCCGACTTTGGCGATGGTGGACCGAGTCCACAGGTCCCGGTGGACCGGTTACATGAAACAGTATATTCTAATCGTGACCGTCCGTGCTAGATCTAACAATGAAGAGGTGCTTGGGAGGATCTCCACCGGTGCTGCTTGAGCCTTGCCAATGAGCCCTCCATGGCGTGGCATGAGCGAAGCTTCGGCGGTGGACGCCGGAAGGCGATTCGCCACGCCCTACCCAACCGAGAACGCTGGATGATCTCTGGACCTTGCGATCTCATTGGAATACCTAATGGGGACGGGGACCACGTCGGGCAACGATCATGGCGGCGGCGCCATGGCGGCGGCTCGGGTGTTCGCCGTTCACGTCATTCTAGGGCGCCATCGATGAACCGAAGGCATGGGGAGCGATAGGGAGCTCACCATGAGTCGAGAAGAAGAGGTCTGCGGCGTCTGGAAAGCCTCAAAGGCTTGGTCGACGGCGGCGGTGCTGCTCGAGAGAGAGAGGGAGGTGCGGGTGAGGTGAATCCAACCAAAACGTGACCAAAAACAAAATAGGAGGTACCTACTGGCGCGTGGTAGAAGTCTGGAGTGAGCTCGGGACGTCGTCGGCGGCGAGGTTTGAGGCACAAAAGCAATGAGCTACTCTGGCGGTGAGGCGAGCTTCGAGCGGACGGAAAAAGAGAGAAGACGGGCGTGGCTCGGGTTTTTATAAGTAGGCGGACGACGCGGCATAGATAGAAGGAAGGGGAGCAGCGGGCACTTCCCTTGCGGGAGAGACGGCCGCGATGGCTTGCCATTTGGGGCTGCGCCATCGACGGGCGAGAGAAAGGAAAAGGGCATCGGGAAGAAGGAAAGTGGAGGGAGGCGGTTCGACAAAGCGGGACCAGCGGTGTAGTGAGAGCAAAGCAGCGTCTGCAATGGCTAATGGGTGGTGAGGTGGGTGCGTCTTGAGCCATTGCTGCAATGAGAGAAAGGGGAGCGGAGCGGCGTGGTAGCCAAAGCCGAGCGGACTTGAGAAAGGTGAATGGTCACTCTGGCACTGAAGGTCAGCAGGCGGTCATGAGCAAAGAACATTTGGCAGGCAGTTAGTGGTTGCCGAAAGCAGATCAAAGCCGAAAGCATTGGCATGAGGCAGAGCCGAAAGAGGGAAAGGAAGGGACAATTTGGGCGAGGCGGGAAATCGGGAAGGAGGAAAGGAGGGGTTTCTTTGGTGGGTTGGTTCTATCTTTGAAATTTGAAAAGGAAGAAAAAGAATTTCTTTTCCAAATCTTTTTTTCCTATTTTGTTTTCAAAGCCAATTCAAAAGTAAACCAATTGTAAATTTGAATAGAGTTTTGAACATACTTTTCATCTCAAATATAATTGAGCAATTTTGGTAAGTTTCCACAAATAAACTTTTCCATTTTTTTAATCCTCTTATTTTCAAATTTTCTTTTCTTTCAAAGCCATTTTTAAACTCTTTTCAAAAGCATGTTAACCATTTTGACTAAAACCACTCAACCAATAAAATTAAATGCAATAGCATGTATGCATCAAACATATTGCTACCTTATAATGTATTTTAAATTAATGAAAATTTTTATTTTCCTATATTTCATGTGCACAAAATTCATAAATAAATCATTTTAACTCTTCTTTAAAAGAGGCAATTTTTAGGGTGTTACAGGAACCCATCGTCCTTGTCGTTGTCTCTGTCGTTGGCGCCCTTCTTCCTGGCGTCGTCGTCGGGAAGTCCGAGCTTGGCGTAGTAGCGTCGGAGTATGGTGCACTCTTCGAGGGTGTGCTTTACCGGGCCCTGATGGTAAGGGCACGGCTTCTTGAGCATGTCGTCGAATAGTCCGGGGCCTCTGGCGGGGCCTCGGGGATTCCTGCGATCCGCGACTGCGACAAAATCGACCTCGAGGGCCTCTTGCTTCCCCTGGCGCCCCTTTTTCTTTTTCTTGGAGAAATGGGAGGGCGAGGCCCTAGAGGTCTTGTCCCTCCACTTCCCCTTCGCTTCGCCGTCGGGGAAGATGGCCCCGACAGCTTCTTCGCCCGAGGCGAAGTTGGTGGCGACGTCGAGGCCTTGTTGCCGAAGTTGGTGCGTTCGGCCTAACTCTCGGACCAGGTCTTAGTAGGAGGTGCCGAGAGAAAAGCTGGACAACTTCCGAGTCCCCGACTTTGGGCAACTCGGTCTGTGACTTGAAAAGCCGGATGAAGTCTCGGAGAGACTCGTCCGGCTTCTGGCGACAACTCTTGAGGTCCTAGGAGTTCCCGGGGCGCACGTATGTGCCCTAGAAATTCCTGACGAAGACCTTGACCAAGTCGCGCCAGTTGTGAATTTGTGAGGGAGGGAGGTGTTCGAGCCAGGCTCGCGCCGAGTCTGACAGGAATAAGGGGAGGTTACGGATGATGAGCAGGTCATCATTCGCGCCACCTAGCTAACAAGCCAGGCGGTAATCGGCCAGCCACAGCTTGGGGTTGGTCTTGCCACTATACTTCGTGAGATTGGCCGGTTGCCGGAACCGGGCAGGGAATGGAGCGCCGCGGATGGCCTTACTGAAGACTCTAGGGTCAGGCGGCCTAGGAGAAGGATTGCGGTCCTCCCTGCTGTCGTAGCGGCCACCTCGGTGTGGGTGGTAACCTCGGGCGAGCCTGTCGTTGTCGTGGCGTCGTCGCCTGCTGACCACGTCGTGGTCCTCTTGCGCCTCGCGTCGGTCGCTATGGCGGTCGTGGACTGAGGGGGCCTTGAGGTGATCGTGCACCGAGGGCCGCTTCGAGATGTTCTCACGTCACCGAGACGTGGAGCTCTCGGCCTGCTGTACTACGGCGGTCTTGAGAAGGTCTCGGAGCTCGCCGCGGACCCGTCGCCCCTCCGTGGTAGAGGGATCGGGCATCGCTCGGACTAGCATCGCCGCCGCCGCGACGTTCTGGCTAGCGCGATTGAAGATTGGGGGTTGCTCACTTCCTTCGTCGTTGTTGATGCGGCGATGTACGTCGTGGGCCCTCTGCCGGGCCCCTCCGCCGTCACCGCGGCCTTGCTGCTCCTACTCGAGAGTGTCTCGAAGTTGCTCCAGGTCCAGGTGTCGGATATCCCCAGGGGCGATGTTCACGTTCCGCGCCGCCCGGAACTCGACGAGCGGGGGTGTGGCGTCGCCCGCCCCTTGGCGGAGTGGGGACCGGTTGCCTGCCCTCTCACCCTCGTCACTTGCCCCTGGCATTCCGAGCCCGATGTGGAAACACTCTTGAATGGGATCGTAAGTGCTTTCGTCATCAGAGTCGGAGTGGCCGAAGCAGTAGTCGCTTGTGGCCAAGAAGCGGCGCATAGCCTCGGGGTCACGAAGCCCGGAGAAGTCCGCTCCGACCCATGCCTCGTCCTCCTCCGAGGATTCAGTGTGGGTGTGGGTCGAGATTGTGGTGGAGAACTCGAGGGCGAATCGTTGGTGGTGTCCCGAGGGCTCCGCGTGCGCGGAGGCATAAGCAAAAGCATAGGCGGCGGCGATGTTTTTCAGCCCAAAGAGGTATGGGGATGGTGCCACCGCTGGGCTCCGCTCCCTGAGTTGATTCCTTAGGAAGCGGCGGGGCAGAGCTTGACGACGGGACGTCGCTGCACGCTACTGGCGTCTTTCCCCTGCCCAGGCTTAGGCTAGACAGGTCCCCAACCAGGGATTCTGTACCAACAGCCAGGCAAGGGATGTCGACGGAGTGTGGCGCGTAGCCCTGAGTTCGCGTGGCGTCGGAGTAGTCCCGCTCGCGTCGTGCCTGGCGAGCATGACGAGAGCGGCGGCTTGGGCACCACTGCGTCCGGGCTGCCGATGCTCGACGTCATCGCCGTCCGGTGGGGCTCTGGGTGTGAGGAGTACCATATCGTACTCACATTCTAGAGCCATGAACTCTAGGCTCCCAAACCTGACCACCGTGCCGAGACGTAGTGGACGTATGGGGTCAGCCATCCGAAACTTGTTGGGACGATCATGCTAACACGCAGAGGCCCCTACCTGGCGCGCCAACTGTCGGTGTTTCGGACCGGGGGGTCCTTAACCAACCAGTAAATGTGAACTGCGTGCCCCTAATCCTGGATGGTGATGCAAAGAGACACAAGGTTTATACTGGTTCAGGCAATCGGTGCCCTACGTCCAGTCTAGGAGATCGATCTTGTATTCTTTGCACCGAAGTGCTTGTAGTAGGGGGTTACAAGCTGGGTGAGAGAGGGAGCTAGTCCCAAGTCTCTCACGTGGAGTGGTGCGGGCTGCTTGAGTCGTTGCTCTCGCAGGCGTGGGAGCGTCGTGCGTGATTGAGTGAGTGTGTTTTTGCGTGAGGGCGGCGTGGTCTCGGTCCATAGAAAGCGCCCCCAGCTACTTCCTTTTATAGTCACAAGGAGGGAGCCAGGAGTACATGAGAGAGCTACACGTGGAGCCTTAGCGAGGAAGGAAGATCGATCTTGTGGCCTATTCTCAGTGAAAGCATAGTGTCGGGAATGGCAATTGGTACTTGATCACTGGTGCGTCATGCCGGCCATGCCTGAGGCTGTTGAAGTCGTAGGGGTCCTCATTGACGTTTAGTCAGCATGGCCTCCTCTGTAGGTGACATGCCGTGCCTTGTGAATTTTTGACTTAGTGGTTCGCCGAGGCCTGGCAGGTGTTTGTGGCCGGCCGCGCCGAGGCCTGATTTGCCGAGGCCTGGGAGGTGACCTGAGTACGATGCGGCGGTCTCGGTGGTCAGCGTCGTACCCGGTTTAGGTGGAAAAGTGCAGGGCGTGTGTCCGTAAAGCACGGTAGTCCCTACACTGTTAGTGGGGAATGGTAAAAAAGGAGATTTGACCGCCGTCCCATCGCCCCTGTTGCTATGCCCTGCCAATCGTGGCTGTCGTAGGCGCAACCAGGGGTACTTACACGGATGGGACGGCCCGCCAGAGGGGCAGTTGAGGCGGAGACGACGAGGATGCGGGACGAGCCCGGCCTCGGCCAAGGCGGAGAAGGAATAGTACGTCTAAGACCCTGCCGGGGGGTCTCGGACGAGGCGAGAAAACAGCGGTTGGGCTCTCCTGCGGTTTTCGAGACTACTGAGGACATGGACTTGACCTTCCATGTTGCTTTGTCCTTGCACGGGGTTAGGTAGCATGATGATGAACCTGCGATGGCGAGATAACCCCTGCTGCGCCCGGTCCCCGTCCCGTCGTTCGCTCGCCCTGATGCACTGAAAAGCGGTGACGTTTGTGGGAGTAGTTGGGCGCATTAATCTGGACGTGACGTTTTGTCAGAGGAGTTTTGTCGGGGACGGTGGTTCGAGTATGTTTGCCGAGCCCAGCCTCGAGCGAATCAGAGAATTGGCATCCCATCCGAGACCTTTCGGGGCGAGGCCTCGGCGAGAGGGCCTCGATGGGGCGCTTTTGGCCTTTCATATGAGGCCTCGGCGCAAGGCCTCGAGCGAATCGGAGAATTCCGCAGAGACTTGGCGGTAGTCTTTTGGCTTTGATTTTTGCAAGGTTTAAGCAACATTTTTTGTTCTTGCTTAGGGTACCCCTTCTTGTGGTATCCGACAGTAGTCCTCCTCTAGTGACAACCAGACTTAAGTTGGTGAAACCACTCTTGACCTTTGGCGTTCACTCAAGGCCGCCTCAATGGAGACGAAGGTCTAAGTGGAGGATTTGAGCTTCAAGGAACAAATCATCGCGTCCTTGATTTGGTTTGCCACACATTGGCATTTCCATCATCTTTTTGTGCTTCCGCTTGTGTCCACTTGATTGTACCTGTTTGTGCAGGGGCTTTGTGAACCTGTCAAGGAACACCTAAATAAGTACCACACCAAGTTTGGTTCATGATAGAAGTGTGGGGGAGTTATAACATTTGTGCAAGTTTTATGCGAAACAACCATGCGTGTTTAGTAGATATTTTTTTTGAACTTTAGTAGATATTTAATACATTGAAAACTAAAGGTGTGTTTGGTTGGGATCCTGAGCGATGTAGCTATGGCCAGGCATCCATCTCAACCTCAGACGTGAAAAATTCATTGCTTGGGAGTTGGGAGTGATGCCTGGACCAGGCAGCTCCAGCCAGTCCTCAACCAAACAAGCCCTACGCATCGGAGGCTGCAATGGAAAAACCAATACTTGAATGTTCTTTCTGCTATCCAAGCATTGGTTTTACAACATACTGCGGCTGCTTTAAGTCCTTGGACTCCTAAGGTGCCCATATATAGGTCCTAAAACTTGTCAAATGAACAACTAGAGACGAAAATCTTTTTAATCAATGAGTAATCATAATGTAGTAGATACTCCAGAGTGGAGCCAGAGACGTCTCCATGCTCTTCATCATCATTGCCGCTATTGTGTTCCATACGTGTCAGACACCATGTTGGAAGCCACATAGGCAAGTTTATCCTAATCAGGGAGATTTGTATCTTCAGCACACCAAACAAGTCTAAAGATGTATTTTGAGTGTCCAGACCTAGTCACCATGAGACAATTTTAATAGGGGGAATTCCCCGTGTGCCATTAAAAAAGATCGCAATGCTCTGTGTGTCTCTGGAAAAGTTCAGCAGTCTTCAACGCCACTACTCCAACTTTTTCGTGTCCTCCATGCCACTTTCGTCAGTTTAGGCTCTAACGCCGTCAAACTGCAGGTGTGAAAAGACGAAAATACCCTTAAGTCTAAATATGTTATTAATTTTTTTTAGCATCTTAACGACTTCAAATGAAAAACTCAAAACTAGAAAGTTGTAGATCTCGTCGAGATCTATAATTTTTATATAAAAATTATTTTCATTTAATTCCGCAAAAAAATGATTTGATATGATTAATATATCTTAGAAAAATTATATTTTTTTGCGGAATTAAATGAAAATAATTTTTATATGAAAATTATAGATCTTGACGAGATCTACAACTTTCTAGTTTTGAGTTTTTTCATTTGAAGTCGTTAAGATTCTCAAAAAAATTAATAACATATTTAGACTTAAGGGTATTTTCGTCTTTTCACACCTGCAGTTTGACGACGTTAGAGCCCAAACTGACGAAAGTAGCAAGGAGGACACGAAAAAGTTGGAGTAGTGGCGCTAAAGACCGCTGAACTTTTCCAGGGGCACACAGGGCATTGCGATCTTTTTTAATGGGACACAGGGAATTGTCTCATTTTAATAACAGCACACTTTGTTCTCCCAAAATATAACTAACTATTCATAAACCTAGAAATGTTGGCTTTTCCAAATCAAATATGACTTGCTGAGATTCATATAAAGCAATGTAGTACCATAAGTTCAAATAAAATCATAAACCTACAACATCGTATCAATATTATTTCTGACATTCCACGTCACAAACTAGTTGCCAACTACATCAACATCACGTTCTGTTTGTAAGGCTAAAATGTTACAACAAGAGAACTGCAGCTGGAAAACCGTCAAGGAATCCAATTGACAAAGTTGCGTACAGGGGATCCAATTGATTTAGGAACCGTTCGTTTACTAGGGAATGGAGGCCTGGAACAGTTCCAGATGGAATGGCAAGTCTATTTATAGTAGCAATGATCAGCTGGATTATTTCCAGCCCTCAATCCCCGCTAATCGAACGAGGCCTTAGGGATCTCGATGGTGAAATTGACACCATTTCAGTCCAACTGACAAATAAAAGTGGAGCTTCAGTTTGACACAGGACCAGCAATAAACTTTGTATACCAAATTTCAAAAATTTGTTTGTCAGACCAATGCTTTCCCGTCATCAGAATTTCAGAACCAAACAAGGTGGCGTCAGTGTTGTTACTGTGCCCACCGTTATTCATCACATTATTACACTTAGAAAACATTTGTCTGATTGATCTCACGGGAAATAATACATCCACAACATCTTGTTAAGGCAAGGCTGCCATTGCAATAAGAAACTGCATTCTCCTGATGGCAGTTGCACCCATTCATCATTCCAAGAAGACATTTTTTTTCCTTCATGGCAAATATAATTCTCACGTCGTATATTCAGCATTTATTTCAACATATTTGTAGCTCAGATCACAGCCCCATGCCTTTCCATTTCCTCCTCCACTCCCTGTCAATAACACAATTGACACAATTCATAATAACAAGATAGCAATTTCATAAGGTAGCTTTTTTTAGTAAGAATTTGGTAAGGTAGTTGAGATGGAGAACCAAATAGCCTGGTACAAAATGATGGGTAACAAATGACATCAGCTTTCCAAACAAAAATCCAAGTGTTTGCTGCAAGCATTTGTTGAACTCATAGGATGCCAGTTTAGTCTACCTGGCCACTGTGATAACATAGGATCAGCCAAACTACCGATGAACAAGAGAAATGCCACCGCAAATCAAATGCAGGAACAACAAATCTATGCTGGACGCAAAGGGTCCCACTGACAAACCAGATGTTTTGAACAGTTGCAAAGATAAATAAACACCACAATAATTGATAATCTTCACTCGGAAATAAAGAAGCTGAAAGCTTACCAACTGATATATCAATGTTCACTGTACCATGGGCATCTCCAGCATCTTTGAGATACCTGCTAGCTGCGGATCTAAAGAAAGAGAATAAGCATTTAGATCCTAACAGAAGAGCTAAAGAAATCCTAGTCTATTTACAATGATCAAAACGACGAAACATGGATTGACTATGCAATAAAAACTTTCTCTAACCTGTCAAAGGGGAGTGGTTGGCCATTTTTCATTAGTGGAATAACTCCCAGAGAAATATCAAGTCGATTTGCGTCAAATTGAATGCCTGAATAGCCAACTGAGCAAGCAATTCGTCCCCAATTTGGGTCTCTTCCAAACACAGCGGCCTGTCACAAATAATATAATTATTCTGGCCTTCTGGGGGATGAAAGAAAAGAAGACTGCTTTGGCTGATATACTACTGAATTGCAGAAGTTGGTACATAAACTATTAACATACTTTAACCAGAGAAGAAGATGCTACTGAACGAGCAATTTTAGCAGCTTCTGCCTCACTGTTGGCGCCACTTACAGTAACCTGCACAGGAGAAGGCACATTAAAACATTATGTCATATTCCTGAAAATCTAGAAAGGAGATATATAGTACGCGCTAAAGTTTTAACTTTTCAGATAAGCCCAGTTTTAACTTTCCAGATAAGCCAAATTGTTTGTTAAAACCTAGAAGACCAATTATCAAGTCCAAAATAAATAGCATCAAAGGATTATGTCACTTAACCTCAATTAGGCATGTTGCACCCTCACCATCCCATGCTATGGATTTCGCAAGACCTTGCATTACCTACATGGAAGGAATAAGTCAGCATAGGAACTTAACAGGTAAACAATATCTGCTTAGGGGGCAAAAACTAAGGTGCAGAAATGTGTTACTGAGGACAATATAAAGCTCATTTTGGTCTATCACATGTAACCTAGAGCGAAAAATAACTTAATAATGACTGTGCCGGCATTAAAGTACATCTGAACATAAGCGCTTGCTGACATACATGAAAATATTAAGGAGCATGGAGTAATACTTACTGCATCTAGGCAAGCTTGGAACTGTTGAGCCTCAGTGCTATCAAGACTTTGAATTCCAGATAAACCAGACAACCCACTTGCCATAGCAATAACACAGTCATTGGTACTAGTATCACCATCCACCTTCAGAATTATTGCACAAAACAATTATTGGTTTGTACGCCTACTATATGAAGAAGATACAATCCATAACAGTACTACAAAATAATGGACCTAGGTCAAGATCCTGTCAGTTAGATTGCCACATTTGCAAGAAAATTAAATCTCGTTTCAAGGAAAAAGGTACTTCATTATCTAATATGCACACTACCTATTGCAATATTAATTCTTTAAAGTAGCAGTGTATAACTCAGAGTAGTATTTGTTAGGTCGAAGATATGAACAGCATACTCCAAATATATTGAGTATGTTCACGAACAAAATTGTGGTGCCCCCCACCCCTAGTAACCATCTGCGATTTATGTGCATGTGCCATGCTGTTTGCTTTTATATAAATAATTGACGATGCCAAAATTTCCTACCCATGTTGTGTGATTGCTTACACGTGATCAATACAATATACAAGAGCGGAGACTCACTGTAATTTGGTTGAAACTTCTACTCACTGATGTCCGGACCATTTCTCTCCAGACATCACTGCTGACTTGAGCATCTGTGGTTAAAACCTGTAATAGAAAAAATGGCCATCAATCTTTGCTACATGCCTCAGTAGAGGGAGGGAGAAACAGAGGGTGGGAACATACACCGAGCATTGTTGCCATATTTGGGTGAATCATTCCAGAACCTTTAGCCATTCCACCTATTCTGATAGCCACTCCTCCAATCTAGTTTTGAACAAGAATTGATGACAATAAAATCCAAGGGGAGAACACCACGAGTAAACCAAGAGACTCAAACCTCAGTCTGGACAGCAATGCTCTTGCTAACAAGGTCTGTAGTTGTAATGGCCACAGCAGCAGAATTCGCACTATTGAAGAAGGTATATTAGGTGACCAACAATAAGTACCATTAAAATTATATCAATGATTATCATGATGATTTTACAATTTGAAGGCTTGAGATATAATGCTACTCATGATACTGAATATTATTACCCCTGAACTGAAGAAGACAGCGAGCCCACAAGTCTAGGTAGCGAATTTAAAAGTGCCTCCTACAATGCCAAAGCCCAGATATCAGATAGGCACTTTACTATATCATACTAGCATCAGTGGGCTAATGTGAAACAAATAGCCCAGTCATATTGGGCGTATCATAGTGTACCTTCTTTATCCTTTGACCAATGACACCAGTAGACTGAATCAGTATGTTATCTGTGCTCACATTGAGAAGCTGCAGCAGTGGTTAGGAGTTAGCATAGCAGTAAAATGACTTTACTTGCGAACAAGCACCTAGGGCCTGTTTGGTTGTCTGGATATAGCCTGGCCTAGCTCCTGGGATGCATGCTCAAGCCATTTAGTTGCCTGCAATCCTTCCCGGGCCTGGCCCGGAGCGTGCAGCCGGCGCCCCGCAGCCTGGCTCGTGGGAATCCGTTTCCAGGCGGCCTGGCTCGCATGGGCAGCGTGAGCGTGTGCGTGACGATGCAGGTGCGAGCGCAGGTCAAGGCAACCAAACAGCTGCTCTATGCATCCTGGCGCTGCAGATCAAGGCAACCAAACAACAATGGCCTGCTGCCTGCATGGCCACAACCTAGCCAGAGGAGGCCTGGCTGGCTAGATGCGATGCAGGCTACCTGAGAAGGAAACCATACAGGCCCCTAAAGGGCAGGTCCCTACCTTGGCAACAGCATCTGCACTATCCACTGCATCCTGATAGCCAAGATCACCCTGATAGCCAATCATTTGAGACAATAGCTCAATATCAGTCACTGAGTTCTGATATACAGTTCATAACTGCTAGTCTGCTACTGACGAGTATGACAGATATGGCACTTATAAACACTTACAGTTGCAGCATTTGCTTGTCCAGCATTAATTAACACAGCACGACCCTATGCAACAAAGTGTTACAAAAGGACAAAAAATTAACAAGTGATTAGCCCAAATTGATCAGCAAAGTCCTTCAGTTTGAAGGCAGATGAGAGGCAGGATTAGCTTACTATTTTCGATGTGCTAAGGACATGCTTGCAATACAAAACAGGTGCAGCGGCAACAACGTTTGTTGTAAATGTTCCTGAAAGGAGTTCAGCATGAGAACTGAGCCTAACTAATATATTACCAATCGTATAAAGCATAGCAAGTAAATTCAGAAGACAATACGCCCTGCAACATTAGCAACAATAGCATATCTAGCTGTTCAGTTCATCCAAATCCAAATGAGCATAGACTAGACACCTAGCGTGCCAAAGTGGCATTCAGAGATGACAATAACATCTGGTTACCTGAGGCATGCCACATGCCAGTGACCATTGAAGCTCATAAGAGTCACTCATACCTGCTACAGTTGCGTCGACGTCGCAGGCGACCAGTGCCAAGTCAGGCTTCTCGCCCTTGGCACGCAACCCACCATAGATGCCCGCCGCCTTGAACCCCTTCGCGGCAGTAACGCCGCCTTCTACCTGCATTTCACACCAACAAGCAGAGTCTTAAGCCCAACCAAAGCCCTCCCATCGATACCCGCGCCTAGGAGCCTTGCTATTTCGCCAGTCACCTGCTTCCAAGGGCCCTCGGGAAGGAGGATCGGTGCTGCGGAGATGAACCCCCCGGCGGACGCGACGGAGCAGACGACGACCCTGCTCGGAGCTGCCCGGGAGTTCATCCTGAAGGAGCGAGGCTGAAGCGGGGCGCGGGAGTGGAGGAGCAGGAGGGACGGGGGCGGCATCGCTGCTGCTGCAGGCGGCTGGTCGTGGCGCGCGGGGGCAGGAGGGTGGGAGCGTGGCGGGAGGCGGGCCGGCGACTTGGGCGAGGCCGGCCGGCGGGTTGGTGCGTGTGTAGTTGGCGGCGGCGGCGGCCTGGCGGGACAGGTGGGTCTTCGGCCTCAGGAGCCCGGTCAAAAGAGCGCTTGCTATCTGAAAGCCCCCTGGACCCTAAACCGGTTACCGGCCCACCTGCTACGCTCGCAGTGGAGGTAGCAAATCCAATATAATCGCGTCCACCTCCCTTGCTAACTTCCTGAACGTGGAAGTCTCTCTATTAGTAGACCCTCCTATATTTTATATAATAGAGATAATTAGGAATCCTAATTCTAATAGATCTCCAATCATAAATAACTTGAATAGAACTCTAGTCTATATCTATACCTTTTATATTTGTGTCCTACGTATATTGTATGTGATCCAAACTAATTCCCGGTCAT
Source organism: Miscanthus lutarioriparius (assembly GCA_904845875.1). NCBI lineage: Eukaryota > Viridiplantae > Streptophyta > Magnoliopsida > Poales > Poaceae > Miscanthus > Miscanthus lutarioriparius. The sequence continues at coordinate 24,999,486 of CAJGYO010000001.1, forward strand.
ACAAATTAGAACAACTCGTATTTAGCGATCCGATTGCCATACGTATTGAGTTTCGTTGCAACACACAGACGCATTTCCTATATATATTTCCCTCTGCATGTTTGGTCTGGTTTCCATTTTATTCGGTAATGCTCCTGTTCGGTCGTTCGGACGGACCGGCCCCGCCCGAGTCGCCAACTTGCGGAACCGACCACACCCGCGTCGCCTCATTCCGCATCGCCCCCTCACTCTGCGGCGTCTGTGCGTTGCGCGCCCCTGCTCGCGGGACGGATCCTGCCCTCCCCCGCGCCGCCCCCGCCCGGCTTTGAGCTCCGCGTCGACAAGCCTCCATTTTCGTCCAGGCAGCAAGTAGATGTTGCGCTTGGAAGCGCGTGTTCAAGCGTCTGTTTTAAGTGCTTCAGATATTTTAGAGGTATGTTGCAGGTGTTTCATATGGATGTTGCAAAAGTAGATCGAAATATTGTATATGTTGCAATGAGTATACACGTATGTTCCCAATATTTCATTTGTTTTTTCAGACGTATGTTGCAAGTGTTGCATTTGAATGTTTCAAAAGTAGATCAGGTGTTGCATCTTCCTCCTCGCCTTTTGCTGCCTCGTCTCGGTGTCTCCTCCTCCTCGCCTTATGTTGTCTCGCCTCGGTGTCTCCTCCTCCCGGCACCGGCTGGGCATTCGCCTCCTCCTCTCTCTCTTCTTAATGTTGGTGACATACGAGGCAGCGCGGCCCCATGTGGACGTGCGAAACGGATGCGGCCCCCATGTGGCGTGCGAAACGGCGTAGAAAAAATGACCGCACGCCCGTGCTTCCGGACGCCCCATCCGTTCAGACACGCAGACGATTTTTTTCCTTCACCTCCTCCGTCTGCTGAATCCGCTTAGGAGTTAGCAGCCTGTTCGTTTGGCTATGGCTTGTCGTAAACGATCGTAAATTTTTAGCCGGAACAATATTTTTCTTTCACACAAACCAGCCAATAGTACTTTTTTCACGAACCAGCAACGAAACGAACCAGCCAACCGAACAGCCTGTAGGAGGTTGAGCGTAGACGTACGGTACCAGTCCTTTATTTTCTTTTGGCTCCCCGTCCTCACGTTTGAGTTCGTATATGGGGTTTCTTTTGAATTTTTCATAAATGTCAGAAATAAATAATAAATGTAATATTATGAACCTTTGAATCATTGAACAAAACATTTCACCGCTAAATTGTTAATGTAGTTATGATTAGGAACCAAATTGTTTTTGTTAAAACCTGGACCGTACGGATAGTCCAACTAATCAAACAGTTAGTATGAAAAATTGAAAAATAAAGGTATGGTATATTTATGAGTAAATATCTATGATTAGGAGAAAAATATATCAAGGTCGTTTTTTAATTCGATAATGGTTTAATAGGACATTATCAATATTATTAACAACATTAATTTATATAATAAATGTCATGATTATCATTACCATTGTTATTTTTTATCAACGTTTGATAGTTTTTTTTCTCCTTTTGCAACGTGCAGACGTATTTGCTAGTATATTAATAAGCTCTCATACTATCATAAATTTAATAGGACATAAAAAAACTACATAGGTCCATAATTTTCTAAAAAAATACCAAAAATTAAGATCAAATAAAAAAACAACAGATTGAAAAATGATCATGAATCCAAATTAGAAAATGAGATCTTATAATTTTTAATCATTATATAGACGTAGACATTCAAATATATGCACGAAACTCCAATTTTGTTTATCTTATGCTCAAGAAATCCTTCATTATGTTTTTCACGCACTGGACATGAGCACATGAACATCTCACCCAATATACTATACATCATATTTCAGAACTACTCCCTCCGTTTCAAATTATAAGTCGCTTTGACTTTTTTAGTATATCTATTTTGCTATGCATCTAGATACATAGAAAAATAAATGAACTAAAAAAATCAAAGTGACTTATAATTTGGAACATATGGAGTACCTCATTGGACTTGTTGAGAAAATTGATCATTACTTATGCAGCGGAGGTGATGCAAACTAAGCCTAGTGTAGCTAGTTGAGTTGGAACCTAATCCAAGTTTAAATTCTCGATTTGACGTGAATGATCTTACTTTCTTGGATATATTTTAATATTTAATACTATTTTTTTAATGATAGACGACATACCCTTCAACAACGAGACGTCTGTAGACTTCGCTAATCTCAACATGTGCTAGTCCTTGTTGGGGCACATTCAGAAGTCCTCGTAGAGTCGTATCTAAGGAAGCGAGGCAATAGGCAACCAGATGAGAAGTGAGGAGTTAGGCTTTGCCACCTCCCGCAGATAGACTTAGATCATAGTTCCTAAAAAGTCAGTTGGTAAATCAATAAGTTTTTTCAAGTGGCTAAAAAAATTAGGAGAATATTTGTTGGGTTTCTCCAACAATTTTTGAAATCTGGCTCATAATATATAGAAGTCAATTTTGCATCAGGAGTCCTAGACTTTTTTGAAATCACACCAACCATTTTTATAGTTCCTTTCTCTTTTATACATTTGCATTGGAAACCTTGTCCTTCTTGTTATTCCTTCCCACGTCCTTCAACCATTGGCGGACACATATGCTGCGTGCATATTTGTGTATGATTGGGTCGATTTTCCTAAATGCGGAAAGATTGAGAGTTGAGGTAGGGAGTTGTTGGAGAGTTTTTTTTTTCACTCTTACCAAAAAAAAATCAAGATTGAGAGTGGTTTTTGGAAATGCTCTTAGCAATACCAGTATAACCATGATTCGCCACCTCCACCCCAGGAGGCTCGTCAAAAGTTTATCTAAAATAACATATGAAGTATTGCAGACTGTTTACTGTGAAACCCAGCACTCCACTTAAAGATTCATAGAACCAAATCAACCAATGACGCACGGAAAAGATTTCAGCACGCGCAGAATCCCCAAACAAATAAAATGAAAAGAATCGATGCCGGCCTGTGACGCGCTATAAGTCTGAATTTAGGCCTCTAATTGGCTGTCATGTTGATGTGCAACTCAACAGAAGACAGACAGGGCTGCATCAACACCTGCCTCTGCCTTCCGTTCTTGGACCGTATCTGGACTACAAGTATGTCAAGTTATTTAGCATTTGTTTCATTAGATGACGCCCAGAAAGGCTAGTATATATCCTAACATTTATTTTCATCATTTTGTTTCGCATGTTAAGATGTACTGCTGACGTAAGATCTCGTAACTGCCTAATTGGGGCATTGGGTTAAGCACTTTCTCTGCGATCATTGGGTTAAGAAACAGATTTTTCTTTAAGCTGATCATCCGATTAACAGAACACGAACATTTCACTATTTCAGCCTCTCTAGTCTCAGACGGGAGATAGGTACACATCGCCAGAGTGAAGCACTTGGTGGCATCGATCATGGACTTAACTTGCAGTACAGACTGCAGAGGCAACCATCAGGATTAAACAGTTGGTGACGTAGTAATGATGTAGTATATATCCATTATACTATAATAATAACCTTAAAAAGCGCTTGAGTAATTTTTATTTTTCCAAGTGAAATTGAGTTCTAACGCTGTAACTGAAGGCATGATGACACCAGCCGGCAACCGTCGATGCCATGTCTGATGTCTCGTACTCCTACCGTCTACCAACTGAACCATGGCAGCATCCTCCGGCTGGCTACAGAGTGCCGAGGCAGCGCCAGTGATCCTCCGTGAAGGCCGCGTCGCGGTGGCGGAGCGCGGCCTCAGTAGACACGAGCTGCACGACAGCCGGGGACAGTGGCGCCACGCACAAGCCTCGCCTGCGCAGATCCATCGCACTGCCATCTTCCTCGCCCGTGTCCTGCCAACCACAGAAGCGATTCAAAGCTTTCAGTTTCAGCGCAGATCTTTCGTGTAAAGCACATTGAGAATTTAGACAAAAAGTCGCTTTATATGCTATATGATCCCGTAATCGGGTACCTGCTGTGACGCTGAAGAACTAAATTCAGGGTAGGAGGCGGTCAGAATCTGCAGAAAAAATGATAGCGAAACGGTGACGGAAAAAAACCGTGAGTTGCTGCAAATTTGTTACTGCTCGTGTACAAGCGTCGTGTGACCATTCAGTAAGAAGCTGATGCAATGCAACATCTGGCTCACCTGGATCTGCTCGTGGAGATGCTTGATGCAGGTAGCTGCCTCGTGGAGCACTGATGCCGTATCGGTCTGCACACGTGGGTAGATCTTATTCAGGTTTCGGAGACACAAACGCTCTTCAGGCACGGAAAAAAAATCGCTTGATGCACGTAACAAGCCGAAATACTGTTCCGGCTGATTTGTTGTGAGAGAAAAACACTGTTTCGGCTAAAAAAACAAGCTGAAAAGTACGGATTATAAGACAAGTGAACATGACCTATGCATGCAGATCACAAATAGGAATACACACACAGCATCGGCAGCAAAGGTCGACGAACTGCTGGAGCTTTACCTTGCCATACGGGGAGACGAGCTGCTGAAGCGCCGTGATTTTGTCCCCTAGCTTCTGGCTCCTCTTACATGGTGCCTGCACAAAGTATATAATAACAAAAAAAAAAGGAAAAAAACATTCAGAATACAGAACGTGGAAGTGATGTTGATGTCTGGGATCAGGCTGGCATCGAAGCCAGCCTACTGTGCATACAAATGGGGTTTGCATGCGAACAAAACAACCTCGGTTACCTTCATCATAGACTGATTTCTTGTTGGTTTCGGATTGCACCGTTGGCCGTGCTGTGGACCTTGTGCTGTCGCTGGCGTCGTTGTCTTGAGCCTCTTTGATCCCCTGAGACGGCTGCCGTCACCGGTCACCGTCTCCCCCGCTGCCGTCCATTTCATCGAGCAGTGCTGACAGAAACAGGCATGTCCAAGACGCAAGCTTAATACTAGAACCATTAGCATGATACTAGAAGGTTTCAACTTGAACAATGTGAAGAGAATTACAGCAGCAGCGGCAGTTGGCTGGGTGAAGCTGAGCTGCGAAAACGCGGGCCGGGCCTCGCTGCTGTAGATCGGATTCGCGCCTATTCCTAGTTCATTCATTCATGCACGATCAGTGAGATTAAACAAACGAAAAAAACGAATTTCTTTCTCCATACAGACGACGTCGTTGAACATATCAACACGCACAGAAAAAAAGAGAGGAATGTACCTAGGCAGTTCTCTGAACCGTGCATAGCAAAAAGCGTTTGCGCCTGAAGGCCGTGGAGTGGCGGCGACAAGTTCAGAGAGTCGAACCGGCCATACTCCGCTGCTAGTCTGCTCAGTGCAAAAGCAAATTCAGTTACTTGAGAATGTCCAGGAAGAACACCAACTCCCGAGCGAAGCCAGTGCAGCGACATGGAAGATAGAACTCACATCCTGTCCAGGCCCACGGATCCTGCTGATGAACTAGAGCTCTCGCACCTGGCTGCACGCATCGAAGAAAAACCACGATGACTACATTCCAGAGGGAAACGTGACGACGATGATTGTAGATTTGTAGTACACGGTAGAACGTACCGTAGTCGTCGCCGTACTGCAGTAGGAGCGAGTGCGGCGCAGAGTAGTTCCACATTGTGCACCGATGAAACCCTGATCGGCAGCCGCCAACGAGGTCCTCACCAGTCACCACCTAGAAACCAAGCGCCACGCTGTGGTCAGTCAGAGGAAAGGAATCCAAGTTCAGTGAGCACGGTGGAAACAAAGCTTTTATTTTGCTGGTGATCCGGCTCCTAGATCGATCCCAGAGACATGGAAAACCCAGCAGCGAAACAGAGTGAAGAACAATTCAAGGAAGAGACGAAGTAGCTAACACCTCCCCAGCTTCTAGGGGCCGAGGCAGAAAACCACAAGATGACTCAGAAACCACATGCCCCACCCTCAAAAGAGGCACGAGAGAAGATGATCTACAAGATCATGCCAGCAGCACGAAGAAACCAAAGACATAGCCAAGCAGAAGTTCCATCTCTCGTGATACTGAATTCACACTAGGTAGCATCGGTCCGAGATACACTACACATTTGGCCAGCAAGAGAAGGCGGCGAAAGGGTGGAGTAGTACAGGGCGCACTTGCTACTTACATGCACTGGTAGGCAGACGAGCGGAGAGGAACGGAGAAGCGAGCACGGAGCGCCGGTTAAATATACAAGGGCTATAGCTAGTACGACGTGCGCGCCGCCGTGATGATGAGCAGCGATCAATGCGTGGTCTGCTTGGGCTTCGTCTCCTCGTCTGCTGCCGTTTCCACTCGGACGCCGCTGCCAATATTACTAGTAGATGGGCAGAGAAGAGAAGCACGCGGGGGCAACGGAAAAGGGAGGAGCCCACAGCTCAGTGGAATCCTTACCGGATCGATCGATAGATAGGCAGGGGATTCATTAGCCCCATAAATAGCCATGCCCCTGTTCTTCTCCAATAAATAAACAGAAACTCTAGCACTGATCCTGCCGTTTCAGGCTTTTGTTTTCTCCCTGTCCAGCTCCGAAAACCCCTTTGACTTCTTACACGCTGATGATGATTAGATGACAGGCTCATCACTAATCCCGCGTGCTAATTACGAATGTAATGTAATTCCTTATTATCTACTACCGGTATCCTATTCGACAGCCGACTGCCGGGCACCTCGTTGTCAGGGTGGGCGTTAGATTGTGGCCTAGGCTCTTGTCTGGCTCTGTCCCTCGCTCCCGTGCTGACGAGTGTCACGGCGTAGGGTTTGGACCCCGGTTGATCAGTGTTGGAGCTCGGACAAGAGATTCCTGTCCTCTCGCCGGAGATCAGATCAGATCAAGCAGCCCGGTTAGGAGCTAGGCCGGCCAATTGTTTAAGGGACGCGTCGCATCAATGCTGCTCCTGCTCGATCGATCCACCCTCCGTCCGGCCGTGCTTTGTTTCCTCAAACGTCACAACTCTAGTCTATGGGAAATAGTAATCGCTTTGTTTTCCTCAGACGTCACAACTATAGGGAAAAATAGTAGAGTAAACTTGCTTTGTAAGTACATGTCAGGAGACGCCATGGATCACAACAGATTGGAGAGGGTTAGTGCTCTCTCTCTCTACTTGGCGTGGGCGCGTGGCAGAGTTCTCCATATCCAGAGTCAAACTTGATGAATTTGGCTTGCCTTTACGGCCAAGGAAGCCCTTGAGCCAAACCATATTTGTTGTTCTTAATAAAATCACCCAGGGATGCGTGTTAGGCTAGCGAAAAACTGTGTTGTCTTACCTACTAATAAGAGTACTTACTTTTGACAAAATGAGCACTTTCTGCAGATTCTGTGCGGACTCGAACCGCCGCGTATTATCCAAAACCGAGAAGATTGTCAGATGAGGAATTTCCTATCCCTCCAGTAGTCTCCGAATTCAGCAAAGCAACCTCAGATCATCAGATGCCCTTTCTCGTCCAGATTTCCGATTCAGAGTTTCCAGGATAAAAAATGGCGTGTAGGAAGGCATCACGCTGCTCTGAAGCCTGAATGAAGTCGAAGCAAACACCAGCCGCAAGATTCTTCACGACATATTCATATGTATAAGCTCACGAAAACAGGGACAGCTTGCAAAGGATCAGAGGAAAAGATAAAAGGTGCCTGGCATTTCGATACAGGACCCGAATACGCTAAACATACACTATTGGACTGGACTGTAGAGAGCTCAGACCTTCTCCAAGACGGCAAAGGATATTTGTTTCATATGACCATCACGTTCTGGTTTATTCGATGCTTCCTGCGGCCAGCATTGCACAGCAAACCTTTGTCACGGCCGCGCCTACCGTCTCTGCCAATCTATAATATAATACTAGTCGCACCTGCCGCCGACGAGTCTCACAAGCAAGTCAGAACCTGTCGCTCCTGGCAGCTGCAGCAGCCAGCAGCAGCCTTATATTTACCTGCACACCAGGAAGCAGGAAGCAACTGTTTCATCTCACAGTCATGGCAGTAGCAGCCAGCAGCACGAGATCAAAGAATTGCAAGGACAACTCTGACCCGGCGTGATGATCATCAGTCATCACAAGGGCCGATTCATTACAGGACAGAGGAGTGCTGTTTCAGCCTCAATAGTTTTTCTTCGAACCAGTGACCGGATAGGAGCTACATGACACACGATGCATGACCCACATTGACCGCAACTACTATTGTATCAACTCTTCCAGGCTTAAACTAGGGACTAAGTCTAGTTTATGCAGGTAAGGTGTGAGCAGAAAAGGGCAAATGAAGTCGATGACATGATTCGAATCATGGATCTCTTGCCCAGAAAGCTTACATTTGGATGCTATCAGTCCACTACTAGAACCAATAATCATCTATGTGGCAGGTAAACCCATACTCAATTGAACAGGAGCACACTTGGCCATAATTTGATGAAACAGGTATTTCATTTTTTTTTCTCGGCTTATGGAAGCAGACTAACAACATCTATAATCTGTATATATCATAATTCACCTGTTTACTAGGTGGCAAGAAAAATCAAATACTAGCTGGTAAATATGACAGCTTAAAGAGATGCAGACTAGAAGGCAACCATGCTCAATGGCAATGCTAACCGTGCAAACTTCTTCAATTAACCTCACATTGAAAGTTGAATTACACAACTGAACACACATATTATATTAATACCAAGGTCACTATGGACGATACTCGTTGTATGCTTCTATTCAAATTGTACAGGTTGCATCTACTTAAAGGAAATCAGCCTAATCTCTTTCAAAAACAACCATAAATCAACAGATCTAGGCCAAGATGAAGTAGACAGGCTAGAAACCACAAGTTAAACAATAATATGGTAAGCAACCACATATCCCGGAAGATATAAGATATCAAACTCAATCTACAAAGAAGGATTCTGTAGCCTTACGCAAGGGGAATGTTCAAATGATTGACCAGTTCAAATGTCTTACTCAAGGGTAGTCTACAGGCCATGACCAATAATCATAATTACCAGAAATGCCAGAACCTTAGTAATCAGCATGGATTTATGAGTTTCAATAAATTGGTGGTCGAAAATTATAGTTTGGTACAGTCCTTTGCAGGAGAGTAACATCTACAGCATATCATGTTAGATACTAATACCTAGTAAGAGTAAGAATGCTACTCTAAAAGATTTTGAACATTAGCAGCAGTAAATAGTAATAACACCTTTAGTCCATTGGTAAATGTATAAAGACCTCTGAGAACATATATACTTGTTTACAAATAACCCTTTAACATCCCTGGTGAAACAGCTCTAAAGTTGATTCAATGTATTAAATAATCATCAGTATCATGTGTTCCTTCTGGCAACAAATTTTCGAAAGCGTAACAGAAAATCTATGGAGGCACAAGAATAGGGCTTTGTTACCAATCTTGCCACAGCAAAATGATTAATTGATACACAAGTCTGGAACCCTGGAAGGCCTGTACAATCATTCAGAGTAACAACACAACAGTGTTGTGGCCTTGGCTCCTGAGTCATGACTCATGAGCCTGAAAGTCCTAGGGGCTTAATGATCCATCAACAATGACAACTCAATTAGACTAATCATAATCTTCGAAAGAACAAAATATCGGTTATTGAATGCAGACAATCAATGGTTTCAGGTATACAGAGCATAGATTTATCCAATTACACTCTTTATCCTATAGTGCTTTCAACGGAAACCACATGTGCAGTTACATGCGGTTGGATAATTCAAAGGCTGAATAGTAGCAGCAATAGTTGTTGGGATATATTGCACATTTCAATGGAATGTGTTCAACGTAGGCTAAAACAATGTTTTATTAATTGTGATGTTTTATTTACCTTTATTTATGACATTTCTTCCACAAATCAGATATACCTCCAAGAAAAATAATTTTAATTAAACATATAACAAACCACAGATACAATTGGCAGTGATACTGAATCGTTCAAAACACATAAAGCCACCCATGGCAGCAAGTTGCAATGTGTAGACAAGAGGATACAGAGCACTGGAAAAATTCAGCAAGTACCTATCGTATCAATGCCTGGTCTCTCAACTTTGTATCCCAAGAGGCAAAAATATGTTCACATGAGCAGCAAGAAATAAGAGGCACATTTAATTGAACAAACAGCATATTGTAGTGTATAAGAGTCATGAGCCTGAAAGTTGTAAAGGCTTATTAATGATCCATCAACAATGACAACTCAACAAAAGTAATTCTAATCTTTGAAAGAACAAAATAGCAACTAGCAACTGAATGCAGCCAATCGATAGTTTCAGGTCCACAGAGCATACAGCTATTCAATTAGGGCTTGTTTGGATGCACTCGAATTCACCTCAATCCACGTGTGTGGGAATGGATTGTGGTGGAAATTAAACAAAGTTCCACCCCAATCCACTCCAATACACATGGATTGAGGTGAATACAAGTGTATCCAAACAAGGCCTTTACCATATTCACCCTATTCTGCTTTCTATGGAAATCACCTGTGTGGTTATCCAAGTTGAATAGTAGTAGGAAGAGTTTTTGCGGGATATTTCTCACATGCCAATGGAATGTGTTCAAGGTTGGCGGACAATAATGTTTCTCACAAATCAGATATACTTCCAAGCAAAATCACCTTAAACATATCAGTAACCATGCTTCTGTTATCACATCACATATCAGTCATCCATAGCACATTGCAATGTGTAAACAAGAGGGTTCAGAGCACTGAAGCAAAAACATGATCACATGAGCAACAAGAGAAAAGAGGTACATTTAACTCAACAAACAACATATATGTAGAGTATTGAATAAAAATTCCATTTAAGAACCCAAGAGTTAAAGTGTATGTGTGATAACAGAAGCAAAGTATAGATGTGATTGATTTCTCATCAGAATACAAGAGACAGCTTAAACAGCCATCAGCAAGAAAAGGACAACAAAATCTTTATTTGCTTTTGTCACACGGATTGATGCACTGCTTCTTCCACCAAGCTCACTGCAAGCTCTAGAAAGTCATTACCTAGCAGACGTGGGAGGGGCATTGACGACATTCCTGCGCACTACCCTGGGCCCTCCATTGCTGCGGTTTTCTTTGGAGAGATTGCCATTGCCACCGTCGTCAGTGTCCAAGACCAAATCCCGAAGCCCCATGTTCAAGTCCTTCTCTCTCATCTCCTTCTCCTTCTTCTTGGCCCTGGCTGTGGCAGCAGCGAGCGGCTCGAAGTGGTTGCCATAAATGTACTCTGCGGAGTATCCGTCCTCGTCGTCGAACAGCATGACGTGGCCATGCCATTCCCAGATGCGATACTCCCCGCTGGCGTCGTCATGGAACCCGACGCAGAGGTGGTGGTCGCCGACGGCCACGGACTGACCCGAATTGGGCTTAAGCTTGTCCTCGGCCTCCCCGGCCAGCACCATCCGCACGATCTCCTTCTCCAGCTTCGCCTCCTCCCTCGCCAGCATCCGCCTCCGCCTCGCCTCCCCGGAGCCCTCCCCGCCAGCGAGCCCGCCGTCCTCATCCTCCTCGTCTTCGTCATCATCCGACGCCCCTGCGGCGGCGGATAGCGCGGCGAACTCGTTGAGGAGGAAGTCGTCAAGGTCCTGGGTGAGGAATGAGTTGGTGTCGAGGAAGGGCGGGCGGAGCTGGACGCGGCTCATGAGGTTCTGGAGGAAGAGCGCGTCCACCGGCGAAGCGGAGGTGGCGTGACCATTGCCCGCCGCAGCTGCGGTTGCTGCGGAGGTGGGGTGCGGCGCAGGAGACGGCGGCGGCGAGGCCATGGGCGCCGTGGTAGGGTTTTGGGTTTGGGGGTTGCGTTGGCTGGCTGCGGAATGACCACGCCAACTCGGGGTGGACGGCGACGATGGCAGAAGTGATGAGATATTTTTCCTTTGGAGTGCAGTGCTTGAACATGGGCCTCTTGCGTGGGCTGGGCTTGAGATGCTTTTGGTAAGCATAGTAGTGGCCCATTTTAAAGTAAAAGAATGACCGGAACTGACAAAGTGACACCACACCAGAAGCTGTAGGATTTTCTTTCTTTTTAATAAAAAATTCTTCTCAAATAAAGTGTGTTTTATAAAAAAATATTTTTATTTTCTAATGGAATTCTTCACACCAGAACATGTACTGTATGAAGTTGTACTGGAATTAGTAAATAGAGTAGATAGAGCCTATTTAATCACCTATGAATTATTGTAATCTATACAGTGAATGAGATTATAAGAATATGAATCTATGGAACAATAATAACTTGGGTTTTATAATTTGGGTTGTTTAGGTGCCTAGATTATATACGCCAGATTCATTGTTGTTGGTTGAACAAGTTCGAGGGAGATCATGTGATTTATTAACCTGTTTATTGGACTACTATATTCTCTGGTATAATTTGAAATGTTTGGATCACCTATGAATGTTTTATTAGATTTCTATGATACTTAGATAATCCTGAAAGGATTTTGATGCCGTATAAAGGGGTGAATAGGTGAAACCTAGATGCTAAAACAATTTTGCATGCCCAGCTAAGCCAGATTTCATGGGTTTTAGCAGAGCAAAACCAATTAAAAATGCAATCAGCCCTATTGAGTTCTATCTCAAACCAAACTTTGTAGAGGTGTTCTTGAGGTGCCCAACAACTTGTTCACACAATGCATGTACTCACAAACAAGCACACGAAGTAGAACAAAAGCAGAAGCAATAAGCACAAGTATAAGACAAATGTAAATGCGATGCAAAGCGGGGAGGAGTCACGATGGTTTGTTTCCTGAATTTCAGGTTGGTTGAGCGGCATGAGTTTGGATGGAGGGGTGAGGGGGTGGGGGTCTGAGCAGGACATCGCGTCTTCTTCGTGAATGATCTTTGTATAAACTTATGAAGCCCCCCTCAGGAAGCAGCCAACTTCCTTTGTTTCTCCTGAATAAGCATAGGGACGGGCCATAAACAGTATGGCGCTAGCCATCTTTTTTTTGGTTTGTGTGGTTGGGGACAACTGGATGGATTGAGGAGAATCCAGCGAGGACCGATATATACACAGCAAGGTATAGGTGGTAGGTGAATCTGACGACTTAGATTAACTTACATCGAGAGACAAGGCGAAACATCGGTATAAGGCGTTCAAACACTCTCTATGACAATCCGAGGCCTTTTATTCTTGAGTTATTCATGTTCTCTCTTACGAGCAAGGAGGAAGCATGTTCGGACATGCAAAATCCAATCGGATGACTAGGAGAGACAGCAGGAAGCGCTCAACTCGGGTCAAAACAACGTTGGGATTGCTGCAAGCTTGACCATGAAGAACTCGAGGGCTACCAACCAATACACGTACCCCGAGTGTCGGTGAAGAAAGTGTCAACACGTAAATATTTATAGTTTTGCCGTACGTTGTGATCGGAGGTGGCCTAGCACTCAATGACACAGGGTTTATACTAGTTCGGACAAGGTGCCCTATGTCCAGTTTGAGTCGGTCGGTGACTTTATTCCTGAGCCCAGGTGCTCGAAGTTTGCAGTGGGGTTACAAACGAGAAGGAGAAAGATAGGGGTACAAGAGGTCTAGTCGGACTCCGGTCGGAAGGGCCAAGAGCGACGGGAGCTTCGCTATGAGCTAAGTGTTCGAGCGTGTGCTCGTGGTTTGAACCTGGTGGTTCTGCTGTTGTGTACTAGAGAACTTGATTGATCTAAATGAATCTGAATCCTCCCCTTGTTGGAAGAGAGTGCATCCCCTTTTATAGATGAAGGGGATGGCCTTACAAGTGAGAGAGAAGAAGTACGTTTGCTGCTAAGTCTTGCTTCCCACGCCGACGGGTACGATATGATGGTAGGCGGCCACAACACTGTTGGATGTCAGATGCACATGGAAGGTTGTGTTGTCTTCTTCGGGTATGGAAGACATCGGCGCCTGCCACACTGTTGATACCTGGAGGCACGCAAGGGGTTTTACCATGTTCGCCTGGTACGGTAAATGCCGACGCCCGCAACACTGTCGATGCCCAGAGGCATGTGGGGGGAGCCTTACCGTATGGGAGTTAATGGCGCCCACAATACTATAGGGGAAAATGTCAGCGCCTACAATGCTGCTTGGGTTCTGTCGTGCCAGGGAGGTCGTAGGGTACTGCCTGGCAGGTGCGTAGGGTACGGTCTCTGGTATTGCAGTTTGACTTGTTGCCCTACCTTACTTTCTCCGTCTGTTCCCTGGTCCTTACCGAGCTGGCGTCTCCGGTCGGTTAGTCCCAGTCGGCTCTGAATGCGCCAGTTGGAGAAGATCAGTGAGCAGGGGTTTGGTGCATCCCCAGTCGGAGACACGGGTCGGAGTCGGAAGTAATGCTTTGGCCAGGCCTTCCGATCGGAGAGGCCGTTCGGAGGTGGGCTAGAGACCGACGTGAGCGCTCCGGTCGGAGAGGTGGGCCGGAGTCGAAAACGAGCGTCGTTCCTCCTCGGCCAGCCCTTCCAGTCGATGATTGGACCGCCCTTTTGGCCTGTCGCTTAGGTACTTGGGCCAGCCCACGAGTTGCGCGTTGTTTGCAACGTTGCTTGCTGGGCCAAGCCTCTGTTGGGAAGCCGGTCCGTGAGGGACCCCGGGTTTATGAACCCGACACCGAGTATTGTTGCTAAGGCCATAATCTAACCCTAGAGAAGGGTGGGCCGGGCCAATTGAACTAAGAAAGTTTTGATCTGGGGTGCCTCATCTACTAAGCGCATAGGACTTGATGGATATAGGCATGTAAGTAGATTAATTCAGAGATGATGGTAAATGAATAGGAAACATAATCAATGATTTTCAGGGGTGACCCATATGTAACCTACCCCTGTGCTATATAAGGCTTGGTGGGAAGCCCCCTTGATGACCATTCCCTACTCGACACTGAACCCTAGCATTCGACGCACAATCAATACAACATCAACATATGCTGTACGTAGGGCACCCTACCTGAAGTAGTCTAAACTTCTATGTCCCAAGTAAGCGTTACTCCTACCATCTACCATGTGCATGATGCGTTGAATTTATTGATGGTGGCAAAAAAAACACCGACACAATAGATAAGCCATAAGAAGTCTAGATCAACTAGTTGGGGTAGAATGTGTGTTCTTATATCCAACCACTCAAGTTAGTGTCTATTTAACTTGAACTTAGGTTCATATTTTCTTCTTAATAATGAAAAGCTTCCCAATCCTCCTAGGTTGAATCTCTCTTTAAAAGACATTAGACATTCAAATCCTCCTAGATTATTGATTCTATCTTTTTTTAACAGAAAACATTGGATGTGACACTAAATTCATATTGAGTGATGAAACATAGCATCTATGTCGTTCCCCATGTCGTCTCCCACATCGCGACAAGGCCACGACCTCGACCCACCCCCATGGTCGCACCCTCCCTGGCTGACCTCACGACCCCATCCTAAGGTTGGGTCCGTGCGTCAGGAGGCAGGAGGAGTACGCCCACCACTAGTCAGCGAGAGAAGGGCGAGTTCGACCGCTAAGGCTAGGTCTACGCTAGGCCACTCCACGGTTGAGGAGGACGAGGTAGTCATCAAGTTTTTTGGCTAGTTATGGGCAATCGACTCTCCACCGACGCTAGACAAGCCTAGGGTTCTGCCCACCGCCAAATCCACTGCAAACTTTGGCCAACTATTCTAGATTCTGAAGGATCTCATCAAGCGGAAGAATTTTACACCACCCGACTGCTTTTTGATGCTTCGATCAGATAGAAACAAGGAGAGTCAGCTTCAGGGAGATTTGGAGCAAAGGGGAAACAAGGAGGACCCTATGTAGAGGTGCTTAAGCGATCTATGGAGGAGGAAGGGCGATGGGTGTGGCAACCGAAGCCATGGCGACCACCTCCACCAAGGCCTCAGAGACCCAACCAGCAGAATCCACCGAGGTATCCTCCTCCGCAATTTAACAGCACCATGGATGGCAGGATCCGAGTCAGCGAGGTCAGGGTGCTATTCGCCCCCAACCTTAGTAACCTCGGCAGCAGCCCCCACCTTGGCAACAACCACATCAACAACCACCGCCCAGGCAGCAACCTCCACCTTGGAGAGGAGTTTAGCAGGGGAGCAGTCAAGGTATAGATAATGTTAAGCCCCCACAGTTTGTCATCGATCCTCGTTATAGGAAGCTTACATGCTACAACTATGGAGAGCTGAGTCATTTTGTGGGTGAAAGGTCCTAATGGCTAGAGGGGGGGTGAATAGCCTATTAAAAAATTCTACAACACTAAGGCAATTGATTAGTAAATAAGATGGCGAAACGAATTTTGCGCTAGCACTATACTTGTGTTGCAAGCCACCTACCCAATTCTAAAATCTATGATCTCTAGTATATCATAACAAGGCTAAGTCACTAATTTACACCTAGGTGAGCAAGCTAGCAAGAGAACTACAACTAAGAGCTACACTAACTAGTTTCAACAACCACAAGCTCTACACAAGTAAAGGCACAATGTAATACAAGAGAGTAGTAGAGAGTTATACCGCCGTGGCAAGTGATCAATCAATGAATACCAATGAATACCAAGGAGACAATCAAGACAATGATTTTTCCTTCGAGGTTCACTTGCTTGCCAGCAAGCTAGTCCCCATTGTGGTGATTCACTCACTTGGAGGTTCACACGCTAATTGGCATCACATGTCAAACCCACAACCGGGTGCCACACAACCAACACAAGATGAGGATCCACAAGCCACGCGCAATCCACTAGAGTTGCCTTTGGCACTCCACCGGGGAAGGCACAAAAACCCCTCACAATCATAATGATCAGAGCCGAAGATAATCACATTCCTCCACTCGACGATCCACCAATCACTAGGCCATCTAGGTGTCGGCAAACACCAAGAGTAACAAGAACTCCACCAGCCCAAATCACCCAACTAGTGCCACAAGATGCTAGGACACTAAGCAATGCACTAGAGGCTCTCCAATCTCACTCAAGATGATGAAATCAAGTGTGCAAGTGAGTGGAGTGGTGTGCTCAACTCTCAAAGGGTGTATGCAGCTGTTAGAAGTGCTAAGAGAGTGGCCAAGGCCGGCCACTAGCTCTATTTATAATCCCACAGGCAAATAGAGCCGTTATCCCTTTAAGTCAGCTTCTGTGGGGTCACCGGACGTGTTGGTGTGGCACCGAACATGGGGTGGTCATGCCCCTCCAACAGTCACCCAAGGCATCAGACAGGCGGTGGTGGCACCGCCCCTAGGGTGGCGGTGACCACCTAGCCACTGTCCGAGAAACCCCCTTCTCTGGATAAAAATGGCGGTGCACCACCCTAGGGGTGGCGGTGCCCGTGGCAGTGCCCATCACGATTTCTCCTACTCTCTATTGAAAAGGGGTGGTGCCAATGGACAAGGTGGCGGTGCCCCCAGTGGTGCACCATCGCACTAGAGGCAGTGCACACTGCCATGTGCGGTGCCAGCCTCCACAACCTCGCTCTCGGTTGAGTCCAGGTGGGAACCACCCTAGGGGTGGCAGTGCCACTAGACAAGGGTTGGCGATGCCCCCCAGAGCACCTCCCTCTCGGCATCCTCTGCCAGTCACCGCCATAGGGGTGGCGGTGCCCTGTCACAAGGATGGTGGTGCCCTTGGGGCAGCAACACAAGCCTAACTATGGCTCCTTTTCTTCACCTTTTTTCATCACCTTTGTAAATGTGCTAACACTCCAAGTGTTTCACCATCATGTGCAAGTGTGTTATCATTTTCATAAACATTTTTCAATGGTTATTCACTTCTCACCAATTGTGCACTAGGACTAAAATGCAATGCAAGTATTTCAACACCTAGTGGCACTAGATGATCGAGTTGTCCAATAAGAGCTCCCCTCTTAATGGTACGACCATCTATCCTAAATGTGATCACACTCTCTATAGTATCTCGATCACCAAAAATAAAATAGCCCTATGGATATCACCTTTGCCTTGAGCCCATTTTGTTTTTCTCTTTCTTCTTTTCCAAGTCTAGAACTTGATCACCTTCATCACATGTCCACCAACAACACCATGGACTTCATCTTGCTCCACCACTTGGATTGGATCATCCTATCTAGTCACACACTTAGATGCAAGGATTAGTCCAAATAGGTTTCATCAATTTGCCAAAACCAAACTAGGGCTTTCAGTGAGTAACTGCACAAAACCTAAAATCTATTTCATCTATGGGATTCCTAGCCACCACATGAATGTTTGCCCAACTTGGAAGAGTGATCACCCTGTTGTAGCTTATGTTGGCAGTGCTAGTGTAGGGTTGGGTTTTTATCATGTTGAAATTCCAGATGTTCAGTCCACTCAGTGGCTCAATCTATTGAACTGTGGTGTGGTGAGAGTTAAGTCAGGAGTTATCAGTATGGTAGAGCTTGATGTTGAACTATCTAAGATATATGATAAGGACTGGCTATGGCAGATTAGAGAGCTAGAGAAGGGGAATTTTCTGGTGAGATTCCCACCCAACAAGAAGGTTGCAGATATCAAGAATTACCCATCTTTCAATCTAAGGAAAGAGGGAGTTCAAGTTGAGGTGCTTGAATGGATTGGAGATTTACAACCTTATGGTGAATTACAAGAGGTTTGGGTACAGATGCAGGGGATTCCTCTGAGGTGGTACCACTGAAAAGTGTTTGGCCAGATTGTCTCAGGGTTTGGCCTTATGACAAAGGTGGACTGGTCCACTCTCTTCAAATCTTTCTATGAAACAGTAAGGGTTAAGGTGGCCTATAAGAATTACATGAAGATCCCCCAGGAAAGGCTTTATGAGATGAACAAAAAGCTTCATCTAGTGAATTTCACAGTTGAAGCAAAAAATGAGGAACCTAAAGGAAAGCAAGATGATGGTGGAGATGATGGAGGTGATAATGATCACAAGGGTGAGGACGAGGAGGCATATGATTTATATGACACTGATGATGATGGTATGCCAAAGAAAGACCCTTCCTCCAGTAACAACCCAAGCATAAAGTGTCGATGAAATATGGTTGGCAGTCTACCGAGGGGTATGCCTACGGTAGTAGATGAATCGGTGGAGGTGCACGTAATAGGAGCCGGATGGTGACACAAGCGCAGAGACAAACGATTTAGATAGGTTCAGGCCATCTAATTGACGTAATACCCTACGTCCTATGTTCTTGGTGGATTGTATTGAATATGAGATGCATTCGAGGGGGTCCCTACCCGCCTTATATAGTCTAGAGGGTAGGGTTACAGGTCGGTTTAGGTCTAGATCTATTTAGCTATATGGTAAGTATTTACAAGGAATACGATATCTATCATATCCGTACAAATCTTTCTTCATCGCCAAGATGTCTTCTGATTGCTTTGTGGTGCACGCCGACCAGAGCTGAGCACTATAGGCCTTGATCTTATGGGCTAGACCTCCCCTGGTGGTGTGGCCCATGTCCATTGCCATGGGTACTTGGGGTTATACCCCCCACAGCTAGTCCCCAAGCACCTTGTATCCGCTGAGCAATGCCATCTTGATCAGGTCCGAGCAGTTTAACTTAGAGTCAGATAGTTAATCTAGCAATCCGACCAGTTTAACTGATAATCCAATCAACAAAATGAAGTGTTGACCAATTTGACTGGTAATCCAATCAACAAAATGAAGTGCTGACCAGTTTAACTGGTCAACAGGCCTCGAACATACTCAAGTAAGGCTTGCCAGAAGGATGTAAGGAGCTCAAGTTTAATTTTTTAAAAATTCTCCACCTTAGGTGAAGTGTACACACTTAGGCTTCGTTGGCGAAGTCAGATGATCATCATCCATGACTTAGTTAAAGAGGATGCTAGTATTGATACATGCGCCGCAAGGTGCAATGTATACATTGTAGTCCCCGAGCCTAACAGTAGGTGATGAAGACACCTAGTGTCAAGATCAAAGAATATCAAGAACTAAGAAAGAAAATGGGAACTTAGCCAACCGTTAAATTTGATACAAGCACCGTAAGGTGCAATGTATACATTGTAGTCCCCGAGCCTGATAATAGGTGAAGAATGCACCTGGTGTCAGGATCAAAGAAGTACAACGATCAATTAATCAGAATAACTGAGTCCC
The DNA here is from genome assembly GCA_904845875.1 of Miscanthus lutarioriparius. Taxonomy (NCBI): domain Eukaryota; kingdom Viridiplantae; phylum Streptophyta; class Magnoliopsida; order Poales; family Poaceae; genus Miscanthus; species Miscanthus lutarioriparius. The sequence goes on from CAJGYO010000001.1 coordinate 25,019,398, forward strand.
AGCTTAGCTGAGCACACAGCCAACCCCCAGCTTAGCTGAAGACCAGTAAGAGGAAAAATAGTACACTCATTGCTAGATGAAGTGTACACACTTAGTCCCCAAGTCTGCTATAAGATAGAGCAACATCTTATAGTAGGATCAAAGAAACAAGTGAAAAGGACAAAATCCCCGTGCTTAGCACTAGACATTGGAGTAAAATTTGGAGAGTGCTGAGCACTTAAAAATGGAGAGTGCTTAGCACTTTACCATTGTAGAAAATTGGAGAGTGCTTAGCACTTAAACCATGGAGAAAATGGAGAGTGCTTAGCACTATACCGTGGAGAAATTGGAGAGTGCTTAGCACTATATCAGGGCAAAATTGAAGAGTGCTTAGCACTTGACCGTGGCAAAATTTGGAGAGTGCTTAGCACTTGATCGTGGCAAAATTGGAGAGTGCTTAGCACTTGGCCATAGCGAAATTTGGAGAGTGCTTAGCACTTGACCGTGGCAAAATTTGGAGAGTGCTTAGCACTTGACCATGGCAAAATTTGGAGAGTGCTAAGCACTTGACCGTGGCAAAATTTGGAGAGTGCTTAGCACTTGGCCGTGTAGAAATTTGGAGAGTGCTGAGCACTTGGCCGTGACAAAATTTGAAGAGTGCTTAGCACTTGACCGTGGTGAATTTTGTAGAATGCTTAGCACTTGACTGTGGCGAAATTTGGAGAGTGCTTAGCACTTGACCATGGCAAAATTTGGAGAGTGCTTAGCACGTGACCGTGGCGAAATTTGGAGAGTGCTTAGCACTTGACCATGGAAAAATTTGGAGAGTGCTTAGCACATGACCGTGGCAAAATTTGGAGAGTGCTTAGCACTATGCCGTGGAGAACATAGGAGAGTGCTTAGCACTATATCAGGGCAAAATTGGAGAGGTAAACCGACAAAGCAGGCTCAGCCGTTCAGTATGCCCGGGGGCCCATTAAACCGGCCCAATAACCAAGGACGGAGAAGTTGGAGGGGTGCGAACGACGCGACAGACTCAGCGCGGTTTCCCAAAAAACCTGAAGGTGAAGGGTCAGGGTCAAACCATATGAATCCGTCCACCGTGGTGCACTTCCCTCATTCCTCCTAGCACATCTTGTTCCTTGCAACCGCAAAATACTTGTCGCTTTGCCTTTGCACACCCTGCTACAGTCACATTACAACCGTAGCGCCTCCTCAATCAAATCTGAGCATAGCCAAATTGAATTAGATCCAATCCATGGCGAAGGGTGGGAAGAAACACAGCCGCTCGAGCCTGAAGAAGTCAGGGAGGGAGGTGGTGGAGAGTACTGGTGAGGTCCGCCATGACTAGGAGTGGGTCAGATCTACCATCACCCGGGAGACCCTAGAAAAAATGGTGTTCGAAGGCATCCTTCAAGATCTAGTAACCTCAGGATGGCACCCCACTGCAGGTGAACCATTCCCAACCCCCGATACCAACGAACTTGTTGTATTTGAGGCTTATTTCATTCATGGATTTGGGATTCCTGCGCATCCTTTCCTACGGAAGCTTCTTGGCTATTACGGCATTAACCTTTGCCATCTCCATCCCAAAATCATTCTTCATATCTCCCTCTTCATCAATCTATGTGAAGCATTTGTTGGAATCGCTCCGTACTTCAACCTCTTTCGCTATTTCTTCTGCTTTAAACCCTTCCTTGGATCTGGGTCCCCTAAGGTGGTCAACGGAGTTTATCTATAGCTGAGGGATGGCATGGTGAAGGAATACATACAAGTGCCTCTCAATACATCATTGAAGGGATGGAATGCTAAGTGGTTCTATATCCGAAATGCTGAACTGAGCCTGTCGGCCGACATAGACCATTTAGTAGTGCCAAGCACAAACTGGTCGGCAAGACCGATCGGTTTGGAGATGACCCAGGTCGATGAGCTTTTGCAAATTTTAGGTCAGATGCGTAACAATCTTGATAGAGTTGGTGTAGCCATCAACTTCGTCGTACGTCGGATCCAGCCGAGCAAGGAGAGGTTCCACCCCGCGTATGAATATATAGGTGATGAAGCGGGAAGCCCCCGAGAAGATAATTATGGGTGACAGCTATATTTGCCTCTTGGAGCTCTTTTCAAGTAACACCAAACTGAGCAACATGGGGCAACAAGTGGCATACAGCATCATGAATCCACCACCACTAGTAAGAGTGTACCATTGGTAGTCCTTGTAATGTCAAATCTTGTTGATGTCGAAGCATCTTCTTGAAAACTTGTGGATAGGATCGTGTTGTGTTTGTCTCTGACGTGCCGGATGGGACCTGGCCAAAGGGCGTAGATGCCCATGCAACCCAAGCTTCGGCCGGTCCTCCTTCGGAAAGTAGCTCGTCATCCTTATCTGAGGACGTGGTGGAGAAACCTCCCAGGCATCGGCAGCCGTTGCGTGGGAAACAACCGTCCCAAGCAGAGCTGATGAAGAAGAAGAAAAAACCGAACACTCTACCACCATGCAAGAGTGGTGGAATCTCGATTAGAGAGCCTTCGACGCACTGACAAGTCATCGCAGACTGGTCGGATGATGATGAAGAAACAGGTGAGACGCTGCAGCAACGAGCTACGTGAATGACCGCTCCAACACCGACCACCAGAGCCTCCGACAGGCTAGCCCGACTTCGACCGAGAGAGCCACCGCGACGAGGTCAGAAGCGCCGGAGGTGAACCGACCGCCTCCGATGTTCTCAAGATTCGTGTCGGCAACTGAAGGACAGGGGAGCTTGAAAGGTCCTAATGGCTAGAAGGGGGGTGAATAGCCTAATAAAAATCTACAACAACACTTAACAAAATGTGTTAGATAATTTTGCGGCAAAGCGAGTGTTGCGCTAGCCTACTAAAATGCAAGCCACCTACCACAATTCTATTTCGAATAGTGTATATCCACACAATAGTTATGACACTTAGCTAAATTAGTGTGCTCTCAAAGACTAACTAAAGAGCAACACTAATCAAACAAACAAGCTCTCACAACTAGCTACACTAAAGAGCTTGATAACTAGTTTGCGGTAATGTAAGAGTGAGCAAGAGAGTTATACCGCCGTGTAGTGGTAGGAACCAATCAATCACAATAATGAATACCAATATAGACCAATCACCTCGGAATCAAATGATGAACACAATGATTTTTACCGAGGTTCACTTTCTTGCCGGCAAGCTAGTCCTCGTTGTGGCGATTCACTCACTTGGAGGTTCACGCGCTGATTGGCATCACTCGCCAAACCCTCAATAGGGTGCCACACAACCAACACAAGATGAGGATCACACAAGCCACAAGCAATTTACTAGAGTACCTTTTGGCGCTCCGCCGGGGAAACGTCAAGAACCCCTCACAATCACCACGATCGGAGTCGGAGACAATCACCTCCTCCACTCAACGATCCTTGCTGCTCCAAGCCGTCTAGGTGGCGGCAACCACCAAGAGTAACAAGCGAAATCCGCAGCGAAACACAATCACCAAGTGCCTCTAGATGCAATCACTCAAGCAATGCACTTGGATTCTCTCCTAATCTCACAAAGATGTTTAATCTATGATGGAAATGAGTGGGAGAACTTTGGCTAGGCTCACAAGGTTGCTATATCAATGAAAATGGCCAAAGATCCGAGCTTGAGCCGGCCATGGGGCTATAAATAGAGCCCCAGTGAAATAGAGCCGTTGTACCCCTTCACTGGGCACAACGCGGGGTGACCGGACGCTCCGGTCCGATTGACCGGACGCTGGCCCTCAGCGTCCGGTCACGTGATTCACGCCACGTGTCCCCTGCTTCAAATGCTATTCGTCAGATTTCAACGGCTGCGAAGCTGACCGGACGCTCCGGTAAAACTGACCGGACGCTGAAGCCCCAGCGTCCGGTCGTTTCCAGTAAGCTCCCCGAGGCATGATTTTTCGACCGGACGCGTCCGGTCCACCTTGACCGGACGCAGCCAGCGTCCGGTGCTCAACCCTAGCCACTGTGCCGTCTGACAGCTCGACCGGACGCAGCCTTTCAGCGTCCGGTCGCTGAGTGACCCAGCGTCCGGTCAGTAGACCGACGCCAGCATCATTTCGACCAACTCCATTTCAACTCTTACTTCTTCACCCTTGCTCAAGTGTGCCAACCACCAAGAATTTTGCATCCGGCGCAATAGAAAATAGACATTTTATTTTCCCGAAAGCGCCGAATCCTGCCTCGCAAGCTCGGCGGAAGGGAGAGAGGGACCCAAACCCATCTCAACCCTACAAACACCTTGTGCACATGTGGTAGCATATGTACACAAATATTATCAAGGGTGTTAGCACTCCACTAGATCCTAAATGCATATGCAATGAGTTAGAGCATCTAGTGGCACTTTGATAACCGTATTCCGATACGAGTTTCACCCCTCTTAATAGTACGGCTATCAAACCTAAATGTGATCACACTTTCTAAGTGTCTTGATCACCAAAATAAAATAGCTCCTACAAGTTATACCTTTGCCTTGAGCTTTTTGTTTTTCTCTTTCTTCTCTTCAAGTTTAAGCCCTTGATCATCTCCATGCTATCACCATTGTCATGTTATGATCTTCATTTGCTTCTCTACTTGAAGTGTGCTACCTATCTCATGATCACTTGATGAACTAGGTTAGCACTTAGGGTTTCATCAATTTACCAAAACCAAACTAGAGCTTTCAATCTCCCCCTTTTTGGTAATTGATGACAATCCTTATACAAAGATAGGAATTGAAATTCAATTGAATCCATGTTGCTTGTCCAAACATATTTACCATGTGTAAAAAGATATGGACAAGTTTCATGAACCCTAAGTGATAGCAATTGCTCCCCCTATATATGTGCTAAGAGTTTGGATTGAAGCTTGCACATATGCTTAGATAGTAAATGTAGGAGTCAATGTCTACCATATGATGCTAAGGTATAAAAGATTGACCTTTGAAGCGTGATACCAATCGGAGTGCACCAATATACCATCCTTAGCACCATGGTTAGCTCAATACCACTTAGAAATATTTGGAAGTGAAATCACTAGATATCCTATGCATGCTAGTTTGCATTTCATCATTCAAATCTACAACTAGCATACATCACACAAGCATGGATATTATAAATATGGAACTTATGCCATGCAAGCAAACATATGAAATGCACGTTCAAATGCACCATACAAAGTTCGTGAGCTTGCTCCCCCTACTTGTGTGCTCAAAATTTTAGTTGATCCCTTTCCTTTGTTATATCTCTCCCCTTATCCCCTTTATCTTTGTTTTCTCCCCTTTGTCATCAATGACCACAAAGGTTCTAAATAGAATTACTTGTAGGGTCGAGATTATCAATGTCAATCAATGGGGTGAGGGTTATTTTCCCAAATTTGGTTCAATTCTAGATTATTTTCCAAAGATATTTAACTCGGTTTGATCCAAGGACAAGCTTCTTCACACCTCCAAATAAGGGTTATCTTGTACCATATTGAGTTAAACACTTATAGTTCATTTTCTAGATTAAACACTAGGTTTACAAGCCCATAAACATGTCATATGCCATCACTAGATCAAGTCAAGCATAGAAGCAATAGTGATACCATATTGACATCAAAATTCATTTGATTTTCATGAATGAGCCTAATAAGATAGAACCACTTGCAAGGTCCTAATGAGATTGAAAATATGACTAGATGCACTAATCATGTCCTTAGCAAGAATGTATGTCATGCCAATCAACTTTTACCTTAGATTGCTCGAAGGAGAGGCATGTCATATGAGTGGGGGTTGCATCAACACATATTTGAGAAATCCAATATGTTCAACTCATTTCTTAGCTTGCAAAACTTTTTCTCATCCAATGGCTTGGTGAATATATCGGCAAGTTGATCTTCGGTGCCTACACTCTCAATGCAAATGTCCCCTTTTTGTTGGTGATCTCTTATGAAATGGTGGCGGACATCAATGTGCTTTGTTCTTGCATGTTGCACCGGATTGTTGGTTAGCTTGATTGCACTCTCATTGTCACATAGCAATGGCACTTTCTTGAACTTGATTCCAAAATCACTTAAAGTGGCCTTCATCCAAAGTATTTGTGCACAACAACTACCGGCGGATATGTATTCGGCTTCGGCGGTTGATAATGCAACACTATTTTGCTTCTTTGATGACCATGAAACAAGTGATCTTCCCAACAATTGACATGTGCCCGATGTGCTCTTCCTTTCAACCTTGCATCCCGCATAATCAGAAGTCGGAGTAACCAACTAGCTCAAACTTTGCTCCTTTGGGATACCACAAACCAACATTTGGTGTATGCTTCAAGTACCTCAATATCCTCTTTGTAGCCTTCAAATGACTTTCTCTTGGTGAGGCTTGAAATCTTGCACACATGCATACACTAAACATGACATCCGGCCTTGATGCGGTCACATAGAGTAGGCTTCCAATCATAGACCGATACAACTTTTGATCCACCATATTTCCACTTGCATCACTATCCAAGTTACCATTTGTTCCCATAGGTGTGCTAATGACTTTGCTATCACTCATGCCAAACTTCTTGATCATGTCCTTGATGTACTTCCCTTGACTCACAAAAGTACCATTCTTCAATTGCTTGATTTGAAGACCAAGGAAGTAACTCAACTCTCCAATCATGGACATTTCAAACTCATTAGCCATCATCTTTCCAAACTCATCACAAAAATCTTGATTGGTTGATCCAAATATGATATCATCAACATAGATTTGCAATACAAATAGATCTTTTTCAATCATCTTGATGAAAAGAGTGGTGTCAACCTTGCCCATTGTGAACCCTTTAGAGAGTAGGAAGTCCCTCAATCTCTCATACCATGCTCTAGGTGCTTGCTTCAAGCCATACAATGCTTTCTTCAACTTGTACACATGGTTGGGCTTCTTATCATCTTCAAAACCGGGAGGTTGCTCAACATATACTTCTTCATTGATATAACCATTGAGAAATGCACTCTTAACATCCATTTGATAGAGCTTGATGTTGTGGGCACAAGCATAGGCTAACAAGATTCTAATTGCTTCCAATCTTGTAACCGGGGCATAAGTTTCTCCAAAGTCAAGACCTTCAACTTGTGTATAGCCTTGTGCTACCAATCTTGCTTTGTTCCTTACAACTATCCCATCTTGATCTTGCTTGTTTCTAAAGACCCATTTGGTTCCAATCACATTGTGTCCCTTTGGTCTTTCTACCAATTCCCATACTTGATTTCTTGTGAAGTTGTTCAATTCTTCATGCATAGCATTCACCCAATCAACATCCTTCAAAGCTTCATCTATCTTCTTTGGTTCAATGGATGACACAAAAGAGAAGTGTTCACAAAATGATGCCAATCTTGATCTTGTTTGTACACCTCTTGAAATATCTCTAATGATTGTATCCAAAGGATGATCTCTTGCAATACTTGTTGCTTGAAGGATTGGAACTTGATTGCTTGCACTTGCTTGATCATTTGGTTGAGATGATGTACTAGTCATTTGATCTTGATCAATATCATGAGAGTCACTTGCACTAGCTTGATTTGTATCATCTTGCACATTAGAGTTGGAGAGCACTTGCACTTGATCATCTTCATCATCAATCACTTGCCTAGGCCTCAATTCACCAATATCCATGTTCTTCATGGCATTTGAAAGTTGAATGCCTCTAACATCTTCCAAGTTCTCATTCTCTACTTGTGAACCCTTGGTTTCATCAAATTCAACATCATGAACTTCCTCAAGAGTACCACTATCCAAATTCCAAACTCTATATGCTTTGCTTGTGGTGGAATAACCAAGTAGGAATCCTTCATCACATTTCTTATCAAACTTGCCCAATCTTGTGCCTTTCTTCAAGATATAGCATTTGCAACCAAAGACCCGAAAATATGCAATGTTGGGCTTTCTACCATTCAAGAGCTCATATGGTGTCTTCTCTTTCAATCGGTGACAATAGAGGCGGTTGCTACAATAGCAAGCCGTGTTGATAGCTTCGGCCCAAAAAGATTGACTCACATTGTACCCACTAAGCATAGACCTTGCCATATCAATGAGTGTTCTATTCTTTCTCTCAACAAGGCCATTTGATTGAGGTGTGTACTTGGCCGAGAATTGATGTCTAATTCCAAATTCATCACATAACTCATCAATTCTAGTGTTCTTAAACTCACTACCATTGTCACTTCTAACTCTCTTGATGGTTGTTTCAAATTCATTGTGAATGCCTTTGACAAATGATTTGAATGTTGCAAATACATCACTTTTGTCTACTAGAAAGAATACCCATGTGTATCTAGTGTAGTCATCCACTATCACAAATCCATATTTATTTCCACCGATACTAGTGTATTGTGTTGGCCCAAACAAATCCATGTGCAATAACTCAAATGCTTTACTAGTGCTCATCATGCTTTTATTAGGATGGGTGTTTCCAACTTGTTTGCCGGCTTGACAAGAGCTACAAAGCTTATCCTTTTCAAACACAACATCTTTCAATCCTTTAACTAAGTCATGCTTAATCAATCTATTCAATTGTTTCATTCCAACATGACCAAGCCTTCTATGCCATAACCAACCCATGCTAGACTTAGTGAACAAGCATGTAGATAATCTAGCTTCACTAGCATTGAAATCAACCAAGTATAGATTCTCATATCTAAAGCCTTTGAAGATCAAGTTAGAGCCATCTACACTTATGATTTCTACATCATCTACCCCAAATATGCATTTGAATCCAAGATCACACAATTGAGCCATGGATAGCAAATTGAAGTTCAAGCTCTCTACTAGCAACACATTGGATATGCTCAAGTCATTGGATATTGCAATCTTACCAAGCCCTTTGACCTTGCCTTTGCCATTGTCACCAAATGTGATACTATCATAGCCATCATTGCCATTGGTGTTGATTGAGTTGAACATTCTTGCATCACCGGTCATGTGTTGAGTGCACCCACTATCAAGAACCCAATGCCTTTCTCCGGTTTTGTAATTGACCTACAAAAGAAGATCAATTCTTTTTAGGTACCCAAACTTGCTTGGGTCCTTGAAGGTTAGTAACCAAGCTCTTTGGCACCCAAATGGCTTTCTTCTTTGAGCCCATCCATGGTTTGCCAATGAACTTAGCCTTCACACCATTTGTACCCTTAACAAGCATATAGGAAGAATTAAGCTTAATGGAGGATACATTAGCATTTTTGCTTTTGTTGGTGCATTCATGCTCTTTGTGACCAACTTGCTTGCAACTAGTGCAAAACCGACCATTGTTCTTCACAAAACTAGTCTTGTGAGGAGCAAAGGCCGCCTTGCCTTTCTTGGGGGTATAGCCCAATCCCTCTTTGTAGAGAGAAGCTCTTTGGCTACCCAAGGCCATAAGCAAGCGGTCCTCACCACCATAAGCCTTAGCCAAGGTGTGAGTGAGCTTAGTTACTTCCTTCTTGAGGTTCTCATTCTCAACCACTAGTGAGGTATCACAAGTGTGACCATCACTACTAGATGAGGTAGGAGTGAAAGTGCTACAAGAAGGGTTAGTTGGAGGAACAATGATAGGCATAGATAGTGATGTATCAATTAAATCACAAGTTAAACCTACATTGCAAGTTTCAACATGCTTCTTTTTAGTTTGCTCATCAAGCAAAGAAGAATGAGCTTTTTCAAGCTTTTTGTGAGCCTTGCAAAGCTTCTCATGGGCATCCTCTTGCCTCTCATGAGATGCATTGAGCTCATCAAAGGCTTGCTTAAGGGCTTTTACTTCCTTACGCAAGCTTTTGCATTCCTTTCTTGAGATGTTAAAGTGTTCTCTAGCATCTTCTAGCATGTCAATTAATTCATCTTTAGTAGGTTTATCATCATCATTATCACTATCACTATCATGTTCACTCTCACTTCCATCATCATAAGTTTGTACCTTGGTGGCCTTAGCCATGAAGCATGATGGAGAGTCGAAGAGAGAAGGCTTCTCATTGATTGCTATGCTTGCAAGTGCCTTCTTCTTGGTGGTCTTGTTGTCATCACTATCATCATCATCACTTGTGGAAGCATCACTATCCCAAGTGACTACATATGAACCACCCTTCTTCTTTTTGAAGGACATCTTGTCCTTCTTATCTTTCTTTTCTTTCCACTCCTTCTTCTTGTTCTTGTTGTCATCATCTTTCTCACTATTGTATGGACATTTGCTAATAAGATGATCTTTGCTTCCACAATTGAAGCATCTCCTTGCCTCTTCCTTGCTCTTGGATGAATACTTCTTTCTTCTAGCTTGATAGCCCTTCTTTACCATGAACTTGCCAAACCTCTTGACAAAAAGAGCCATCCTCTCATCATCATCATCATCCCATGAATCATCATCCTCACTTGATGTTTCTTGCTTGGCTTTGCCCTTGGATGATGTGGCCTTGAAAGCCACGCTCTTCTTCTTGTCATCCTTCTTCTCATCTTTCTTTTCTTTCTTTTCTTCCTTCTCATCATCATCTCTATAGGCATTATCGGTCATGATATCTCCCAAGACTTGGTTTGGTGTCATTGTGATCAAACCACTCCTTACTAGCAAGGTGACCAATATCTTGAATCTTGCGGGCAAACATCTCAAGAACTTATTTGAGAAGTCCTTGTCCTCTATGTTCTCACCGAGTGCCTTGAGATCATTGACAATCACTTCCATCCGGTGGAACATGTCCGGCACACTCTCATCTTCCTTCATTTTGAAGCTCGCAAACTTCTCTTTGAGAATATAAGCTTTTGCACCCTTCACGGCTTGAGTACCCTCAAAAGATTCTTCCAACTTCTTCCAAGCCTCATGTGCCATCTCAATATTCTTGATTTGCTCAAAAGTTCTTGCATCAATTGCATCATGAATGGCACTTAGAGCAATATCATTGTTTTGGAGAAGTACTTCTTCGGCGGTGGTGGGATTCTCCGGATCATCAATCTCAATTTTAGTTTCTACCACCTTCCACACCTTTCTATTGATTGACTTGATGTGTGTAGTCATCTTTGACTTCCAATATGAATAATTTGAGCCATCAAATTGGGGTGGCTTCTTGGTGTTGTTGATTTGAGCCATTTTACACCGAAGGTTGTTAAGCCTCAAATTAACGGTGACCTCGGCTCCGATACCACTTGAAAGGTCCTAATGGCTAGAGGGGGGTGAATAGCCTAATAAAAATCTACAACAACACTTAACAAAATGTGTTAGACAATTTTGCGGCAAAGCGAGTGTTGCGCTAGCCTACTAAAATGCAAGTCACCTACCACAATTCTATTTTGAATAGTGTATATCCACACAATAGTTATGACACTTAGCTAAATTAGTGTGCTCTCAAAGACTAACTAAAGAGCAACACTAATCAAACAAACAAGCTCTCACAACTAGCTACACTAAAGAGCTTGATAACTAGTTTGCGGTAATGTAAGAGTGAGCAAGAGAGTTATACCGCCATGTAGTGGTAGGAACCAATCAATCACAATAATGAATACCAATATAGACCAATCACCTCGGAATCAAATGATGAACACAATGATTTTTACCGAGGTTCACTTGCTTGCCGGCAAGCTAGTCCTCGTTGTGGCGATTCACTCACTTGGAGGTTCACGCGCTGATTGGCATCACTCGCCAAACCCTCAATAGGGTGCCGCACAACCAACACAAGATGAGGATCACACAAGCCACAAGCAATTTACTAGAGTACCTTTTGGCGCTCCGCCGGGGAAAGGTCAAGAACCCCTCACAATCACCATGATCGGAGTCGGAGACAATCACCTCCTCTACTCAACGATCCTTGCTGCTCCAAGCCGTCTAGGTGGCGGCAACCACCAAGAGTAACAAGCAAAATCCACAGCGAAACACAATCACCAAGTGCCTCTAGATGCAATCACTCAAGCAATGCACTTGGATTCTCTCCTAATCTCACAAAGATGTTTAATCTATGATGGAAATGAGTGGGAGAACTTTGGCTAGGCTCACAAGGTTGCTATATCAATGAAAATGGCCAAAGATCCGAGCTTGAGCCGGCCATGGGGCTATAAATAGAGCCCCAGTGAAATAGAGCCGTTGTACCCCTTCACTGGGCACAACGCGGGGTGACCGGACGCTCCGGTCCGATCGACCGGACGCTGGCCCTCAGCATCCGGTCACGTGATTCACGCCACGTGTCCCCTGCTTCAAATGCTGTTCGTCAGATTTCAACGGCTGCGAAGCTGACCGGACGCTCCGGTAAAACTGACCGGACGCTGAAGCCCTAGCGTCCGATCGTTTCTAGTAAGCTCCCCGAGTAATGATTTTTCGACCGAACACGTCCGATCCACCTTGACCGGACGCAGCCAGCGTCCGGTGCTCAACCCTAGCCACTGTGCCGTCTGATAGCTCGACCGGACGCAGTCCTTTCAGCGTCCGGTCGCTGAGTGACCCAGCGTCCGGTCAGTAGACCGACGCCAGCATCATTTCGACCAACTCCATTTCAACTCTTACTTCTTCACCCTTGCTCAAGTGTGCCAACCACCAAAAATTTTGCATCCGACGCAATAGAAAATAGACATTTTATTTTCCAGAAAGCGCCGAATCCTGCCTCGCAAGCTCGGCGAAAGGGAGAGAGGGACCCAAACCCATCTCAACCCTACAAACACCTTGTGCACATGTGGTAGCATATTTACACAAATATTATCAAGGGTGTTAGCACTCCACTAGATCCTAAATGCATATGCAATGAGTTAGAGCATCTAGTGGCACTTTGATAACCGCATTCCGATACGAGTTTCACCCCTCTTAATAGTACGGCTATCAAACATAAATATGATCACACTCTCTAAGTGTCTTGATCACCAAAATAAAATAGCTCCTACAAGTTATACCTTTGCCTTGAGCTTTTTGTTTTTCTCTTTCTTCTCTTCAAGTTTAAGCCCTTGATCATCTCCATGCTATCACCATTGTCATGTTATGATCTTCATTTGCTTCTCTACTTGAAGTGTGCTACCTATCTCATGATCACTTAATGAACTTGGTTAGCACTTAGGGTTTCATCAATTTACCAAAACCAAACTAGAGCTTTCAGTGCTCCAAGAAGCCCCAGCCATTCGGAGCTGCACGTAGGCAATGTTCAGCAAGACCGACGCCAGCATCATTTCGACCAACTCCATTTCAACTCTTACTTCTTCACCCTTGCTCAAGTGTGCCAACCACCAAGAATTTTGCATCCGGCGCAATAGAAAATAGACATTTCATTTTCCCGAAAGCGCCGAATCCTGCCTCGCAAGCTCGGCGGGAGGGAGAGAGGGACCCAAACCCATCTCAACCCTACAAACACCTTGTGCACATGTGGTAGCATATTTACACAAATATTATAAAGGGTGTTAGCACTCCACTAGATCCTAAATGCATATGCAATGAGTTAGAGCATCTAGTGGCACTTTGATAACCGCATTCCGATACGAGTTTCACCCCTCTTAATAGTACGGCTATCAAACATAAATATGATCACACTCTCTAAGTGTCTTGATCACCAAAATAAAATAGCTCCTACAAGTTATACCTTTGCCTTGAACTTTTTGTTTTTCTCTTTCTTCTCTTCAAGTTTAAGCCCTTGATCATCTCCATGCTATCACCATTGTCATGTTATGATCTTCATTTGCTTCTCTACTTGAAGTGTGCTACCTATCTCATGATCACTTGATGAACTTGGTTAGCACTTAGGGTTTCATCAATTTACCAAAACCAAACTAGAGCTTTCAGTGCTCCAAGAAGCCCCAGCCATTCGGAGCTGCACGTAGGCAATGTTCAGCAGGACACCGAGCCGAGTGCCATGACTGCCGGTGCTCAGGGTGCTAGGGTGGGATAGCCAGAAGAAACATGGGAAATACCCGAAAACTAGGCCAGTCCCTGAGCCAAAGTCCCCGAGCACTAGGAGCAAATGAATGAAGATGTTGCTACCGAGCCGACCAGTCACCTAGAGCTAAGGGCCACTCCCCGGGCTCAGACACCAGTGATGGATCTTGGCCCCTGCGTCCGACCACAAGCCGATCGTGTGCCAAGGCAGGTGAGGGAGTCCGCCGAGGTGATTGAAGAAATTGAGCGTGAAGCGCCAAATACTCGGGATCCTCCTCCTTAGCTTTTGCAGACCTTCGTGTGCCGTGGAGATACGATTAAGGTGGTGGAGGATGAGGAGGCGAGTGAGTAAGTGAAGGAGCTTAGGGCGACACTAGCATCAGTGTCTGGCCAGATTGAAGTTAGTCTGCATGACCAATTGAAGTTGGAGATTACGCCAGTTAACTGTTGTTTGCCGTAGGAGCTAATGAAGATCTTCGAGAACCGTGCACGCCAACTGAAGTGGGCGACTCCGTTAATTGCTAAGAACTAGAGGTTGCATGAGTTTGTGGAGACTCTGGAGAAGATACTGGCTAAAGCGCACACCGACCGGGAGAGGTTGTAAGCAGAAAAGATACAACTGGAGGCGGAGAACTAGGAGCTGACGAATTAGCTAGGTGATGGCTTAGACTAGGAGAAAAGTAAGGCCTTAGGCCCCATGGTGTATTGCTTTCATATCCTTAATTCACCCATGCTGGTAGTAATCTTTCATTGGTGTAGAGCTTGATGAAGTGAAGAAGCGGGCGGAGACTGAAGCACGCCTAGCGCGTGATGCCAATGTGGAGGCGGAGACCTAAGCTCTGGTAGCACATGAAGCCAAAGCGCTAGTAGAGAAAGAAAGAGATGAAGCTCTGACAGCGAAAAAACAACTCGCTGAAGAACTAAACCGTAAGTTATTCCTTATATCAATACATGTAACACCCCTGGTGTTACGAGCTTATTTAGCACCGTGATTTAGGCCTAAGAAAATTTCTGAAACGATTTCTCGGATTTTAAAATTTGACTTATATTTGAAAGTATCACTCATGGCGAGTTATATTGAACTAACTAGTTGAGTAGTTCTTGAATGTAGTTTAAAACTAAAAGTTATAATTTTCTAAGTAAAAAACGATAGACAATGACGTGTTAGCATTTAAATTCTAGCTAAATTTCTTAAACACTAACTTGATATTCTTGCATCGCTAGTTGCGTCCTGGTGAGTACTTTGGCATGGAGTGGTTCGTAGAATGGTCTGACGTAGCGGGGTTATCCCAAGATTGCTTGAAGCTCTTTAGAACACGCAAAGAACCATGTTCAGTGTTATGTTCGTGAACCGGCGCGCTGCTCGACGAACTCATCTTGGCCTTCTCGTATCTTTTTCCCTAGTCGCTCTTTGGTCACGCCGAGTGCTTTCCTAGCTAGCTGGTGGCGTGGACTTTGGATTAGTGAGGTTGGTCGAACCTTAATTGCACTGGTTGGTAGCCTTGGCATCGCTTTAAAAAGCGTGCACGACACTTGTTTCGGCTGCTCAGCCTGTGGCCGTGGTCACCACATCGTCTCAACAGACGGTTGTCTCGCCATGCCGTGGCTCACCCCACCGATCGGCCTGGTCGAGCCTGGTCCTTTGCCGCCACACCTCATCCTCAATTGCCTAGCTACCCTCCTATCGTGGTTTTGCCCTCTTGCTTCATTGCCTAGTAGTTAGTCGGCCGACCTTGGGGCCCACTAGGGTCGCATCCGCTCCCTGCTATGCGCAAGCTGTTGCTGGCCGTGGCTCTGCTCTCGCACATCGACGTAGGTCCGCGCCCTTGCCTCTTGTCACCTCGACCGCTGTAGAGCTTGTCCCTTGCTACTGGACCTGTCACAGAACCGACCAATTTATAAGAGCACAAGTACAAAAACAATCGCCGAAACGATCAAATTCTCGAACTTGAGCCCATATAAACCCGGTAGTCAACTGAAATCTCGAAGGATCTCAAACCAACTTGCATACAACCAAGATCACAGTAATTCAACATAACATATCGTACGTTACAACATTTCACAGACGTTTGCAAATAGATTACATCATCACAGAGTCAACGTTATTACAAAACAAGTCTTGTAAAACATGCGAAAGCAAATAGTTTAACTCACACACTCGAGTTCAAATACACATACTTGGTTTGTTGATCACAGCCCATAAAAAGCATTCAGATAAGGGAACAGAGATCATGCCCATGATCTAGTCTTCATCACCCACGGTGGAGACAATACTTCTGTAATCCACGATATAGAAGGTCATCTACGCAACAAGAGGGAATAAACCCCGAGTACGGGAATGTACTCACTAGACTTACCCGCTTGAAACCAAAATAAATGACACCAAGGATTATGCAAAGCTTGTTGTAGTGGAGTGGTGACCCTTTCTTTTTGCGAGTAAAAGCATAAGTAATAATGAACAACTCTTAACCTGAACTAGCAAAGTGACTTTTTAGCCATTACCCTGTCATCTATATTAGCTTTTGTACTAAGCAATCATTTTATTAGGGTGCAAACATTAATAACCATATCAGGTATTCATTGGCAACCTTATCATCATCATCCATTTAACCATATCGTTAAATTAATTGAATCTACGTTGTCGCCGTCACCAAGTTCTCACTATCCCGGAGAGACGGCGATTGAATAGATTCCTATCCAAATTGGAGGGGTATTCCTAAACACAAACCCCGCTTCTCCCGTCTTGAGTCGCAAACAAGTCACCTTTTGGTACGATTCAGAGTCGCGAGTCCGAACAGATCGACATTCTCGAGAGAACCACTCGCCAAGGTCGTTCGGGACTTTAACCCGCCTTTGGACTTATGCCAATGGCTCTCCGCACATCCTTACTACCTCCGAGAATGTCGCCACCGCTCGCGCCCCCGGCCTGAGTCGAGCTACTAGGCTTCATGGTCGGAACGACTTATCCGCCAGCTAAGTGTTAGGGCTGCGTTCAACATGACATGAGGACGACAACAGATCGGTCCTTAAACGACTCAGACGGAGTCACTATGTTCAAACCTACACAAGACCCCGCCTTGGTCTTAATTCATTATTCACATGGTTCTTTTCCACGATAGCAAATATAGCCAACCGTGATCCACCTCATCCTAAAGCTCGCAGTGACAGAAATCACCGACTTCTACCGCACTAAGCATGGCTAAGCACTTAACCCGTCCCCGAACTTAAATAGGATTCGGTGCGATATCCGGACAAGGAAGGATATATAATGCAGCAATTGGTTCCAACCAATTCCTATACTTAATGCATCATTAACAATAAAAGATACTCAATGTATTTGTAAAAACATGGGAGGCTTAATATGCTCCGGGCTTGCCTTTTCAGAACGAGGAAGGTGGTGGTCGTGGCACTCGGGCAATTCCTCCATGGCGCATGATCGCTTCGGCTTCCTCGCACCTCGGGTTCCTCCTCCTGGTTGGCTCCCTCGAACTCCAGCAACGTCACTCCCTCCGCACACCTATTGCATGAATGCGCAAGATAAATATCATGGATGCACATGTACGAATGTCGGGATGCTCGGGGAATGCACATGCTCATTGCAGTTCGCATATTCCAAGTTAAGCTTTATTCAATACACTTTACTTACCAAGTCTATACAACCTAATGTATAATTGCTCATCTTCAGTTAATGACCTAGCACCTGCACCTAAGCATATTCTCAAGTTAGGCTAACCCCAAACAATCAACGATTACGTTGCAACACATTCAATCAAGCATTTGTATTTCAGCAAATGAAGACTATATATCGGTACATTAAACTAGCCATAACTGGAGATGTATAATTCCAAATGATATGAAACAAGACAATCTGGAAAGCTTATAAAATTGTCTACAAAACATTTTCAGACCTCAAAGCATGATTCAGACCTTTACCAGGTCGAATTCATCAATCAACAGAAGTCTATCCTCACAAGGCAGAGAATCAGCAAAAACTGCAACCTAACTTTAAACAGCTGTAGTTTCTAAACTACTGGGCCAAATGCCCTCAAATTTTGATAGGAGCTAGATACATAAGTTATCTACAACTTTTGTATTCAACACAAGCACAGAAAACCACATTATCATGGGGAACTTTCCAAAGTCCCCAGATCTGTCCAGAGGGACATAATGCAACAAATAATTGTCAACTTATGATACAAACGCTTCATTGGACAAAACCAACTTTACTGACATATCACATATATCACAAGAACACCAGAAAGTAGGATGTCCCTCACCAAAACATTTCTTTTAATACCTTTCTTAATTTATTTAATTAATTAGGGGAAATAATAAACATATATGAAAACTACACCATTAATTCTACAAAAATTACAGTAGACACCACATGTCCTAAGTAGACTACCATAAAAATTTCACACCATTTGAGCAAGAATAAAAGCCTACACAAAAATGATAAGCCATAATGGCTTAAAATGGCATAATTAGGAAACCCTAATGAAAAGTGTCAAGCAACAGATTTCAAATTTTTCTAAGCATCCTTAAGGTACTAGGATACTCTCCAACAAATTTCATAGTCAATGGATTCATAAATAAATTACTAAAATTCCCACAAGAATCATCCAATGATAAAAGGAAAATCTATAACTTAAAAACTACACATGCAATGACTCTCAAATTTTAACCAGAGCTTCTACTAAGCAATACTAGCTTACCCACAAAATTTCACAATTTTTGGATCACAGAAACTCCAGATATGATTTAAACAAGTTTGCATGCACTCAAAAACACTTTTTAAGTTCCTATTTAATTCATCCAAAATTTCTACAAAATGTGCTCAAGATATATTTTTCTTAAATACTAGACCTAACTGTGAGTCTAACAAAATTGGAATCACTCAATTTGGATCTACCAATTAGGAGTTACAAAATCACAAATCAGCATTCAAAACTGAAAATTTGAACTAGCCTAAGATCGCTGCTCACCATCGACACGCTGGGACCCGATGTCACCGACCCCCCCCCGCCGGTGAGCCAAAAGCAGAGGAGGCGGCGGACGGCGCAAGCACACGGCGGCTTCGCCGGCGGCGGCTCCTCCGGCGAAATCAAGGACACCGGCGTGACCTCCGTGCCAAGGGGTTCGATTGGTGCTACTATCTAGCGCTATGACCTAGCGCAGAAAGAGCTTGCCGCCGGTGATGGCGGCACGGCAAGGTTCGGCGAGAGTCTGCCGGTGACGGCAAGCCACGGCTGGCTTCACAGAGCTTTTGCACGAGCTCCACGGACACGCTGGGAAACTCAAGGAAGCACTATCGAGAATGAAATGGCTCCTAGCTAACCCGACCACGGCGGCCTCGCCTCCGGCGAGGACGCCATCATCCACGGCGGCGGTGGTGGAAAACGGCACTGCGCCCTTACCGAGACCCAAACGGCGCGGCTAATAGGTGGAGGAGGTAGAGTAGATGTCGAGGAAGCGGTGGGCTAGACGGAGCGAGGTGAGAGACGCATGGCCAAGCTATTGGGCGACGCGCTTGCTCTCAAGCGGCAATGGTGGAGCGGTGGCTCATTGTTGCGCCTGCAGACAAACAGAGGAGGCAAGGAGGGTGAATGAGAGTGAGCAGGAGGGCGGAAGGACGCGGCTTCAAGAGGAGGACACGGGCAGCGGCGGCGTCAGGTCGGCTGGCGCTGGCGTGGCGGCCACGCCTGGCAACGGACCTCTTCTTGCCCGGTCGGCATCAGTAGCTTCGAAATTCCATTTCAGTTTTGACGATCCCGATCGACAAAGTAATTTCAACGATGATTATCTCCTAAACCGTGATGATCTAGCTCAAGAGGTAATTAACAAAGTTGAACGTCTACATGAGAACTATAATTCTTACAATTGGAGCTCGAGCTGATTTGGCTTTGTTTGCGAACTATGAGCTCTAAACTAGGGTACATGAAACTGAAATTGCACTTAGAACTTAGAAATAATTTCAAGTGTTGAATCCACCTTCAAAGCTGACTTGTGGGACCTTTTGGGCATGTTGTGCACATTTTCATGAGTTGGTCACAAAATAACTTTTGTTCCACATATAATCCTCTACAACTTTGCTTTAGGTTGCTCAGACATGCAAACATCCTAAGCTACACTTTTAAACAGTCAAACACAGGAGCTTTAGGGGTCCAAATTGGTCAACTATGACTTGAAAACCTAATTAGGCAAAATGATCAACATGAACATTGTTCCTAATGACATTCTAAGTGTAACTAAGTTACTTACAAGCATTTCTAGCCACACCATGCATTGGTCACACAAGAATCAATCAAGGTATACATCAAACGATGAAAAAACACAAGAAATGTTGCAAATGTTTCATAGTCATGTTTCACATATTTCATGATCTCGTTGCATCAGATTAACTAATCTTGTTTCACTAAGTGAGTGGCACATGTTGCACTTAAGTGTTGCACACCTTACATTTCATAAAGAACAACACATATGAAATATACAACACGTTGCAATGTTTCAATTTATGTTTCATGTGCTATAAGTTCACAAAGGGATGCATGATGCTCATGTTCATGAAATGCAAAGTGCAAATGTGGAAGCCAAAACACGGGGTGTTACAGCCCTCCCCTTATAAAAATCTCGTCCCCGAGATTTGAAAAGCGCATCATTGTTGATAGAATTCCTTATAACCATCCCTTAAATAGTCTTCCCTTTCCCATGTTGCATCGCTGCTCACTACCCCGAGATTACTCCACATGACTTTGTAGAACTTGACCACCCGACTCCGAAGTCACTCGCTCACGAAAGTGTCAATCACTCGAACCGCTTTTCTTCAAAGGTCAAATCAGATTTTAACTCGATATCCCCAATGGAACTCTCTCTCGGAGGGACGCCAAGACATTTCTTCAATTGGGATACATGAAAGACATTGAAGATAGCACTCATCTCCGGAGGTAATTGAATCTTGTACGCCACTTTACCACTTTGTCCAATGATTTCAAACGGACCAACATATCTCGGCGCAAGCTTTCGCTTCACACCAAAGCGTTGGACACTCTTCATAGGTGAGACTTTCAGATAAACGAAGTCTCCAACTTCGAACTCAATAGGTTTTCTACGTCGATCAGCATAACTTTTCTGCCTAGCTTGTGCTGCGGCCATGTGAGTTTGGATAGTACGGACTTGTTCTTCGGCTTCTTGAACAAAATCAATTCCATAATATCTCCTTTCACCGGCTTCTACCCAGTTCAACGGGGTTCTACACTTCCGGCCATACAAAGCTTCAAACGGTGCCATCTTTATGCTCTCTTGATAACTATTATTGTACGAGAATTCAGCTAGGGGTAACCATTTTTCCCATGAGCCCTTAGCCGATATGACACAAGCTCTCAACATATCTTCTAAGATTTGATTCACTCGCTTCGCTTTGCCCAAGTTGGTTTGTGGATGATAGGCGTAACTTCTTACGAGTTTAGTCCCTAATAATCCGTGTAAGTGCTCCCAAAAGCGAAAGCAAAGGAACTGTGGTCCTCTATCTCGAGACAATAGTACGAGGGATCCCATGAAGTCGGACTATCTCGGTTGAAGTACAACTCCAAGATAGTCGGTTGGACGAAAGTCTATACGGACCGGACTAAAGTGTGCCGACTTGGTCGGGTCGGTCCACAACTACCCAAATTGAGTTAAAATTCCTTTGAGTAGTGGGGAGTCCAACTATAAAATCCATACTTATCTCTTCCCATTTCCAACTGGAATAGATAGTGGTGAAGTAATCCAAACTTTCATGTGTATCGCCTTGACTCGACAACAAGTGTCACACCTAGCCACATAAGCGGCGATCTCTTTCTTCATTTTGGTCCACCAAAATCGAGGCTTTAAATCATGATACATTTTACTACTACCAGATGAATAGATAGTTTAGAGGAATGGGCTTGGATATGATTTGATTTCTAAGCTCTCTATCCTTCGGAACTACCAACCTATCCTTGAACCATAACACGCCTTCCTCATCAATTCGAAAATGTTTGGTTTCTTGCTCTTTCATCTTGCGCTTGATGTGAAAAACACACCGCATCCGCCTTTCGTAGCTCGATAATTCGACTCAGAGAGTACAACCGATGTTGATGTTGTGAAGGACGGCGAGGATGAAGGAGTTTTGACAAATGGGCATCACTCTCAATCAAAGAGTGGCAATGAGAGACTTTTCGCTTAAGGCATCCGCGACGACGCTTTGCCTTGCTGTGGTGATAGTGCACTTGAAGGTTATAATCTTTGATCAACTC
Organism: Miscanthus lutarioriparius; assembly: GCA_904845875.1. NCBI lineage: Eukaryota > Viridiplantae > Streptophyta > Magnoliopsida > Poales > Poaceae > Miscanthus > Miscanthus lutarioriparius. The sequence continues at coordinate 25,041,472 of CAJGYO010000001.1, forward strand.
GAGCCATCTTCTCTCGACGATATTTAACTCGTTGAGTGAAGATGTACTTGAGACTTTTATGATCAGTGTAGATGTTGCACACATTGCCAAGTAAATAATGTCTCTGTGCCTTGAGCATGAACAATCGCAATGAAGTTCTAAGTCATGCGTTGGATAATTTACTTCATGTTTCGAAGTTGGCGGGAGGTATAAGCAATGACTCTACCCTCTTGCATAAGAACACCTCCTAATCCAATACCGATGCATCATGTAACACATCAAAAGGTTTCTCGATATCCGGTTGCGTCAAAACCGAGCCGATGTTAGAAGAGTTCGCAGGGTATGGAAAGCCGTGATCACACTCGTGGAGTCCGCATAAACTTCATGTCTTTTTGCAAAGAATCGAGTCATAGGCTTGGCTATTTTAGAGAAATCCGGATGAAGCGACGATAATAGCTACCAACCCCGTAAAAACTCCGAACCTCGTGCACCGAGATGGGAGCCTTCCAGCTTCAATACTTCTTGCACCTTGGTGGGATCAACCATAATTCCACCCTCGGACAACACGTGTCCAAGAAAAGGTACCTCATGAAGCCAAAATTCACATTTGCTCGAAACTTTGCATACACGGTGGTGTTCTCGCAATCTAGTGAGAACCACCCGCAAATGTTCAACGTGATCTTCTTCATTCTCAGAATAGACCAGGATATCATCTATAAATACCACCACAAATTTGTCCAACTCGGGCATAAACACTGAATTCATCAGATACATAAAATGTGCGGGGGCATTGGTCAATCCAAAAGACATAACCCGGTACTCATATAGACCATATCTTGTAGAGAATGCGGTTTTGGGACATCCTCAGCGAATTTTGATTTGATGATACCCAGATCTCAAGTCAATCTTAGAAAAGACTTTTGCCTTAGACAACTGATCAAATAAGATATCTATGCGTGGCAGAGGGTACTTATTCTTGATTGTAACTGCATTCAAGGGTCTGTAATCTACACACATGCGTAGAGATTGATCCTTCTTCTTCACAAAGATGGCTGGGCAACCCCACGGAGATGAACTAGGGCGGATAAGGCCTTTCTTTAGCGATTCATTCAACTGGGTCTTAAGTTCAACTAGTTCATTGGGAGGCATTCTATATGGCCTTCTAGAGATGGAGCTGTATCAGAAGCAACTCTATCTTGAATTCTACTTCTCGATCCGGGGTAATCCGGGCAAATCATCGTGAAAACATCCGGAAAGTCACACTACTGAGGATATCCGCAATAGCCTTTGCTTGCACCGCATTAGTCGCACAAGAAAGATTGAGGTCCCTTGGTAGTTGCACCGTAAAACCTTCCCGACATTGGGATCTCGAGCATAACTACTCTAGTCGATGTATCAATAAGCACCCCGTGTCCGCTCATCCAATTCATTCCCAATATCACATCAATACCCAAATTTGTAAAAACTACCAGATCAACCCGATAACTTCGACCCTCTATCTCAAATTGTACTTTCCCAACTACCAAGCTTGGTTGGGATAACACCACCGCAGCCCTAATACAATAACCCTCACCCTCAACAAAGATATATGTTTTCAGATAAACTTGATGCAAATGTCGGACTAATAAAGGAATGCGAAGCACTGAATCAAATAGTACAACCGTGGGTGTTGATCAATCGAAACTTACCAAAGAGTCACTACCTCTCCCTGAAGGAATCTCAAGAATATTAGTGTGGTTCACTGTCCCCCGACGACCACCGGGTAGTTATTCTTCTTAGGGTAGGGGCATTCCCTTGCCCGATGGTTCTGTCTTGTTGCGATTCCAAAGATGGCATGTTGCTTGGAGGAGCCTCGAACTCGCTTCGACCGGGTAGTGCCCTTGGGAAGAGCAATCAGTAAATGCCTTGCGAAACCCGGTCTTGGCGGGATTCTTTCTTCATGCGGGGCGAAACTTGGCGGCTGATGCTGGAGGACGGAATGGAGCCCTTTGTGCGACGGGAGCCTTAGATTGTGAGGCACCCGCCTCATAGGCCCTCTTACGACTTTTTTGAAGCAAAGATACAAGATTGTTGTTCTCTTGCGATAAAGCATCGCTCACAAACTCATTAAAATGAGCGCACTTGCAATTTCCCATGGTCTTCATCAGTTTGGGGCTAAGTCCCGCTTGAAGCTTGCAATCTTCTTGGCATCGTGTGTCCACAAACTCGGTAGCATACCTTGCAAGGTTGTTGAAAGCTTGCGTATTCGTTCGTGCTCTTGTTTCCTCGAGTCGACTTCATGAACTCTGTATGTTTGATCGCCATAAGACCAGGAGGAATGTAATTTCCCACAAAGCGCATTTGAACCGATCCCTGTGATTTGGGCATTAGCGGGCATAGTGGACCGATGATGACTCCACCAAATGCCACCGCCCATGCAGTTGGTGAGATGCGACTCCTTCCAAGACTCGGTCAAGCGGAGCAGACATTTAAACTTCGCCGAGAGTATTCAACCACTCATCGCCTTGTAGAGGCTCCTCGGCCTCCTTGAAGATCGGGGTTTTGTGTCAAGGAAATCCTTGAAATCATCAGATTGATTTGGTTCCGGTCCTTGGCGTGGACCACGACCATCCCGATTCGCAATCGTGACGGAGGGCCTCACACCATAGTGCGCTGTCCTTCCGCAAGCATTGCTATCAATTCCGTTGGTGTGGGTGGTGGTGGCGGTGGAAGATCATCATCATCATCACTACCGCTTTGGCGGAACGAGTACGAGGCATCTGACAATGCGCAACCAAGAATTATTGATGATGTCAAGACATTGAGAGGAACAATGTAATTATGCCAAACTGAATTTCATCGACGAGAATGAAAATTTCATACAATAACAGAGGCAATAATTCATTCTCCAATCACCACATCATCAAGTAGATTACTAGCGCCATACGCAAGGCATTCCAACATGACAAGTTTTTAAACTTAACCATACGATACGCGTCCCAAAGGGAGCAATTAAAGTACATTACATGCCGAGTTCGAATTAAAAGAGTACATCCCAAATCGGTCATCGTGACTTAAGTCCATTACATCAATGATCGCAAAAGCTTATACTAGCGAGAGCGCTAACGAACTACGTGTCAAGTGATCGTTGTCCACATCGGAGACACCTTGGACTTCTTCCTGGTCTTCCTCTTCTTCTTCTTCCAGTTCAATTTGCATTGTCAACCATCCGCACGTCCTCTTCTTCCTCATCGGCCTCAATCACTTGAGGTCCACCCACATTTGGATACCTTGGTATGGGGTGAGGAATAGGAAGCAGACGGCCAGTTGTGCAGATTGATGGTGTTTCAACTCAAGCTCTTCGAGCTGTCCTTGCAAAGATGCTTGTTCCCTCCGAAAGGCGTTGTGATTGGCCAAAATCCAACCCCGACGTCTTTCTTCTTCGCTAACTCTAAAGCTGCATCCCGGTGACGTGTCACATGATCCAACTCTTGTGCAGCCTCATCTCTCTCAATAGTGAGGTTCATCAGCTGGTCATGAAGCTCGTCTCGCTCGCGTGCGGTTTGACCCCACTGTTGCAGACGATAACTAGCAATCCCACGAATCTCATCAACTTCTCGTTGAGCTCTCCCACAAGCATTCGCCTTGCGACAATACTTGCGGGCACGCAACCTGAACTTGTGCTGAGCTTCCATTGCCTTGCTGGCTTCATCAAGCACACTCGAAAGGGTGTTTTTTCGACTCGACAAAGCTTCAGGATCGCCATCATAGCACTCATTCCAGCGTTGTCGCGCTCACGCCTGTTCGCCACGGCCTCGAACCAAGGCTCGACCAACGCCCCGAGTCCACTCGGCCTCAGAGGAGATACTCTGGGAATGGATGAAGCGGGTCCACCCACTAACTCATCCCTCAAGCTCGTGCTATATCCATCAAGACATCCAGGCAGCAACTCGAAGCGGCTTCCCATGGACTTTGCCCATCGGGCCTCGATGCTCCACCCATGCCACAATGGTCTTGTGGGGTTTTGCGGCACGATGAAGGTCACGACGTACCATGGTACATCTCCCAATGGTACCGCTTACCTCCACGTGTAATCTGGGTGCCTCCGGTACCCAATCGAACCGAGCACCCTCCAAAGCAAAGTGGGAGTACCGAACTGGTCCAGAAAGGTGTCTGCTACCAAGAGGGAAACACGGCGCGGCCATCTCAGATCAAAAGGGGATGCAATTCACGTGAGAGGATTATTTTGTTGAGAGATTGCACTTTACACTTGGGATAAGCAATTATATAAGGAGGGTAATGCAATTTGAATGACATGAGTGAATATGATGCATGCTCGTTCCGCACGCCCTCACAAACCTAGTAAAATTTGAGTTTTAGCGGAATATACGGTGGCATACATACGCTTCTCTCAATTAGCGGTAACTAGTCGATCTACACACGGTGCGTTGTTAGCGTACCTCGTAAACTTCATTGCAGCCCAACCCAACAAGATATAATGCTAATTACACAGCAAGAAAGACTAAGATACTCTCCATATACACATCCCCGATATATATACTTGAGATCCAAACTACCCGACAAATGTACCCACAATTAAGTACCTTCATATATACATGTATGCAACATGTAAATACTCCAGTAACCACAACTAGCTCTCCCCTAGACCGACAGTTGGACGGTCATGCTCTCACAACTCACACTTACCTTAGCGTAGAGGCAATCGATCCATACATTACCATTCAAACGAATGGCACCCATGCAATATCACGCCGCATGGACAACGAAAAATAGAAACAATCAATTCCCCCAAGTTAGTAATTATATATAAGCCACCTAGAAGTCCTTAAGTGGGCTATAAAGGATGTGATCACCAGTATACCATAAAATTTTTTATTTTTGGACACTTATCTATAACTATAAGTTGGAAAACCGTTTTTACAACAAAAGCTTTTGTTTTAAATAACCGTAAGACATGTTTAATGTTGAATCTAGCTCTGATGTCAGCTGTCACAGAACCGACCAATTTATAAGAGCACAAGTACAAAAACAATCGCCGAAACGATCAAATTCTCGAACTTGAGCCCATATAAACCCGGTAGTCAACTGAAATCTCGAAGGATCTCAAACCAACTTGCATACAACCAAGATCACAGTAATTCAACATAACATATCGTACGTTACAACATTTCACAGACGTTTGCAAATAGATTACATCATCACAGAGTCAACGTTATTACAAAACAAGTCTTGTAAAACATGCGGAAGCAAATAGTTTAACTCACACACTCGAGTTCAAATACACATACCGGGTTGCTTGATCACAAACCCGCAAAAGCATTCAGATAAGGGAAGCAGAGATCATGCCCATGATCTAGTCTTCATCACCCGCCGGGTGGAGACAATACTTACGTAATCCCCGATATAGAAGGTCATACGCAACAAGAGGGAATAAACCCGAGTACGGGAATGTACTCACTAGACTTACCCGCTTGAAACCAAAATAAATGACACCAAGGATTATACAAAGCTTGTTGTAGTGGAGTGGGTGACCCTTTCTTTTGTAGAAAAGCATAAGTAATAATGAACAACTCTTAACCTCGAACTAGCGGTGACTTTTTAGCCATTACCCTGTCATCTATATTAGCTTTTGTACTAAGCAATCATTTTATTAGGGTGCAAACATTAATAACCATATCGGTATTCATTGGCAACCTTATCATCATCATCCATTTAACCATATCGTTAAATTAATTGAATCTACGTTGTCATTGCTCACCAAGTTCTCACTATCCGGAGAGGACGGCGATTCGAATCGATTCCTATCCAACTGGAGGGGTATTCCTAAACACAAACCCTGCTTCTCCCGTCGGAGTCGCAAACAAGTCACCTTTGGTACGATTCAGGAGTCACGAGTCCGAACAGATCGACATTCTCAGAGAACCACTCGCCAAGGTCGTTCGGGACTTTAACCCGCCTTTGGACTTATGCCAATGGCTCTCCGCACATCCTTACTACCTCCAGAATGTCGCCACCGCTCGCGTCCCTACCGAGTCGAGCTACTAGGCTTTCATGGTCGGAACGACTTATCCGCCAGCTAAGTGTTAGGCTGCGTTCAACATGACATGAGGACGCGTCAACAGATCGGTCCTTAAACGACTCGAGACGGAGTCACTATGTTCAAACCTACACAAGACCCCGCCGGTCTTAATTCATTATTCACATGGTTCTTTTCCACGATAGCAAATATAGCCAACCGTGATCCACCTCATCCTAAAGCTCAGGTGATGGAAATCACCGACTTCTACCGCACTAAGCATGGCTAAGCACTTAACCCGTCCACGAACTTAAATAGGATTCGGTGCGATATCTGGACAAGGAAGGATATATAATGCAGCAATTGGTTCCAACCAATTCCTATACTTAATGCATCATTAACAATAAAAGATACTCAATGTATTTGTAAAAACATGGGAGGCTTAATATGCTCCGGGGCTTGCCTTTCAGGAACGAGGAAGGCTGGTGGTCAGGGCACTCGGGCAATTCCTCCGCGGCGACTGCTTCGTCGGCTTCCTGCACCTCGGGTTCCTCCTCCTGGTTGGCTCCCTCGAACTCCAGCAACGTCACTCCCTCCGGCACACCTATTGCATGAATGCGCAAGATAAATATCATGGATGCACATGTACGAATGTCAGGGATGCTCGGGGAATGCACATGCTCACTGCAGTTCGCATATTCCAAGTTAAGCTTTATTCAATACACTTTACTTACCAAGTCTATACAACCTAATGTATAATTGCTCATCTTCAGTTAATGACCTAGCACCTGCACCTAAGCATATTCTCAAGTTAGGCTAACCCCCAAACAATCAACGATTACGTTGCAACACATTCAATCAAGCATTTGTATTTCAGCAAATGAAGACTATATATCGGTACATTAAACTAGCCATAACTGGAGATGTATAATTCCAAATGATATGAAACAAGACAATCTGGAAAGCTTATAAAATTGTCTACAAAACATTTTCAGACCTCAAAGCATGATTCAGACCTTTACCAGGTCGAATTCATCAATCAACAGAAGTCTATCCTCACAAGGCAGAGAATCAGCAAAAACTGCAACCTAACTTTAAACAGCTGTAGTTTCTAAACTACTGGGCCAAATGCCCTCAAATTTTGATAGGAGCTAGATACATAAGTTATCTACAACTTTTGTATTCAACACAAGCACAGAAAACCACATTATCATGGGGAACTTTCCAAAGTCCCCAGATCTGTCCAGAGGGACATAATGCAACAAATAATTGTCAACTTATGATACAAACGCTTCATTGGACAAAACCAACTTTACTGACATATCACATATATCACAAGAACACCAGAAAGTAGGATGTCCCTCACCAAAACATTTCTTTTAATACCTTTCTTAATTTATTTAATTAATTAGGGGAAATAATAAACATATATGAAAACTACACCATTAATTCTACAAAATTACAGTAGACACCACATGTCCTAAGTAGACTACCATAAAATTTCACACCATTTGAGCAAGAATAAAAGCCTACACAAAATGATAAGCCATAATGGCTTAAAATGGCATAATTAGGAAACCCTAATGAAAAGTGTCAAGCAACAGATTTCAAATTTTTCTAAGCATCCTTAAGGTACTAGGATACTCTCCAACAAATTTCATAGTCAATGGATTCATAAATAAATTACTAAAATTCCCACAAGAATCATCCAATGATAAAAGGAAAATCTATAACTTAAAAACTACACATGCAATGACTCTCAAATTTTAACCAGAGCTTCTACTAAGCAATACTAGCTTACCCACAAAATTTCACAATTTTTGGATCACAGAAACTCCAGATATGATTTAAACAAGTTTGCATGCACTCAAAAACACTTTTTAAGTTCCTATTTAATTCATCCAAAATTTCTACAAAATGTGCTCAAGATATATTTTTCTTAAATACTAGACCTAACTGTGAGTCTAACAAAATTGGAATCACTCAATTTGGATCTACCAATTAGGAGTTACAAAAATCACAAATCAGCATTCAAAACTGAAAATTTGAACTAGCCCTAAGACTGCTCAGCCACTGACACGCGGGACCCGATGTCAGCCGACCCCACCCGTCAGTGAGCCAAAAGCAGAGGAGGCGCTTCGACGGCGCGGCACACGGCGAAGCTCGCCGGCGGCGGCTCCTCCGGCGAAATCAAGGACACCGGCGTGACCTCCGTGCCAAGGGGGTTCGATTGGTGCTACTATCTAGCGCTATGACCTAGCGTAAAGAGCTTGCCGCCGGTGATGGCGGCACGGCAAGGCTCCGGCGAGAGCTGCCGGTGACGGCAAGCCACGGCTGGCTTCACAGAGCTCGGTACGAGCTCCACGGACACGCGGGGAAACTCAAGGAAGCACTATCGAGAATGAAATGGCTCTAGCTAGCCCGACCACGGCCGCCTCGGCTCGGCGAGCGCCGTCCACGGCGGGCGGTGGTGGGAAAGCGGCATCGCGCCCTTACCGAGACCCAAACAGCGCGGCTAATAGGTGGAGGAGGTAGAGTAGATGTCGAGAAGCGGTGGGTAGAGACGGAGCGAGGTGAGGCGCGGCGGCGAAGCGGTGGGCGGCGCGCGCTGCTCTCGGCGGCAATGGTGGAGCGGTGGCTCCGCTGTTGCGCTTCAGACGAACAGAGGAGGCAAGGAGGGTGAATGAGAGTGAGCAGGGAGGGCAGAAGGACGCGGCTTCAAGAGGAGGACACCGGGCAGCGGCGTCAGGTCGGCCACGGCGCTGGCGTGGCACGCCGCAGCAGCGGACAACGGCGTCGGTCGGCATCAGTAGCTTCGAAATTCCATTTCGATTTCGACGATCCCGATCGACAAAGCGAATTTCAACGATGATTATCTCCTAAACCGTGATGATCTAGCTCAAGAGGTAATTAACAAAGTTGAACGTCTACATGAGAACTATAATTCTTACAATTGGAGCTCGAGCTGATTTGGCTTTGTTTGCGAACTACAGAGCTCTAAACTAGGGTACATGAAACTGAAATTGCACTTAGAACTTAGAAATAATTTCAAGTGTTGAATCCACCTTCAAAGCTGACTTGTGGGACCTTTTTGGGCATGTTGTGCACATTTTCACGAGTTGGTCACAAAATAACTTTTGTTCCACATATAATCCTCTACAACTTTGCTTTAGGTTGCTCAGACATGCAAACATCCTAAGCTACACTTTTTAAACAGTCAAACACAGGAGCTTTAGGGGTCCAAATTGGTCAACTATGACTTGAAAACCTAATTAGGCAAAATGATCAACATGAACATTGTTCCTAATGACATTCTAAGTGTAACTAAGTTACTTACAAGCATTTCTAGCCACACCATGCATTGGTCACACAAGAATCAATCAAGGTATACACTGAAACGATGAAAAACACAAGAAATGTTGCAAATGTTTCATAGTCATGTTTCACATATTTCATGATCTGGTTGCATCGTATTAACTAATCTTGTTTCACTAAGTGAGTGGCACATGTTGCACTTAAGTGTTGCACACCTTACATTTCATAAAGAACAACACATATGAAATATACAACACGTTGCAATGTTTCGAATTTATGTTTCATGTGCTATAAGTTCACAAAGGGATGCATGATGCTCATGTTCATGAAATGTAGTGCAAATGTGGAAGCCAAACACCTGGGGTGTTACAGGACCTGCCTACCTCGCCCTGTTCTCGACGTCGTCATGTTGCCGACCGCGTTGCTGTTGCATTTGATCACGCGTAGGCACACCTTTGTGGCGCTGTCCGTGCCAGCCGACGCGCCCTACCGACCACACAGTACCACGTGCGCCCTACCCCATGCCCTGATCACTCAACCAGTTAGCTCGCCGACCCGCTCAGCTCTGCGCCTTTAAGTCATGTCGTCGTCGCTAGTCACCATGACTGCCCTCCCTCTCCTCTGAAATTCATCATGCACGAAGCGCCTCCCTCCAATTCCTTATACTCACTAGTGCCCAAGGTCCCTAGCTTGCCACTGCAGTCAACCATTTGGAAATCGTCCACCAGAGTGCGCACACGGAGCATCGCCGTCGCCGCCGGTTTGTCCACCGCCGTTACAGAGCACGTTTGGGGGTAAGGCCCAAGGCTACGGTAGCAGTTCGATCGAATGCAATTTCTAACTCGCCTTAACCTCCTCTATCTGGTGCTCATCTCGTCTTGGTCAGGACCTTCACCGGTGACGAGCTGCCACGGTCGCGCCATGCTTAGAGCGCCACCGCCCTTCACCATGCACGTGGCCATCCTAGCACGGGCCGTTTCCGCTCCAGTCGATATTGTAGCCGTGTTCGGGGTAAGGTCCTGCTGCTCTCCCATCTTTTCATTTCCGTCTCTGAGGTCGCAGGACGCTGGAACAGTCGCGCCGCCATAGCTTGTAGTCCGCCGACGTGGTTAGAGCATTAGGAGTCATCGTTTAGTCCCTAATTGGCACCTAGGGTCTCGTTTTGGCCCCGCAGTGCTCGTCGGCCTGCTCCTTTAGTCGGCGCCTCGCTCTGCTGACCGGCGCAGCGGGGCAGTGTCAGCCTGAGCCGCATCGGCGCACGTGGAGTCACCGGGAGGCTGGTGTGCTTGAATTAGGAGAAAGTCTGGGGGCTGGGTGAAAGCGTCAGAGAAAGAGAGCAATAGTGGATAGGGCTATGGGTGAATTTCGTTGAAATCTAGGGCTGTTTCTGCAAAACGATGGCGCGCGCGGGCCTCCTGGCCTTGGGCCGTCGCTAGGCTGATTGCGCTGCGTGTGCCCCACCCCTGCTTGGGCTACGGCTGCTTGTCTCTGGGCCGTCCGCGCCGCCAGCCTTGCTAGGCCGCGCGTCCGCCGCGCTGGGCCTGGTGTCGCGCGCCCCGCGTGGGCCGGCCCGCTCCGGCTGCAGCCCACTGGTTGGTTGCTTATGGCAGCCTTGTGCCGCCGCGCCTGAGTCGTGCTCGTGTCTGCAGGCCCTGGGAGTTGTTGGGCTGACTGGGTTGCCTTCGGCCCTTTCCATTATTTAAATACTTTTCTAATATAGGTTTCTAGTTAAGTTGTAAAAGCAATATAAAATAGTATAGGGATCCAAAAATGGTGAAACCAATTTTGTTAGTCTCCTAAAATTAGGATCTACCTGTTAGTATAGTTTGTTCACATAGTGTGATAATATTCTTGAAAGCTATATAATTAATTTAAGCTACTTAATATTGAAAAATATAAACTTGTAGGAATTTCCATGATAAATTGGTAATATTATTGAATCTGAAATTTGTACAGTAGGCTCCTAGCAATATTAGGTACCCACTGTAATTTTTGTAGCTCCGAAATAATTAGTTTGCTAAATAGATAATGATGCCCTATTCCGAATAAAGATTAAATGGATGAAATGGGATAAAGAAATAACTCAGGTTTGTATAACTAAAACAATTGTTGGGAAGTAACACCTTATTCGACAATATGGATACGTAGACCAGCGTTAGAGCTATCTCGTTAGCTTGCGAGGCGTGATTGGATTTCTAAGCGTTCGGCTGTCATTGGTTATTTACATCTATGCATTTGCATCAATGCATATCATATAGGTACGATGATGGATCAACGGATCAATTGAATGATGATTGAGAATCCGAAGATGGTGTAATGGTATTCTCTCCAGGAGATGATGCAATGGGCTTCTATTCGGATGATGGTGGATGATCTGAAGATGCAAATACTAACTTTTAATATATATCTTACCTAGGCAAGTCCCGATGCATAACCCCTACTTTTCTGCAGTTTAAATTATATTTGTGCATTAAGTTTTAAGGAGTTGATTGAAACCCACTTGCATAAATATATCTTTATCCTATGAGTCTTACTAGTATGACAGGATCATGTAGATTGCTATGCTACAGGACTTCGGTAGAAGTCGAGTGATTGCCTGTCACTCGTGAGAGATAGAAAATATATTACTGTATGATTATCACTTAAAAAATATAAATGGTGGAAAGGAAAATGGTGACCGGGCTGGGATATGGTTTGGGTATTGGTGGGTGTAAGAGGTTGTGTCACCGCGGATGCGGGACATAGCTTGGTTACACTATTTTTCCTATCTGGTCGGTTAAGGACCGGCCATTGCCATGGACGCTAGGCAAGTCATAGATCTATTATCCCAAGCACATACTTGGGTATGGACGCTTGGAAGACTTGTTGCTCTCTTGTCATGGATCCGGCTCTTTCCGGACCGACTGTTAGGGTTTCTTTTTGGTGGAGGAGGTCCTTGCACCGCACTGAGTTCAGGACTCAGGAGCGGGGGCTTGGAGTCCCAGTTTGGATGGGGACCTGGACACCCAGGACAGGAGGGTGATGGGTTGGTCCTGCTTGTGCCTAGGGTACAAGCGGGGCATGTGTTTTTGGGGCACCCAGCTGGGCACATTGGTTCGCGAATCGCCACTAAGTCGGTACGACTTGTCTTGACTCTAAGCACCGTAGTAAGAACTAAAAGATGAAAGATGAAATGAAAAAAGGAACTCTGATTGCTTACCACCTGCTTGAAAGTAGTACAGGTGCTTACATAGAATGGTTAGTTAATGAACCAATGCGGCTATTAATAAAAATTGAATATAAGGACGTACTGATAGTAATGCTCCTGCAAATGCAATAAACCCACAAGCCAAATAGTCCTGCATATCCTTGGAGTCTTTTATTTTCTCCTTTCGGGTAAGTCTTGCTGAGTACAATTGAGTACTCAGGGTTTTATTCTCCCTGTTGCAGGTGACAGGTGGAAGCTAGAGCTGACTCTTGTGTGTGGATTCCTCCTGGTGGGCTCAGAGAGGATTTCCTTTATGATGCGATCATAGTCCTTATTTATAACTTTCACCAAATATTTTTATAAATGAAAGTTTATAATCTGTTGTCACAGTTCAATTATCAATGTTTCATCATGCTATGAATAGATATTCATTTCCGCTATAATTCTGTTCACATGTTTATATTCCGCTGTTAAATTAAATTGTTCATAACTCTGATAATATGATTATATTCCGTTGTTTTAATAATAAATATTATACTTTGATGTTGTATTAAAAGTAATGTAAAAAATGGTTAAGAATGATGTAAGCTTTATTCTCTCATTTGTGATCCTGATGGCAAAAAATGTGGATTTTCGGGTTCTCCCATGGGGTGTGCCCGACGGAACTATGTAATTTAGTGTTCTCTCTTGAGTGCTTAGTGTCTAATGGAAGACAAGCACTCCTGTGAGACATTAGATTAGGCAGTTCTACCACAATACCCCTCTTGCTATGAGAAACTTGTTTAAGATGATTGCCCTTCTTGTCTACAATGATCCGAACCAATAGTCAGGCGTAGTTCTGGGACTTCGAGTTCCGGCTGGAGGCCAGTAAAGAAAAGTTGACCATCTCCAATGGGATGAAACCCATGCTGGATCTCATCAATCAGGAAGTGCCAGAGCCCAACAGAGCGCCGCAGTCGAACATCATCGTGGAGAGGTGCAAGTCGGCGCTGGAGAACTTCAAGCACTATGCTCATGGCATCGCTTGTTCTATCATGGGCCATGCACTAGCGGTTGTCCAGTCAGTCTACCCCTCGGTGAAGCTTGAACGAATCGATGGTGGCTTTGCTGAAAATCGAGCGACGAGCAAATCACCGTGCTGGAGGAGGAAGTGTCCGATTCGGCGATCAAACTGGCGGATGACATGAATCTGTTCGGTGATGCTGGCAATGAACCATGACAACTTATAATGTAACAGGCTTGTTGGCATTATGCTGAGCAGTTGTAAATGAAACTTTAGTTTTTAGTATGTATAAAGTGTTAATATTTAATATTAATGATGCATTGTTAGTCCTTTATCTTGTTATCAGCCCCGACTATCCCACACCCCATGGCGTAAAGAGCTTAGCTCTTGTGCATGCTTAGGAATATAGGCATCATCGAGGAGCCACTTGTAGGGTCGAGATGGCAGACTAGAGGGGGGTGAATAGTCCTTTCTAAATTTAATCATGTTGGCTAACTGAAACAAATACGGAATTAAAACAATCGGTCTAGCCAAGACTACACCCCTCTATCGAAGTTCACAAGCACCTTATAAAGATCCTAATTAGGCAACAAAGGTGCCGGACTAGCGAGAGCTCACCTAACCAATTCTAGAAGTAAGGTCACACAAACCTATGCCACTAGTACTTCAAGCAACGAGGGAGCTCCTACACATGCTAGTAAGCAAAAGCACAAAGCCACCTAAGGTCACTAGCAATGCTCAATAACAAGGCTACACAAGCCAAATTATAGAGCGCAAATTTCTTAGCTACACAAACTAAGCAATGTGACTAACAAGATTACTCAAACCGAATTAGTCATGCAAGGGAGCTACTTCTATGCTACACAAGCAAGAAGGTAACTAGCAAGCTACACAAGCTAACTAATTACAAGAGCAACTACACAAGCACAATGTAAATGAAGTAAATACAAGCTTGTGTAACGAGGATGAGCACAAATTTCTTAGTTATACAAACTAAGCAATGTGACTAATAAGGTTACTCAAACCGAATTAGTCACACAAGGGTGCTACTTCTATGCTACACAAGCAAGAAGGTAACTAGCAAGCTATACAAGCTAACTAATTACAAGAGCAACTACACAAGCACAATGTAAATGAAGTAAATACAAGCTTGTGTAACGAGGATGCAAACCAACGGGAATACAAGGATGACATGATTATTTTTATCCCGAGGTTCACATGCTTGCCAACACACTAGTCCTTGTTGAGACAAGCTCCAAGGTTGCCATCGGTCCTCTTGCTAGTGGTGACCCGCAAGTCACACTCTCCCACGTGGAGTGCTTACCACAAGCTCTAGCACTTGACCCGGCCGGACCACTTGTCGCCCTTCGTGTCTTGCTCTACTAGAGTTGTGTAACACCCTGGTGTTAAGGATGCATTTGGCATTGGCATTACATGAGCACAAGCATCATTGATCATTCATAGGCATGAGCATCTCAAATTGTATCTCTATGATTGCTTATATTACATGTGTTGTCACTAAATGCTTTACATATGCTAGGGTTTACATGTGACCAATGTATAAAATTCTTGTGGGACCTTAGGAGTACCCTAAACATGTTTAGAATGCCATATGTAACAACTTTGGTATTCATGACTTGGACCAATTTGGCCTCTAAGTCATGGTTATAGTGTAACTTACCATTTTCATGTTGTATGTTTGACCTAAGTTGAACTATAGCATATATTGCTTGCATGGTAGTACACCCTTAAGCAAAGTTGTAGTACTTGACTAGAGTAACAACTTTTATTTTTGGGTCAAGATCTAATTCGGTGCATAGCATGCTCAAAAATAGCTCTCAAGTAGCAATAAAATACTGTTCTAGCACTTGAAAATTTTCTAAGTCTAGAATTGGTTTACAGTTTTAATGTACCTGTGTTTGACATGCTGTAGCTCGTTAACTAGGCCGATCTAGACCAAACTCATTTAAGGAAAGTTGGAGTTTACATGTAGCTCTACAATTTTGATCCTTATAGTTTTCACTGAATTGCCACGGATTTGGAGTTATTTGATTGCAAACTCGCATCGTCAGTCACTGATCGCGGGTCTGAACTAGCAAATGCCGCGCCATTAGTGACCGACCGGCCACAGGTCACGTGCATCGCGCGGTGGCCGTATGCCAGCATTGGCCTAGCTGGTCAGGCAGCAGCGTAGTTAAGGGCTAGGCGACGTTGCTGCTCCATTCAATTCCCACTCGCTCGCCCTCGCTTGCCTTCCCTCTCGCCCGCCAGGGGAACGCCACGCCCGCCATTGCCACCACCGTGCTCTACTCGCTCGTGCACCGTCATCGCTGCACCACTGTCCAATTCAACTCACCAGCAACTCCGCCATCATCACCTCTTCCACCCTAACCCGCTAATTCCACTTGCCGAGCCTTGGTAAGGATGTATTTTGCATCGTCGTCGCCATGATCTCGTCGGAGCACCGCCGCGCGCTTGGCTTACCATGGCCGCACCGTTCCACCGCACCTCCTATCCTCCTTTTTTCCGATCTATAGTCACCTTATGGTCCTTACGCTTAGGTAGGAGCTTGGCTTGACGCTACTGCTTGGTCGTGTGGGAACATGCTGCCGCTCCCGCTGCGGCCGCCATGGCCGCTGAGGCGTTCGAGCTCGCCGTTGCCGAGCTGGTCTATCGCCTCCCTTCTTTTCCGCACGCATTAGGTTGAGTAAGCCTTGACCTAGCAGTTGGCATGATGGAGACCCGCCTCTTGCCGCCGTCTAGCCGGAATGCCGAGAGCACCACCGTGCTCTATGCGCCGCCACTGCGGCATGCACGCGGTCGGAGCTCATTGCCGCCTCACCGGAACCCTAATCGCCCTAGCTAGTTTCGTTAGGTTACCGTGAAGCCGTGACATGCCTCATCGGAGCACACCACACCCAGAGAACGCCAGCATACCGCCGCGTCGCCTCTACCGTCCGCCATTGCCGTCGGCGAGGGTGCTCAAGTGCACCGCCGGTCCAACGAGGGGCACCACTGGGTGCGGGGGAGCGCGGGGAGTGCAACCATGGTGATGCTACCGCTGGAGATCTCACCATTGATGAGCTATCACCAGTCAAACGCTGCCTCTGTCCCGGTGTCGCTGACGCGTGGGTCCGGTTGACCAGCGGGCCCCATCTGTCAGTCACTATGTTTGTTTTGATTTTTCTTATTTTTCACAGATTTGAATACTAACTTCAAAAATTCATATCTAGAGCTAGGAGTGTCCAAACGGAGTGAACCAAATTTTGTTGGATTCATCATGAAGTGTAGTATTTGATGAAAATATGAAACTTACTGTTTGGGATGTTTTTCTAGGAGAATTAAATAGATCTAGATAAGTGCTTTTAAATTGTTTAGAATCTTGAAAAATGTATAACTTGAGCTAGGAAAGTGATAAAATTGTGATTCTAATTTTGCTGATCTTGTGTTGACTTGATCTTGTTAGAAAAAAATGTTTAACTTGCACTAAACTTGATTGGAGTAGGGTCTTTCTATTTATCTTTTAATAAATGGTGTTTTATGAAGAAATTCATAAGGATAAAAATAAGTAACATATTGCTATGTAAATTTTTGTATAGTGTTAATGGGTTTTAGGGAAGCTAAGAAAAATATGAAATCTATTGTTTGACACTTTTTTATAGGGATAACTATTTTCACTAAAATCTGCCCTTATAACTTGTCATTTATGAAGACAGTGCTGTACTTATCTAAATGACATGAAATTTGTACAATAGACTATGGGGATTATATATGAATCACTGTAATTTTCTCATAATTTATTGTGTACTTTTGATATATTTTCTTTATTTCACCTTAGTGTATAAATAAATTAATAAAGGCATTTAAATAATTTATTTGGGCTTGACCATCATATTTTCTAGAGTGTGTATGATGTCTATAAACTGTTGGTGCTTTTGGTTGTGCCCAATTTTGATTTCTAGTATGCAGTAAAATATTATTGCTCTAAAATTCAATTATAGAAGTTGTTTTGGACATATTCTGTTGCTAGGTGCTTTGCATAGGCAAAATGGAGTTTGCTGTAAAAATGGTTAATAAAAAAGTTGTAGGGAATTCCTTTATCTAGCTTGTGTCAAAATTTCAAGGCAATAGACCAAATGGTTTGAGAGTTATAGCTATTAGAAATTGGTCTTCCGAAATATTTACTCTCTGGAATTTCTGGAT
The DNA here is from genome assembly GCA_904845875.1 of Miscanthus lutarioriparius. Classification (NCBI taxonomy): domain Eukaryota; kingdom Viridiplantae; phylum Streptophyta; class Magnoliopsida; order Poales; family Poaceae; genus Miscanthus; species Miscanthus lutarioriparius. The sequence continues at coordinate 25,059,175 of CAJGYO010000001.1, forward strand.
AGACCTGGGAAGTTTACCTGTTTTGGCTAGGATATTAGTTGAATCATCTTTGGTGATTAAATTAAAGTTGTAGGAAATTTTACAAGATTTCCAAAAAGTCTAGGATCATAGCATTTAGTTGAGTAAAACTCCAGTTATGATCTAAACTTGTAGCTGTTGTGTTGTGGTCCAGAAATGGACTTAGTGTGGATTCTTGAAATTTCTAGAGAAGAAATATGTACCTACTCAGTAATTAAGAAGTTAACCTTGTTATCATCCTAATGACCTAATATGATAGTTATTATTTAACCATGCGCATTATCATGACATGTCATCCATGACCCTTCTTATGCATTCGTGATTCTCACTTTTTGCATATGCATGCAATAGGTGCGACGGAAGAAATCACCTTGTTGGAGTATGAAGTCGATCCACAGGAAGAGCGTCAGGAATTGCAGCAATAGGAGATCTCAGGAGAAGGCAATCCTGATGGTGAACAGTTGCCTACATGCCTAGATCACCAGCCCTCAACCTTTGTGAAAGGCAAGCCCCGGAGCATTCTAAGCCTCCTATGTTTTCGAACTATCAACTCGAGTCCTATATGTTGATGCATTAAGTACTAGGAATTGATTGGAACCACTTGCTGCATATATCTTCCTTGTCTAGATATATCTACATCTTGAATCCTATGTAGGTCTAGGATCGAATATATGCTTAGCCATGTTTAGTCGGTAGAAGTCAGGTGATTACCTATCACCTGCATGATATAGGCTGATAACTAATCACGGTTGGCTATGTGCTAGAGTGGAATATAACCATGTGTTAATGAATAAAGGAGACCAGGTGGGATCATGATAGAGAAGCAACAAGGCATGGAGGTCTTGAGTGCCTATCTATCCCCATCTGTGTCGATTAAGGATCGATTCGTTGTATGTCCTCATGTCATGTTGAACGCATGCCTAGCACTTAGTTGGCCAGATATAGTGATACGACCGCAAAGCCGAGTAGCTCAATTCAGATCGGGCCCCAATAAGTGAAAGTGTGCATACTGGAGGCAGTAAGGATGTGTGAAGAGCCAATGGCGTGAGTCCAAGGGTGGGACCGGGTCCCGATCTTCCTGGCAGATTGGTAGAATCTCTAAGGGTGCGACGCTGATCGAACCCACAAGTTAGTCCTAAATTGTACCAAAGGTGACCTGAGGCTACCTTCATGGGGTGTGCCTCAGTTTGTGTTAGGAATAAATTCCCCAGCTAGGTAGGAATGGATCTGAATCGCCATCTCTCTCGGATAGTGAGAACTTGACTGAGCAGCGACAACGTAGAAGCACTAATTGAAACTTGATGGTTATGATGATGCTCAAATTACTCTTATACCGGATATGGTTACTAATGCCTATTAGCTTAATCAAGTGATTGCTCTAGTATAGGTGCTAATCTAGAGATGCTTAATTGAATAGGTGTTCAAATTGATGCTAGAGGTACTAAATCTCCATGTTATATTACTTAAGCTTTTATGCAAAATGTTGTCTAGCTAACCCCACCTCTTAAAGCCATGCATACTTGGTGTCTTATTATTTTGGTTTATGACGGATAAGTCTAACTGAGTACATTCTCGTACTCGGGGTTTATTCCCATTTGTTGCAGATGACGTGATGTACCATGGTTATTGCAAGCACTGCATAACTCCTGCTGTTGATGGAGAGTAAGACCAAGGGCATGGTCATTCTATATCATCTCCTCTATGTGCTTTTGTTGGAGATGATCCTAAACTGGCTATGTATTTGAACTATCGTGATGTTGTTTCAAAACTATGTTGCTTCCGCTACTTCTAAATTTGAGTTGTAATAACTTTGTTGAAATTCCGATGTATGAGAACTACTTGTGAACTTGTTGTAACATGTGACTGGTTGTGTTGAATCATGTACGATCTTGGTTTGTACGCTGGTTTGTTTGAGATCCTTCATGATTTCATCGGACTACCGGGTTTATATGGGTTCAAGTATGATAGTTTGATCACTTCGGTGATTGCTATTGTACTTGTGCTCTTATAAATTGGATGGTTCTATTACATGTTGCTCTTTGTGGCTCCCACGGGGTGAGCACAATCTCCCTCACAATCACTTCTCTGGAGCACCGCACAATCTTCTTTGCGTGCTTCAACGGAGACCACCACCAAGCCATATAGGAGGTGGCAACCACCAAGAGTAACAAGCACCACCGGCTTGCAACTCGATCACCTAGTGCCACTCGATGCAACCTCATGATGCAATCGCACTAGAATCACTCACTTACTCGATCGGGTGAACACTATCAAGCTCAAGTGAGTTAGAGGGCTCCCAAGCACACCTACACAAGCCACCAAGGCTCAAGTGTGCTCAGCTCTTGGCCAAAGGCCAACCAACACTTCTATTTATAGACCCATGGACTAAAATAGCTGTTACCCCTTCACTGGGCAGATTTCGGGGCGACCGGACGCGTAGGTCGTGTGCACCAGACGTGTCCGGTCGCTGCGTCCGGTCACTGTCTGGCCGCCATGTGTCCCATTCAAACGAAGTAGCCATTGCCACCCAACGACCCTCTCTAACACGCTCTCACATGATGCATTGGACCCACTACAGCGAAGTGATCGAATGCAGGAGGGGCAGTGTCCGGTCGAGTCCAGAGAGCTCCTAGAGCCACTCAACTACGATCGGACGCGTCCGGTGTGGCCGACCGGACGTGCCCCTACGTCGGTCTCTCTCTGGACCAACACCTACGCCCCACGTCACCACGACCTGATGCTAAACAGTGATTGCTCAGCGTCCGGTCACTGCTATGAGCCAGAGTCCGGTCACCTCGACAACTCTGTCTGCGCCTAGCCAGAATACCGGATGCGTCTGGTATTGATATCGAACACGTCCGGTCACGTCGGCAACACTGCCGCCTAAGTTAGATACCGGACGTGTCCGATATTCATATCGGACATGTCCGGTCACCCTGTGATCAGCGCATTCAACTCCTTTTCTTCACCAACTTCTTCTCCTCTACAAATGTGCCAACACCACCAAGTGTACAATACCTTGTGCACGTGTGTTAGCTTTTCACAAACATTTTCAAGGAGTTAACCACTCAACTTGCCACGCCACTCGATCCTAGCAACGATGCAAAGTTAGATCACTCAAGTGGCACTTGATGACCGATATGCAAATAAGTTTGCCGCTCTTGATAGTATGGCCATCTATCCTAAACCCGGTCAAGCACTTCTCTACACAACCAATGACTGGTGAAGTGAAATGCCCTAGGTTATACCTTTGCATTGCGCATTCCATTCGAACTCCTCCATTGTTGATGCAACACATGCACCAACCAATCACCAAATGATATGATCCACTTCATATCATCACGTGACCGTATTGGTTCATCGATCTTGACCTCACTTGCTTTTCACTGTTGCCTTCATCCATCGGCGCCAAGTCTTGCTCAAGCTTCACCGCCAAACGGTCCATCGCTCCAAAGCCTCCAACTTGCCCTTCACGCTTGCAACCGGTCCATCAAGCCAAGTCTTGTCTTGATCTTCTCCACCTTAGTCACATGACTCAATGTCATGTCTCATATACAATGAGCTCCTTCATCACATGTGTGAGCCTTGCAACATATCCATGGCATTTTTACCGTCATGGCATATGTTGTTCACACACATGTACTTATGGACTAATCACCCGCGTATCTCACATAAACACATATTAGTCCACCTAGATTGTCACTCAATTGCTAAAACCAAATAAGGACCTTTCACCGCTTCTGACCGCCCATGACGCAGATCGCTACTGCCCATGCACGTTTAGGTGCTAAATCGAGAACAGGACTACTTCTAGATAACACGAATGAGAACATGGCTGGTCGGTGAATCGAATGGCGATAGAATGCATCATCTTAAAGATGTTTAACATGGAGAAAAACAAAAGATAATTGGAGGAAAATTATGGAGAAAACAACAAATGGAGAAAACATCATGGAGAAAATCATTATTGAAATGCATAAATACATAAGGGGTACATATCTTAGTAGGATGTCTCAAGGATAGAAATGCCTAAGGTGTTCAATGTGCCAAGAGTTAGGGATGTCTACGCCGTCTTGATCGCAAAGTCTATAGGATCCTGGTTGGGTCACAGCCTTGGCAATGTATGGACCCTCCCATGGTGAAGATAGTTTGTGCATCCCATCGGTCTTCTATTTCCTACAGAGTACCATGTCACCGACCATGAAGGATCGCTCCTGGATATTGCGGTTGAAGTATTTATGCAGATTGTCCAGGTACTTGGCCATCCAAACACATGTGACCAAGCATTCTTCCTCAAGTCGGTCGACATCGTCTTGTCATGCCTGATCGTTGTTCTCTTCATCATAGTTCTCTATCCTTGGTGCTCGGAAAGCGACATCGGCGGGTAACACGACCTCTGATCTGAACACCAAGAAATAGGGGGAGACTCTAGTGTTGCAATTGGGCTGGGTCCTTAGTCCCCAGACCACAGCTGGTAGTTCTTTGAGCCATTTGCCCAGATGTTTCTGATCCTTCTCATATAACCTCTTCTTCAGGGCGTCTAAAATCATGCTGTTCGCTTGCTTAACCTGGCCATTAGCCCTAGGGTGCGCGACCAATACATACTTAATGGATATGCACCGATTCTTGTAGAAATCCCAGAAGTCATTGCTGGTAAATGTAGAACCAAGGTCGATGATGATACTGTTCGGTAGCCCAAACCTATGGATGATGTCGTTTAAGAGCTTCGCTGCTTTCTTTGCTGTAGACTGGACGAGCGACTTGTACTCGATCCACTTGGAGAATTTGTCAATAGCAACATAAACCCATCGGAATACACCGGGGGCGTTCTTGAATGGCCCAATCATGTCCTATCCCTAGCATGCAAATAGCCAAGAGTCGGGAATCATCTGCAGAGCCTGAGCTAGAACGTGGATCCGTTTGGCAAAAAATTGGCATCCCTCACACCGTCGGACAAGCGTTTTGGCATCTACGACTACTGATGGCCAATAGAAACCTACTCAGAAAGCTTTGCTGACCAAACTTCTAGAGGCTATGTGGTTGCCGTAGGATCCAGTGTGGATTTCTTAAAGCAATGCCACTCCTTCTTCCTAAGATATGCACTTCTGAAGCAATTCCTCCTTTGCATTCTTTCGCATTAGCTTGCCATAGACTAGCATGTAATGCTTGCTATGGCGAATTAGGCATTCCATCTTGGTCTTGTCAGCCGGTACATCTGTAGTGTCAAGTACTTGATAAAAAGCTCTCGCCAATCACTACTCGGCGTGGGAATTACCAAGACCAATTGCTCGGCAGGAGAAGATTCATGAACTGCTTGCTCCTGCTTAATGGATGGAGTTTGAAGATCCTAGACGAAGACACTGGTTGGGACCTCAGCTCTGGTCAACCCTAGCTTGGATAGCTAGTCGGCTGCTTGGGTCTGATCTTGTACGACATGGTGGTATTCAATACCGTAGAATTTGCCCTAAAACTTTCTAATTTTCGAGCAGTAAGCATCCATCTTGTCACTGGTACAAGACCAATCTTTGTTGACATGATTAATGACCAGTGTAGAGTCATCGTATACCAAGAGGCATTTAACGCCAAGTTCGACGACACTACAGAGACCATGGAGACAAGCTTCATACTCGGCGGCGTTATTAGAGGCTGGAAAATGAATTCAGATAACATATCAGAGGTGACCCCCTGATGGAGAAATAAAAAAGATACCTGCCCCAGCACCATCAAGGTTGAGGGAGCCATCAAAGTGCATGACCCAGTGCTCAGGTTGGTCGACTAAAATAGGAGCTTGCATGTCGGTCCATTCGGCGATGAAATCGGCGAGCACTTGAGACTTTATCGGCTGGCGGCCCCAGAAATCAATGGAGTACGTGTCGAGCTCTACCGCCCATTTAATGATGCGGCCATTGGCTTCCTTATTACAGAGGATGTCGCTCAGCGGATACTTAGTAACCACTGCTACTTGATATGTCTCAAAGTAATGGCGGAGCTTCCTAGACGTAATAAGGATAGCGTACAACAACTTTTGGACCTAAGGATACCGAGCCTTAGACTCGTTCAGGACTTCGCTGATGAAGTAGATAGGGCGTTGAACTTTATAGGCTTGCCCAACTTCTTCTCGTTCAACGACGATGGCAGTACTGATGACACGGTTGGTTGCAGCGATGTAGATCAATAAGGTTTCGCCAGCTTGTGGTGCCGTCATGACTGGAGGCGTTGTGAGGAATTTCTTGAGCTCGGCAAAGGCCTTGTCGGCTTCAGGCGTCTAGGTAAACTTCTCTGAAGCTTTGAGTAGCTTGAAGAACGGCAAACCCTTTTCACCCAATCAGGATATGAAACGACTTAAAGCTGCCATACATCCCGTTAGCTTCTGGACATCCTTCACACAGGTTGACGATTTCATCTTGGTAACCGCTTCTATCTTCTCTAGGTTTGCTTCGATGCCATGGTGACTAACGATGTTGCATAGGAGTATACTAGATGGAACGCTGAATATGCACTTAGTGGGATTCAGCTTCCATTGGAATTTCTTTAGGTTTTGGAAAGTATCTTCGAGGTCGGCGATGAGGTTGTCTGTAGTATTAGACTTAACTACCATATCATCGACGTAGGCCTCAACATTCTTCTTGATTTGGTCCTAGAGGCATCGCTGGATAGCCCTCTGGTAGGTGGCGCTGACATTTTTTAGCCCAAAGGACATGGTGGTGTAGCAATAGGCACCGAAGGGTGTGATGAACGAAGTTTTGATCTGGTCTTTCTCCTTTAAGGAGATCTAGTGATAACCAGAATAGCAAACGAGAAAGCACAAGAGCTCACAACCGGCTGTTGAATCTACGACCTCATCAATGCGAGGTAAGCCGAAGGGGTCTTTAGGGCAGTGTTTGTTGAGATCGATGTAATCAACGCACATTCTCCATTCATTATTATTTTTTGTACAAGGACCGAATTGGCGAGCCACTTCGGGTGATACACCTCTTTAATAAAGCTGGCTGCTAATAGCCGAGTTATTTCTGCCCTAATAGCCTCCTTTTTGTCTTGCGCAAATCATCAGAGCTTTTGCTTGATCGGTTTGGCGATCGGCGAGACGTTTAAGGAGTGCTCGATCAGCTCCTGAGGAACGCCAGGCATGTCAGCATGTTTCCATGCAAACATGTCGATGTTTCTACGAAGGAAGCTGACGAGCGTGTCTTCCTATTTGGGGTCGAGATGGGCCCTAATCTGGGCCGTCTTGCTTCTGTCGCTGATCACGAGCTCAACCTCCTTTGTGTCTTTGGACTTAGTCACAGACGGAGGTGGCTCCTGAGTCAGGATCACCTGCTCCTCTGCTAGGACCTTCTTGGAGTCGGTGATGCAAGCCTCTATTCTGACCGAGAGATCCATCGCATTAGCGATGACGAGTCCTTCTCTTTCATAGTCGTAGGTGGTGGAGACATTGGCATGCAGGGTGAGAATGCCCTGTTCTGTCGGGATCTTCAACACTAGGTAGACATAATGGGGCACGACCATGAACTTGGTGAGAGCTGGTCGGCCAAGGATGGCGTGGTAGGCGGCGTCGAAGTCTGCCATGAAGAAGTTCACGTACTCAGTACGGAAGTGGTCGGCGGTGCCAAACTAGACTGGCAAGGTGATCTACCCCAAAGGTTGGGATGCTCTACTAGGTACAATCCCCTAGAATGGAGAATCAACAGGGACAAGATCATCCTTTGTGAGTCCTAACTCAGTTAGGGCTCCAACAAAGAGGAGATTGAGGGCACTCCCACCGTCGATGAGGACCTTCTTGAACCGCATGTTGTGGATGGTGGGATCTAGCACGAGTGGGAAACACCCTAGGTATGGGATATCTGCCCATTGGTCGACCATTCTGAAGGTAGGGTACTCCGACCAGTCTAGATATTTAGGATCGGCGATCGTGTCATACTTGGTGATCGACATGAGCTGCCGAGTTATGAGTTTCTGCTGGCGTTTGCTCTCATAGGCGGCGTACCCTCTGAAGATTGTGGAGACGGTCTTATTGGCATCTTGGAAAGCGGGTCATGCATCCTTAGGACGCTCCTCCCCCTTGCCGTCATCTGACTCGTCGTCCTTGCACCGCTGCCATTTTTGCTCCTCATCGCGGAAAGCTTTGGCCATGCCATAGCATTGCCACATGGTGTGCTTGCTGTCCTTGTGAATGGGGCACGGACAGTCAAGGAGCTTTTCATAGGCAGCATTGAAATTGCGCTTAGCGCATGGCTGCTCTACGTTGTTGATGAAGTTTTTCGGTCAGCGGTGACATGACTATGCATCCCTTGATCCCTCTGGTCGATCATTATGACGACATTCACGATCATCGTAGCACCTGCCGTGATCATCATAATGCCGTTCTTCACGGTGATCATCATCACGATGTGGGTGGCGATCCGAGCGGGAAGCACAAGCAATGTTGTCCTTGAACTGCCGATCAGCTTCTTCAAAGTCTGCGTATGAGTTTGCAAGCTTGAGGAGTTCGCCGATGGTTTGGGGCCTTTTGTGGTAAAGTTTGGAGCGCAGGTCCAGATGGTGATGGAGTCCTCTGGTGAAAGCGGAAATGGCCTCACTATCCCTGATGTTGGGGATGGTGTTCCTCATTTATGAGAAACGCCTGATGTAGCTTCGCAAAGGTTCCCCAGACGTCTGATGGAGTTTCTCTAGATCATACTTCGTGCCAGGCTGCTAACATGTTGCCATATAATTCTCGATAAAAACTCTCTTAAGATCATCCCAAGATTCGATGGAGTCCTCTCCCAAGCCCATAAGCCAATTATTGGCAGATTGGGTGAGCATAACAGGCAGATAGTTTGCCATTATGTCGCTATTTCCCCCGGCGGCACGTACGGTGATTTCGTAGAGCTGCATCCACTGCTCGGGATTAGCCTTACCATCATAGGGATCGACCCTGAAGATCTTAAAGCCTGTGGGCCACTGTGTAGCTCGCAGCCTTGCTTTGAAGGGGTGAGGTCCCATCGACTCGATAACGGAGAGTGGTTGGAGGCCAATGGGGCTGTCGTGTTGGTCGTCATACTCCTATCGGCGTTGGAGTTCTGCCTGATGCCACTAGGCATGACTGTTCTCGATGCGATAGCGGGCATCGAGATTGGCGTTGATACGATCGTGGGCGTCACCGCGTAGGGGTTGATTAACCTCCTGGTTCGCATCACGAGCTGGCGGCCACACTGATTTCATGGTCCTTGTGATCCAGGGTTGATGGCAACATTGCCCCTAGACCCCGTTCGATGATCTGGCCACTATGATAACAGCTTCCCCTATGTGGCGAGAGCCACGGAGGTTTTGACTGTGAGCCGATGCGGTAAAAAAAGATGGAACTGGGTTTCGGATGTCGTTGACCTAGACCTAAGCTGCTTTAAGCAACGCTTAAATCTTGAGTACCTCCGGCATTGGTGGGAGTCTAGCCAGCTCGTGGGTGGCCACAGCCAGATTGGCGCTCGGCGTCTGCTCCACTTGCTAGTCTTCCACCATGAGGAACTCTTGTTGGAGATTATGAGCGAGAGGTGGCAGGCCACCTCTGGCGGCTTGGGCGGCATTTTCTGCTTCTTTATTATGACATCGTTGGTGATCTGAGTTCCTAGCTTCACGCTCATGGCGCTGGACACTGGTTTCTCCATCGACAGCAACGCTGTCGTGGCTAACCATGAAAAGCTCTCTCCCAAAGCCTAGAGGGAAAGGTGGGCAGTTGCTGGTAGAGCCCTCAGAATATGGCTCGGGGCTTTCCTCCAGGATTGTATGGAGCATTTCATCCGGAAGCTGTCAGATTTGCACCATGTTTACCGTTGGCGCAGGCTGGCCAGCCTCAGGAAGGTCGATCTGGTAGAGGTCGTTGACGTAGCTACGCTTGGTGTGGTCGGTGAAAAGATGGTGTAGGGTGTCCCGATAGATCGGATCCGCACCCACTAGCCCAAAAGAATAGGGCTTTAGCATGCTCTCCGTCGGGGCAGGGAGTGGTCGGTGTTGAACGGTACACCCTTCTGGAGTTGCTGTGATCACCAAATCTTCATCTTGCCACCTCGGATGACATGCACGAGCAGGGTGCTCGACATTAGTGGCATGGTGACCTTGGAGTGCAGGAACTTTGTCGCTCGCTCTAGATTGATCTAAGACCAAAACCACGAGGAGCTGGCATTCCGCTAAGCGGTCTGAGACCCGATCGATGGATGCGATCAGATCGTCATTGCTGATGGATCTCCTAACCCAGCGGCGAGGCGCCAAGATCAGAGATGTCGTTGTAGATGTTGGCACGATCGGCGTAGGGTGATTCTGCACCGCCTCCATGATTTCCTCGATGCCATCGGCGCCGATGACCTAGGTCATAGATCCGACCGTGAAGGTCTAACCTAGCTTGGGAAGGATCATGGAGCTCAGGAAGCGGACCATCTGGCTCACCATGGATTCAACACGCACACCCCCTACCTGGCACGCCACTGTCGACGAAATATGGTCGACAGTCTATCGAGGGGTATGCCCACGGTAGTAGATGAATCAGTGGAGGTGCGCGTAAAAGGAGCCAGATGGTGACACAAGCGCAGAGACAATCGATTTAGACATGTTCAGGCCGTCTGATCGACGTAATACCCTACGTCATGTGTCCTTGGTAGATTGTATTGAATATGAGATGCATTCGAGGGGGTCCCTACCCGCCTTATATAGTCTGGAGGGTAGGGTTATAGGTCGGTTTAGGTCTAGATCTATTCAGCTATATGGTAAGTATTTACAAGGAATACGATATCTATCATATCCGAACAGATCTTCCTTCATCGCCAAGATGTCTTCTGATTGCTTTGCGGTACACGCCGACCAGAGCTGAGCACCATAGGCCTTGATCTTATGGGCTGGACCTCCCCTGGTGGTGCAGCCCATGTCCATTGCCGTGGGTACCTAGGGTTATACCCCCCACATAAAGACCCCACTCACTAAACCAAATAGTACATCTGGTTGTAAGACAGTCAAGGTGATCGTGTTGAAGGATCCTTTTGATTAGGAACAACAGTTGAAGGAGATCATGGGAGAGTCAGTACCTCCAACTGACAAGATCAGTGGAGAACTTGATCTGAATCAGGAAGCTCTAGTCTCAACAGGAAAGGATATGTTACAAGCTATTGATCAGGAATAATAGGAGAAGGAAGAACCAATACTTCTATTTGACAAAGTCAATAGAGATCTTGGAGTTACCAATCAGACTGGTAGTGATACCACTCTGGTTCCTGAAGCTTTAGCTTCAACAGGAAAAGGTATGATATAGGGGCTTGAGCTCTCTACTAAAGAGGTGTGCTATGAAAACAGCATGGTTACTGATAATTATGCTGGAATCTCTCTAGAAGGATGTAATGAGAAGGATGTTTGGGTTACCCTAGATTGTCTGTTACACAAAGACTCAGATTGCTTCATAGTTAGCAACAAGATGAAGAGCTTTTTTATTGAAGAATTACAGCACTCAAAGTGGGAAGAATTCAGGAAACTTGCTAAGGCTGATACTGCAAATGAGGAATGTTCTCAACTTCTTAGAAGAATGGAACTTCAGGACTCAGATAATGAAGAAGAGGAGTTGCTGGAAGAGGTGAACACTACAGATGAGGTGGAATTGGAAGCTGCTCAGTTTGAAGGAAATCATGGTAGGAGGAAACAGAAAAGACAGATTCAATGGGGACTGGTTCAGAGGGTAGCAAGGCCGATAAGGTACCCTGACGATGGCAAAACTGTGATGTAGAGGGCTAGAGAACTAAAGGAATACAGGAACTTATACAAAGGTACTAAGCCTACTCTCTCTCATGCTTCTGAAAGCAATGAGATGTTTATTGCTAAGTCAAAATGTATTAATATTTCTCTGGGTTCCAATGTTGAGATGATTGATAACAATGTAGACCTTATTAGAAAGAGGGATATAGCAGGAAGAATAGAGTTTGTAGAGAAAAACCCTGAGGTTAGTCTCCCTACAGATTTAAATATTGAGGTAAACATGATAGATTTCCCCAGTTTGGTACAAACATCCAGCACGGTTATATCTTCCCCTTTAAAGGGTGATGATGCTAGCTTAGAGAACTCTTGTGTTCAAGTTACTAGTAAGGGTCTTAAGCCCCCTACATCAAAAATAGTTGAAAAATGATAGGAGCAACCTGGAATGTTAGAGGCCTCAATAAAACAGGCAAACTACAGTGCATCACTGATTTTGTGGTAGGAAACAAGTTAGATTTTGTTGGTTTTCAGGAGACTAAAAAAGATAACTTTGATGATGCCTTTTCTAAACCAAGTGCACAGAGATTTTATTTGGCATTTCTTGCCTGCTGATGGGACATAAGGGGAAATTTTAGTTGGTTTAAATAATAAGAAATTTGAGGTAATTGCCTGGAGAAACACTAACTACTGTGTGTCTGTCATGATTAGGAATGTTGTTGACAAGTTTGTTTAGAGATTTGTGTCGGTATATGGTTCCTCTTATGAGGAAGGGAAAGCTAAGTTCATTCAAGAACTGCATGAAATTTTGGATAATTGGTCTAGTCCAACCCTCCTAGGAGGAGATTTTAATCTTGTAGCAAATCTGAAAGAGAAAAATAATGGCATAGCCAACCAAAAATGGGTGGACCTTTTCAAGGACTAGATAATTGTCATGGTCTTGTAGAATTAAAAAATTCCTCTAGGTCTTTTACATGGACAAATAATCAATAACAGCCTATTATGGCTGCAATTGATAAGTTTCTGTGTAATAATAGCTTTGAGCAGAAATACCCTTTGACTTTTGTAACTTCGAAGTCCAGAGCAGGGAGTGACCATGTACCTCTAGTTTTAAATCTAGGGGTTGATGAACCAAAAAACCTAGTTTATTCAGATTTGAAAAATGGTGGTTAAACCATCCTGATTTTAAGGCTTTTGTTACAAAAACTTGGCAAACTGTATGCATTTTTACCGAACTAATTGAGATCTGGCAATTTAAAATTAGGTTACTTAGGAAGAAAGTTAAAGGATGGGCTAGGAATGTGAATGCTGAGATTAGAAAGCTTATTAAAAATGACTTGTTGAAAGAGTACGAGTCTTTAGATATTCAGCATGAGATGGGTTGCCGCCAGGAAAATAGGATGGATGCCATTCTTCTTGAGTTAGAAAGGATTTGAAATATGGAAGAAGTAAAAGCGAGACAGATCTAGGGATAGGAACATTAGAGAAGGAGATAGGAACACTGCCTATTTAATTTTCAGGCAGTGGCAAATCAAAGGAACAGAAGGAACAGGATTACCTGTCTTGAGACAACTGAAGGGATAATTGAAGATAATGATCAAATGCTGAACCATGCAGTAGATTTTTATAAGGAAAAAGTCCGTTTTTGGACCTCCAACTATGATAGCAGTTTGGTTTTAGCCCTTCAACTCTAAAACCAGACACCCGCAGTCTATCAACTCTATAAACTAGATAGAAATGGCCCTCGCGCCGGCGCGACGGCGGTTTCCACCTGGTCAACCCACGACGACCGCGGTATTGGGCCTTTTTCATTTTCTATCCCTTCGCGGGCCCCACCTGTCAGGCCTTAGAGAGAGAGAGAGAGAGAGGGAGAGCAGAGCGGCGGAGGGGATGGAGGTAGAGCAGAGCGAGAGAGACGGAAGGGGCAGGGGTGAGCGAGCGGAGCAGGGCGGCGGCAGAACTCGGCTCTCGGCTCCGGCGCATAGGGTGTCGTTGGGCTTCGGACGGCGTCCGTCGCAAATCGAGGGAGGGAGATAGCAAGGAGAGAAGAGCATGCAAGGCGGAGAGAGATTTGGCTCCGGCGGCTTGCCGGCTTGGGGTGCCGGGGCTGCGGTGGCAGCAAACTCCGGCGTGTAGGGGCGGTTTCCTGTGCTAGCGTCCCCTGTTTCCAACTGAGAGAGAGAGATAGCAGAGCGAGGGGGAAGAGAGAGAGAGCAGAGAGAGGGCAGTGGCGGTGATGGCCTTGGTGCCGGCAGCGACGGCCTAGGCGAGGAAGGCGAAGGGCGGGGCTCCCGGTGCGACGTAGGGCGTCGGTGCTGCGGTGTCTCGATGTGCGAGCTCCTACGGGCTGGAGTAGCCCATCTCCGGCGTCGGCGGCTTCGGCACCGGCGGCTCTAGGCTCCGGCGTGGAGCTGACTGCTGCAGCCGGGCAACGTAAAGAGTGGAGAATGGAGACACTGGAGCCCCTGCGCGGCAGCCGTTGCAGGACGAGGCGGAGCTACGGCGTGCTCAAACTCAAGCTCGATCCTCCGAGCTTGGTGAGGCGACGTGACGAGCTGTGGGCTCCTACTGCACCGACGCCGACGCCGCACGCAGTGCTAAGTTCGAGCTGCCGCTGGAGGTCCTGTCGCGGCCTCGACGCCTGCCCTCCCCGCACGCCCTCCCTTCGACACCATGGAGCTCCGGCTGTGTCCTGCTCGCCGCTCGCCTGCGCTGCTGCGCCGCGGTGCCCTGCTCGCTGCTCGCCCGCGCGGGCTCCACGTCCTGCTCGTCGGTGATAGCCGGCCATGGGAAGCTCGAAGTCCAGCGCGACGCGGGCGAGAGAGAGGACACAGGCGCGACGCGGTGGTCATGCTGCTCCTCCCCCCGCTCGATCGCGGTCGGTCATGCTGCTCCTCCATGCTCGACATTGTCGGCAAGCTAGCCCGCCTAAACCGGCCATCAGAGCTCCATTAGGCCGAGTTGGCGGCCTCCGAGCTCCGGGTGCTACTGGGCTCCGTCGCCACGGCGCCCCTACGCCACTCCCCGGCGCACGCACCCGCACGCGCGAGCGCGCAGCCATACAAGGAGTTGCAGAGGCGGCGGCTGCACGCGCAGTCCGCGGCAACGGAGGGGAAAACAGAGTAGCACGACGGCGGTGCTTGGCTGCTGTGTCAGCGCCTCAGCGGCGCTCCTGGTGGCGCTCGGCGGATCCAGTCGCTGCGGCGTAGATGGTGGTCCAGCGGGCTGGGCGAGGGCAGCTTCGGCAAGTGCGGCTCCGGCGTCCTGCGGCGCGACGGCGCTTGCCTTCGGTGGGTCCGTGCCGTGCGTGTGCGAGCTCGAGCTCGAGCTTGGAGTTTCGCAGGCGAGGGTCGGGTCCGCGCACGGCGAGGGCAAGGGCTGCACTGGAGCAAGCAGCCGAAGAGAAGCAGAGCTCGCTCGCCCCTGCCCCTTCCATCTCTCGCTCTGCTCTGCCTCCATCCCCTCCGCCGCTCTGCTCTCTCTCTCTCTCTCTCTCTAAGGCCTGATAGGCGGGGCCCGCGAAGGGATAGAAAATGAAAAAGGCCCAATACCGCGGTCGTCGCGGGTTGACCGGGCGGAAACCGCCGTCGCGCCGGCACGAGGGCCATTTCTATCTTGTTTACAGAGTTGATAGACTGCGGGTGTCTGGTTTTGGAGTTGAAGAGCTAAAACCAAACTGCTGTCATAGTTGGAGGGCCAAAAACAGACTTTTTCCTTTTTATAAAAATCTTTTTGAGCTAGAACCGGTGAGTTGGGTGAGACTTGATGCTGATTTCTGGGAGGATGATGATAAAGTCTCTATACAAGAGAATGAGCTGTTAGAAGCTCTTTTTTCTGAAAATGAAATTAAAACAGCTATGTTTGAGTCCTATGATGATGGTGCCCCTGGCCCATATGGCTTTTCTTTTATGTTTTACCAACATTTTTGGGACCTGATCAAAGATGACTTTATGAATGTTGTAAGAGACTTTGAAGCTGTTAATTTGAATATAGAAAGACTCAATTATGCTCTGATCACTCTCATACCAAAGGAACCTGAGGCTAAACTTCTTAAGAAGTTTAGACTCATTAGTTTACTCAACTGTAGCTTCAAGTTTTTTTGGCAAAGCTTTAAATAATAGACTTATAAAAATTGCTGATAGACTCATTTCCAAGAATCAAACAACCTTCATGCAAGGTCGTTTTATTCTGGAGAGTGTGGTTGCAGCCCATGAAATCATTCGTGACATAAATAAAAACAAGCAAAGTGGTGTGATTTTAAAACTAGACTATGAAAAAGCCTATGACAGGGTTAGTTGGTCCTTTTTAGTGGATATGCTAATATCTAGAGGCTTTGGAAGAACCTGGGTTAGTTGGATTATGAAAGTAGTTAAGGGAGGATCCTTGTGTGTGAGGATTAATGATGAAAATAGCACTTATTTCAAACCTGGGAAAGGTCTTAGGCAAGGAGACCCTCTCTCCCCTTTGCTCTTTAATCTAGTTGCAGATATTTTCACCAGGATGCTTATTAAAGCTGCTAGTAATAATTTGATATCTAGTTTATTACCACAAGTGATAGCTGGAGGTGTGGTGAGTCTGCAGTATGCAGATGATACCTTACTCTTTTTGGAAGATGATTTAGATAAAGCAAATAATCTAAAGTGGCTTCTGCTTTGCTATGAACAAATGACTAGAATGAGAATCAATTTTGATAAAAGTGACTTATTGACTATTGGCATTGAAGAAGCTAGAGTGAATGAATACTCAAAAATCTTTTGTTGCAAGAAAGGGGAGTTCCCCATCAAATACTTGGGGGTGCCTTTGCATTTTACAAATTTGAGAAAGGAAGACTTGCAACCTATTATTGATAAAATCATTAAACGAAATGCTGGTTGGAAGGGGAGATTACTCTCCTATGCTGGTAGGTTGACCCTTTTGAAGGCCTGTCTTGCTAGTGTACCAATTTATTTGATGTCTATTATAAAATTTCCAAAATGGGCTATTGCCATGATAAATTCACAAATGTCTCATTTTCTATGGAATAATAATGAAGAGAGCCACAAATATCATTTGGTTGGCAGCTGGCGAGCCAAAAGAAAAAAACTTGGGGGTTTTGGCATTCCTGATATGAGAAGTCTAAACTTATCTCTGCTCAGTTCTTGGATTTTTTGATATGGTCTCAACTCTGATTCCATTTGGACTAAGATTGTAGATCATAAGTATAGTACTAGCAACCCTAACATTCTCTGCTGTAACAATTCTGCAGTTTCCCCTTTTTTGAAAGGAGTTATGTGGGCTTTACAAGCAGGTAGAATGAGGATTAAATGGCTAGCAGGTAATGGAAGAAAAGTTAGATTTTGGGAAGATATTTGGTTTGGTAATTTAAGCCTGGCAACTCAATTCTGGCCTTCGTATGTCATTAATGAACAACAAGGCAAGACTATAAGTCAGGTGTGGGATGGTCATGTCTTGAGACTGACATTTAGACGTTCAGTTTCAGAAAATCTTATGAATATGTGGTATAATATGCTAAGTATAGTTGAGGATCTAAATATATAAGAAGATGATGACCAAATTATTTGGAGCTTTAGCTCTAATGGAAAATTTTCGGTCTAGTCTCTGTATGCAGTCATCAATCACAGAGGAGTCATTCCTTTATATGTCCCCTCTGTTTGGAAGCTTAAGATCCCACCAAGGGTGCAGATTTTTCTGTGGTTACTCACAAAGAACAAAATTCTAACTAGGGATAATCTAGCAAAGAGAAGAGAGGTTTCTGACAAAACTTGCTTATTCTGTAATGAACCTGAATCAGTAAACCATTTATTTTTTTAGTTATGTGTTGCTAAAAGGATTTGGTCTGTTATTTCTGAGGTTTTGAATCTGAGAAGTAATTGGAACTTTGAATATATGGCTACTTTTTGGCTTGCAAATAAGAAAAATTTGCTGACTAACATCATCAGCTCGGCTATCATATGGTCTTTGTGGAATTTTCGTAACAAGTTGTGCTTTCAGGGACTGGTCTGGACAGGGGAAAAAACAGTTCTGCTGGAGAGTGCCAAGATTCTGAGACGATGGAGACCTCTGTACGATCAGGACCTGGGGATTGTTAGCTAATCTACTACCACCTTGTGTGAAACACAGCAGAGAAAGATGGCACCGACTTTGCCTCCTGCTGTAATACTGTAGCTGCTGCAGGTGCAGGCGTCGCACGGCTCACCTGCAGCACTGTAGGCACATGCAGAGGCCGGCGCAGAGTTAGCCCTGTATGCTTATCTAGTTACTGTTACAGCATGTGTGCTGTACTTTAGTTAGATAGATAGAGTTGTATAAATAGGGCACCAAGGCAACTCAGTAAAGAGAGTTCAGATTTGCCATCACACAGACAGGACCTCGGCCAACGTTGTTGTCTTGTATTGTGCGTGCTTGCTCTGTTCTCCCTTCTTCTTCTAGCTCGATCCATAGTGTGTGAATACGGACACAACCGGTATAATGGTCTAGAAGACTAGTGGTCTAGAGACTAGTGGTCTGGTCTGAGAAACTAGTGGTCTGGAAGACTAGTGGTTTAAGACTAGTGGTCTGAAGACTAGTTCACTATCGTCAGACGATGATCCCGTGGCTCAACAGGGATCATGGTGGACTCGGTGATTCTGGCGCTGAAGAACAAGGCGAACCAGCCTCCAAGAATCTGCTGGGCTGGGGAGACGCAATCAAGATTGGAGGCGTGGGTTTCTCAGTCTTCGGATCAAGCCTCCGCCGGTGTGACTCAGTCTGAGTCGGCAAATGAAGCAAACGTTTTCAATCATCGTTCAGTTTCTAGTTATCCATCCATGGATCCTGGCTTTTAGCAGTCTGTTCGCTTGTTCGTAAACGATGGTAAATTTCCAATCAAGAATAGTGTTTTTCTCTCACACCAAATTAACCAACAGTAAATAATCCACGATACGATACGGCCTCCCAGGCTGTAGGCCTGCTGTTTTTTTGCTGGAGCTTTAGTTCTGTAAATTTGGGCGGGCGCGCCAATACGCTGTGCTAAACTGGTTTGAACGCTTTATGGTAATAAATCAGGGGTGACGTTTCGTCTAAAAAAAAAATTTCGTAATGAGTGAACTACATGTGAGCAATACACATCAAGAGAAACAGACCAATATATCGGAGAAGTTTCCTGGTGGAAATGATGAGAGAGAAGAGATGTATATATATTGTCAAGCCCTTGAAATATATATAAATATAAAAAAACAAAACGCCGTAGAAAGTCAAACCTATATGAGCCGCCCCCTAGAGCATTATAAGTATCCTCATACATTTCTGAGAAAAAAAAAACCATGTACTCTGGAATTTCTAATGTTTCGAGGTTGACCTCTGGGGCGGCTTAATGTGTGTAGCAATAATGTAATAATAATAATAATTCAAAAATGGAACCGAGAAGATCAATCTATTCCACATTCTTTCTTAATGTAAGAAGTCAACTACTGCTACGGGGAATTCGATGGAGAGCCCCAGCTTGGCGCGATCCTGCTCCTCCTCCAGCTCCGGCACGGCGTTAAGGTCCAGCACCAGCTCGGCCGGCGGTGCGGCCTTCTTGCTGCTGTCGTCTTCCGGGGCGAGTAACCCTCTCCCGAGGCTGAGGCCAAACCCGAGGCCGGGAGGCCTGCCGCCGTCCGCCTGATCGGCAGCCCGGTGGCGGCGCATGTGGCCCCCGAGCGCCTGGCCGATGGCGAACTCGAGCCCACAGATGGAGCAACCGTGCACCTTGGGCTTGGGCGGCTTGGCCGCGGCGTCGACGCCGCCGTCCGCGAGGCGGGGCTTCTTGTGGCTGGCCCGGTGGCCGCCGAGCGCCTGGAAGGACGGGAACTGCCGGTTGCAGGTCTTGCACTCGAACACCCGATCGGGCGCCGAGGAAGACGCGTCCGTGGGCGCCACGCCGCCGGCACCGTGGTAGTGCTGGTGGTGGCCCGAGAAGAGCATCAGGAAGCGCGCGAGGTCCGCGCCGTCGGGCAGCCAGACCATCTCCTCGGCCTTTTGGCGTGACCTCTTGCCATACGCCATGGATTGTTTGTTGAGCACGAACTCGTCGAACGAACAGAGATCGCGTCGAAGACTCCTAGCTGCTGCTAGCACTTAGCAGCAAAGATGATCGAGGACTAGAAAGCTGGCGGATGTGGTGAGCCCGATCGATCGATCGAGTGCTTTGCTTTCTAGGAAGCGTTAGTTTGAATGCAGAAAAGATGAGGGACCTGGAGCGTATATTTATAGCTAGCTGGCTACTGAGATAAGTCTACACATGTACATGCTCTGCGCGACTTGCAGCATTGTTAATAACTTGACTTGTGGAGCTAGCTAATAAAAATGTCAAATCAGATTTGCCCTTTGCCTAGCTTGGCTAGCCTTTGATCCGTTAGTTGGTTTCTGATGAGGTGTGACGACGACTGACGACTGACGATACGCGCGGCGGCCGATGGAGGAAAGAGCTGAGCTGCTACGGGGGCGGCGGCGCAACGAAGCCGTTTTTGGTCGCGCATTGTGATCACCAGAAGCCGTTCGAGGAGATTGTCTTGACCTGCCCGTGTCCATATGCATGGTTGTGAAGTATAACTTAGATCCTACATCCTGCTAGTTACCAGTGTGTACGGCTACTACAATAAATATGGTGACGTTTTCATTATCTTTCTTTCGATCGAGTTCCAACTGAGCTAACCACAGTAGCTAGCCTTTGTTTAATAGCTAACTTGCATGGCCGTTGGCAACCTTTGCAGGTAACCAACCGGCTGGGACTGGGACTCTGGAAGCCCTCTGAAGAGTAAGGACTGTGAACTCCTCCTATTCGGATCAGTCTACCTTCAGGCTTGCAGGTTCCTTCCTGTTCCTTCAGTCCATATGTCATGCACTTGTTATCGCTGCGAGCATTGGGAGTGGCAAGTAAAACGTGTCCTTTGAGTAATCCATATTCCATAACCCTGCAGCTAACCATGCTTCGATCGACTTAGCTAGATCAGACGCCTTCAGTCTTTTGGCGTTTTTTTTTTTTGATAAGAGTCTTTCGGCGTTGAAAGGTTCTGAGCTCTGAACTGAAGTCTCTCTGATAATGGGACTGCATGCGAAACACTAGCCCTTGCCTCCTTTGGTAGCTGTTACCAACCATAGGCTCCCGAAAAACTTCAACGGCACATGCTTGCAATCAGAAATTCCCCGTTCCATGCATTTCCCCAACCAAACACAATTCTTCCGCGACGTGGTATGCCATATATGCATGATTATTCATTAGCAATTGTGCAGCATGAACTCATGATCCATGCGTGTACCGGATCAGGAGGAAGTTGAATCTCTCTGGACACGAGAGGGGGGATTGTTTATAGCATTATTAGTACATATAATGCGATCACTGATAAGACATGGGATAAAATCATAATATATAGGGCCCTAATATATAAAGCTGCACCGAGCCTTCATCAACTTGGCTTCCAATTGAAACAACATGGTCACAACTTACTACTCAAAGGAGTAGAATATAATATAAGCTACCTATTATTTCAGTTGTTAAAAGCGAAAAGGAAAGTGCTTACATCCCAGCCCGTTGACATTGTTTGCAAGAATACTATACCTGCTACATACACCAAAGGTCAAACCATACATAATGCTCTCGCCATGTATGTACATAGCTGCATGCGCGGTGCTCATCCACACCACGTATACGCGTATTCTCTGTACGAGAGGTATAATAAAATTATTGATAGAAGTTGAAGAAGACTAAAGATTCGGTCCTTGACTGCAACAGCATGCATTCAGAGCAGCCACTTGATGAGTAGATTCAGACGACTTTCTACAGAAGTACTGAATGTGGCGTGTGGACAGCGATAACAGCATTGCAGAGAAGATAGAGCAAGTCTGAGTACGCACGCCATGACGCGTTTCTAACAGATGCCTCTAACTCTTCTGTTCTGTGTGCTAAGGCCATGCTGCTGACCTGACCGAGAAGGCAGTTGGGATTAGAGGAATAATATGCCAAAAATGACTCTAGTGTTTGACAAATTTCTTTTGAATAAAACCCCCACATCCTGTGCATTTCAAATAAAACCCTCTTGTACATGCATGATTGGTTTTCATGCATGCTCTCTGGCTAATGATATCGACATATATCGTCTCTAGGTCCAAGAAAGCTAGTACACGATCGAAACAGATAGATGTCTGCGAAAGACAAAGGTATGATAATGAGAACCATATATATATATATATATTATCTTTTTTCCGTGAGTGTGGTAATAGATTGGCATAAAGCGTTTTACTTCAGAGAGTGCGAAAGCGAAACAGTCCTGTTGGCTCTAGCTAGCAGCTTCTGTTTCTGCTTGGAACAACGCAAACCTGTTGGCTCTTGCTGCATGACCAGTTGACCACATGCACTGAACCCAGCGCTACGCCCGCGCGCAGCCGTGAACGAGCTCGTCATGCTGCGGTCTGCACACGCTCAAAACCTCCTCCAACGGCACAAAGCTTGCTTGGACCAAGAGATTTCGTTGTTCTGACTTCTGACTGGATTATTGGATGGCGAATTCTTTCTAAATGATCAAATTCACACAATAGATGGATCTATCGTCACCAGCTGGATTGTTGGAGGACAGTAGGATCTATGCGGTTTCCAGAGGCTTAGTTTGATCTGATATCATAAGCGTTCGTAAGCACGCTTTCATGTGTTTCAGCGATCGAACCGCACATCTACGGAACAGGAGTCTGCTAATGGCGGATTCATGCATCCATGCCGAGATCGACAACAAATTAACGACGACGACGGTTTCACTGCGGCTCTGGTCATCCATCTGAACATCTCTGGACCTCTCGCTTGCTTGCAGGATCAGGATGTAAAGTAGTGACGGACTGACGGCACGTACGCTACTACGGGCGGTGCTGACGATACGAAGCGACGGGCGGCGGCTGCGGTTAGCTTTTTCGTGACTGCTTCGTAATCATAGCAGCCAGACGACGCCGTACAGCTGCGGGATGCGGCTGCCGTTAATTAAGCCTTTCATTTTCGCTACGGCTGGTCAGTGCTGGATGCATGCAGGAAAGGATAGTCGCCCTTCGCTTAGCTGCAGTGTCGACGACGCTCGCTGCGGCGGCGCCGGAAAGTTCGGAAAAGTGTATCGAGGTCCACGGGACAGGCTGACGACCGATAGCGTGATTAGGTTGTAACTTTACAGAGTTGTTGGTTGATTCTCTCCCTTTCTTCCTTCCACTCTTCTACTATTCACTGTTGGGCTTGAGCTCATAGATATTACAAACCCATTCTAGGCCGGTCACTCTCTTGTTCTGGGGCCTTCTGCGAATACTCCTCCTGAGGTCAGCGTTCACTGGGTGCGGTATCGTGACACCCTCCTCCCCTTACGATCCGGCATGTCCCCAGGCCGGAGCAAAAGGAAAACATTGCTGTATGGCCTCTGCATCTTCCCAGGTAGCACCTTGTATGGCCCAAAGTAACGGAAGGAGAGCTTCTGATGAGCACGAGGAGCAAGCAACGCCTGGACGTATGGTTGGAGCTTGAGGAACACCATGTCGCCGATGTTGAAGGATCTCTCTGAGCGGTGCTTGTCAGCATACAACTTCATGCGATGTTGAGCTCGGAGAAGATGTTGGTGAACCAAATCAAGCATAGTGGAACGCTTAGTAAGCATGGACTCAACATCAGGAACAGATGATGCTTCAGGAGGAGAAAGGCCGAAGGGACGAGGAGAGTGTCTGTACAGTACCTCGAATGGCGACCTGTTGAGTGAAGAATGGAGACTGGTGTTATACCAATACTCCACCAAGCTGATCCAGCGCAGCCACTGCTTAGGGCAGGAATAAACAAAGCACCTGAGAAATGCTTCGAGGCACTGGTTCACCCGCTCCGTCTGGCCATCGGATTGAGGGTGGTAGGCAGAGCTCATGCAGAGCTGAGTACTTGCCAAGCGAAACAACTCCTTCCAGAAATGGCTGGTGAAGATGCGGTCGCGGTCGGAGATGATGTGGGTTGGCATGCCGTGTAAGCGGTAAATATTGTCCAGGAAGATCTGAGCCACTTGTTGAGCGGAGAATGGGTGAAGTAGAGGCACGAAGTGGGCAGATTTGCTGAACTTGTCAACGATGACCATGATGTAGTTAGCTGCACCCGAGCATGGAAGCCCCTCGATGAAATCCATGGAGATGACTTGCCAAGACTCTGCTGGTATAGGCAGCGGAGAAAGTAGACCTGGGTACTTGGCATGATCGGGTTTAGCCTATAAACAGGTTGTACAAGAAGCAACCAGTTGTTTGATGTCAGACTTCATACCCCTCCAAGCAAACAACTTCTTGATTCGTCTGTAAGTAACAGGGAATCCAAAGTGGCCACCGATAGCGCTGGAATGCAATGCTTCAAAAATTCTCAGCTGGAGGGTCTTGTTGTCACCCACCCAAATGCGATCTCCAATGTAAATAATACCATTGATCAGAGTGTAAGGCGGGTGGGAATCACAGTTAAGGGCTAGATCCTACAATAGCTTGCGAGAGGTAGGATCAGAAGCATATCCAGCAACCACATTTGTCAACCATGTCGGGGATGAAGAAGAAATGGCCTTGAGCTGATCTGGAGGCAAAGGGTGCCGGGAGAGAGAGCATCCGCTGCTAAATTGGAAGCCCCTGGTTTATAAACAACCTTGAACTACAACCCCACAAGCTTGGTGTAAAGCTTCATCTTCCATGGAGTCTGCAATCGCTGCTCAGTAATATGCATCAGGCTTCGTTGGTCAGTGAAAATAGTGAACTCGCCATGTTGTAAGTAGGATCTCCAATGGTCCACTGCCACAAGAATAGCTAAGTATTCGTTCTCGTAAGTAGATAAGCCGCGCGAACAAGGACCAAGCGACTTACTAACAAAGGCCAAGGGGTGACCATCTTGAAGGAGGACTGCTCCGATGCCGCCATCACTTGCATCAGTCTACAGTTGGAAAGGCTTGGAAAAATCGGGCAGGGCCAGAACTGGAGCTTCAGTGAGAGCCTGCTTCAGAGTGTCAAAGGCGACAACATGGTTGACAGTCCAAATAAAGAGCACACCCTTCTTGAGCAGATCAGTCAAAGGTCTGGCAATCACAGCATAGTGCTTAACGAACTTCCGATACTACCCTGTGAGTCCGAGGAAGCTGCGAAGCTGCTTGACATCAGATGGTTGCGGCTAGGCTTGCACAGCGGCAACCTTTGATGGATCCGTGGAAACTCCATGTGCACTGACAACATGACCCAAGTAGTTGATAGATTGCTGAGCAAAGTGAAATTTGGACAATTTAACCAGCCACTGGTCCTTGGAAAGCAATTCAAAAACTTGAGCGAGGTGCTTAACATGGTCTTCATAAGAGGCGCTGTACACAAAGATGTCATCGAAAAACACCAAGGCACACTTGTGAAGGAGTGGATGTAATGTATTGTTCATAGCACCTTGGAACGAATTTGGGGCGCCAGTTAAGCCGAAGGACATGACAGTATACTCGAACTGGCCCTAATGTGTTTGGAAAGCAGTCTTGTGTTCTTCCCCAGGTGCAAGGCGGATCTGGTTGAAACCGGCCCATAGATCCAAACAAGAGAACCAACTGGCCCCAAATAGTTCATCCAAAAGTTCATCGATGATCGGAATGTGGAACTTGCTCTTCACAGTGAGTGCGTTGAGTTGGCGGTAATCGACGCAAAAATGCCAGCTGTTGTCCTTCTTCCTGACCAAGAGAACTGGAGAAGAAAAGGCACTGGTACTAGGGCAAATGAAGCCAGACTGCAGCATTTCTGTCACCTGAGCCTCAATCTCTGTCTTCAAGGTCGGTGAGTAGCGATAAGGGCAGGTAGAAATAGGCTGAGCTCCTAGGATGAGGGGAATGGAGTGATCACAGGCCCGACATGGAGGCAGCTCGGTTGGCAACCTGAATAAGTGTTGATACTGAGACAACAACGCCTAAATCTCCGGCAGATCACTGTGCACTGATGGAGTAAATTCATTCTCTTCAGCGAACAAATGATGGAGCTGAACTACTGAACAATCAAGCTGCTTCGAAAGACTGCCATGTAACACCATAGTGTGGAGACCATAAGGAATCTGAACCCAACGTTGAAGCCAATGAACCTTCATGGGTGAGAATGCCTGTAACCAATCCATCCCTAGAATCATGTCATATGTGCCAATGGGAATGAGCTTGAGAGTAGAATGGAAAACATATCCTTGAATCGACCACTCTACATACAGAATTTGAGCAGAGCAAGGTACTGATCCGCCATCGGCAATCTTCACAGAAGTGGGAACTGACAACTGCTGGACCCCCTTAAAAGAAGCTGGCAAGTTGGTATCCAAAAACGAGTTGGTGCTCCCAGAATCTAACAAGATGTTGATACTCTTGCCTTGGAGCATGCCTTGAAATTGCAGAGTTCTAGGGTGGAATGATGGAGAAACAACAGCAACAGACATGAGCATGAAGGACTGATCTGCCGTAACAGGAGTATTGGGCTCTGAACTTTCTATCTCGGTGAACAGATCTTCGCAAAGATTCCTATAATGCGTGCAATTGGAGAGCTAGAGAGCATTTGTGGCCCTAGTGCCATTTCTCTCCGCAGCGCATACAGAGGCCATGAGCTTTCCTATAAGAACTGAGGGACTACAACTTGTGATCCACTGAAACACGGCGGAAGTCAGGACGACGGTCTTTAGGATGGTGCTTCGGTTCTAGCGGCACGGGAGGAGCTGGAAGAGCCAGTCGTTGGGGAGGAGCAGGAAGCGACAACGGGCCCTGAGGTGCCACCGGCTTCATGAAGGCGGGAGCATCAGTACGCCTGAACTCCCATCGGCGAGACAGCTCGACGGCCTCCTCCTACAAAAGGGCAAGCGAACAAGCAGCATCGAGATCGGTGGGACGCTGAACAAGAACAACAGAACGGATATCGTCGCGGAGACCATCGATCTGTGGCGGCGCCGGGAAGTTCGAAAAAGGGTATCGAGGTCCGCCGGATAGGCTGACGACCGATAGCGTGATTAGGTTGTAACTTTACAGAGTTGTTGGTTGATTCTCTCCCTCTCTTCCTTCCACTCTTCTACTACTCACTGCTGGGCTTGGGCTCACAGATATTACAAACCCATTCTGGGCCGGTCACTCTCTTGTTCTTGGGCCTTCTACGAATACTCCTCCTAGGCTCAGCGTTCACTGGGTGCGGCATCATGACATGCAGCAGCCTAAAAGACGATGTTGATGAGGAGTCATCTCTATGTGTTGTGGTGCCTGCACTCAGCTATCTGACGACGACAGTCCTTGAACTGAATGATATTACCCTAGCTATCTTTGCTGACCAATATATTCATTCCATGATCGACGTGTCTCAGTCTCACCGATCGAGCTACCATTTTCCAAGTCTGGTCAGCTGTTGCTAACTGCTACACCAATCTGAAGCTATATCACCATCTAACAGAATTCTTGCGCTTTGACTTTTTAGGCAACATTTTTCATCAAGACGCATGCAGAACGTCAGAACAACTTATTATATGTTTATTAAATCTTCATTATTTGAGGAACACAACACAATATTCCTGTTGACCTTCTAGACCGCAAGTTGCGCTTATCGAAGTTAGCTGATCTAGCCGAGTAATCAACTGCTGCTTCCCGAGTCAAACATGCTCCCTCCCCCAAGCTAGAAGTAGAGAGAGTGCATATAACAAGCCTGAGGGCCTCTTTAGTTTCCCAGTTTTGCCAAAAGTTTTGCTATTTTATCCCATCCTTTGGCAAAATGAATCTAAACACCGTAGACTAAAAACAGTAAAACTAGGCTTCAAAACTTTTGGCATTTGGGACCCAAGAGGCCCAAAACTTGCCAAAAACGCATGAGGGGCGAGTCAGACGCCCACTACCCCCACACCCACCCACCCTGCCATGCTCGGACCCTATCCATTCCCCTATAGTCCTCCCCACCTCTCTCGCTCTCTCCCTCCGCACGAACCCTAGCTTCGCCCGCCGTTCTCACTCTCGCCCGCCATCGTAGCCGCAGCTACCACTGCCGCTCTCGCTCTGAGCCTCCATGGCCGACCAGATCCAACTCCTCCTCCACGGCCCCCAGATCTAGCTCCTACTCCTTGGGCCCTAGATCCAGCTCTTCCTACACCACCACCCTGAGTCAGGTCCTCCTCCCTGGCCTCGCTGATGGACGACTACAATATTGACGGCTACGGCGACAACAACGAGAACGGCGATGGCGACCGCACCAGGGACTTCTTCTCACAACCTAATCCGTTTTCCCCCTCCTGTGGCTACGAGAACTTCAACGACGCCGCATATCCATTTCTGGGCTTGAGCAGCCTCAATGCTCCCCGGGCGGGCATGACGGTGCTCGACCTCAACTCCCATGGCCAAGAGTGGCCAGGAATGGTGGGCTATGAGGGCCTCCTTTGCTCTGGCCTGCAAGGTGGAGGCCTCAGCGGCAGCATGGGTCCCCCTCCCATTTGCGTCCGTAGCGGCAGTCGTACCCTCGGCTTACGCATGGTTCGCAGTGGCGGTGGAGGAGGCGGCACGACCGCTCGTGCCTTGTCATCATCCTCCGGTGGTGGCCTTGGACCTCAGTTGCCTCCTATGACCGCCAGCGTGCGCGCATCGCGTGGATCTACATCCTGCGCGCCTGCCGGATCCAGGAGCCGCGGTGGACGTTGACGACCAGCGACATCAGCTGTTGCGGAAGACAACTTCGACGTCAACAACCCAAATGAAGCTGATGATGACAAGATCCAATAGATCTTTCTGAACGCTCCAATCCTAGTATTTTTTCAGAACCCAAAAAAATTTGCTATTTGTTTGATTTTTTGCCATCTTCGTAATATATGTACGTATTCTTGTTATGCATCATTTAGGATAGAGTCGACGGGGGGAATTGGTCAGAACAAAATACCGGCAAGCTGTGTGAGATTTGGGTTGACCAAATTACTAAAGGTAACTACGTGCATGGTGTCATGAACAAGTCAGGGATGAGGGAGGTCATAGGAAGGTACTATTTTGCAACCAATTTGGTTCACGATAGAACCTAGATCGGTAATAGGATTAGGCAATTGAAGGGATATTGGCAATTCATACAAAGACTACGCAATGACACTGGCTTAGGCCGTAGATTTGATGGAACTATTGATGCCACTGATCAATGGTGGGAAGACAACACTAAGGTAATTGCCAAACTAATTGTTTGTTGTTTATGTCTTGTTGGGTATCAGTATCAGGGATACCCGAAAGAAGGAAGCTAACGGCTGCAAATGCTAACTCCCTTGGATGCTCAAGAACGTATCTTGGTCTCGCCTAGCCCTGAGGGCATAGGCTCCATCTCGCCCGACCCCGAGGGCACAGGCTTCGTCTCACCCGACCTCAAGGATACGGTATCCGGGAAACCCGACCCCAAGGGTGCGGGCTCCGTCTCGCCCGACCCCTCAGGCGAGAGCCCTATCACGTCCGACCCCGAGGGCGCGGGCTCCGTCTCACCCGACCCCTCGGGTGAGAGCCCCATCATGTTCGACCCTAAGGGCATGGCCCGAGGGCGCGGAGTCTGCCTCGCCCGATCCTGAGAGCGCGGGCTCTGTCTCGCCCGAACCCGAGGGTGCGGGCTTCGCCTCGTCCGACCCCTGAGGCCGCGGACTCCACCTCACCCGATCCCAAGAGTGCGGGCTCTATCTCGCCTGAACTCATGGGCACGGGCTTCTCCTCGTCCGACCCCCAAGGGCGCGGGCTCCCCCTCGCCCGACGAAGGTCCGTACCGCCCCCAACCACTATGGGTCTGAAAGTATGAGTCCGGGGTCAAACTTCTGACGCTAGAAGGGGAGCAGGCACGTCTTGACGTGACTTGCGACCACGATGGGCCATGTTTGAGGACACATGTCGCCAATAGCATTGGGCGTGCCAGCGCTATACTGCCTACTCCCCGTAGGGCCTTAGGCGTAGACGTCAACGAGCCATACCGTCTGCTAGGATAGGATGGAGCACCACGATAGGCTGACGACGCCCGCGTACGACGTCAGTGACGAACAGGGCGACGACGTGGAGCCATCTCTGTCGTCATCTACACGGCCAACGGGACCCATGTAAAGGAGACAGAAGACATTGTGGTCTTGAAAGCTTTCCTCTCCATGTCTCTTCCCCCCCTCTCTCTCTGATATAACCTGCATCTTCCCCTTCATCTATAAAAGGGGAAGCAGGGCACCCCACGGACACATCTAACATGTTTGAGCGGCTGAAGGCTTAGGCACCCGACAGTAGATAGAAAGCTCGACCAGACTCACCCTTTTCACCAGAGACTTGGGACCTTATCCCTCTCTCACCTATTTGTAACCCCTACTACAAACCAAGTGCCGGTAACACCAGCAGCAGCAGACTGGACATAGGGACATTCTGTCTGAACTAGTATAAATCCTTGTGTCTTCCGAGCACAACCATCCGGGTCAGACGCATAAACTAGAAATTTACTTGCCGATGATTCGAAACACCGATAGTTGGCGTGCTAGGTAGGGGCCTTTTGCGCGTCTCGTCATCCACAACAGGCCACGGATGGCTAGCCACAATGTTAGCTGGGTCACGAGCGTGCAAGTGCGCTTTGGGAGCCTGGACTTCATCGTCGCCATGGAGGGAGAGCTGGCGCGGGCTCCTACCCCCATCCAACTTCTTCGCTCCATTGGCCTCAATGCAACCATTGAGGCCCTTGAGAAGCTGCAGCTACGCACACCGGAGGCCCATGTCCTCGAGAGCGACCAGCTCCTAGGCTTCAATTACGGGAGGCTGGAGCATTAGCTCGATGCCTTCCTAGGACCCTGACCGTCTCGAGAGGATGTGCGCTGCCTCACCTTCTCCCTCACCAACATCATGACGCAACTTGCCGAAGGGGAGCCACTCTCCCCGGAATATCTCACGTAGGACGCCCCAACAACATTCCCGTTTAGTCTACGCAATGTCGCGAGGACTGTTGGTCACCTAACGGTACAGCGCATGTGCCCGCCTCCCACGGATGATGAATTCATGGGAATGGCTGATTACATCGTGGAGTCTTTCCACAACCTTCTCGTGGGAGATTCAGAGTCAATCTCCAACTCTGACTCTAGTAGGGGGAGCCATCACTCCTCATGAGAATGTTTTATTGTAGGTACCCCCGAAGGATGCGTCGATAGCGTCCATGAGGGAGGGGTTACCCCATCGAACGACTTCGACGATGAAGTCAAAGAAAATGCGAGGGCCTTCCTTGTATGCAGGTGGAATAGCTAAGGGCATGGCTGGAGAAGGAGCGCGTGGAGCTCGAACGTGAGATCGAGCATTGCGGGGATGGTGGTCGCGCCCGCGCCATCGCCTGTGACGTAAACTAGAGGATGGTCGAGGACGATGGAGGCCTCCCGTACTTCGCTTAGGCAAGTCAGAACATAGATACCACGACGGCCTTACTCCGAAGGCTCCTAGAGCCCGTGACACCCAAAGACTGTCGGGCCCACCGTGAGATCCGCATGCTGCTCGAGTGAGCAGCAGTGCAACAGGCGGAAAGCTCGCTGTCTCGATGATGCGAGCTTGATGCCAGTCAGCGCGTGTCTTCAGGATGACATTGTAACAGAACCACCCAATTTATAAGAGCACAAGTACAGTAGCAATCACCAAAGCAATCAAACCATCATACTTGAGCCCATATAAACCCGGTAGTCATATGAAATTATGAAGGATCTCAAACAAACCAACATACAAACCAAGATCGTACATGATTCAACATAATCCGTCACATGTTACAACACAGTTCACAAATAGTTCACAAGTATTGTCAACAAAAGATGCTCGGTAGTCCTCTGAGGGGTATCCCATGAAGGTAGATTAATCGGCAGAGGTGCGCACAATCAGGAATCAGATGGTGACACAAGGCGCAGAGACAACGATTTAGACAGATTCGGGCCGTCTGATCGACGTAATACCCTACATCCTATGTCTTTGTCATATTGTATTGAATATGAGGTGATTTCAAGGGGGGTCCCTGCCCGCCTTATATAGTCTGGGAGACAGGGTTACAAGTCGGTTAGATCTAGATCTATTCGGCTATATGGTAAGTATTTAGAAGGAATGCGGTATCTATCATATCTGAACAAATCCTTTTCTATCTTCTAGATTCTTCTGATTGCCTTGTGGTGTACGCCGACCAGAGCCGAGCACCGTAGGCCATGATCTTATGGGCCTACCCTCCCCTGGTGGTGTGGCCCATGTATCCTTCGAGCAACGCTATCTTGAACAAGTCCGAGCAGTTTGACGTGAAGCCAATCACTTTAACTGGTGATCCAAGCAGTGGAAGTCAAAGTCGACTAGTGTAACTGGTGACCTAGGCGGTGAAAGTTAATGCCGACTAGTTTAAACTGGTTAGGAGACCTCAGACTTAGCCAAGTAAGACTTGCCAGAAGGATGTAAGGGGCTCAAGATGAAATTTGAAAATTCTTCCACTTAGGAGAAGTATAGCCACTTAGACTCTATCAATAAGGAGGGTAAATCAAGAAATAAGCACTACATTTACCGCCAGGTGAAGTGTAGCCACTTAGTCCCCAAGCCTGCTGGAAGATAAAGAATGAATCTTGTAGCAGGGTCAAAGAAAAGAAATCTAAAAGCTTGCCGACGTCATCTGACATGCGCGTATCAAGACCCCAGACTTGCTGCCCAAGATTAGCACCCTAATCCAAATAGCATGGAGCAGCTTGATAGCACACCGATGAGACGTTGCAAGATCCAACCACCAAGGGAGTCTCTAGCTTAGCTAGCGATGCTTGCACGAAGAATTCGAACACCAAGGAGTCCCCAGCTTAGCTGGTGATGCTTGCACGAAGAATCTGAGCACCGAGGAGTCCCCGGCATAGCTAGTGATGCTTGCACGAAGAATCCAAGCACCAAGGAGTTCTCGGCGTAGTTGGTGACGCTTGCACGAAGAATCCAAGCACTAAGGAGTCCCTAGCTTAGCTGGCGAGCCCCAATGTAGCTGACGATAAAGCGACGGACAATCTGACCACTTGGTTGTTGAAGAATCATACACCGAGTAGCCCAACCAACTTGTCAGCGGTGAAGAATTGGAATGCCAAGGATTCCCCAGCTTAGCTGGCAAGCCCCAGCGTAGCAGATGATGAAGAGACGGACAATCCAACCAGTTGGTTGGTGAAGAATCGATACGCCGAGCAGCCCAACCAACTGGTCGGTGGCGAAGTGAGCGCCGAGTAGAAGTGAACGGTGAATAGTCTGATCAACTGGTTGGTGATGAAGTCCATAAACCTAGCGGTTTGACCAGTTGATCGGCAGAGAAGTCCAAATGATAGGTAGTGCGACCACCAGAACGATGATCCTGCAATATAAATATGTAGAACGGGTAGTACATGATGTGAAATAAAATATACGAACTCGGTGATGAAAATAGTAGAGAAGAGTAGATAAACATTATGTTTGTTTGAAGTGTTCATATTTTAAATATGAGTAACTTCCTGCCAGTTGGTTCTGTATCGCATCACCAACCCCAACTAGCCCAAACTCTATAGCGCGGAGTGGCTGGCACCCGTGTATGCATAAGAGCACAGGCGTCGCCAAGGAGCCACTGCCGACCACCCATAACGTAGAGGGCTGGCGCTCGTGCACGTGTAGGAGTGAGATCGAGAATAGGGTTGTGTCTGGTAACGCAAGTGAGAACGTGGCTGGTCGGCGAGTTTATGGAGAAGGTATTGCATTATGGAGCATCTTAAATATGGAGATATTTAACGTGGAGACATTTAATTATGGAGAATAACTGGAGAAATAATAATTGGAGAAGCATGGCGAAAACTCAGAGAAAATAATTGGAGAAAGCTAT
Source organism: Miscanthus lutarioriparius (assembly GCA_904845875.1). Classification (NCBI taxonomy): domain Eukaryota; kingdom Viridiplantae; phylum Streptophyta; class Magnoliopsida; order Poales; family Poaceae; genus Miscanthus; species Miscanthus lutarioriparius. The sequence goes on from CAJGYO010000001.1 coordinate 25,092,706, forward strand.
ATTAAATGCAGATATAGGAGAGGTACTTATATTTAGACAAAATGTCTGGTCGGTGTTGATGAAATTGCCCGCCCTCGAGCTTTCTGGCATGTCGTTATGGCGGCGTTCTTTGCGGAGATCATCATTGTGACATGGCAGGTGGTTAGAGTAGGTAGTCCGAGCGGCTCACTTAGTGGCTCGAATGGCTCGTTTAGCGGCTTGCTCTGTGGCTCGGGCAGCTTGATGCAGTCAAATGAGTACGTGGAGTCGTCTTCGAATGAGCGTAGTGGGAGCCGGACAGAGTCGATCCATGTGGAGAGGCGAAGTTCTTGGACATAGTTGGGCTTATGCACCAAGATGAGAACACGAGCACGGTGAAATTGTTTGTGAGAACATCGAGCGTAGATGCATGTATACATGGAAGTATCTATGGCTTGCATGATGATCTAGCTTGCTTGTTTATCATTGGCTTGCATGTAGATCAGTTCTTTCAATACATTGCTTGCTTGCGTCATCAAGCATGCATGAAGCTGTAGATGGCATGGCATGTCTCAGATGTAGCCTTCTTGTCGTGGTACTGCATGTGCTCGCGCACCACCGCCGTTGCTGGGTCCTCCTCCATATAATCTGGTGTAGCGCTGAGCATGTCAATCGGCGCCGAGTAGTGATCCATCGACGCGATTGTGGAGGTACTAATGTCACTTGGCGGTGTACTTTCTGCCGAGTTGTTGACCGCACGGCACGGAAGAAATTGCCGAGTAGATTGATCTTGATGTTGACTCGATCGTAGGTGGAGATCTCGAGCACGATCCAGCATGCAAACATGGTGGAGCTTATGAACGACATCTCGAGATCAGATCAAGTGGCAAGCTTGCCGTGTTGCTGCACCTCCCCAGCGGCAGCCCATACTAGTTGGACGCATGGGACCGTCGCCGAGAAGATGTTGTTGATCTTAAGGTACGCCATCTGGTTCACCATGGATCAGCATGCACACCCCTACCTAGCGCACCAACTGTCGACAAAAGATACTCGGCAGTCCTCTAAGGGGTATCTCATGAAGGTAGATTAATCAGCAGAGGTGCACGTAATTAGGAACCAGATGGTGACACAAGGCGTCAGAGACAGCGATTTTGACAGGTTCAGGCCATCTGATCGATGTAATACCCTACGTCCTGTGTCTTTGTCGTATTGTATTGAATATGAGGTGATTTCAAGGGGGTCCCTGCCTGCCTTATATAGTCTAGGGGATAGGGTTACAAGTCAGTTAGATCTAGATCTATTTGGCTATATGGTAAGTATTTAGAAGGAATACAATATCTATCATATCCGAATAGATCCTTTTCTATCTTCTAGATTCTTCTGATTGTCTTACGGTGTACGCCGACTAGAGCCGAGCACCATAGGCCATGATCTTATGGGCTGGATCTCCCCTGGTGGTGCGGGCCATGTCCCTTGCCATGGGTACCTGGGGTTATACCCCCCACAAGTATCTCACATACATCAGAGTTCACATAGTTATTACAAACCAAGTTCAAATAGCAGAAGCAAAGTAGTTTGACATCAACATCACCCTTAGTTCAAATACATGCCAGTACCACGGTCATTTCTAGCAAAAGCAGAACAGAGGGGATAACTCAGGAGTACCATGCCCCATGGTTTAGTCCTCATCCATGGCAGGATGAAGGCAGTTCTTACAGTACCCAGGATACATCATGTCTTCTGCAACAAGAGGGAATAAACCATGAGTACAAGAATGTACTCAGCTAGACTTACCCATCATAAACCAGAAATAATATGACACCAAGGAGTATACAAGGCTTTATCAGTGGAGCTAGCTTGACAATATTTTTGCATAAAAGCTTAAGTAACATAACTGGAGATTTAATATCTCTAGCATCGATTTGAATACCTATTCAATTAAGCATCTCTAGATTAGAACCTGTACTAGAGCAATCACTTGATTAAGCTAACAAGCATTAGTAACCATATCCAGTATAATAATTTGAGCATCATCATAACCATCAAGTTCTATCCATTAATGCTACGTTGCCACTGCTCAGTCAAGTTCTCACTATCTAGGAGAGATGGCGATTTGAATCGATTCCTACCTAGCTAGAGAATTATTCCTAATATAAACCCATACTTCCCTTGTCGGGGTCGCATCGGGTCACCTTTGGTATAACTCAGGAACCAACTTCGCGGGTCCGATCAGCGCCGCACCCTCAGAGATTCTGTAGCAGAACCGACCAATTTATAAGAGCACAAGTACAATGGCAGCCCGCAAGCAGTCGCACTGTCATACTTGAGCCCATATAAACCTGGTAGTCCATTGAGTACCACAACGGGTCTCGATTAACCATCAACATACAACCAAGATCATACATGATTCAACATATATGTCACATATTACATAAGGTTCATAAATACAGTTCATTCATTAGAGTACAACTAAGGTTATTACAAACCAAGTGTAGTAAATAGTAGTGGAAGCAAATTAAAGTTTGAAACTAACATCTGCCATCATAGTTCAAATACATAGTGCCAGTTCGTGATCACACTCCTACAAAAGCATATAAGAAGGATTATTAAGAGATGCATGCCCAGGGCTCACTCCTCATCCACGGCAAGACAGAAGCAGTTCTTGCAATAGCCGTGATAAACTATACCATCTGTAACAATGGGAATAGAACCCTGAGTACGAGAAGGTACTCAGTCAGACTTACCCACCATAAACCAAAATAAAATGACTCTAAGGATTATGCAAGGCTTTATAAGTGGAGGTAGCTTGGTAACATTTTGCAAAAAAGTGACTAACTCAGTTGCACAATTATAATTCGGTCATCAAGTTAATTATAGCTATTCATCTCTAGATTAGCAACTAACATGTGCCAAACATGTGGTATATCATTTAGTAGCATACAATAGTAACCATAGCAGCTGTGGTAATTCTATGTTCATCCGAACCATCACATTCCATAACACAGTTACTACGATGTTGGTACTAGCCAAGTTTCTCACTGTCCGGGAGAGACGACGATTCAAATCAATTTCATCCAGCTGGGAATTTATTTCTAACACAAACCTAGGTCTACCAGCCACGGCAGCCTTAAGTCACCTTTGGTATAACTCAGGTACACATTTCACGGGTTCGACCAGCGCCGCACAATCAGGGACGACCAGCTGCCAGGACGATCAGGACTATCCTACCCTTGGGCTCACATCTGGCTCCCCGCACATCCTTACTACCATCTAGAGTGCGCACTTTTATAGAATGGGGCTCGGCCTGAGTTGAGCTACTCAGCTTTGTGGTCGAAACGAGTCATCTGACCAGCTAAGTGATAGGCATGCGTTCAATCTTGTCAGAAGGGCCAACAACAATACTGTCCTTAATCGACACAGACGGAATCGCATGAGCAAACCTACACATAGACTCCGCCCGGCCTTCATTTACATTACCTCATGGTTCTTTTCCACGATAGCAAATATAGCCAACCGTGCTTTGGTATCCACCTATATCTCACAAGTGACAGGAAATCACCTGACTTCTACCGGTCTAAGCATGTATAAGCATATATTGGATCCTGGACCTACACAGGGTTAAAGGTATATGTAACTAGACAAGGTAGTTCTATGCATCAAGTGTTTTCAATCAACTCTTATAACCTAATGCAGCAAATATAAAGGACTCAAGTAATATTTTATAAAACATGGGAGACTTAGAATGCTCCGGGGCTTGACTTTAAAGAAAGAGGTTGGTCGGTGATCCGAGCACTCAAAGAGATCTTCGAGAGTTTGCTCCTCTTCTCCTGGAGCTATGGCCTGAGGCGTCTCCTGCTGATCCTCCTCTTCTTCATTGAACTCCAACAGAGTTATTTCTTCAGACGATCCTATATGCATGATCATGAATTAAGATATCACGAATGCATATATGATGACATGTATAATATGATATGATGTGATGAATACACCCTCCCAAATGTTTTCAATAGCTTTGCATCAAGTAATAACAAGTTGCATCTTATTTTACTGAGTAGGTGCATGTCTCTTTTCTAATAACTAAACAAACACTTATTTAAAATCATTGTCTGGACTACTAGACAATAGCCACTTGTTTTGACCATAACTGGAGTTAAACATATCAAAATAATATGGTTGTGGACATTCTGGAAATATTATGAAATTTCCTACAACTTTATTTTAATCATCTTAATGTGACTCAGTAGTTATCTAGGTCAAACAATTCAATCATTCAAATATATCTAGAGAGTAAGCATTTCTGACAGTAGACTTCTAACAGCCATAATTCTTAAACCATAAGGCCTATAACTATGAAAATTTAACACAAGGTATATAAGTAATTTATCTACAACTTTGTTATTAATAAGTTTTATAGAAAATACCATCATCGTCATCAAATTATCAACTCAACCAAAACTATACATGCAGCCATCTAGTTCAGTTATAAAGCAATAATTAACTAGTTGCATACAACCAATTGCTTTTAAGCCTTATTAATAACATCATCAGATCATATGTATCACAAGCACCATAAAAAACATTATGGTTAAACATAACTAACTTATTTATATCCATTTATTATTTTCCTTAAATAATAGGGTGATTTAAAGGATAAATAATTAAATTACTTAATAAATTCTGATAAAATTATAGTAGCCTAAAAATTACGTCAATAGTTTACTGTACAAATTTCATACCATTTGGATCAGTATAGCTACCTCTATAAAAATGACAAGTTATATAGGCTTATTTTGGCAAAAAATAGTTTAGCATAGTGAAAAGTGTCAAACAACAGATTTAATATTTTTTTTACATTCCTCCAAGCATAATAATACTGTTTAAAAATTTCCATGATCATATGTTATGTATTTTTACCCCAATTAATTTTACTAGAAACTAGCAATTAATTAGGATTAAATATGAAGACCATATTCAATGTATGGCCACTGTAAGTTTAGTATTTTTCCTAGCTAGAGCATGTCAACACAAGACCATCAAAATTTGAATCACAATTTTATCACCTTTCTAGCTCAAGTTATGCATTTAACAAGATAGAATCTATTTAAAAAGCATTTATCTAGCTATATTTTATTCTCCTAGAAAATACCATAAACAGTGCATATAATATTTTTATCAAATACTATACTTCAATATGAAACTAACAAAATTTGGTTCACCAAAATTGGACACTCTGAGCTTGATATATGAATTTTTGAAACATGCATTCAAATCTATGAAATAAATCCAGAAAATCAAATATCCTAAACCGACTGACAGCTGGGGCCCGCATGTCAGCGACATAAAACAGAGGCGTGGCTTGACCGGCGAAGAGCTCATCGATGGCAAGGTCTTCGGTGATGAGGTTGGCACCAACATGTTCCCCATCCCATTCCGCACCTACATGCACCCTTGGTTCGCTCGGATGGTCACCGAAACTGGCTCACTGGCTGTCCCCAACGATAGCATGGCCAGGCAAGCGTGTCTATAGCACGGATCAAGCCATGGTGAAGCTGCAGCGAAGCTTGGCCACGTGCATGGCGGCACGGCGGCGCGAGCGCAACGACGACACGGCGACGTTCCGTTTCAACAAGGCTGGCATTGGCCTTAGGCACTTCCCTCAAGCTAGACCTAGCTCTAATCTAACTCTAACGTTTAGAAGCACACAAGGAAGAGAACTGGGCATGCACAACCATGGTGGCGGGCATGGCGGCGACGCTCTCGGCTCACAGGGGTGCGGCTTGTGTTTCGGCACCGGTGACGCGGTAGCGGCTCAACGAGCTATGGCTATAGTTTCTAGTACCAACGACGATGATGTAGCAAGACAGAGAGAGATGGGAGGAGTGGTGGATAGGGCTGGCCATGGCGAGCTCAGAGCTCGTTGGCGCTCTGTGGCCAAGGCGGCGACGGCGACGCGAAATGCGGCCTTACTCTTGCTCGAATGGTGGTGCTAGCGGGTCGGCAAGGTGGATGAGGTGGTGGCAGAGCTGTGAGTGAGATGGATTAGACGATGGTGCGATGGCAGTTGAGTGCAAGGTCGATGGAGGTGCGGCGGCGATGGCGGCGCTGTGGTTTCGCACAGGCGCGGCGAAGGCGAGGCATAGAGAGGGCGAGAGAGCGAAAGTGAGTGAGCGCGGTGGGTGCGCGGCGCTTAAGGGCGCGCTCATGCTAGATTGGCTAGGGCAACGTCGGTGTACAGCCACCATGCGGCGGCCGCAGCCTGTGGCCGGTTGGCCACTGGCTTGAGCACGCGACGCCGATTCAGGCCGGCAACAGACGACTGACAATGCATCTTAGTGACTCAATAACTCCTAATCCGTGGCAAATTGGCAAAAACTTTCTTAATAAAAGTTGTAGAACTACATGAGATCTCCAACTTTGCTTTAAGAATCATCATCTAATTCTCATTGGTTAACAAACTACATTGCTCCAAAGTGAGGTACTTTGAAACTGAAAATCGTTTTAACACTTAGAAATTTTTGCCAGTCTCAAAACAACATTTTGTTGATACTTGTGAGCTATTTTTGAGCATGCTATGCACTTAATTAGGTCTTGACCCAAAAATAAAAGTTGTTACTCTAGTCAAGTACTACAACTTTGCTTAAGGGTGCACTGCCATGCAAATAGCCTATGCTATAGTTCAACTTAGGTCAAACATACAACTTGAAGATGAAAGCCTACACTATAACCTTGACTTAGAGGCCAAATGGGTCCAAGTCATGAATACCAAAGTTGTTCCATGTGATATTCTAAACATTTTAAGGTACTTCTAAGGTCCCACAAACATTTTATACATTGGTCACATGTAAATCCTAGCTTATGTAAAGCATTTAGTAACAAACACATGTGATATAAGCAGTCCTAGAGATAAAATTTGAGATGCTCATGCTCATGAATGATCAATGATGCTTGTGCTCATGAAATGCAAGTGCAAATTGCAATGCTTAACACAGAGGTGTTATAGCCCCTCCCCCTTATAGAAATCTCATCCCAAGATTTGTAAGACCTACCATTCTTCGTAAAAGGCGGGATAAACTTCATGTAAGTAATCCTCCCATTCCCACATGGCATCTTGTTCACTGTGGTTATTCCACACCACCTTGTAGAACTTAATGACCTTGCTCTGTGTTAGTCTTTCCATTTCTTCTAGCACACAGATCGGTTTTTCTTTGTAGGTCAAATCCGATTGGAGCTTAATGTTGGTGGGTGCAATGGCTTCCTCAGGTATACGAAGACATCTTTTCAACTGAAAAACATGAAAGACATAGAATATCGCACTCATTTCTAGAGGAAGTTGTAACTTGTAAGTGATGTTTTCTTTCCATTCAATAATCTTGTATGACCCTACATATCTAGGCGCAAGCTTTCTTTTTACTCCAAATCTCTACGCTCCTTTCATAGGTGACACTTTTAAGTATACATAATCTCCTACTTCAAAAGTTAGTGGTCTTCTTCTTTTATCAGCGTAACTCTTTTGTCTTGACTGAGATGCTTTCATATGCTATTGGATAATGCGTACCTGCTCTACAGCTTCGGTGACAAAGTCAACGCCAAAGTATCTTCTTTCGCCGGGCTCAATCCAATTCAAAGGAGTTCTACATTTCTGACCGTACAAGGCTTCAAAAGGAGCCATCTTGATGCTCGCTTGATTACTGTTGTTGTAGAACTCAGCTAACGGTAGCCATTTCTCCCATGAACCCTTGGAAGATATAACACAAGCTCTCAATATATCTTCTAAGATCTGGTTTACTCGCTTGGTCTGTCTAGAAGTTTGTGGATGGTATGCTGAACTTCTGATTAGTTTGGTTCCTAAAGCTTGGTGCAAGTGTTTCAAAAAATGAGCTATAAACTATGGTCCCCGATATGAGATTATGGTCTTCGGTACTCCATGTAGTCTCATAATCTGAGAAACATACAACTCAGCGTATTTCCCTGTGTGATGCACTGTGTTAACCGGTATAAAATATGCTGACTTGGTGAGACGATCTACAATGACCCATATTGAATCGTGACCTTGTTGTGTCATCAGAAGGCCAGTAATAAAGTCTATACTTATTTCTTCCCATTTCCAGCCTAGAATAGGTAAAGGCTAAAGTAGTCCAGTAGATTTCAAATGAACGGCCTTTACTCTACTACAATTATCACACCTAGCAACATAGGCGGCGATCTCTTTCTTCATTTTGGTCCACTAAAAGCGAGTTTTCAAATCTTGATACATTTTGCTACTACCCGGATGGATAGACAACTTGGATGAATGAGCTTCATCTAAAATTTGATTTCTAAGCTCACGGTCTTTTGGTACCACAAGTCGGTCCTCAAACCATAGCACACCTCTTTCATCTAACCTGAAATGCTTGGTTTCTTGTTCCTTCATCCTTCTCTTGATGTGAAATACACCTACATCTGTCTTCTGTAGTTCTATGATTTTGCTCTTAAATGAACAACTGACAGTGATATTGTGCAGCACAACATGATGTAACAAATTAAATCCATCTTCCAACAATGCTTTCAAAGTGTTGCAATGAGATTTCTGACTAAGTGCATCTGCTACAACATTGGCTTTTCCTGGATGGTAGTGCACTTCTAAATTGTAGTCCTTGATCAGCTTTAACTATCTTCGCTGCCTCATGTTCAGCTCAGGTTGAATGAAGATATATTTGAGACTTTTGTGGTCAGTATATATTTGACATACGTTTCCCAACAAGTAGTGTCTCCATATCTTAATGCATGAACAACTGCTGCAAGCTATAAATCGTGCGTAGGGTAATTGACTTCATGCTTTCTCAACTACCGAGAAGCATAGGCAATAACTCTTCCTTCTTGTATGAGCACACACCCCAAACCTATACCCGATGCATCATAGAACATATCAAAAAGCTTTTCAATGTCTGGTTGGGCTAGCACAGGAGCTATAGTTAATAAGGTCCTTAGGGTGTGAAAGGCTGCTTCACACTATGGTGTCCAACTGAACTTTTGATCTTTCTAAAGTAGTCTGGTCATGGGCTTAGCTATCTTGGAGAAATCAGGAATGAAACGACGATAGTAACCTGCTAACCCTAGAAAACTCTAAACTTCATGAACCGAAGTCGGGGCCTTCCAATCCATGACCTCTTGTACTTTAGATGGGTCTACAGAAATTCTATCTTTAGATAAGATGTGACCCAAGAAAGGTACTTTGCTCAACCATAATTCACACTTACTAAATTTGGCATATAACTTATGTTCCCTTAATCTAGACAAAACAATTTTCAGATGCTCTGCATGGTCTGCTTCATTCTCTGAGTAAATCAAGATATCATTGGTAAACACAACCACAAACTTGTCAAGCTCAGGCATGAATACCGAATTCATCAAGTACATGAAGTAGGCAAGAGCATTCATTAGTCCAAAAGACATGACCAAATACTCGTACAAGCTATACCTAGTGGAGAAAGCTATTTTAGGTATATCCTCTGGCCTGATCTTAATCTGATGATAGTCTGACCTCAAGTCAATCTTAGAGAATACCTGTAACACCCCAGCTCAGGGCTTAATAGGATTAATAGGATACTCGTACAAACAAGTTGCAACTTCTTTTCTAGAAGCCCATCTCTTAAGAACTCTAAGGTTAAGCGTGCTTGGCCTAGAGCGATGGGTGACCGACCGGGAAGTTCTTTCCGGGGGCGCATGAGTGAGGACAAAGTGCGCAGAAAAGACTGGTGTTGGTCTGTGAGGGCAGTCTATGTCCTAGAAAAGCTATCAAATGTAAGCGGGCCGGGCCTCAAGGAGGCATGATGTTACAGAATGGTATCAGAGCCGACCCTTGTGGTTTCACGGGCGCGTGTGTCAGTTGCGCAGGCATGGTGCGCATGGCTGGTGTGGACCCAGAGTGGTCACCCAGCATGGCACATGTGCTGGCACTAGACACACGGACGTGGCCAAGAGGGGACGTTCCTAGCCTGGGGTTGACCGACGAGGATGTCGGTCTCCTAAGGGGGTGAGGATGTAACACCCCGGCTCAGGGCTTAATAGGATGAATATGATACTCGTACAAACAAGTTGCAACTTTTTTTCTGGAAGCCCATCTCTTAAGAACGCTAAGGTTAAGCGTGCTTGGCCTGGAGCGATGGGTGACCGACCGGGAAGTTCTTCCCGGGGGCGCATGAGTCAGGACAAAGTGCGCAGAAAAGACTGATGTTGCTCTGTGAGGGTAGTCTATACCCTAGAAAAGCTATCAAATGTAAGCGGGCCTAGCCTCAAGGAGGCAGGACGTTACAATACCTCTGCTTTTGCCAACTGATCGAACAAGATATTGATACGAGGCAAAGGATATTTGTTCTTAATAGTCACAACATTAAGCGGCCTATAATCCACACACATTCTCAAGGACTTGTCTTTCTTCTTTACAAACAAAGCTGGACATCCCCATGGAGACGAACTAGGTTAAATGAGACCTTTGTCCAACAGTTCTTGTAACTGAATTTTAAGTTTAGCTAACTCATTTGGTGGCATCCTATAGGGTCTTCTTGAGATAGGTGTCGTACCTGGCACTAACTCAATCTTAAATTCCACCTCCCTATCAGGTGGTAAACCTGGCAACTCATCTAGAAATACATCAGGAAACTCACAAATCACTAGAATATCACAAAGGGCAGTGGCTTGGATAGCATAAGACAAGTTTTGGAGATCAAAACTTTAGGGAAGTGGTACTAGAAAAGCATTACCTCCCTTTGGTTCTCTCAACAAAATTGTCCTAGTGATAATGTCAATGAGAACTCCATGATCGCTCATCCATTTCATGCCTAAGATCACATCTATGGCTAATCCGGGCAATACTATTAGATCCATCATATACTCCCTCTCTTATATCGAGATGAGCACATCCCTGACTATTTGATTTGTAGAGATAGTAGCCCAGCCGAACTTATACTATAACCACCCTTGTTTACCTCAATTACTTTCTGATCATACTTAGATGCAAATGCTTGACTCATAAATGAATGAGAAGCTCCAGAATCAAATAAAACAATGGTGGGATGTTTGTTAACAAGAAACATACTAGCGGTGACAACCTCTCCCGTAGGAACTTCTTCAATAGCGGTGTAATGCACGTATCCAGGACGTGCTTTAGGATTTGCCTGTCTCTGATTGCCCTAGTTTTGATTGCTATTCTTTTTGGGATGGGGGCACTCCTTGGACCAATGGCCCAACTGATTATAGTTGAAGCATGGCTGATTGCTCCTAGGTCCTGCTGACCTTCCTTGCCCTCAATTTCCCTTAGGTAAAGCAATGGTGAACGCCTTACGAAACACCTTCTGAGGTCTGTTGGCCTGGGCTTTTGGCGGAGGAGGCCTGAACTTGGGCGCTGGCGGTCAAAACTGTGGCCTAGCCGCTACTAGAGCTCTAGACTAGGAAGACCCTAAGGCACCTACCTCAGCTGCTCTCTTGTGGCCTTTTACTGTCGCATATAGATTGTTCTGATTCTCTTGAGTCAAGGCATCACTGATGAACTCATTGTATTTGGTGCACCTTGAGTTGGCCATGGTTTTTATTAGCTTAGTGCTGAGGCCTCTTTTGAAGCTTTCAATCTTCTTTTCCTCTGTATCGACAAACCCTGGGGCATAACAGGACAAATTGTTGAAAGCATGCATGTACTCTGTAAGGGTCTTGGTCCCTTGTGTGAGTCGCATGAACTCGGCTGCTTTCATGCGCATTAGCCCCAGGGGAATCTGATGCCCCTGAAAGGCTAACTTAAATTGCTCCCATGTGACCTATGAATTGGCAGGTAGAGACGACAGGAAATGGGTCCACCATATTTCGGCCGGTCCCTGCAGCTGATGGGATGCATATTCTGCCTTCTGATATTCTGTAACCCTCAATAGATGGAACTTTTGCTCAATTGTGTTTAGCCATTCATCCGCCTAAAGCGGTTCTTTGGCCACCTTGAAGATAGGAGGCTTGGTGTCTAGAAAATCCTTGAAAGAGTTGTATTGATTTGGCTCAGGCCCTTGTTGTTACTGACGGGTGTGAGCAGTGTTCTATGCAATGAGGCATAGTGTTTCCTCTATGGTTCTCTGACTACCCAAGATCTGTGTGAAGAATTCATTCGCAGACAGTGGTGGCGGTGGTGGTAAGTCACCGTCGTTGCCACCTTGGTTGTTGCCTGCTCTAGCGCGAGTGCGAGTCATCTGCAAAGTTGCAACAATAAGTGATTATTGGATGATGTCAAGAGATTGCAGATGAATTGTATAATTATGTCAAACTAAAATTACTAGAGAGAATCTTAAATTCATACAATAAAATAGAGGCATAATAATTCATTCTCGCAACATGACATCACCAATTCGATCACTTATCGGGCTCGCAGCATGTTAAAATGCATGTCATAATCACTAGTAAAACGAAACTAGAATTTCATTAAAGTTCAATCCATCGTGAAACAACGTACAGAGTGCTAATATTACATGGAAGTCAATTCATGAATACTAAACTTCAAGCCACATGTCCATTACATGAATAACAAGGATACATCTAGCGCTTTAACTAGTCACTAGGCGACGCTAATCTTCCGCATGCTCGCTGTCGAGGTCAGAGATAGGATCATCCTCACCCTCTAGCTCTACTTCCTCTTCCTTCCAACCATCATCCTCGATCAACATCTCTGGATCTTCTTCTTCCTCATTAAGGATCGGGTGCAGTATTTGTTCAGGAAATGCACCTCATGCTGAAGATCAACCACCATGTTCTAGGTCTGTGCAAGCTGCTGTCGCAAGTCCCTCTTGATGTGGTCTTGCTATGCGGTCAAGGCTTGGATCTGTCTCATTCTGCTTCTACCATAGCTGTGCGGTTGTTTGCTAGGATCCGCTGGCGTGTAGCTATGAATGCCTCTGCACGGGCGGCCTCCAGCTGCTCCCACAGTCCTGCTAACATTGCCTGATCATCCGCTCTTTCCTCTTGGTCGACAGCTCTCTGCTAATCAACTTGCTCTATTTGGGTGTGAAAATTTCCCAAAGCTACATAAGCTTGATCAGTTTCCCATCGAGCCTCACTTGCGTCCTTTTTGTGCTTGCGCACATGCTTCTTTAGCTTACGCTGTGCAGCTTCGGCTCTCATGAGCTTATCCATGCAAGTGGTATAGGACTCCTACTAGAAGTCCCTGGTGTCTTGAGGAGTATAAAACATCTTCATCACTGTAAACATTGCACTCATAGCAGGACTAGAACTGTCTGCCCGCTCATCTCAATCTCGGATCAATGCATTGCTATTGCACTGTGCCCATACTATTGTGGACGGATCCACTCGAGGAAAAGTACCAGCGACACTACCGGTAAGCTCATCCCCATGCTGCTGACAAATCTGACTCAGCACCTCAAAAGCCACTACTTGGGTAGCCTCCCAAGGGGTTCTTTCTTCAGATTCTGCCTTCCATTCCTGCCAGAAGGGTGCTTTGTTACGATCTGGTATGGTCAGTTGTACTTCATACCATGGTTGTCCCTCTAGGTATACTTCATTCTAGTAATAGAGGGGCAGTTCGTAATACCCCACATAATGCAAGACTCTCTAAAGTAGGGCAGGAGTTCCAAACATCAACAGGAAATTCTCACTTCCAGCCGGTGCTGCCATCTGTACCAACAACATGGTGCAACTATCGTGAGACAAAGTCATAATGGATAAGAGTTACATAACCGAGTAAGAGATTTATAAGGGGAGGAACAATGTAAGTATGTAATAATAATGATTTGTCATGATGCATGCACGTTCCATACGTTCTCACAAACTTAGAAAAATTAAAACTTCTATGGCATATGCGGTGGCATACATACGTTCTCTCATATATAACGTAATTAGTCGGGCTACATGTTTCATGTTAGTGTACTTGCACAAAAATTTCATTTTAGCCCAACCCCACAATTATATATGCAGAATGTAAATCTGGGCTCTAAGTTGCAATCTAAATACTTCCATATATATATACCCATATATATACTTTCGTATCAAAGCTACCCGAAGTAAATACGTCCTACATATACATATAAATATGCTTATACAGTCGTATCAAAGCTAACCCATAATTAAATACTTCTGTATACATATAAGGCATATATACACTTTAGTGTCAAAGCTAACTCTCCCCATTAGACCGCACGCTCACAACTTGCGGTCATGCCACTATGATGATGACTGGCATCTTACCTTGGGCGTAGAGGCATTTGATCCATACATTACCACTCAAGTGAATGCATCCATACAATAGCACGTCGTATGAACGACAAAAATAAAACCCCCCAAGTTAGTACTTAATTAGTTACTTAAAGTCCTTAACTGGGCATAAAGGAAGTGATCACTGGCACACTTTCGATTTAAACTCAAGGTTTTAAAACACCTATATATATAGCTATTAGTTGCTAGAAACTGGTTTTGGAAAACAAAATCTTTGTTTTAAATACACATGTGGCAATTAATATTGAATCTTGCTCTGATACCAGCTGTAGCAGAACCGACCAATTTATAAGAGCACAAGTACAATGGCAGCCCGCAAGCAGTCGCACTATCATACCTGAGCCCATATAAACCTGGTAGTCCGTCGAGTATCACGACGGGTCTCGATTAACCATCAACATACAACCAAGATCGTACATGATTCAACATATATGTCACATATTACATAAGGTTCATAAATACAGTTCATTCATCAGAGTACAACTAAGGTTATTACAAACCAAGTGTAGTAAATAGTAATGGAAGCAAATTAAAGTTTGAAACTAACATCTGCCATCATAGTTCAAATACATAGTGCCAGTTCGTGACCACACTCCTACAAAAGCATATAAGAAGGATTATTAAGAGATGCATGCCTAGGGCTCACTCCTCATCCACGGTAGGACAGAAGCAGTTCTTGCAATAGCCGTGATAAACTATACCATCTGTAACAATGGGAATAGAACCCTGAGTACGAGAAGGTACTCAATCAGACTTACTACGATGTTGGTACTAGCCAAGTTTCTCACTATTTGGGAGAGACGACGATTTGAATCAATTTCAACCAGCTGATAATTTATTCCTAACACAAACCCAGGTCTACCAGCTATGGCAGCCTTAGGCCACCTTTGGTACAACTCAGGTACACATTTCGCAGGTTCGACTAGCGCCACATAATCAGGGACGACCAGCTGCCAGGACGATCAGGACTACCCTACCCTTGGGCTCATGTTTGGCTCCCCGCACATCCTTACTACCATCCAGAGTGCGCACTTTTATAGAACGGGACCCGACCTGAGTTGAGCTACTCAGCTTCATGGTCGGAACGAGTCATCCGGCCAGCTAAGTGATAGGCATGCGTTCAATCTTGTCAGAAGGGCCAACAACGGTATGGTCCTTAATCGGCACAGACATAATCGCATGAGTCAACCTACACATAGACTCTGCCCGGCCTCCATTTACATTATCTCATGGTTCTTTTCCACGATAGCAAATATAGTCAACCATGCTTTGGTATCCACCTATATTTCGTAGGTGATAGGAAATCACCCGACTTCTACCAGTCTAAGCATGGCTAAGCATATATTCGATCCTGGACCTACATAGGGTTAAATGTATATGTAACTGGACAAGGTAGTTCTATACATCAAGTGTTTCCAATCAACTCTTATAACCTAATGCAGCAAACATAAAGGACTCAAGTAATATTTTGTAAAACATAGGAGACTTAGAATGTTCCGGGGCTTGCCTTCGAGGAAAGAGGTTGGCCGATGATCCGAGCACTCAGGGAGATCTTTAAGAGTTTTCTCCTCTTCTCCTAGAGCTATGGCCTAAGGCATCTCCTGCTGATCCTTCTCTTCTTCTTCATTGAACTTCAACAGAGTTATTTCTTCGGACGATCCTATATGCATGAGCATGAATTAAGATATCACGAATGCATATATAATGACATGTATAATATGATATGATATGATGAATACATCCTCCCAAGTGTTTCAACAGCTTTGCATCAAGTAATAACAAGTTACATCTTATTTTACTGAGTAGGTGCATGTCTCTTTTCTAATAACTAAACAAACACTTATGTAAATCATTGTCTGGACTACTAGACAGTAGCCACTTGTTTTGATCATAACTGGAGTTATACATATCAAAATAATATGGTTGTGGATATTCTGGAAATATTCTAAAATTTCCTACAACTTTCTTTTAATCATCTTAATGTGATTCAATAATTATCTAGGTCAAACAATTCAATCATTCAAATCTATCCAGAGAGTAAGCATTTCTTACAGTAGACTTCTAACAGCCATAATTCTTAAACCATAAGGCCTATGACTATAAAAATTTAACACAAGGTAGATAAGTAAGTTATCTATAACTTTGTTATTAACAAGTTTTACAGAAAAGACCATCATCGTCATCAAATTATCAACTCAACCAAAACTATACATACAGCCAACTAGTTCAGTTATAAAGCAATAATTAACTAGTTGCATACAACCAATTGCTTTTAAGCCTTATTAATAACATCAACAGATCATATGTATCACAAGTACTATAAAAACATCATGGTTAAACATAACTAACTTATTTATATCAATTTATTATTTACCTTAAATAATATGGTGATTTAAAGGATAAATAATTAAATTGCTTAATAAATTCTGATAAAATTAAAGTAGCCTAAAAATGATGTCAATAATCTACTGTACAAATTTCATGCCACTTGGATCAGGATAACTATCTCTTAAAAAATGACAAGTTATATAGGCTTATTTGAGCAAAAATAGTTTAGCATAGTGAAAAGTGTCAAACAAATGATTTACTAATTTTCTTACATTCCTCCAAGCATAAGAATACTGTGTAAAAATTTCCATGATCATATGTTATGTATTTTTACCCTAATTAATTTCACTAGAAACTAGCAATTAATTAGGATTAAATATGAAGACCATATTCAATGTATGACCACTATAAGTTTAGTATTTTTCCTAGCTAGAGCATGTCAACACAAAACCATCAAAATTAGAATCACAATTTTATCATCTTTCTAGCTCAAGTTATGCATTTAACAAGATAGAATCCATTTAAAAAGCATTTATCTAGCTACATTTTATTCTCCCAGAAAAATACCATAAACAGTGTATATAATATTTTTATCAAATACTACATTTTAAGATGAAACTAACAAAATTGGGTTCACCAAAATTGAACACTCCTAGCTTGAGATATGAATTTTTGAAACATGCATTCAAATATGTGAAATAAATCTAGAAAATCAAATATCCTAAACCGACTGACAGCTGGGGCCCACATGTCAGTGACACAAAACAGAGGCGTGGCTTGACCGATGAAGAGATCATCGATGGCAAGGTCTCCGATGATGAGGTTGGCACCAACATGTTCCCCATCCCATTCCGCACCTACATGCACCCTTGGTTCGCTTGGATGGTCACCAGAACTAGCTCGCCAGCGAGCATGGCGGCTCGGCGGTGGCGTGCAGTGGTGCTCTAGCCATCCCCAATGACGGCATGGCTAGGCAAGCATGTCTATGGCATCTACGAACCCTATCAGAGTTCTACGGTGTGGATCGAGCCATGATGAAGCGGCGGCAAAGCTTGGCCGCGTGCATGGCGGCACGGCGGCGCGAGCGCAATGGAGGCACGGCGGTGTTCCATTCCGACAAGGCCGACATTGGCCTTAGGCTCTTCCCTCAAGCTAGACCTAGCTCTAACCTAACTCTAATATCTAGAAGCGTGCGAGGAAGAGAATCGGGCATGCACAGCCACGGCGGCGGGCATGGTGGCGACGCTCTCGGCTCACGACGGTGCGACTTGTGTTTCAGCACCGGTGACGCGGTAGCGGCTCAACGAGCTACGGCTATAGCTTCTAGTACCAATGATGATGATGTAGCAAGAGAGAGAGATGGGAGGAGCGGTGGATAGGGCTGGCCATAGCAAGCTCGGAGCTCGTTGGAGCTCCGTGGCCATGGCGGCGACGGCGACATGAAATGCGGCCTTACTCTTGCTCGAATGGTGGTGCTAGCGGGTCGGCAAGGTGGAGGAGGTGGTGGCAGAGATATGAGCGAGATGGATTGGATGATGGTGTGGTGGCAGTTGAGTGTGAGCTCGACGGAGGTGCGGCGGCGACGGCGATGCTACGGTTCCGCACAGGCGCGGCGAAGGCGAGGCACAGAGAGGGCGAGAGAGCGAAAGTGAGTGAGCACGGTGGGTGCGCGGTGCTTAAGGGATAGCTCATGCTAGATAGGCTGGGCCAACCCTGGTGTATGGCCACCACGCGGTGGCCCCGGCCTATGGCAGGTTGGCCACTGGCTTGCGCGCGCAGCGCCGATTCAGGCCGGCAACAGACAACTGATAGCGCATCTTAGTGACTCAATAACTCCTAATCCAAGGCAAATTGGCAAAAACTTCCTTAATGAAAGTTGTAGAGCTACATGAGATCTCCAACTTTGCTTTAAGAACCATAATCTAATTATCATTGGTTAACAAACTACATTGCTCCAAAGTGAGGTACTTTGAAACTGAAAATTTTGCCAGTCTCAAAACAACATTTTGTTGATACTTGTGAACTATTTTTGAGCATGCTATGCACTGAATTAGGTCTTGACCCAAAAATAAAAGTTGTTACTCTAGTCAAGTACTACAACTTTGCTTAAGGGTGCACTGCCATGCAAACACTCTATGCTATAGTTCAACTTAGGTCAAACATACAACTTGAAGATGAAAGCCTACACTATAACCATGACTTAGAGGCCAAATGGGTCCAAGTCATGAATACCAAAGTTGTTCCATGTGACATTCTAAACATTTTTAAGGTACTCCTAAGGTTCCACAAACATTTTATACATTGGTCACATATAAATCCTAGCATATGCAAAGCATTTAGTAACAAACACATGTGATATAAGTAGTCCTAGAGATAAAATTTGAGATTCTCGTGCTCATGAATGATCAATGATGCTTTTGCTCATGAAATGCAAGTGCAAATTGCAATGCTTAACATAGAGGTGTTACATATTCTACCAGTCTGCCAGGAAGTTTAGGCTCGGCCTACCCTTAGACTCACTCCACTAGCTCTCTGCACATCCTTACTGCCTCCAGTGTGTGCACTTTCACTTACCAGGGCCTAGCCTAAATTGAGCTACTCGGCTTCATGGTCAGAATGACTTATCCGGCCAACTAAGTGCTAGGCATGCGTTCAACATGACATGAGGACGTACAACGAATTGGTCCTTAACCGACACAAACGGGGATAGATAGGCACCAAGACCTCCATGCCTTGTGCTTCTCTATCATAATCCTGCTCGGTCTCCTTTTTATTCATCAACACATGGTTATTTCGACAATAGCAATTATAGCCAAATGTGAACAGTTATCTACCTATATGTTTCAGGTGACAGGAAATCACCTGACTTCTACCGGACTAAGCAAGGCTAAGCATATATTCGATTATGGACCCACAAATGATTCAAGATATATTTGCCTGGACAAGGAGAATATATGCAGCAAGTGTTTCCAACCAACTCCTATAACCTAATGCATCAAACATAAAGGACGCAAGTGATATTTGTAAAAACATAGGAGGCTTATAATACTCCGAGGCTTGCCTTTTGAGAACAAGGAAGGTTGGTGGTCAGGACACTCAGGAAGATCTTTTAAGTTGACTCCTCCTTCCGCCTGAACTTCCTACTCCTGGGCTACCTACTGCTCCTCCTGATGCTTGGGTTCGAACTTGAGGAGCATCACTCCTTCTAGGGAACCTATTGCATGCTTATGCACAAATGAGTATCATGAATGCATAAAAGATGAGATGATATGATGGATTGTATATACATGAGCATGGTTATCCGCAAGGTGTATGATAAGTTTAACATTCGTTGGCAAGGTAGATGTATAACTTTCTTCTAATTGATGTTTACTGAGTAGGTGCTATCAACACAGAATTTTTGTCTTCGTGCGGAGAACACACGCAGCAAGTCAGAAGGGTCCGCTCGATGGAACACATCCGCCTAGCTTCAGCACAAGGGTGGTTGATCCTGCGCAATCCTCCCGAGACGTGCCAATCAATTTGACCCTACAATTGACAAGGAGAGAAAGTTTATCAGTAATTAAGGGCGGAACATGTCGGTGTTGCGAGATAGTCCCAAATGTGCGGCTCTAAGAGCCGATATGAGAGGAGATCGACTAAATAGTCAATTCTAGCATATTCATAAGAATAAATCGGTTAAAGCTCATGGGGTTGTGTAAGAAGAATCGGTTATCATCCAGGATGAATATAGATTCGAGCAATAATTTAATCAATGGCAATAAGGTATCAATGATGATTGGTTTAGATTACAAGTAACCGAACCCCTTTTTATATAAAGAAACAATTCAACACCACTTAACCATTTAATAAAGATAAATCTAATGAACATGTTAGATCTCATCTATCGCCATGACCAGTGGGGCATGAGGTAGAGTCATGCAGGCCGTAGAAACAACAATAGACTTGACGACCATAACTCATTACTAATATCAGTGGGGCATGAGGCAGAATCATGCAGGCCGTAATACAATAACAAGATCATGGGGCTAACATATCTTTCAACTTATCTCTACTTCAATGGTCTCATAATGTGATCTGTTCGTTAGAGCGCTCGATATCGGCTAAACAGCCGATTCAGGCATAACGCACAGTTAAGGCCATGCCTTCTCAAGAACATATCTATCAATCGACGATCCCCACTCCACGGTGCTAACAGTGGGGTGAGAGGTAGAATCTCACAGGCCGTGATAACGTGCCATGAAACGGTTCTCGTTAACTAATAGATCTACTCAAGACCGAACATGCCTTAACCGCACACTATGCACGATTAAGATTGATGTAAAACAACCGATACAATCATAACTCATCGTTTAAGGCGTAGATTAGATCAATTTTAGATTAGCAAACGATGGGTTAAATAAGATATAAGGCCGATCCAGATCAATCTCAATCGGGCAGAGTGATATTGCTATAATTAGATCAACAATGAAAGCAATAAGCAATATCGGTAACTTAATGAATCTACCAAAGACTGCCATTCAAAGGTATAGCCGATACCTTGACCTTGATCTAATTCAAGCAGTGGGGTGTGAGGTAGAATCACATAGGCCATACTTGAACTAGACAAGAGTCGATAACTAGCCTATACCAGAGTCGTAGTGGGGGTCAACTGGATCGATGCAGCCATACGAATAGAGGTATAAACCATGACGGTACTTACAGACAAGCAGTGGAGGACGACCAAATCGATGTAGCCGTACTCGCTGAAGAACTAGCCGAGATCTACTCTACTCCTACTCCTAAGGGGTGGCCGGAGCTAAAAAAGTAAATTGACTTGTATTTGATTGATTGTGTCTTTACAATAGCTGGGGTTTGATATTTATACCCGGAGTCTAGACATGAATCCTACTCGAGCATGATTTGTTACAATCTTTGGCATAAAAATAAAAACATTCCTAATTTAAGATAACTTAGACTCTAATCTTTCCCTTTTTGTAGAGTCCAGCATGCCTCGTCCTAGCGCCGATCATAGCTTCTGTCGTTATCCACTGGCGCTATCTGAAGAAAGCCGATTCCAATGTTGTATTCGAATCAGCTGGTTTCGATCTACATGCAATTGATCCCTTGCTGACATGACTCTAGGAGCTTTCGAGCCTTTGAAATCTTTCTCCCAAATTTTGGTGTAAACACATGCCCCCCAATTTTGGGATAAAAGTAATTTTATTCCAAAATTATCCTGTCTGCACCCCTGATTTGTCCACAGTCACGGGTAGAGAACCTTGATCTAGGGTCTACCGTCCGTCATCGCTTGCGTCCATTCATGAGCCTATGTCCCAAAACTTTTGCAAGAGCACCACTGTTTCATGGGCATTTGGATTCATCTTCTCGGGCCGGCTATAAAATGCTCATCCGACCTTGGCGAGAGCAACTCACTACTTCAGCCATGTTTCTCTTCCATCCATCTTTCCGAGTGCTCCCAACTCCGCTGGACCCTCCATGGACTATCTCTTTGCAATAAAAGATCTTGAGCGGTTAGAAGAATTCTTGTGCGTAGGGTGATTGTGTCGCTCATTCTTGCACCTTGTCGAGCAAAAGAATCAGCTGCTACGGCTAGAAGAAGTCTTGTGATATCGCATGCATCTTCTCACCAGGCTCATAAAGCTGTTCTAGTGTTTGCAAGGGCTAGAGTGTGTGGGCACTTTTCCCTTGTTCGTTCCATCAAATGCCTATCGGGAAAACCACAAGCTTCTTTCCAGCGGTTTCCCAGTCATAGAGAAATCAGTTGTGTATTTGCTAGTCAGGCGGCTTTTCTCTTTCTTTGGCATAATCTTATTAATGGGCCAATGTAACTTGGTTTATGATGATCTTCGGCCTTGTGGGGGTCTGGACTCCCTTCAATCCAAAAGAAGCCTTGGTTGGTTGATTTCTGATCCATGTAAATTCTTTGTATCCATCTCACGATGCTTCGTAACTTAGGGAAGCGATAAGTTCGAATTTATTGCCTCTCCGTTATCCATCCCCTGAATCCCTAGAGTGTCGATCCGTTTCGTCTCTGATTTCAATTCCATACCTCTGGCGGAATCGATTTTGTCTCCCAGGCTATATATACGGGCTACGGCTGAGGGTCGAGCAACAACCCGCTTTCGTCTCAATCCCTTGGCAGCCTCAGTATAGTCCCTGCCTTTTCCGTAAGCTTGAGATCATGGAGAACAGCAAAAGGTCTGCTGAGGGGGCGCCCGACGGATATGCATCATCGCACCAGCGCCTTCATTGTCAAGAGGGTGCAGCCCGTGATGTGCCCACTGCCTCAGGTTGTAGGGACGACTCCGTTTAGCCTTTGGGGTCTTCTTCATCGATAGCTCATCGCTAGCTTCCTTGCTACCTGAGGTGGTGGATTGGCAATGATGACCTGCTCGCCACCATCGACAATCATGGCCAGGGTCTCACCGAATGTCTCTCTCTCGCAGAATCAACCCTGGCCATGGCTCAATGCCGATCGCCTCCCATGGCTGATTCAGTGGATGACAAATTGGCCAAAGCCGAGGCTAGAATTACGGGTGAGATATCATAACCTTCGTTTCCTTTCAATTTCACCTTCAGGATTCTGATCATCTCTCTCTTGAACCTTTCAGATTTGTCCACCCAACTGGAGAGCCTTCAGCTAGCTGCGGAGTATGCGGCAGGATTTGTCAATGCCAGAGGTGCCATCCCAATAGTTCGCCTGTATGACATCCCAATTTGCGTTAGGGAGGTCGCTCTTCATGGCGCTGCCACGGTGTTGGCTGCCGCATAGGCACGTTCTGGCCACAATCTTCAACTTCTACCTCACGGTTTCCCAGACGCGATGCACCCTGGGGATCATGAGCGTCTGACTAAAGATTTCCTTAGCACCACCGACTCCATGGCCTTCAATACCCTGGCCGATGACATAGTAGGCAAAGTGTTTTCCGGCCCATGACTTGTAATAGGCGGTATTTAGCAAACAATTTCTTCGTCTTGCGTGATTTCTCCTCTGTTTTGTACTCCATATTGTACGCATCACTCTGTTGGCATGATCGATACGTATTGTACCAGCCTTCACTCCTTTGGGTTTACTTTCTCGCTAGCAACGATACCCTTCCGGTATCGACTATTAAAACTGATGGCCGAGCAAATCAACTGTTAAGTGTCAATCCAAATGCTAGGGTAATATTCCTTCAAATATTTCTCATTTGATTGCTCTGCCAAATTTCCTTTCCCTTCTTAGTATCTTCAGAGTATGAGTATTACCAGGTGCATAACATCTGATCCGATAAGGTCCTTCCCAGTCGGGTGACTTTTCACCGAATCTGCTGCTCCCCGCCCCGATCGGCGATTTTATTTTTAGGCTAAGTCTCCTTCAGAAAATTGCTTGATCTTGACTTTGTAATTGCAATATCTTGCAATCCTCAGTTTATTGGTTTCAATGTTTTTCAAGAGCATGCAGCCGAAGGCAACCCAAGTCTTTAAAGTCATCCATCACAAAATTCTGGTAGACTTCGGCTTGATAGATCATTTTGCAACGCGGCATGCCTTGATCCAGTTTGAACTTCCTAAAGTAAGACCGCATTGTGTCCATGCACGAGCTCATAAGGCGATTACATTAGCCCCTTTGCTCTTGGTCATCAAGGGCAACTTATTCTTAGCCTTCTCCAGAGTTTCGTCAGGCTCAGAGGAGTTTGTTTGACCGCGAACCCCCTTTCGGCCAAGGGGCACTTGAACAGGCGAGAGGCTTAAAGAACCACTATAGTCGACTGATCACATCCGCTTCGGCTAAAGAGCCAACTCTTCTGTAAACAACCGATCCTAGACTCCCGTTCTCAATTCCACTTAGGTCTGAAAACACGGCTTTTGTCAAGAGAGCCCTTCGATCTCCTATCCTCAATCGTATGGCGCCGTATTGTCTTAGGCATTTGTCGAGTGGCGTTTCACCTTTCTATTAATTGCAGTTGCCTTTTGCGCGTTCCAAGGCATCCGCCTCTTCACTTCATGTCTTCAAATACCAACCGAGGGCCTCGGCTTCAAACGCCTCTTTATCTGCAACTGTTCCTTTGCTTTCTTCCGTCCACCAAAACCTTGCAGCGGTTTCGCTCCTTTTTTCTATAGATTCAATCATTCCTCATGGCCGGCGAAGGTAATCGAGGTAAGCGCATGGCAGAGGAAATCCCGGTAGCAGACATGCCGATGAACCAGCGTCCCCGACACATGAGGTGAGATTGGCAATCCTTGTTCATGATGACGACCCATTCTGATTTGCCTATATGTTCATTGTGAATGACAGTTTTCATCCTTTTTCTCTAGGACTAGCAAACCTATTGATGTTGCATCTTCTGGGCCGGCCTCATCAGGTTCTTCCAACTCATATGATGGTGATGATGCTCAGAGCTTTTTCCGAGAATGGAGAGCGGCCAAGGATCGCTATTCTGAAGCGATTCGGAATAATGGCCAGCTTGAGATCTGTCTAGGGGTCTTCCAAGCGGCCCTTAATGCGGCCGAAGAGGAGGCCAGCGCCATTCGGGCGTGACTAGCTGAGTCTGATGCCGCGGTAGCAGGTAAAATGAGGTCCATGAATGTTTCTATCCTGGTTTCCATTGCCTTTGTCTTGATATTCTTCTGCAATCTTCAGCCCAAACGGTGCAATTGGAGTCTCTTCAATTGGCGACGAACGTGGCCGTGGACGCCGTCAATGCCAGGGGTTCCGTCATTAACGCTCGTCTCCAAGATATCCCAGTCCGTGTCTAGGAGATTGCCCTTCACAGTGTTCGTCGCGGCACGTCGGTGGCGCTAACTGCAGCGTAGGTCCAAACCAGGCATGATCTCCACACCATGGAGGTTGGCTTTCCAACTGACGATGGTTCTGAGGAATATGAAGATCTGATAGAAGATTTTACCGTGGCAGCAGAGGCCATCGTGGACATCACACCCACTCAGGATGTGGTGAACAAGGTCTTCGATTAGTTTGTATTTAGGATGAACCGATGAATGAGGACTCCTGTTCTTTTATGATTATGTTTCAATGCAATGCCTTCGCGCATGACTACGGATATTTGTGTTTTTTGCTCTATAGGCGATACATATCGTATCGGCTTTCATTATCTTTGAAGATGTTTACTTTTTGAACTAGAGGCGATACCCTCCTAGTACCGGCTATTAAAGCCAAGAATGAATCGGCTACCAAGTGTTGATCAGACGCTAGGATAACGTCCTGCAGAACTTTTAATATAAAAAGTCAGACGAGTAATCAACCCAGGTCAAGCGTCCTATTAAGCAAAACAAAACTTCTCTTAAGAAATCCATTAACTCTGAATCGCACTCAGACTTTAACTCAGCCTTCACATACGTCGGCCTAAACCCATCTCCAAGACTTAATACTCATTTTCCTTTGATCCAACAGCCGACATGAAGCTGTGACTTTTCTAAAACAAACTCTCAGAGCCGATTGCTTGCATCGACTATTGGGTTTCATTGCTGATTTTAATGAAGCCTCCTTCCCATGTCTTGCTAGAGAAACATTTGAAATATCCCAGTTCCCAAAAGACTGGATCGGCTGTTGCAATACTCACAGATTCATCAGCGCAAACCAATTCGACATCATCTCTATGCCATTGAATCAAACATTGATGCATGGTCGATGGTATGCAGCAATTTGTGTGGATCCAGTCATGACCAAGGAGCAAACTGTACGACCCCTTTCCATCAATGATGAAGAATGTGGCGGGTAGAGTCTTGCTTCAATTGTTAGCTCGATGTTTATTGCCCCTCAGATCTTGGATGTATTTTCTCCGAAGTCTCTAAGCATCATGTCGGTTTCAAGCAAATCCCCTGGTCTCTTGCCAAGCTTATAAAAAGTAGTGTAAGGCATAAGATTGATGGAAGCACCCCCGTCTACTAACAACTTGCTCATCGGCTTTCCATCAACAAGACCTTTCATATATAACGCTTTCAAGTGCCGATGCTTGACTGTCTGTCAAATATCGCTTGCTGCATGACTGTCAACTTGGCAACTATCTCTTCATACTCCGATTCATCGAAATCCGAATAAACTTCTTGATTTACAGGAGCTCTGAACTCTGATGGCAATAGAAAAGCCATTTGGATATTAGCCGATGGTTGCTTTCTATCGGCTATTTGCTTGGTACGCCATACTTGAGGTTTACCGGATACTTGAGCATGTTCCAACTCTTTATTCCTTAGGCACTGCACCCTTCTCTTCTGGCTTCTTGTCAATCCTCTGGGGCACCATTGGCCTTCCTGCCAGACATGCTCCCTTTGGTTGCTTCCTTCTTCATGATCAGCCCAGTCTTGGTCAACAACTCTTTTTCCCAGTCGATCATGAATACTTTTATTTTTTAAGCGCCGATCCATGTTATTATGATGATATGCATCCTGGGCATGGATAGACCGGCGGTTGATCTGAGATTGCCTAAACTTCCAATATTGATTGCTGCATTCTGGATAGTCATGTCTGGTAGGCAATTTCAAACCTTCATTCCAGCAGTATCGAAAGAAAGGACAATTCTAGTGTGATTTGGCTTGTCTCCTTTCATACTTCTCTTCTTCTAGTTGATGCTGGTATTCTTGATCCTCTAACCATCATTGATAACCCTTTTATTTCTGCCGCTGCCACTTATTCAATAAGATTTGAGATGTAACTCACGGCTTTGTCGCTCCATCCTTTGACGCTTCCCCCTGTTCATATCGGCTCTTTTGCTGATCACGACGTTTTCTAATCTCTCTGTATTCATCGGCCGATATTTGCATCTTTGGACCAACTGTTCTAGCTTTTCTTGATTTGGCCGATGTTAGAACCTTAGTTTTTCCTTTGAATAGACCGACATCAACCATATTTTGATCTTTTGGGAAAGGATTATCATCAACTTTCATCTTTCAAGGCGTATTGAACTTGAGCCTCCCTTGCTGAATAGCTCTCTGTATATGCTGCTGGAAAATTCTGCATTCATTGGTGAAATGAGAAGTAGCATTATGAAACTTACAGAACTTCTTATTCTTCAATTGTTCAGGGGGCAACATAACATGGTTGTCCGACAATTTGATCTGGCCCTTCTCAAGTAAAAAGTCAAAGATCTTATCTAATTTTGTGACATCAAAGTCATAGCTCTCCTCGATTCCTCTTCCCCAAGGATTTGGCACCATCACTGTCTTCTTTCCCCAATTTCATTTAGCTACAGCAACCTCCTCTTCTTCATCCTTATAGACGTCATCGACTGAGTATGGATCATAAGCTTCGGCTACGGTGGTATTCTTCTAGAATCGGGTATCTCTGCGCATACTCTGGAATTGGCTATTGAGCGCTGCTACTTGTTGAGCCAATTGACCTAAGTTATCAAACTCTTGCCCTAGCAACTTTTCTTTCCATATTAGCAGCATTCCCTGGATGGCTAAAGTAGCTAACTGATCATCTGCCAAGCTCAATGAGAAGCACAAGTTCCTAGTCTCTCGGAATCTCTGAAGAAACTCAGTGCCCGATTCGTTAGTCCTTTGTCTTATGGTTGTCAAATCGGTTATCTTCTTTTCTCTAGTCCCAGTGTAAAAATATGTATAAAACTTCTTCTCCAGGTCAGCCAATGGAGTTGACTGGTAGTGACGAGAACCAAGTGAAGGCTGGCCCTGACAGGGACAGGGATCTAGAATGTTGTAACAAGTCGATCCAACCTGACTAACTAGAATTCCATGAATCGCCTCTTTCATGGCGTTGTGAAATGCGTCAATGAAAGCTTCATTACGGCTTGATAGAGCATCCTGAACAGATTTGTCTATGGCTTCCGTAAAGAAACGTCTTTCTTCAGCTTCGACTGTATCTGTCTACCCGTGTAGTAGAACTCTTGGTAGTGGAAATTTCTGAATAATGGTGCTATCATGTGTTTTGGTGTAGGACAACAAATACTTCTTCTGAAATTCTTCTGTAGCTTTGTTGATGGTACCCTTATCTTCATTAGGTAGGTCTTCATAATGTACTATAAGGATGTTGTCGTTGTTGTGAACTGTCATGACGATTGTGGTGTCCCACCGAGCGTGCCAGAAACGTGTGTCGACACAGAATTTTTGTCTCCGTACTGAGGACACACGCAGTAAGTCGGAAGGGTACGCTCGATGGAACAGATCCGCCTAGCTTCAGCGTAAGGGTGGTTGATCCTGCGCAATCCTTCCAAGACGTGCCAGTCAATTTGACCCTGCAATTGACAAGAAGAGAAAGTTTATCAGTAATTAAGGGCGGAACATGCCGGTGTTGCCAGACAGTCTCGAATGTACGGCTCTGAGAGCCGATATGAGAGGAGATCGACTAAATAGTCGATTCCAGCATATTCATAAGAATAAAACGGTTAAAGCTCATGGGGTTGTGTAAGAAGAATCGGTTATCATCCAGGATGAATATAGATTCGAGCAATAATTTAATCAATGGCAATAAGGTATCAATGATGATTGGTTTAGATTACAAGTAACCGAACCCCTTTTTATATAAAGAAACAATTCAACACCACTTAACCATTTAATAAAAATAAATCTAATGAACATGTTAGATCTCATCTATCGCCATGACCAGTGGGGCATGCGGCAGAATCATGCAGGCCGTAGAAACAATAATAGACTCGATGACCCTAACTCATTACTAATATCAGTGGGGCATGAGGCAGAATCATGCAGGTTGTAATACAATAACAAGATCATGGGGCTAATATATCTTTCAACTTATCTCTACTTCAATGGTCTCGTAATATGATCTATTCGTTAGAGCGCTCGATATCGGCTAAACAGCCGATTCAGGCATAACGCACAGTTAAGGCCATGTCTTCTCAAGAACATATCTATCAACCAACGATCCCCACTCCACGGTGCTAACAGTGGGGTGAGAGGCAGAATCTCACAGGCCGTGATAACGTGCCATGAACCGCACGCAGAATCTCCAGGTTCTCGTTAACTAATAGATCTACTCAAGATCGAACATGCCTTAACCTCACGCTATACACGATTAAGATTGATGTAAAACAGCCGATACAATCATAACTCATCGTTTAAGCCATAGATTAGATCAGTTTTAGATTAGCAAACGATGGGTTAAATAAGATATAAGGCCGATCCAGATCAATCTCAATCGGGCAGAGTGATATTGCTGTAATTAGATCAACAATGAAAGCAATAAGCAATATCGGTAACTTAATGAATCTATCAAAGACTGTCATTCAAAGGTAGAGCCGATATCTTGACCTTGATCTAGTTCAAGCAGTGGGGTCTGAGGCAGAATCACACAGGCCATACTTGAACTAGGCAAGAGTCGATAACTAGCCTATACCAGAGTCACAGTGGGGGTTGACCGGATCGATGCAGCCATACGAACAGAAGTATAAACCATGACGATACTTACAGACAAGCAGTGGAGGTCGACTAGATCGATGCAGCCATACTCGCTGAAGAACTCACCGAGATCTACTCTACACCTACTCCTAAGGGGTGGCCGGAGCCAAAAAAGTAAATTGACTTGTATTTGATTGATTGTGTCTTTACAATAGCCTAGGTTTGATATTTATACCTAGAGTTTAGACATGAATCCTACTCAAGCATGATTTGTTACAATCTTTGGCATAAAAATAAAAATATTACTAATTTAAGATAACTTGAACTCTAATATTTTCTTTTTGTAGAGTCCAGCATGCCTCGTCCCAGCGCCGATCATAGCTTCTGTCGTTATCCACTGGCGCTATCTGAAGAAAGCCGATTCTAGTGTTGTATTCGAATTCGCTGGTTTCGATCTACACACAATTGATTCCGTGCTGACATGACTCTGGGAGCTTTCGAGCCTCTGAAATCCTTCTCTCAAATTTTGGTGTAAGCAGGTGCATATCTCTTCTATAATACAAAAAACATACACTCACCAAGATCTAGTAACCTAAGGTAAAGTTGTTCATCATTAGTAAGAGGGTTAGAACTACAGCTAACAACTAATCTCAATTAGCCTAAGCATCTACACAAGCATCACATAACACAAACAACTACAATTGAATTAGTCATTCCTTGTTGTAAACAATAGCTACTTCTTTTGGCTATATCTAGAGTTCTACTCAACCAAATACTATGATCTTAGACTTTATGGAAAGCATATAAAATTGCCTACAACTTTCTTATAGTCATATCAAGATGATTCAATTGTTATCAAGGTCAAACAAAGTAATTTCCTAGATCTGTCTAGAAATTCTAGAGAATAAGCATTTCTAGAGACCAACTTCTAACAGCTATAACTCTCAAACCATTTAGTCTATTGCCATAAAAATTTAACATAAGCAAGATAAGTAAGTTATATACACCTTTTTTATTGGCAAGATTTACAGCAAACATCATCTTACCCATGCAATTTACATAACAACTAAAACTGTCAGAACCGTCACTATAATTAAATTATAGAGCAATTAATATTTCACTGCATACAAACAATCAAATTTGGGCACAACCAATGGTACCAACAGTTCATAGGCATCATACACACTCTATAAAACATAATGGTCAAGCCCAAATAAATTATTTAAATGTATTTATTAATTTATTTGGACACTAGGGTGAAATAAGGAAATTATATCAAAAGTACACAATAAATTCTGACAAAAATACAGTAGCCTACATATGTCTCCAAAAGTTTACTATAAAAATTTCATGGCATTTGGATAAGCATAACCATATCTACAAAAATGAAAAGTTGCATAGGCTTATTTTAGCAAAAATAGTTTAGCCTAGTGAAAAGTGTCAAACAACAGATTTCATATTTTTCTACATTCATCCCAGTACCATATCACTGTGTAAAAATTTGCATGATCATTAGTTATGTATTTTTACCTTATTTATTTTCACTAGAAACTAGCAATTATTTAAGATTAAATAGGAAGACCATATTCCAAGCATTCTTACTACAGTTTTAGTATTTTTCTTAGCTAGAACATGTAAACAAAAGATCAGTAAAATTGGAATCATATTTTTATCACTTTACTAGCTCAAGTTATGCATTTTACAAGATTGAAAACAATTTAAAAGCACTTATCTAGCTCCATTTAATTCTCCTAGAAAAATATCCAAAACAGTAGGTTTCATATTGTTATCAAATAGTACACTTCATTATGAATTCAACAAAATTTGGTTCACTCAATTTGGGCACTCCTAGATCTAGATATGAATTTTTGAAGTTTGTATTCAAATATGTGAAAAATAAGAAAATCAAAACAAACACACAGACTGACAATGGGCCCCGCGGTCAACCGAACCCACACGTCAGTGAAACAGAACAGAGGACGGTGTTTGACTAGTGATAGCTCACCGACAGCGAGGTCTCTGGCGACGAGGTTACCTTCATTGTGTTCCTCACGTCAACCCGTATCGGATGAGGTAGGTCGTCTAAAGATGGCAACGGGCGTGGTGCCCGCGGATACTATCTTCTTACGTCCGTGCCCGCCAGCTAAATCTCTCACCCACACCCATGCCCTTCACCTGCCACGAGCAACAAACCACGCCCGCGCCCTCCATCCGTGGGCATTTCATGCCCGCGGGCATGCCCGTGTGCCCGTCAGGTTGAGCATATACATAAACCATAGTGCGTTACAAGAGATATGAAGATACAGATTCATAGCAAATCGTTCACATTGATAACATTAAACATAGTCATTCAACAGTTCACACATTATTTGTTTCGCACACATACGAGAGACGAGATGCAACCAGCCAACCATACATTGTTCGACGATAACAGAACAACGATAACAAACAAAACATCAATTTCTTCATCATCTTCTCCCTCAGATACGTCCAGAACCTCTCTATCAACATTAGCATCTACAGCCACAAGAGGACTTGAGGCACCAGTCCCATGGGAAACTTGCACTTAGGAGATACTTAGGGTTGCCATTGCAACTGCATGTCAACAAATGACACAATTCAACAATCTAGCTTGCAAGAACCCTACACCCAATCTTGTCTACAAAACAAAATTAGTTGAACCATTGAAGTGAATGGCAAGAAATTACCTAGATCTAGCGCTGCTTGAATGGAGGAAAGCCACTAGCCGAAGAACAGCTCGACGGAGACAAGGAGGGTCATGGTCACAAGGCTTGGGCGTTAGGGGCTGGCGGCTGGCTAGGGACAGGGGAAGGGGCGGCTTGGATGGGCGGCAGCGGTCATGTAGGGGCACCCCCTCATGGTCGTGGCCTCACTCGCATGATGGCTCGAGGCGGCGAGGGCGGCTACCGGCCGAGCGCAGCGCGAGGTGAGAATCCAAGTCTCCGAGAGACCGAGATGAAGGGGCGGTGGCGGGGATTGGGGTGGCTGAGTGGGGTGGGGTGTGGATTGAATCAGGAATAAACCCTAGGAATTGTGTATATATACATATATTTGCTTGTAGGTCCCACTTGTCAGACCTGTGGAGCGGGTCTGGCGGATACGTGGGTGAGGATAGCAAATTTCTTTGCCCACGAAGAACTATCCTCTAGGTTCAGGATGGTGCACACGCCCGTGCCCGTGGGCAAGAAGTGGTGTCCATATCCTTGCCCATTGGGTTCCCTGCCCACGGGCATGCGGGCATTCTGTGCCCATTGCCATCTTTAAGGTCGTCGGACCTCTAACGGCAATCGGCTACGGCGGTGGCACTAATGGAGCCTTGGCGGAGGCGCGCGGCGATGCTCCGGTCATCCTTGGCTATGGCGTGCTCGGGTAAGCACGGCTACAGCTTCATGGTGACCTAGCAGAGATCTAGGGTTAGGTCTAGGTCATGGTGGAGCAACGGCGTGCTCCGACCGTGTGCATGGTGGTGAGGTGGCGGCACTTTCCATTCTGGCTAATCGGCGGCGAGAGGCGGGTCTCCATCTTTGGGAAAGATGCTATGGCTTTAGGCGACACGATACCGGGCACCAGAGCGGTCTATGGGCGACCGGTTGAGGTTGGCGGTGGTGAGCTTGAGCTCACAGCCATGGCAGACGCGCGCGGTGCGGTCGCAAGTTCCCATGCGGCGGTGGCAGTAGTGGTTAAATGGATGGTGGATATAGATTCTAGGACCTACGGTGAAGACCAGATGAGGGAGAGAGAGTGGAGGTGCATGGGTTGTGGCTGGCCATGTTGAGCTCGTGCTCGGTGGTGCACCGCGGCCATGGCGATGACGGCGACTCGGAATGTGGCCTCACCTGGGCTCGAGCGGCTACAATGGTGGGTCGAGGTGATAGAGTGGAAGGCAGAGATATTGCCATGAGCGATTGGACAATGGTGCTGTGGTGGTAGCGAGCGAGAGTGGCGAAGCTCACAGCGGCGATGGCGACGGTGGCGCTGCTACTTGGTGGGCGAGAGGGAAGGTGAGCGAGGAATGGATGGAGCAATGATGTCGCCTTACCCTTAACTCCCCTTCTGCCCGACCGGCTGAGCCAATGTCTGTGACAGAACCCCCCAATTTATACAAGATCAAGTATGGATGTCCCCGCTAACACATTGACACGCGCATACTTTCACTTATACAAACCCGGTAGTCCACCGAGTGTCACGAAGGACCTCGGTAAATCAACACCACAACCAAGATCGCGTGATTAAGCAAATACACATCACATACGCAGAGTTGCAGCGGAAATAATATTACAATTGGGTTCACAAATAATAGTACAAGTTTGGTTTTAAAACCGATTAGAGAAAACAACATAGCTTTCAAATGATTACATTAATATAAGTTCCAAATACATTGCTAGCATAAGTGACATCCTCTGATAAAAGCATATAGGTGAGAAGTAAATATAGAGTCACCGAGCCCACCGGCGGTTAGCCACCATCTTCCGCAGGCCAAGAACTTCACCTGCAACATGGTGGGATAAACCCTGAGTACTCGAATGTACTCAGCTTTACTTACCCGTCGGAAACCAAAACAAATGACACCAAGGATTATGCAAGACTTTCTCTAGTGGGCTAGCTGACTCGTTTGCGAAAAGCATAAGCTATCATGAAGAAACCATTTTAAGTACTTTGCATCATCTTTATTATGACCTATCCATCTAGGTAAGCACATATACTATAGCAATCACTTGATTAACCAATAACATTCAGTTACCAACTTAGATTTAGCATATCCCATACCATCTAGATAACCATTAGTGTTCCATCATAATTACTACGATGTTGTAGCTCGAGTCAAGTGCTCACTATCCAGGAGCGATGGCGATTCGAATCGATTCCTAACCAGCTGGTGATTTATTCTTCACACAAACCACACTCACCGATCAAGTGAGCTACAGATCACCAATGACACTTTCCAAGTAGCCGCGGGATAACAGTCAGGGACCACACTACCCAGGGACCGCTCGACAACCAGGACGCACCTTGGGCTCACTCTTCGCATCCCCATCATACCCCCTTCAGCACCAGTCTGCCAATCCGAATTTATCCTGGCTCGAATAGTGTCACTAGCTTCCCGGTCGAAAGGTATTTTATTCGGCCAGCTAAATGTGAGGCATGCATTCAACATGACAAGAGGGACGAGCAACGATCGGTCCTTAATCGACATAGATGAAAAACTAACAGCACCCCAGAACCCTGTCTGGTTGCCTCCAACTTTTTCCGTCCGGTCTCTAATTATCCATCACACATGGTTAATTCTAGGATATCATTCTTTCCATAGCTAAATTCTTCCAATACCCACCTATAAGTGTAGGTGACCGGAAATCACCGATCGCTACCGGTCTAAGCAAGGCTAAGCAGTTATTCGATCCCGACCTAACAAGGTAAAAAGGTAATAAGGTAGGCAAGGATAGTAATAAATGCATCAACGGTTTCAATCAACTCCTACAACTTAATGCAACAATATATAAACTCATATATAGGAAGAATTGCTTTTATAAAGTAGGAGACTTAGAATGCTCCGGGGCTTGTCTGGGATCCCACACTGAGTCAGTGTTAGTTAGACGACACTCGCTAAGTGATCATCTCCCGTCCTAGCACTTGTCCAGTCCTTCCACCTTCGGGATAGGTCCACCATACACCGTCTTCGGGTTCGGCTCTAACATCACATCCTTCACGTGGTTCATCTAGCGCACCTAGATGAGATGCAAGATGCAAGTGCATGAATATGAAGAATGGTAATACAAGATGCATCACATAAGCATTCAAGACAAACACTAGATTATGCAAGACATAGACACCAATAGCTATTTAACTAACATCACACAACTAACTATAGAGAGCAAGCACATCAAGCATGACACAAGTTTAACAGGGTCACAAGTATCATAACTTGACCATCAACAAGGGCATAAGCCACACTTAGCAATACATGGAGTAAACAACCACAACTAGCATATGTCTATTTCTGGACTGGAAACAACAGCTTCATGTTTGGATCATAACTAGAGTTATACAAATCCAATAGCCATGAAACAAGACCTTCAAGAAATCTTATGAAATTCTCTACATTTCATCTATAACCATCACAGCATGATTCACAAGTTAAGTGGGTCGAAATTATATATTTATAGAAACTGGTCTAAACAAGACAGAGAGCAATCAATTCTGTAACACAACTTTAAACAACTATAACTCTTAAACTACTTGGCCAAATGACACCAAATTTTAACAGAAGCTAGATACATGAATTATCTACAACTTTTGTATAAACAAGTTTCACAACAAAGCACATTATCATAAAGAACTTGGCTAAGTTCCTAGATCTGTCCATAAACCACATCGGCAAGAAAATAATTATTAACTTATGTTGTAAACACATAATTGGGAAAAACCAACCTTACCAACATTTCACACATGACTAAAGAACACCAGAAAGCATGGTGCTCACCTCTAAATAAATTTTCTTAAAGCCTTTCTTAATTTATTTAGACATCAAGGTGTATTTATGAACATATACCAAACATGCACAATAAATTCTACAACAATTAAAGTAGCTCATATATCCCCTCAATAGTCTACTGTACAAATTTCATACTATTTTCATAAGTATAGCTGCCTCTACGAAAAAGACAATTTGCTATTGCAAGAAATCATGTGAGAGCGAGATAAACCAATAACTCACTTATACTTCATCCAATACTCATGAAATTTTTACCACACATCAACTATCACATTAGTAGCATGCCACAAAAATTTCACTTCATTTGGAGCCATAGATCTATAGTTATGGAAAATAACAAATTCAACTAGCATTACAACCTTACTGCACAAATCTATTTTTACAGCAAAATATTTAAACTAAAACATGCCATATTATAGATCTAATGCATATAAAATTTCACAAGGATTCCAAAAAGTCCTCATTTACTATTTTACGATTTTTATACTAATTACTATGAATTTTCAAAATTCATCATTCAAATCTACCAAAATCAAAGAAAAGCAATGTAAATCTTGCATCGGGGTTCCTGCGGAAAATAGAACTCAAACGTCAGCGAAAAGGTCCTTTGGGCACTATTTAAATGAGTCTACAGTTTTGCACTTAGGTCCTCTATCTTCTTCTAATTCATGTCTGCGGTCCTTCGTTTTTCTTCTTCACCGCGTCGGAGCAGAGGAGGCCGTCGGGGAGGACCAGTTCAAGCAGCCAGGGTGGCCGGCGATAGCGGAGGAAGGGCACTGGGGTAGGCCACGCCCGTGGCCGGCACTAGCTCAACCCGAGCTGGCCACCGGTGGCATGGCCATGAAGCTTCGATGGGTGGCCATGGCTGCAGGGCAGCACGTGCAGCAGCGGCACGGTCGGCAAAGCGGCGCGGACGGAGGAAAGTGGCGGCGCGTTCCATAGGAGCGGAGAAGGCGTAGAGTAGGGAGCGGCGGCAGTGCATTCGGTGGACGGGGCTCAGCCGCGGCGGACATGGCAGGCGAGAGACAGAGAGACAGAACGAGAGGGAGGGGGAGAATGGAGAGCGCAGGGAGCAAGGGCTCAGGCTTGGCCTCCAAAACACGAGCGAGGGCGAGTTGGCGCGCATGTAGCGAGCGAGGTGTCGAGCGAGGCGAGCCGAGGGAGCCACGTGGCGTCGAGACCCTGTGCGCGGTCGGCCTTGCTGCTTCTGCTGATCAAGAAGGAAATAAATCCAATACCACCTCAAACATACAACTAAAGTCTCAATCTTTGTCCCTTTATAACTCCGAATCCGTTTAATGTCGACACAAGAGGTAGTAACCAATGTTGTAGAGCTATGCAAGATATCCAATATTTCTTAAAGGATCTTGGTCAAATTCGAGCTGGTTAGCAAACTACAAGGCATCGAATATGGTCACAAGAAACTGGAAAACTGATCTTCGGTTTTATAGACTTAGGCAAAATTTTGAGCTCCCAAAACAGGCATGGATTCCAACTTGAGGGCTCGGTTTGACTTGCTTACAAGCTGATCTGGCTCTTGGTTCAAAAACAAATTTTGTTCTACTCCACTTAAACTTCAACTTTTCTTTAAGATGCAACTCCATGCAAGTACTGTAAGCATTTGGTCAACATAGGTCAAAGTAGCATCACGGTAAAGCTTAAATCGGAGTTTTAGTCCGATTGAGGCATTTTCTTGACCTCTGCTCAACACGAACCCTTCATGAATTTTGTTGTAGAGTTCAATTAGAGTCATTTGGGCAATGTAGCAAGGTTTGGTTGATGACCTATAATTCCATTCACTTGATAAAGTAATCCAAGAAAGACTTTTAACTTATCATTTCATGTGACTTCTTGATTCCAAACTTCATGAAACTTTTCCACTCATCCAGGTGAGTGGAAATTGATGTGAGGCACATGAAAGAAACACCTTTGACATTACTTAGGTGTATATCTGAAGAGGGCCAATATGCAAGCAAAGGTGTGTTGCCCAAGTTTAAGTTGGAGCTCACTCTTGTAGATTTGATCTTGACACCTTCATCACCACTTAACATGCCATGTTTAAGTTCAAACCCATTGCTTAACTGGTGACAAACACCTAGGGTGTTACAACGTCGGCGTATGGCCGCCACACGGCATGCATGGCCTGTGGCCGGTCGGCCACCGGCGCAGGCGGCGAATGCCAATTCAGACCTGCGATCAGTGACTGACGGCGTGATTTCCTCTACCTCTATCTCCTAATCCGTTCGTTATTTGCAAAAACTTTATTAACAAGAATTGTAGAGCTACACGAGGTCTACAACTTTGATTTAGAAAGTTTCCTCTGATTTGCCATGGTTTTTTCAAAATGCAAAGCTTCAAAGTATGGTACATCGAAGCTGGAAATTAGTTCATGACAGCGAATTTTTCTAAGTTAAAAACAACATTTTGTTGATTCTTGTGAGCCCTATTTGATCATGTTAGGTATTGAATTAGCTCTAGGCCCAAAAATAAAAGTTGTTACCCTAGTCAAGTACTACAACTTTGCTTAAGGGTGCACTACCATGCAAACAATCTATGCTATAGTTCAACTTTGGTCAAAGTAGGATCATGAAAATTGGAGTTTCTAGAATAACTATGACTTGGGGGCTATTTTGGTCCAAGTCATGAATACCAAACTTGTTTCATGTACCATCCTAAACATGTCTAAGGTGTTTTGTAACCTCAACCATTTCATGCATTGGTCACACACAATGGCAAGCATATATATATAAAAGCAACATCACATGTGATAAAGATAAGGTTAATGAGATGAAACTTTTTATGCTCATGCTCATGAATGCTTGGATGATGCTTGTGCTCATGAAATGCAAGTTCCCAATGCATGCTTAACACTAGGGTGTTATAGCCCCTCCCCCTTATAGAAATCTCATCCCGAGATTCGAAAGACCTACCATTTTTCATAAAAAGCGGGATAAACCTCACATAAATAATCTTCCTGTTCCCACGTAGCATCTTGCTCGCTATGATTATTCCACATCACTTTGTAAAACTTGATCACACAGTTTCAAGTTACTCTATCCTTGCTATCTAATATTTGGACCGGCTTCTCTTCATAGGCTAGATCCGATTTCAACTTGATATCTCTAACCTCCACTCTTTCCTCTAGAACATGTAAACATTTCTTTAATTAGGATTTCATGAAAAATGTTGAAGATAGCCCTCATTTCTAGAGGTAACTAGATCTTGTAGGCTACTTTTCTGCTTTTCTCAATGATTGGATATGGACCTACATATCTGGGTGCAAGCTTTCTTTTTAACCCAAATCGTTGTACCTTTTTCATTGGTGACACTTTCAGGTATACATAATCACCTACTTCAAACTCAATGGGTCTTCTTCTCTTGTCCACATAACTCTTCTACCTTGATTGAGCGGCTTTTATATGTTGTTGAATGATATGCACCTGCTCTTCAGCCTCTTTGATAAATTCAATACCATAGTATCTCCTTTCTTCGGGTTCAACCCAATTCAAAGGAGTTCTACATTTACGGCCATACAAAGCTTCAAAAGGAGACATCTTAATACTCTCTTGATAACTATTGTTGTAGGAAAACTCAGCTAAAGGTAGCCATTTTCCCATGAACCTTTTGAAGAGATGACACAAGCTCTCAACATGTCTTCTAATATTTGATTTACATGTTCAGTTTGCCCGGAGATCTGAGGGTAATAGGCAGAACTTCTAACTAAGTTGGTGCCTAACATCTTGTGCAAATGTTCCAAAAAATGAGCAGTGAACTGAGGCCCTCTGTTAGACACAATGGTTCTTGGCACACCATGTAGACATACTATGTGGGATATATACAACTCAGCATACTCATGCGGTCGGTAGTTGCTTCTCACTGTAATGAAATGCGCAGACTTAGTTAGGCAATCCACAATCACCCATATGGAATCATAATTCTTATGAGTAGGTGGAAGTCCAACAATAAAATCCATGCTAACTTCTTCCCACTTCCAACCTAGAACGGACAGTGGTTGAAGTAGTCCAGCAGGTTTCAAATGAACAGCCTTAACTCAGCAACAATTATCACATTTAGCAACATAAGCTGTAATCTCCTTCATTTTGGTCCACCAAAAATGATTTTTCAAGTCCTGATACATTTGACTACTACCTAGATGGATGGATAGTTTAGAAGAGTGAGCCTCTCCTAAGATCTGGTTTCTAAGTTTCTTATCCTTCGGCACTACCAGTCTATCTTTAAACCATAGAACACCATTCTCATCTATCCTGAAATGCTTAGTCTCTTGCTCTTTCATCTTTCTTTTGATGCGGAACACACTCGGATCAGTCTTCTGAAGCTCGATGATCTTGCTCTCAAGAGAACAACTGATCATAATATTGTGTAGCACAGTAGGATGTAGCAAATTGAAGCCATCTTCTAACAGAGAATTGCAATGAGACTTTCTGCTCAAAGCGTCTGCAACAACATTCGCTTTGCCAGGATGATGATGTACTTTTAAATTGTAATCTTTGATCAATTCTAGCCATCTTCTTTGTCTCATATTCAGTTCGGGTTGAGTGAAGATATACTTAAGACTCTTATGATCTATGTAGATATGACACACATTGCCAAGTAAATAGTGTATTCAAATCTTCAATGCATGGACAACCGCTGTTAATTCCAAGTCATGAGTTGGGTAATTGACTTCATGCTTCTTCAGCTGACGTGAGGCATAAGCAATGACTTAGCCTTCCTGCATAAGAACACATCCCAAACCGGTACCTAATACATCATAAAACACATCAAAAGGTTTCTCGATATCAGGTTGTGCCAAAACAGGAGCTAAAGTCAACAAAGTCCATAAAGTGTGAAAAGCAGCTTCACACTCTGGAGTCCATACAAACTTCTCATCTTTTTGAAGCAATCTTGTCATTGGCTTGGTGATTTTGGAGAAGTCCGGAATGAATCGACGGTAGTAACCTGCTAAACCAAGAAAACTCTGAACTTCATGAATTGAAGTCGGGGCCTTCCAATCCATAACCTCTTGCACCTTAGAGGGGTCTTCGGAGATCCCATTTTCTGACAGCACGTGCCCTAGAAAAGGTACCTTCAGAAGCCAAAACTCACACTTGCTAAACTTAGCATACAACTTATGTTCTCTTAATCTAGTTAGCACAACTCTCAGGTGCTCTGCGTGATCCTCCTCATTTTCTGAATAAATTAGAATGTCATCGATGAACACAACCACGAATTTATCCAGCTCAGGCATGAACACCGAATTCATCAGATACATGAAATATGCAGGAGCATTTGTTAGCCCAAATGCCATGACCAAATACTCATATAGGATATACCTAGTGGAGAAAGCAGTTTTAGGTACGTCTTCCGGCCTGATTTTAATCTGATGGTAACCAGCTCTCAAATTGATCTTGGAGAATACCTTAGCCCTTGATAATTGATCGAACAAGATATCAATTCGAGGCAAAGCATACTTGTTCTTGACCGTTATGGTATTAAGTGGTTGGTAGTCCACACACATCCGCAAGGATTTGTCTTTCTTCTTCACAAATAAGGCGGGACAACCCCACAGAGATGAGCTAGGTTGAATGAGACCTTTCTCTAAAAGCCCTTGCAATTGAACCTTAAGCTCGCCTAGCTCATTTGGTGGCATTCTATACGGCCTCCGAGAGATGGGTGCTGTACCCGGCAATAACTCAATCTTAAACTCTACATCCCTGTCGGGTGGCAACCCGGGCAATTCATCTAGAAACACCTCTGGAAACTCACATACTACTAGAATATCAAGGAGGGTCGTGGTTTGAATAGCACCGACAAAGTTTTAGAGATCAAAATTTCTAGGGCTACTAGGATCCAGCCTTGTCGTGACGCCTATATTGGGTTGCAATATGGCAATTTTGGTTGCAATACGGATAAATTGCATCTATGTATGGTCGTTGACAAATGACTGCATTTGGAATGGTGCAATAGGTTCTTGCATCCTTTTGAATGTTTTGCAATATGATGTTTTCGCAATGCACGTAAAAACTAATGCAACCATGATATGGTTGCAAGCACGGATATTGCGACCAGCAGAATGGTTGCGTGAGTTACTGTTGCAACAAAACACATGGATACAATATGAGAGTATTGCCACGAACGAATTTGTCACAAAATCGCTTTATTGCCACTCCATTGTTATGTGGGAATATGGCCATACTGCCATGCAGTGTGCTCTATTGCATCAACGAAATCTTGCAACGTAACAAATTTGGTGGCTAGAGTCACAATTGCCACGCACATTGCGTGCTTGCAATAAGTTCTTTGGCCACGTTCATTTGCTGGTTGCAATAAATGGTAATGCAACGAATTATTGTTGGTTGTAATAGATGGGCAACACAACGAATCATTGTTGATGGTAACAGATGGGAAATGTAACGAATCATTGTTGGTGGTAATAAATGAAAAATGCAACAAATCATTGTTGGTGGTAGAGATATCCTATAGCAACACATAAAGCTTGTGGCAATAATATATATTGCAACAACAAACAATGGTTGCATAGGACATTTTGGCCAACGCTTTTTTTTTCTTTTTGTAACTAGATATTTAATTGTTGTTACAAAATAATTGCGCCATGGGTAGAGATTTCATCATCACATATAAGAACTCGAACCTTCATTAACTTCAAACATGTCTCAACAAAAGTAATAACACAACAACCAAAATACTGCTAAAATAAACATGATCACATCATAATAAAAACACCATCGATGCCTGCGCACAAACTCCGTTGCCTGCCTAGCAGTTTGAGACATAGTTTGGATTCTAGCTGCCTCCCTAGTCTTAGCAAGGCGAATGACATCATCCCTCTCAGCACGGACGTCTTATAACTCAGCCCTAGCTGCATCTCTTTCTACAACAGCATTTACCAACTGAACCCGGTGAGCTTCTAAAGCTATAATAGCATTATCAATTTCCCGCTGAGCCTCTCTAGCCACCCTTCGATGCCTACGCACATGCCCTCGCAGCTGGCGTTGTGCAGCCTGTGCTTGCTGGAGCTCTAGCATGCAGCTGACGTAGCTGTCTTGGCGAGAGTAGAACATCTTTAGGACGGCGAACATAGCGCTCGTAGCAGCACTAGAGCTCTCTGCTCATTCATCATGGTCTCTCACCAGTGCATTACTGCTCAGCTGCATCCAAGCGGTCACCGATGAATCCACCTAGGGAAAGGTTCTGGCTGGACCGTTGACAAGCTTATCATCAAACTCCTGACAGATCTCACTCAGTGCCTCCAAAGCTACCACTTGGGCACCTTCCCAAGGAGACTACCCATTTGACTCAATACTCCAACCTTGCCACTGTGGATTGTCTACATGGGCTGGAATGGTCACCCGCACATCATACCACGGCTGCCCCTCAGCTGCCACTTCCCTCTAGAAGTAGCGGAGTGGCTCAGCGTACACAACTGAGTTTAGCACCCTCCACAGCAAGGTAGGAGTGCCAAACACAACTAGGAATGTGTCATTACGAGGCGGGGCTCCTGGTGAGGCCATCTGTAGCAAAGTGTGCAACTCTTTATGAGAGGATATCATACGTGAGAAGGAACTTAATGAATGGGGTAAGCAATTATAAGTAAGGGAGGGATGCAACAATGTAAATGCATGAGTGAACATGATGCATGCATGTTCCGTACGTCCTCATGAATCTTAGGAAAAACTTTAAAATTTTAACGACATACACGGTGGCATACATACATTCTCTCAATATACGTAACTAATCGGGCTACACATTTCCCTGTTAGTGTACCTGCACAAGAATTTCATTTTAGCCCAACCCAACACTTATATATGCAAAAATGTAAATCTAGGCTCTAGGTTGCAACTAAATACTTCCATATATGTATACCCATACATATACTTCCGTATCAAAGCTATCCGAAAGTAAATACGTGCCATACATACATATAAATATGCATCTACAGCCGTATCAAAGCTAACCCAAAATTAAATACCTTAGTATATATATGGGACATATATATATACCGCAGTACCAAAACTACATCTCCCCTTAGACCGCACGC
This sequence comes from Miscanthus lutarioriparius, assembly GCA_904845875.1. Classification (NCBI taxonomy): domain Eukaryota; kingdom Viridiplantae; phylum Streptophyta; class Magnoliopsida; order Poales; family Poaceae; genus Miscanthus; species Miscanthus lutarioriparius. The sequence continues at coordinate 25,137,108 of CAJGYO010000001.1, forward strand.
TCACCCTTGCGGTCTTGCCACTCTTACCTTGGGCGTAGAAGCAATTGATACATACATTACCACTCAAGTGAATGGCATCCATACAATAGCACGCCGTATGAACGACGAAAGTAAAACCCCCCCATGTTAGTACTTATTTAGCCACCTGATATTCCTTAACTGGGCATAAAGGATATGACCACTAGCACACTCCAAATTTAAAAATTCAGATTTTTAACACACCTATATATAGCTATAAGTTGTCAAACTATTTTTTATAAAACAAAATCTTTGTTTTAAATACCTATATGACAAGTTTAGTGTTGAGCCTTGCTCCGATGCCAGCTATAACAGAACCATCCAATTTATAAGAGCACAAGTACAATAGCAATCACCGAAGCGATCAAACCGTCATACTTGAGCCCATATAAACCCAGTAGTCCGATGAAATCACGAAGGATCTCAAACAAACCAACATACAAACCAAGATCATACATGATTCAACACAATCCGTCACATGTTACAACATAGTTCACAAATAGTTCACAAGTATCTTACATAAATACAAGTTCACATAGTTATTACAAACCAAGTTCAAATAGCGGAAGCAAAGTAGTTTGACATCAACATCACCCTTAGTTCAAATACATGCCAGTACCACGGTCATTTCTAGCAAAAGCAGAACAGACGAGATAACTCAGGAGTACCATGCCCCATGGTTTAGTCCTCATCCACGGTAGGATGAAGGCGGTCCTTACAGTACCCATGATACATCATGTCATCTGTAACAAGAGGGAATAAACCCTGAGTATGAGAATGTACTCAGCTAGACTTACCTGTCATAAACCAAAAATAATATGACACCAAGGAGTATGCAAGACTTTATCAGTGGAGCTAGCTTGACAATATTTTTGCATAAAAGCTTAAGTAACATAACTTGGAGATTTAATATCTCTAGCATCGATTTGACTACCTATTCAATTAAGCATCTCTAGATTAGCACCTGTACTAGAGCAATCACTTGATTAAGCTAATAAGCAATAGTAACCATATTCGGTATAATAATTTGAGCATCATCATAACCATCAAGTTCCATTAATTAATGCTACGTTGCTGCTGCTCAGTCAAGTTCTCACTATCTAGGAGAGATGGCGAGTCGAATCGATTCCTACCCAGATGGGGAATTATTCCTAACACAAACCCATACTTCCCCCATCGGGATCGCATCGGGTCACCTTTGGTATAACTCAGGAACCAACTTTGTGGGTCCAATCAGCGCCGCACCCTCATAGATTCTACCAGTCTGCCAGGAAGTGCAGGCCCGACCTGCCCTTAGATTCATGCCACTGGCTCTCTGCACATTTTTACTACCTCTAGTGTGCGCACTTTCACTTACCGGGGCCCGGCCTGAATTGAGCTACTCGGCTTCACGGTCGGAATGACTTATCTGACCAACTAAGTGCTAGGCATGCGTTCAACATGACATGAGGACGTACAGTGAATCAGTCCTTAACCAACACAAATAGGGATAAATAGGCACCAAGACCTCCATGCCTTGTGCTTCTCTATCACAATTCCACTCGGTCTCCTTTTTATTCATCAACACATAGTTATTTCGACGATAGCAATTATAGCCAAACGTGAACAATTATCTACCTATGTTTTAAGTGACAGGAAATCACCTGACTTCTACCGGACTAAGCAAGGCTAAGCATATATTCGATCCTGGACCTACAAAGGATTCAAGATATATTTACCTGGACAAGGAGAATATATGCAGCAAGTGTTTCCAACCAACTCCTATAACCTAATGCATCAAACATAAATAACGCAAGTGATATTTGTAAAAACATAGGAGGCTTATGATGCTCTGGGGCTTGCCTTTCAAGAATGAGGAAGGTTGGTGGTCAGGACACTGAGGAAGATCTTCTAAGTTGACTCCTCCTTCCGCCTAAACTTCCTGCTCCTGGGCTACCTGCTGCTCCTCCTGATGCTCGGGTTCGAACTTGAGGAGTGTCACTCCTTCCGGGGAATCTATTGCATGCATATGCACAAATGAGTATCATGAATGCATAAGAGATGAGATGATATGATGGACTGTATATGCATGAGCATGGTTATCCGCAAGGTGTATGATAAGTTTAACATTCATTGGCAAGGTAGATGTATAACTTTCTTCTAATTGATCTTTACTGAGTAGGTGCATATCTCTTCTATAATACAAGAAACATACACTCACCAAGTTCTAGTAACCTAAGGTAAAGTTGTTCATCATCAGTAAGAGGCTTAGAACCTACAACTAACAACTAATCTCAATTAGCCTAAGCATCTACACAAGCATCACATAAGACAAACAACTACAATTGACTTAGTCATTCCTTGCTGTAAATAGCAACTACTTATTTTGGCTATATCCGAAGTTATACTCAACCAAATACTATGATCTTGGACTTTATGAAAAGCATATAAAACTGCCTACAACTTTATTATAGTCATCTCAAGCTAATTCAATTGTTATCAAGGTCAAACAAAGTAATTTCCCAGATTTGTCTAGAAATTCCAGAGAACAAGCATTTCTGGAGACCAACTTCTAACAGCTATAACTCTCAAACCATTTAACCTATTGCCATAAAAATTTAACACAAGCAAGATAAGTAAGTTATATACAACTTTTTTATTGACAAGATTTATAGCAAACATCATCTTACCCATGCAATTTACATAACAACTGAAACTGTCCGAACCATCACTATAATTGAATTATAGAGCAATTAATATTTCACTGCATACAAGCAATCAAATTTGGGCACAACCAACAGTACCAACAGTTCATAGGCATTATACACACTCTAGAAAACATAATGGTCAAGCCCAAATAAATTATTTAAATGCATTTATTAATTTATTTTGACACTAAGGTGAAATAAGGAAATTATATCAAAATTGCACAATAAATTCTGAGAGAATTACAGTAGCCTACATATGTCCCCAAAAGTCTACTGTACAAATTTCATGGCATTTGGACAAATATAGCCATCTCTTGAAAAATGACAAGTTGCATAGGCTTATTTTAGCAAAAATAGTTTAGCCTAGTGAAAAGTGTTAAACAATAGATTTCATATTTTTCCTACATTCATCCTAGCACCATATCATTGTGTAAAAATTTGAATGATCATTAGTTATGTATTTTTACCTCATTTATTTTCACTAGAAACTAGCAATTATTTAAGATTAAATAGGAAGACTATATTCCAAGCATTCTTACTGTAATTTTAGTATTTTTATTTGCTAGAGAATGTAAAAAAATATCAGCAAAATTGGAATCTCATTTTTATCACTTTCCTAGCTCAAGTTATGCATTTTACAAGATTGAAAACAATTTAAAAGCACTTATCTAGCTCCATTTAATTCTCCTAGAAAAATATCCAAAACAGTAGGATTCATATTTTTATCAAATAGTAGACTTCATGGTGAATCCAATAAAATTTGGTTCACTCAATTTGTGCTCTCCTAACTCTAGATATGAATTTTTGAAGTTTGTATTCAAATCAGTGAAAAATAAGAAAATCAAAACAAACAGACTGACTGACAGATGGGGCCCATGGTCAACAGGACCCACACGTCAGTGAAATAGAATAGAGGATGGCGTTTGACCGGCGATAGCTCGCCGACGGCGAGGTCTCTGGCGATAAGGTTACCTCCTACGTGTTCCTCACGTCAACCCGCATCGGATGAGGTAGGTCGTCGGACCTCTAACAGCGGTTGGCTACGACGGCTGGCTACGGCGACGACGCTAATGGCAGCTCGGTGGAGGCGCGTGGTGGCGCTCCGGCCATCCCCAGCCATGGCATACATGGGCAAGCATAGCTATAGCTTCATGGTGGCCTAGCGGAGATCTAGGGTTAGGTCTAGGTCACAGTGGAGCGACGGCGTGCTCCGACCGCGTGCATGGCGGCGGCACTTTCCGTTCTGGCTAACCGGCGGCAAGAGGCGGGTCTCCATGTTTGAGAAAGACACTATGGCTTTAGGCAACACAATACCGGGCACTAGAGCAGTCTATGGGTGGCTGGTTGAGGTCGACAACGGTGAGCTTGAGCTCACGACCATGGCAGGCGCGTGTGGTGCGGTCGCACGTTCCCGCGTGGCGGCGGTGGTAGCGGTTAAATGGATGGTGGATATAGATTCTAGGACCTACGGTGAAGATCAGATGAAGGAGAGAGAGAGTGGAGGTGCACAGGTTGTGGCTGGTCATGGCGAGCTCATGCTCCGCGGCGCACCGCGGCCATGGCGGTGACAGCGACTCAGAATGTGGACTCACCTGGGCTCGAGCGACTACAATGGTGGGTCGAGGTGATAGAGCGGAGCAAGGCAGAGATATTGGCGCAAGCGATTAGACAATGGTGCTGCGGTGGCAGCGAGAGAGCACGGTGAAGCTCATGGTGGCGCTGCTACTTGGCGGGCGAGAGGGAAGACGAGAGAGGGCGAGACAGCGAAGAATGAATGGAGCAGCGACGTCCCCTCACCCTTAACTCCCCTTCTGCCCGACTGGCTGGGCCAACGCTGGCATACAGCCACCACACGATGCGTGCGGCCTGTGGCCGATCGGCCACTGGCATGGGTGGCGAAGGCCGGTTCAGACCTACGATCAGTGACTGACGGCGTGATTTCCTCCACCTCTATCCCTAATCCGTTCGTTATTTGCAAAATCTTCATTAACAAGAATTGTAGAGCTACATGGGGTCTATAACTTTGATTTAGAAAGTCTCCTCGAATTTGCCATGGTTTTCAAAATGCAAAGCTTCAAAGTATGGTACATCGAAGCTGGAAATCAGTTCATGACAGCGAATTTTTCAAAGTTAAAAACAACATTTTGTTGATTCTTGTGAGCCCTATTTGACCATGTTAGGTACTGAATTAGCTCTAGGCCCAAAAATAAAAGTTGTTACTCTAGTCAAGTACTACAACTTTGCTTAAGGGTGCACTACCATGTAAACACTCTATGCTATAGTTCAACTTTGGTCAAAGTAGGATCATGAAAATTGGAGTTTCTAGAATAACTATGACTTGGGGGCTATTTTGGTCCAAGTCATGAATACCAAACTTGTTTCATGTACCATCCTAAACATGTCTAAGGTGTTTTGTAACCTCAACCATTTCATGCATTGGTCACACAATGGCAAGTATATATATATATAAAAGCAACATCACATGTGATAAAGATAAGGTTAATGAGATGAAACTTTTTATGCTCATGCTCATGAATGCTTGGATGATGCTTGTGCTCATGAAATGCAAGTGCCCAATGCTTTCCCGACACGGTATCGACCACCGACCAACATCCTGAAGTACTCCATGTAGATGAACCCTGGCTTGTGGCTCGAGGACTATCGGCTTGCTTGTCAAGCCAGCAGCGTGGATAGTGATAACTTCATTATCCGCAACCTCCCCTTATTCCTGGCCGATTCAGCGCGAACATGGCTGGATCACCTTCCGCCCAACCGGATTCAAAGTTGGGTGGACTTAAAGGAGATCTTTGTGGGAAACTTCTAGGGCACCTACACGCACCCTGGGAACCCCTGGGATCTAAAAAATTGCCGACAAAAGTCTAGAGAGACTCTCCGTGAGTACATCCAACACTTCTCCATGCAATGCAATGAGTTGCCTGATGTCACCGACACTGACATCATCAGAGCCTTCCTATCCGAGACCACCTACAAGTCCTTGGTCCACAAGCTGGGACGTAAGGGCCCTCGGACTACCAAGGATCTCCTCGACATCATGACCAGCCATGTCTCAAGCGAGGAGGCGGTCGGAGCAATTTTTGATCGCTCCAAAGGCAAAGCGAGGCGGGACAAGGACGCCAGTGAGGGCCCCTCTTACTATCCAAACAAGAAGAACAAGCAGCAGCATGGGGGCTCACTCGTGGCTGCTACCGAGCAGAAAGGTGGCCAGGCGCCCACTGAGAATGCTCCCAACCACTTTGAGAAGCTGCTCAAGGGGCCACCTGAACCACGCCTTCCCCGTCAAGCACCTGTACAAGGATTGTGCCCTCATGAAGTGGTTCCTGTCCGGTGGCTCCGACAAGGGGAACTAGAGATAGAAGCCTAAGCCAATGACAGACGATGCCAAGGGGAAGGATGGTGGCTTTCTGACCCTAGACAGCTGCCTCATGATCTTCGGTAGGACGGTGGCCTATGACTCCAAGCGCCGCCAAAAGATCACACGCCACGAGGTCTACATGGCCAAACCAGCCACGTCGTCTTTCCTCCGGTGGTCGGAGTCCACCATCACCTTCGACCGATCTGACCACCCGGATAGTATCCCACAGCCAGGGAGGTATCCGCTCATGGTTGACCTAATCGTCAGCACAAAGTGCCTCACCAAGGTGTTGATGGATGGAGGCAGCGGCCTCAACATCATGTACGCTAAGACACTTGATGCCATGGGCATTGGTCGGCCGTGCGTCCGACTAACAAGGGTGCCTTTCCATGGCATCGTGCTGGGGAAGCAAGACATACCACTCGGGCAGATTGACCTGCCCATCACCTTTGGGGATCTGACCAACTACAGGACAAAGACCCTCACCTTTGAGGTGGTTGGATTCCACGGGACCTACCACACCATCCTAGGATGACCATGCTACATGAAGTTCATGGCCGTCCCCAACTACACCTACCTAAAGATCAAGATACTAGCCCCACATGGGGTCATCACCGTTGGCACCACCTTCCAATGCGCCTACGAGATCGAGGTTGAGTGCTGCGAGCATGCCTCGGCAATCATCACCTCCGAGGAGCTCGTGGTCATCAAGGAAGGGACTACCGAGGAGGCACCTGACTCCAAGCGGTCGGATGGATCCTTTGAGCCCATGGAGGGCGTCAAGGAGGTCCTCGTAGACCCTAGTAGCTTCGAGGGCAAAGTGGTGCGCATCGGCACCATGCTTTCCTTCAAATAGGAAAGCGCGCTCATCGACTTCCTCCATGCCAATACAAATATCTCCGCGTGGAAACCCTCGGACATGCCGGGCATCCTGAGGGAAGTCACCAAGCACGCCTTGAAGATTAGGCCAGGCTCCAAGCCAGTGAAGTAGCGCCTATGCCACTTCGATGAGGAGAACCGCAGGGCCATCGGTGAAGAGATTACAAAGCTTTTGGTAGCCAGGTTCATCAAGGAAGTATATCACCTCGAGTGGTTAGCCAATCTCGTCCTTGTACAAAAAAAGAATGGGAAATGGAGAATGTGTGTTGACTACACGAGTCTTAGTAAGACGTGTCCAAAGGATCTATTTCATTTGCCATGTATAGATCAAGTAGTCGACTCAACCTCAGGGTGCAAACCCTATGCTTCCTTGATGCGTACTCCGGGTATCATCAGATCGCCATGAAAGAGTCCGACTAGCTCACAACTTCTTTCATCACCCTGTTCGGGTCATTCTGCTATGTCACGATGCCTTTCGGTCTGAAAAACACGGAAGCTACATACCAGCGATGTATGCTCAAGTGTTTTAGAGACCTCATTGGGTGAACCATTGAGGCCTATGTAGATGACATCATGGTCAAGTCCAAATGGACTGACCAGCTCAAAGATGACCTAGAGCAGACCTTCACAAAACTATGAGCAAATGGCATCAAACTCAACCCTAAAAAATGCATTTTTGGGGTCCCGAGGGGCATGCTGCTTGGGTTCATCGTCTTTGAGCGTGGCATCGAAGCCAACCTAGAGAAGATCTTGGCCATCACGAGGATGGGTCTGATCTAGAATCTAAAGGGAGTGTAGCGAGTCATGGGGTGCCTCACCACGCTTTGCCATTTCATCTCACGCCTCGACGAATAAGGCCTCCCGCTGTATCGACTTCTAAAGAAGGCCAATCGGTTTGCATGGACTCTCGAGGCTTAGGAGGCACTCAATAAAGTTAAGGAAATCCTAACGAAAGCCTCGATCCTAGTCCCCTTGACTAATGGAGAACCGCTCCTGCTCTACATAGCGGCCACCACACAAGTGGTCAGCGTTGCCCTAGTGGTAGAGCGGGAGGAAGAGGGACACGCCCACAAAGTGCAGTGCCTCGTATACTTCATTAGCGACGTCTTGTCCAACTCCAAGACTCACTACCCACAAATCTAGAAGCTCTTGTACGCCTTCCTGATCGCCAAGAGGAAGATACGTCACTACTTCGAGTCACACCCGGTGATGGTCGTGATGTTCTTCCCTCTCGGCGAGGTCATCCAAAACTAGGATGCCATAGGGAGAATCGCCAAGTGGGCACTCGAGCTGATGGGTCAGGGCATTTCATATGCCCCTTGGACGGCCATCAAGTCCCAAGCACTGGCCGATTTCGTTGCGGAGTGGACCGAGGTCCAGATGCCACCAGAAGCCATCGACCAAGAGTACTGGACGATGTACTTCAATGGGTCACTGATGAAGAGGGGCATTGGCATGGGGCTAGTCTTCATTTTGCCCCTCGAGATACGCATGAAGTATGCGGTCCGCCTCCATTTCCCCACCTCCAACAATGTGACCGAATACAAGGCGCTCATCAATGGCCTATGCATTGCCATTGAGTTGGGCATCCGATGGCTTGACGTCTGAGGTGACTCACAGCTAGTCATCGGTCAGATCATGAAGGAGTCAAGCTACCATGACACCAAGATAGCTGCTTATTGCCGAGAAGTCCGCCAGCTAGAGGACAAGTTTGATGGCCTTGAACTCAATCACATCCCAAGATGGCTCAACGAGGCGGCCGACACACTAGCGAAGATGGTGTCCAGCCGAGAGATGGTGTCAACGGGCGTCTTCACTAGCGATCAACGCAAGCCTTTGGTCCACTACGAGGAATGAGGATAGACCGAGGATAAGCTGCTCACCCTGGGCTCAAGGGTTGACCGACCGCCCACCCACTCTGACCTCAAAGTCATGGAGCTTGATGAAGGTCCAGTGGCAGAGCCCGACCCCTAGCTGACTGGAGGATGCCGTACCTCGATTGGCTTCTCCACGAAGTGCTCCCGGTGGACAAGATGGAGGTCCGACGGATCGCACGCCAAGCCAAGTCTTTCATCATTATCGAGGAAGAGATCTACAAGTGAAGCCACATCAGGATCCTTTAGTGTTGCATTCTCATCGAACAAGGGAGGCAACTACTAAGGGACATTCATGGTGGGGTCTACGGACATCATGCCGCACCTAGAACCCTGGTCAGAAACGTGTTCCGACAAGGCTTCTACTAGCCAACCATGGTGGCCGACGCTGAGCAGATTGTGCACACTTGTGAAGGGTGTCAATACTATGTCTGGTAGACCCACCTGCCAGCCCAAGCACTCCAAACAATCTCCATCACATGGCTGTTCATAGTCTGGGGGCTCGATATGGTTGGACCTCTCAAAAGAGTGTCCGGGGGGCTACACGCACTTGCTTGTCACCGTAGACAAGTTTACAAAGTGGATAGAGGCTCGGCTGATCTCTATGATCAAGTTCGAGCAGGCCGTGTTATTCTTCCTCGACATCGTCCATCGCTTTGGAGTCCCAAACTCCATTATCACGGACAACGGCACACAGTTCACCGGGGAGAAGTTCCTCTGATTCTGCAATGAGTACCACATCTGCATTGATTGGGCCGCCGTGGCGCACCCCCGCACGAATGGGCAGGTTGAGTGCACGAATGGCATGGTCCTACAAGGACTCAAGCCTAGGATTTTCAACCAGTTAAACAAGTTTGGTGGGCATTGGGTCGCGGAGCTTCCCACGGTGCTCTGGAGCTTGAGGATGACCCCTAGCCGGGCCACCGGCTACACACCCTTCTTCATTGTTTATGGTTCCGAGGCTATCCTACTAACCGACCTTGACTATGCGGCACCGAGGGTCAGGGCATACAATGAGCAAGGAGCCAAGGTGTCTCTCGAGGACGCCATGGATCAGCTCGACGAAGCGCGTGATGTTGCCCTCATCGACGGTGGGAGTGCCCTCAATCTCCTCTTCATCGAAGCCCTAACTAAGTTAGGCCTCACAAAGGGTGATCTCATCTCTATTGATTCTCCATTCTATGTGATTGTACCTGGCAGAGCGTCCCAACCTTTGGGGCAGATCACCTTGCCAGTCTAGTTTGGCACCGCCGACAACTTCCATACTGAGTACGTGAACTTCTTCATGGCAGACTTCGACACCGCCTACCATGCCATCTGTAACACCCCAGGTGTTTGGCTTCCACATTTGCACTACATTTCATGAACATGAGCATCATGCATCCATTCGTGAACTTATATCACATGAAACATGATTTCGAAACATTGCAACATGTTGTATATTTCATGTGTATTGTTTCTTTTATGAAATGTAAAGTGTGCAACACTTAAGTGCAACATGTGCCACTCACTTAGTGAAACAAGGTTAGTTAGTACTATGCAACACACCCATGAAACATATGAAACATGGCCTTGAAACAAAAGTAACACTTCACTTGTTCTTCCATGTTTCAATGCATGTGATGCTTGGTTCTTGTGTGACCAATGTATGGTGTGGCTAATTATTCTCCTAAGAACCTTAGTTATACTTAGGATGTCATTTGGAACATTGTTCATGTTGATCATTTTGCCTAATTAGGTTTCCAAGTCATGGTTGACCAATTTGGACCCCTAGAGCTCCTGTGTTTGACTGTTTGAAAAGTGTAGCTTAGGATGTTTGCATGTCTGAGCAACCTAAAGCAAAGTTGTAGAGAATTATATAAGGAACAAAAGTTATTTTATGACCATCTCATTGAAAATGTGCACAACATGCTCAAAAAGGACCCACAAGTCAGATTTGAAGGTGGATTCAACACTTGAAAATTTTACTAAGTCCTAACTGCCATTTCAGTTTGATTGAGCCCACTTTGGCTTGATACAACTCGTGATCCGTTGAGAGTTAGCTGTTGATTTCTAAATCAAAGTTGTAGCTCTACTATAGCTCTACAACTTTCATGTTCATTGTTTCCTCTAACTCGTCTTGGTTTAGAAGCTAATCACGGTCAAACTTAGCCTGTCAGTTAGTGAATGGAGTATTGAATCAGCGTTTCAGTCATGCTACAGTGTTCACCGATTCAGAAAACAGCCGACGCGTGGTGAACCCGTCGCCGCCGTCTGACCGCACGGCCACGCGCCACGGACGCCCTGGCGAGGCCAGCCATGACGTACACACTCCCACGCGCCTACCCGACCAGTTCGCAAGCTCAATTTTCATTTCCATCGCCTCCACCACAAGCAGCAACCGAGCTCAGTGCCCCGCCATTGCTGCCGAGCGAGCTTCTCCGTCGCCGAGCTCGTGCACCACCGCAAAAATGCGAACTCCGTCTTCACCACAGCTCCGCCGTGTCCTCCTCTACCTTCTCCACCTCCTAGCTGCGCCGTTCGTGCTTTGGTAAGGTCACAGTGACCATTCCAGCCGTCACCGCCATGGGCGTGACCTCGCCAGAGTCGTGGCCGCCGTGGCCGGGGTAGCTAGGAATCTTCCCGTCCCATTTTCTTTGCCGTGTTAGCACCGTGGCATCCTCATGTAGCTCACACCGTGCTCGGTTGAGCCGACCATGGTTTGCCATCGCCGGCAGCTCGCGCCGGAGCTCTGCCGTGCCGCCATCACCGGCGACGAGCCACCTCCGCTAGGTCGTAGGTTGCGCCACTAGCACCAATCGACTCGCCGCATCACGTAGATCACGTAGGTGTCCTCGGTGTCGCCGGAGGAGTCGCTGTCGACGAGTTCCACCGTCGCCGCGCCGTCGAAGCCGCCTCCCCTGTTTTTGTCTCGCTGACCGGTGGGGTCGGCTGACACCCGGGTCCCACACGGCAGTGGCTGTAGTTCATAGGGATAGTTCAAAAATTCCAGTTTTTGTGTTGTTTTGTAAATTTCGTAACTCCACATTGGTAGATCAAAATTGGGTGGTTCCAATTTTGTTAGACTCATAGTGAAGTGTAGTATTTAGGAAAAATATGATATGAGCACTTGTAGTAGAGTTTATGTAAGAATTAAATTGAAACTTTAAATGTATTTTTGAATGCATGCAAACTTGTTTAAATCATATCTTGAGTTTCTGTGATCCAAAAATTATGAAATGTTGTGGGTAAGCTAGTCTTGTATAGTAGAAGCTCTGGTTAAAATTTGAGAGTCATTGCATGTGTAGTTTTTGAGTTATAGATTTTCCTTTTATCTTTGGTAGATACTTGTGTGAATTTTTGTAAATTTTCTAGGAATCCTATGGCCATGAAACTTGGTAGGTAGTATCTTAGTACCTTAAGGATGCTAGGAAAAATATGAAATATGTTGCTTGACACTTTTCACTAAGGTTTCCTAATTATGCCATTTTAACCCATTCTGCCTTACCATTTTTGTGTAGGTTGTTATACTTACTCAAATGGTGTGAAATTTTTATGGTAGTCTACTTAGGGCATGTAGTGTCTACTGTAATTTTTGTAGAATTAATGGTGTAGTTTTCATATATGTTTACTATTTCCTCTAATTAATTAAATAAATTAAGAAAGGTATTAAAAGAAATGTTTTGGGGATGAACACCCTACTTTCTAGTGTTCTTGTGATATGTGTGATATGTCAGTAAGGTTGGTTTTGTCCAATCATGTGTTTATATCATAAGTTAATAATTATTTGTTTGCATTATGTCCCTCTGGACAGATCTAGGGACTTTGGAAAGTTCCCCATGATATTTTGATTTGCTGTGAATGTGATGAATACAAAAGTTGTAGATAATTTATGTATCTAGCTCCTGTCAAAATTTGAGGGCATTTGGCCTAGTATTTTAGAAACTACAGCTGTGTAAGGTTAGGTTCCAGTTTTTGCTTACTCTCTGCCTTGTGAGAACAGAGTTCTGTTGATTTATGAATTCGACTTGGTAAAGTGCTGAATCATGCTTTGAGGTCTAATAATGAATTGTAGACAATTTCATAAGCTTTCCATATTGTCTTGTTGCATGTTCTTTGAAATTATAAATCTCCAGTTATGGGTAGTTTACTGCACCGCTACATAGTATTCATTTTGCTGAAATACAAATGATTGAGTGTATGTTGTTGCAATGTTCTCGTTGATTGTTTAGGGGTTAGCCTAACTTGAGAATATGCTTAGGTGTAGGTGCTAGGTCATTAACTGAAGATGAGCAATTATACATTAGGTTGTATAAACTTGGTAAGTAAAGTGATTTGAATAGGGCTTAAGTTGGAATATGCAAACTACAACGAACATGTACATTCCCCGAGCATCCCTGACATTCGTTCATGTGCATCCATGATATTTATCTTGCGCATTCATGCAATAGGTGTGCCGGAGGGAGTGACGTTGCTGGAGTTCGAGGGAGCCAACCAGGAGGAGGAACCCGAGGTGCAGGAAGCCGACGAAGCAGTCGTCGCAGAGGAATTGCCCGAGTGCCCTGACCACCAGCCTTCCTCGTTCTTGAAAGGCAAGCCCCAGAGCATATTAAGCCTCCCATGTTTTTACAAATACATTGAGTATCTTTTATTGTTGATGATGCATTAAGTATAGAAATTGGTTGGAACCAATTGCTGCATTATATATCCTTCCTTGTCCAGATATCGCACTGGAATCCTATTTAAGTTCAGGAACAGGTTAAATGCTTAGCCATGCTTAGTGCGGTAGAAGTTAGGTGATTTCCTGTCACCTGCGAGCTTTAGGATGAGGTGGATCACGGTTGGCTATATTTGCTATCGTGGAAAAGAACCATGTGAATAATGAATTAAGACCAGGCGGAGTCTTGTGTAGGTTTGAACATAGTGACTCCATCTGAGTCGTTTAAGGACCGATACGTTGTACGTCCTCATGTCATGTTGAACCTTGAGCCTAACACTTAGCTGGCGGATAAGTCGTTCCGACCGCGAAGCCTAGTAGCTCGACTCGGCCGGGGATGCGAGCGATGGCGGCGCATTCGGAGGTAGTAAGGATGTGCGGAGAGCCATTGGCATAAGTCCAAGGCGAGTTAGAGTCCCGAACAACCTTGGCGAGTGGTTCTCTAAGAATGTCGATCCGATCGGACTCGCGACTCTGAATCGTACTAAAGGTGACTTGTTTGCGACTCGACGGGAGAAGCGGGGTTTGTGTTTAGGAATAACCCTCCAATTTGGATAGGAATCGATTGAATCGCCGTCTCTCCCGGAGAGTAGTGAGAATTTGGTGAGCAAATGACAACGTAGATTCAATTAATTTAACGATATGGTTAAATGGATGATGATGATAAGGTTGCCACAATGAATACCTGATATGGTTATTAATGTTTGCACCCTAATAAAATGATTGCTTAGTACAGGTGCTAATATAGTTGACAGGTTAATGGCTAAAAAGTCACTGCTAGTTTAGGTTAAGAGTAAATCATTATTACTTATGCTTTTTTGCAAAAAGAAAGTGTCAGCCAGATCCACTACATTAAGCTATGTATAATCCTTGGGGTCATTTATTTTGGTTTTCGACGGGTAAGTCTAGCTGAGTACATTCCCGTACTCAGGGTTTATTCCCTCTTGTTGCAGATGACCTTCTATATCAGGGATTCTATAAGTATTGTCTCCACCCAGCGGGTGATGAAGACTAGATCATGGGCATGATCTCTGTTCTCTTATCTGAATGCTTTTGCGGGCTGTGATCAGCAAACCAGTATGTGTATTTGAACTCGGGTGTGTAAGTTAAACTATTTGCTTCCGCATATTTTACAAGACTTGTTTTGTAATAACGATGACTCTATGATGATGTAATCTATTTGCGAACGTCTGCGAAATGTTGTAACGGACGATATGTTATGTTGAATTACTGTGATCTTGGTTGTATGCAAGTTGGTTTGAAATCCTTTGAGATTTCAGTTGACTACCGGGTTTATATGGGCTCAAGTTCGAGAATTTGATCGTTTCGGCGATTGTTTTTGTACTTGTGCTCTTATAAATTGGTCGGTTCTGTGACAGCTAGCATCAGAGCTAGATTCAACATTAAACATGTCTTACGGCTATTTAAAACAAAAGCTTTTGTTGTAAAAATGGTTTTCCAACTTATAGTTATATATAAGTGTTCAAAAATCAAAAATTTTATGGTATACTGGTGATCACATCCTTTATAGCCCACTTAAGGACTTCTAGGTCGCTTATATATAATTACTAACTTGGGGGAATTAATTGTTTCTATTTTGTCGTCCATGCGGCGTGATATTGCATGGGTGCCATTCGTTTGAATGGTAATGTATGGATCAATTGCCTCTACACTAAGGTAAGTGTGAGTTGTGAGAGCATGACCATCCAACCGTCTGTCTAGGGGAGAGCTAGTTGTGGTTACTGGAGTATTTACATGTTGCATACATGTATATATGAAGGTACTTAATTGTGGGTACATTTGTCGGGTAGTTTGGATATCGAAGTATATATATCGGGGGATGTATATATGGAGAGTATCTTAGTTACTGCTTGTGTAATTAGCATTATATCTTGTTGGGTTGGGCTGCAATGAAGTTTCTACAGGTACGCTAACAACGCACCGTGTAGATCAACTAGTTACCGCTAATTGAGAGAACGTATGTATGCCACCGTATATTCTGCTAAAGCTTAAATTTTAATAGGTTTGTGAGGACGTACGGAACGCGCATGCATCATATTCACTCATGTCATTCATATTGCATTACCCCTCCCTTATAATTGCTTATCCCAAGTGTAAAGTGCAACCTCTCAGCAAAATAATCCTCTCACGTGAATTGCATCCCTTTTTGATATAGATGGCCGCGCTCGTGTTTCCTACTGGTAGCAGCACCTTTTTGAACCAGTTCGGTACTCCCACTTTGCTCTGGAGGGTGCTCAGTTCAGTTGGGTACCCGGAGGCACCCAGCTACACGTGGAGGCAGGTGGTACCATTGGGAGATGTACCATGGTATGTCATGACCTTCATCATGCCGCAAAACCCCACAAGACCGTTGTGGCATGGGTGGAGCATTGAGACTGATGGGCAAAGCCCATGGGAAGCCGCTCAAGTTGCTGCCCTTGATGTGCTGATGGATATAGCATAGAGCTTCGGGGATGAGTTAGTGAGTGGACCTGCTTCATCCATTCCCTGAGTGTCTCCTACTGAGGCTGAGTGGACTCAGGACGTTGGTCAGGCCTTGGTTCGAGGCCATGGCGAACGGGTGCAGAGCGACAACGCTGGAATGAGTGCTATGATGGCAGTCTTGAAGCTTTGTCGAGTCAGGCAAAACACCCTTTCCAGTGTGCTCGATGAAGCCGGCAAGGCAATGGAAGCTCATCACAAGTTTAGGTTGCGTGCCCGCAAGTATTGCCGTAAGGCGAATGCATGTGGGAGAGCTCAGCAAGAAGTTGATGAGATTCATGGTATTGCAAATTATCATCTGCAACAGTGGGGTCAAACTGCACGTGAGAGAGACGAGCTTCATAACCAGCTGATGAACCTCACTATTGAGAGAGATGAGGCTGCACAAGAGTTGGATCGTGTGACACGTCACCGGGATGCAGCTTTAGAGCTGGCAGAAGAAGAAGAAGAAGAAGAAGAGGAAGACCCAGAAGAAGTCCAAGGTGTCTCCGATGTGGACAGCGATCACTTCGACGAGTAGTTCGTTAGCAAGTCTCGCTAGTTTAAGCTTTTGCAGTCATTGATGTAATGGACTTAAGTACGTTGACTGATGTTGGATGTACTCATTTAATTCGAACTCGGCATGTAATGTACTTTAATTCGCTCCCTTCGGGATGCGTATCGTAATGGTTAAGTTTAAAACTTGTCATGTTGGAATGCACTGCGTATGGCGCTAGTAATCTACTTGATAATGTGGTGATTGGAGAATGAATTATTGCCTCTGTTTATTGTATGAAGTTTTCATTCTTGTCAGTAAATTCAGTTTGGCACAATTACATTGTTCCTCTCCAATGTGCTGACATCATCAATAATTACTGGTTGCGCATTGTGCAGATGCCTCGTACTTGTTCCGCCAGTGCGGGTGATGATGATGATGATCTTCCACCGCCACCACCACCCACACCAACAGAATTGATAGCAATACTTGTGGAAGGACAGCGCACTATGGCTGAGGCCCTCCGTACGATTGCGAATCGGGATGGTCGTGGTCCACGCCAAGGACCGGAACCAAATCAATACAGTGATTTCAAGGATTTCCTTGACATGAAACCCCCGATCTTCAAGGAGGCTGAGGAGCCTCTACAAGCTGATGAGTGGTTGAATACTCTTGAGCAAAAGTTCCGTCTACTCCGCTTGACTGAGGTGCTGAAGACTGAGTACGCATCTCACCAACTGCATGGGCCAGCTGGCATTTGGTGGAGTCATCATCGGTCCACTATGCCCGCTAATGCCCAAATCACCTGGGATCAGTTCAAGTCTGCTTTTAGGGGAAATTATATTCCTCCTGGTCTCATGGCGATCAAGCATACAGAGTTCATGAAGTTAACCCAGGGGAACAAGAGCTTGAATGAATACATGTAGGCTTTCAATAACCTTGCAAGGTATGCTACTGAGTTTGTGGACACCGATGCCAAGAAGATTGCTAGCTTCAAGCGGGGACTTAGCCCCAAACTAATGAAGACCATGGGAAATTGCAAGTGTGCTCATTTTAATGAGTTTGTGAGTGATGCTTTATCGCAAGAGAACAACAATGCTGTGTATGCTGCTTCAAAAAGTCGTAAGAGAGCCTATGAGGCGGGTGCCTCACAATCCAAGGCTCCTGTCACACAGAGGGCTCCATTCCGTCCTCCAGCGTCGGCCGCTAAGTTTCGCCCACCGCGGAAGAAGAATCCCGCCAAGACTGGGTTTCGCAAGGCATTTACAGTTGCTCTTCCCAAGGGCACTACCAGTCAGGGCAGTTCTAGGGCTCCTCCAAGCAACATGCCGTGCTGGAACTGCAACAAGACCGGCCACTGGGCAAGGGAATGCCCTTACCCAAAGAAGAATAACTACCAAGGTGGTCGTCAGGGGCAGGTGAACCACACTAATATTACTGAGATTCCTTCAGGAGAGGAAGTGACTGCTGGTAAGTTTCTGATTGATCAACACCCCGCAGTTGTACTATTTGATTCAGGTGCTTCGCATTCCTTTATTAGTCTAGCATTTGCATCCAAGTTTATGCAGAAAACATATACTGTTGAGGGTGAGGGTTATTGTATTAGGGCTGCCAGTGGTATTATCCCAACCAAGCTGGTAGTTGGGGATGTACAATTTGAGATTGAGGGGCGAAGTTATCAGGTTGATCTGGTAGTTTTACCGGGGCTGGGTATCGATGTGATATTGGGAATGAATTGGATGAGCAGGCACGGGGTGCTTATTGATACATCGACTAGAGTAGTCATGCTTAGAGATCCTAGTAATCAGGAAGGTTTTCTGGTGCAACTACCCAGGGACATCAATCTTTCTTGTGCGGCTAATGCGGTGCAAGCAAAGGCTATTGCAGATATCCCTGTAGTGTGTGACTTTCTAGATGTTTTTCCTGATAATTTGCCTGGATTACCCCCGGATCGGGAAGTGGAGTTCAAGATAGAGTTGCTTCCTGGCACAGCTCCTATCTCTAGAAGGCCATATAGAATGCCTCCCAATGAACTAGCTGAACTTAAGACCCAGTTGAATGAACTCCTAAAGAAAGGCCTTATCCATCCTAGTTCATCTCCGTGCGGTGCCCAGCAATCTTTGTGAAGAAGAAGGATCAATCCCTACGCATGTGTGTAGATTATAGACCCTTGAATGTAGTTACAATCAAGAATAAGTACCCTCTGCCACGCATAGATATCTTATTTGATCAGTTATCCAAAGCAAAAGTCTTTTTCAAGATTGATTTGAGATCTGGGTATCATCAAATCAAGATTCGGCCTGAGGATGTCCCAAAAACCACATTCTCTATGAGATATGGTCTGTATGAGTACCTGGTTATGTCTTTTGGATTGACTAATGCCCCCGCACATTTTATGTATCTGATGAATTCAGTGTTTATGCCTAAGTTGGACAAATTTGTGGTGGTATTTATAGATGATATCCTGGTCTATTCTGAGAATGAAGAAGATCATGTTGAACATTTGCGGGTGGTTCTCACTAGATTGCGAGAACACCAGCTGTATGCAAAGTTCAGCAAATGTGAATTTTGGCTTCGCGAGGTACTTTTTCTTGGACACGTATTGTCGGATGGTGGAATTATGGTTGATCCCACCAAGGTGCAAGAAGTGTTGAACTGGAAGGCTCCAATCTCGGTGCATGAGGTTCGGAGTTTTCTGGGGTTGGCTGGCTATTATCATCACTTCATCCTAGATTTCTCTAAAATAGCCAAGCCTATGACTCGATTGCTGCAAAAAGACATGAAGTTTGTCTGAACTCCTGAGTGTGATGCGGCTTTCCATACCCTGCGAACTCTTCTAACTTCGGCTCCGGTTTTGGCACAACCGGATATCGAGAAACCTTTTGATGTGTTCTGCGATGCATCAGGTATTGGGTTAGGAGGTGTTCTTATGCAGGAAGGTAGAGTCATTGCTTATACCTCTCACCAACTTTGGAAGCATGAAGTGAATTATCCAACGCATGACTTAGAACTCACTGCAGTTGTTCATGCCTTGAAGGCCTGGAGACATTATTTACTTGGCAATGTGTGCAACATCTACACTAATCATAAAAGTCTCAAGTACATCTTCACTCAACCTGAGTTGAATATGCGTCAGAGAAGATGGCTCGAGTTGATCAAGGATTATAACCTCCAAGTGCACTATCACCCTGGCAAGGCAAATGTTGTAGCAGATGCCTTAAGCAGGAAGTCTCATTGCCACTCTTTGATTGAGAGTGATGTCCATTTGTCGAAGCTCCTTCATCCTGCAGTCCTTCACAACATCACTGTCAGTTGTACTCTATAGAGTCGAATTATCGAGCTACAAAAGATAGATGCAGGTGTGTTTCACATCAAGCGCAAGATGAAAGAGCAAGAAACCAAACATTTTCGAGTTGATGAGGAAGGCGTGTTATGGTTCAAGGATAGGTTGGTAGTTCCGAAGGATAGAGAGCTTAGAAATCAAATCATATCCGAAGCTCATTCCTCTAAATTATCTATTCATCCTGGTAGTAGCAAAATGTATCATGATTTGAAGCCTCGGTTTTGGTGGACCAAAATGAAGAAAGAGATAGCCGCTTATGTGGCTAGGTGTGACACTTGTTGTCGAGTCAAGGCTGTGCACATGAAGGCTGGATTACTTCAGCCAGTCTCTATTCCAGGTTGGAAATGGGAGGAGATAAGTATGGATTTTATTGTTGGACTCCCTACTACTCAGAGGAACTTTAACTCTATTTGGGTGATTGTTGACCGTTTGACCAAGTCAACAAACTTCATTCCTGTCCGCATAGACTTTCGTCCAACCGACTATGCGGAGTTGTACTTCAACCAGATAGTCCAACTTCATGGGATCCCTCGTACTATTGTCTCGGATAGAGGACCACAGTTCACTGCTCGCTTTTGGGAGCACTTACACGGATTATTAGGAACTAAGCTAGTAAGAAGTTCTGCTTATCATCCGCAAACCAATGGGCAAACTGAACGAGTGAATCAAATCTTAGAAGATATGTTGAGAGCATGTGTCATCTCGGCTAAGGGCTCATGGAAAAAATGGTTACCCCTAGCTGAATTCTCGTACAATAACAGTTATCAAGAGAGTATCAAGATGGCACCGTTTGAAGCTTTCTATGGCCGGAAGTGTAGAACCCCGTTGAACTGGGTAGAAGCCGGTGAAAGGAGATATTATGGAATTGATTTTGTTCAAGAAGCCGAAGAACAAGTCCGTACTATCCAAACTCACATGGCCACAGCTCAAGCTAGGCAGAAAAGTTATGCTGATCGACGTAGAAAACCTATTGAGTTCGAAGTTGGAGACTTCATTTATCTAAAAGTTTCACCTATGAAGAGTGTCCAACGTTTTGGTGTGAAGCGAAAGCTTGCGCCAAGATATGTTGGTCCGTTTGAAATCATTGGACAAAGTGGTAAGGTGGCGTACAAGATTCAATTACCTCCAGAGATGAGTGCTATCTTCAATGTCTTTCATGTATCCCAATTGAAGAAATGTCTTCGCGTTCCTGAAGAGAGAGTTCCATTGGGGGATATCGAGTTAAAATCTGATTTGACCTTTGAAGAAAAGCCTGTTCGAGTGATTGACACTCGTGAGCGAGTGACTCGGAGTCGGGTGGTCAAGTTCTACAAAGTCATGTGGAGTAATCAGGGTAGTGAACGTGATGCAACGTGGGAAAGGGAAGATTATTTAAGGGATGGTTATAAGGAATTCTATCAATAATGGTACGCTTTTCAAATCTTGGGACGAGATTTTTATAAGGGGGGAGGGCTGTAACACCCCAGGTGTTTGGCTTCCACATTTGCACTACATTTCATGAACATGAGCATCATGCATCCATTCGTGAACTTATATCACATGAAACATGATTTTGAAACATTGCAACATGTTATATATTTCATGTGTATTGTTTCTTTTATGAAATGTAAAGTGTGCAACACTTAAGTGCAACATGTGCCACTCACTTAGTGAAACAAGGTTAGTTAGTACTATGCAACACACTCATGAAACATATGAAACATGGCCTTGAAACAAAAGTAACACTTCACTTGTTCTTCCATGTTTCAATGCATGTGATGCTTGGTTCTTGTGTGACCAATGTATGGTGTGGCTAATTATTCTCCTAAGAACCTTAGTTATACTTAGGATGTCATTTGGAACATTGTTCATGTTGATCATTTTGCCTAATTAGGTTTCCAAGTCATGGTTGACCAATTTGGACCCCTAGAGCTCCTGTGTTTGACTGTTTAAAAAGTGTAGCTTAGGATGTTTGCATGTTTGAGCAACCTAAAGCAAAGTTGTAGAGAATTATATAAGGAACAAAAGTTATTTTATGACCATCTCATGAAAATGTGCACAACATGCTCAAAAAGGACCCACAAGTCAGATTTGAAGGTGGATTCAACACTTGAAAATTTTGCTAAGTCCTAACTGCCATTTCAGCTTGATTGAGCCCACTTTGGCTTGATACAACTCGTGATCCGTTGAGAGTTAGTTGTTGATTTCTAAATCAAAGTTGTAGCCCTACTATAGCTCTACAACTTTCATGTTCATTGTTTCCTCTAACTCGTCTCGGTTTAGAAGCTAATCACGGTCAAACTTAGCCTATCAGTCGGTGAATGGAGTACTGAATCAGCGTTTCAGTCATGCTACAGTGTTCACCGATTCAGAAAATAGCCGACGCGTGGTGACACCCGTCGTCGGCCGTCTGACCGCACGGCCACGCGTCGCGGACGCCCTGGCGAGGCCAGCCACGACGTGCACACTCCCACGCGCCTACCCGACCAGTTCACAAGCTCAATTTTTATTTCCATCGCCTCCACCACAAGCAGTGACCGAGCTCAGAGCCCCGCCATTGCTGCCGAGCGAGCTTCGCCGTCGCGGAGCTCGCGCACCACCGCAAAAACACGAACTCCATCTTCACCACAGCTCCATCGTGTCCTCCTCTACCATCTCCACCTCCTAGCTACGCTGTTCGTGCTTTGGTAAGGTCATAGTGACCATTCCAGCCATCACCGCCATGGGCGTGACCTCGCCGGAGTCGAGGCCACCGTGGCCGGGGTAGCTAGGAATCTTCCTGTCCCCTTTTCTTTGCCGTGTTAGCACCGTGGCGACCTCATATAGCTCACACCGTGCTCAGTTGAGCCAGCCATGGTTTGCCGTCGTCGGCAGCTCGCACCGGAGCTCTGCCGTGCCGCCATCACCGGCGACGAGCCACCTCCGCTAGGTCGTAGGTCGCGCCACTAGCACCAATCGACTCGCCGCATCACGTAGATCACGTAGGTGTCCTCGGTGTCGCCGGAGGAGTCACCGTCTTCGAGTTCCACCGTCGCCGCGCCGTCGAAGCCGCCTCCCCAGTTTTCGTCTCGCTGACCGGTGGGGTCGGCTGACACCCAGGTCCCACACGGCAGTGGTTGTAGTTCATAGGGATAGTTCAAAAATTCTAGTTTTTGTGCTGTTTTGTAAATTTCGTAACTCCAAATTGGTAGATCCAAATTGGGTGGTTCCAATTTTGTTAGACTCATAGTGAAGTGTAGTATTTAGGAAAAATATGATATGAGCACTTGTAGTAGAGTTTATGGAAGAATTAAATTGAAACTTTAAATGTATTTTTGAATGCATGCAAACTTGTTTAAATCATATCTTGAGTTTCTGTGATCCAAAAATTATGAAATTTTGTGGGTAAGCTAGTCTTGTATAGTAGAAGCTCTAGTTAAAATTTGAGAGTCATTGCATGTGTAGTTTTTGAGTTATAGATTTTCCTTTTATCATTGGTAGATACTTGTGTGAATTTTTGTAAATTTTTTAGGAATCCTATGGCCATGAAACTTGGTAGGTAGTATCTTAGTACCTTCAGGATGCTAGGAAAAATATGAAATATGTTGCTTGACACTTTTCACTAAGGTTTCCTAATTATGCCATTTTAAGCCATTCTGTCTTACCATTTTTGTGTAGGTTGTTATACTTACTCAAATGGTGTGAAATTTTTATGGTAGTCTACTTAGGGCATGTAGTGTCTACTGTAATTTTTGTAGAATTAATGGTGTAGTTTTCATATATGTTTACTATTTCCTCTAATTAATTAAATAAATTAAGAAAGGTATTAAAAGAAATGTTTTGGGGATGAACACCCTACTTTCTGATGTTCTTGTGATATGTGTGATATGTCAGTAAGGTTGGTTTTGTCCAATCATGTGTTTATATCATAAGTTAATAATTATTTGTTTGCATTATGTCCCTCTGGACAGATCTGGGGACTTTGGAAAGTTCCCCATGATATTTTGATTTGCTGTGAATGTGATGAATACAAAAGTTGTAGATAATTTATGTATCTAGCTCCTGTAAAAATTTGAGGGCATTTGGCCCAGTATTTTAGAAACTACAGCTGTGTAAGGTTAGGTTCCAGTTTTTGCTTACTCTCTGCCTTGTGAGGACAGAGTTCTGTTGATTTATGAATTCGACTTGGTAAAGTGCTGAATCAAGCTTTGAGGTCTAATAATGAATTGTAGACAATTTCATAAGCTTTCCAGATTGTCTTATTGCATGTCGTTTGGAATTATAAATCTCCAGTTATGGCTAGTTTACTGCACCGCTACATAGTATTCATTTTGCTGAAATACAAATGCTTGAGTGTATGTTGTTGCAATGTTCTCGTTGATTGTTTAGGGGTTAGCCTAACTTGAGAATATGCTTAGGTGCAGGTGCTAGGTCATTAACTGAAGATGAGCAATTATACATTAGGTTGTATAAACTTGGTAAGTAAAGTGATTTGAATAGGGCTTAAGTTGGAATATGCAAACTACAACGAACATGTGCATTCCCCGAGCATCCCTGACATTCGTTCATGTGCATCCATGATATTTATCTTACGCATTCATGCAATAGGTGTGCCGGAGGGAGTGACGTTGCTGGAGTTCGAGGGAGCCAACCAGGAGGAGGAACTCGAGGTGTAGGAAGCCGACGAAGCAGTCATCGCAGAGGAATTGCCCGAGTGCCCTGACCACTAGCCTTCCTTGTTCCTAAAAGGCAAGCCCCGAAGCATATTAAGCCTCCCATGTTTTTACAAATACATTGAGTATCTTTTATTGTTGATGATGCATTAAGTATAGGAATTGGTTGGAACCAATTGCTGCATTATATATCCTTCCTTGTCCAGATATCGCACTGGAATCCTATTTAAGTTCAGGAACGGGTTAAATGCTTAGCCATACTTAGTGCGGTAGAAGTCAGGTGATTTCCTGTCACCTGCGAGCTTTAGGATGAGGTGGATCATGGTTGGCTATATTTGCTATCATGAAAAAGAACCATGTGAATAATGAATTAAGACCGGGTGGAGTCTTGTGTAGGTTTGAACATAGTGACTCCGTCTGAGTCGTTTAAGGACCGATACGCTGTACGTCCTCATGTCATGTTGAACGTAGCCTAACACTTAGCTGGCCGGATAAGTCATTCCGACCGCGAAGCCTAGTAGCTCGACTTAGGCCAGGGACGCGAGCAGTGGTGGCATTCTGGAGGTAGTAAGGATGTGCGGAGAGCCATTAGCATAAGTCCAGGGTGGGTTAGAGTCCCGAACAACCTTGGTAGAGTGGTTCTCTAAGAATGTCGATCTGATCGGACTCGCGACTCTTGAATCGTATCAAAGGTGACTTGTTTGCGACTCTGACGGGAGAAGCAGGGTTTGTGTTTAGGAATAACCCTCCAGCTGGATAGGAATCGATTCGAATCGCCGTCTCTCCCGGATAGTGAGAACTTGACTAAGCAGCGGCAATGTAGATTCAATTAATTTAACGATATGGTTAAATGGATGATGATGATAAGGTTGCCACAATGAATACCTGATATGGTTATTAATGTTTGCACCCTAATAAAATGATTGCTTAGTACAGGTGCTAATATAGTTGACAGGTTAATGGCTAAAAAGTCACTGCTAGTTTAGGTTAAGAGTAAATCATTATTACTTATGCTTTTCTGCAAAAAGAAAGTGTCAGCCAGATCCACTACATTAAGCTATGCATAATCCTTGGGGTCATTTATTTTGGTTTTCGACGGGTAAGTCTAGCTGAGTACATTCCCGTACTCAGGGTTTATTCCCTCTTGTTGCAGATGACCTTCTATATCAGGGATTCTGTAAGTATTATCTCCACCCGACGGGTGATGAAGACTAGATCATGGGCATGATCTCTGTTCTCTTATCTGAATGCTTTTGTGGGCTGTGATCAGCGAACCAGTATGTGTATTTGAACTCGGGTGTGTAAGTTAAACTATTTGCTTCCGCATATTTTACAAGACTTGTTTTGTAATAACGATGACTCTGTGATGATGTAATCTATTTGCGAACGTCTGTGAAATGTTGTAACGGATGATATGTTATGTTGAATTACTGTGATCTTGGTTGTATGCAAGTTGGTTTGAAATCCTTTGAGATTTTAGTTGACTATCGGGTTTATATGGGCTCAAGTTCGAGAATTTGATCGTTTCGGCGATTGTTTTTGTACTTGTGCTCTTATAAATTGGTCGGTTCTGTGACACCATCCTTGGCCGACCAGCTCTCACCAAGTTCATGGTCGTGCCCCATTATGTCTACCTGGTGATGAAGATACTGACGGAATAGGGCGTTCTCACCCTACGTGCCAACGTCTCCACCACCTACGACTGTTAAAGTGAGGGACTCACCATCGCTGATGCGATGGATCTCTTAGCCAGAATGGAAGCTTGCATCACTGACTCCAAGAAGGTCCCAATGGAGGAGCAGGCGATCCTGACTCAGGAGACACCTCGGTCTATGACTAAGTCCAAAGACACAAAGGAGGTTGAGCTCGTGATCGGCAACAGAAGCAACATGGCCTAGATTGGGGCCCATCTCAACCCCAAATAGGAAGACGTGCTCATTAGCTTCCTCCACAAAAATGTCGATGTGTTTGCATGGAAACCTACTGACATGCCTGGCGTTCCTTGGGAGCTGATCGAGCACTCCTTAAATGTCTCGCCGATCACCAAACCGATCAAGCAAAAGCTCCGATGATTCACACAAGACAAAAAGGAGGCTATCAGGGCAGAAATAACTCGGCTATTAGCAGCCAGCTTTATTAAAGAGGTGTATCACCCAGAGTGGCTCTCCAATCTGGTCCTTGTACAAAAAAGAATAATGAATGGAGAATGTGCGTTGATTACACCGATCTTAACAAACACTGCCCTAAAGACCCCTTTGGCTTACCTCGCATCGACGAGGTCATAGATTCAACAATCGGTTGTGAGCTCTTGTGCTTTCTCAATTGCTATTCTGGTCATCATTAGATCTCCTTAAAGGAGGAAGACCAGATCAAAACTTCGTTCATCACACCCTTCGGTGCCTATTGCTACACCACCATGTCCTTTGGCCTAAAAAACGTTAGCGCCACCTACCAGAGGGCTATCCAGTGATGCCTCTAGGACCAAATCAGGAAGAATGTCAAGGTCTACATCGATGATGTGGTAGTTAAGTCTAAGACTGCAGACAACCTCATCGCCAACCTCGAAGAAACTTTCCAAAACCTAAAGAAATTCCAATGGAAGCTGAATCCCACTAAGTGCATATTCGGCGTTCCATCTGGTATACTCCTAGGCAACGTCGCTAGTCGCCATGGCATCTAAGCAAACCTAGAGAAGATACAAGCGGTTACCAAGATGAAACTGCCAACCTGCATGAAGGATGTCCAGAAGCTAATAGAATGTATGATGGCTTTAAGTCGTTTCATATCCTGATTGGGCAAAAAGGGTTTGTCATTCTTCAAGCTGCTCAAAGCTTCGAAGAAGTTTACCTGGATGTCTAAAGATGACAAGGCCTTAGCTAAGCTCAAGCAATTCCTCACAATGCCTCCAGTCATGATGGCACCACAAGCTGGCAAAACCTTATTGATCTACATCGCTGCAACCAACCATGTCGTCAGTACTGCCATCATCGTTGAATGAGAAGAAGCCGGGCAAGCCTATAAAGTTCAACGCCCTGTCTACTTCATCAACAAAGTCCTGAACGAGTCTAAGGCTCGGTATCCTCAGGTCTAGAAGTTGTTGTACGTTGTCCTTATTACGTCTAGGAAGCTTCACCATTACTTTGAGACATATCAAGTAGCAGTGGTTACTAAGTATCCGCTGGGCGACATCCTCTATAATAAGGAAGCCAAAGGCTGCATCATTAAATGGGCGGTAGAGTTTGGCACGTACTCCATTGATTTCAGGGGCCACCAAATGATAAAGTCTCAAGTGCTCACCGATTTCATCGCAGAATGGACCAACATGAAAGCTCCTGTCTCAGCCGACCGACCCGAGCACTGGGTCATGTACTTTGATGGCTCCCTCAACCTTGATGGTGCTGGGGTAGGTATCTTTTTTATTTCTCTATCAGGGGATCACCTCCGATATATCCTCTGAATTCATTTTCTAGCCTCCAATAACGCCGTCGAGTACGAAGCTTGTCTCCATGGTCTCCGTATTGACGTCGAACTTGGTGTTAAACACCTCTTGGTATACAGTGACTTGTTGGCATACCAAAGGCTCTCTAATCAAGATTCCACCCCTCTTGCGTGGTGGTGGAGTGTTCGGTTTATTCTTCTTCTTCACCGACTCTGCTCGAGCTAGTTGTTTCCCTCACGACGGTTGCCGATGCCTGGGAGTTTCCTCCACCACGTCTTTGGATGAGGACAATGAGTTGCTCTCCGAAGGAGGACCGGCCAGAGCTTGGGTTGCACGAGCATCTACGTCCTTCGGCCAGGTCCCATCCGGCATGTCGGAGACATACACAGCACGATCCTATCCATAAGTTTTCAAGAAGATGTTTCAACATCAACAAGATTTGATATTACAAGGACTACCAATGGTACACTCTTACCAGTGGTGGTGGATTCATGATGTTGTATGCCACTCACTGCCCCGTGTTGCTCAATTTTGTATTACTTGAAAAGAGCTCTAGGAGGCGAATATAGGCGTCGCCCTTATTTATCTTCTCGAGGGCTTCCTGAGTGGTATCTTCATCACCCGTATATTCATACGCGGGGTGGAACCTCTCCTTGCTCGGCTGGATCCGGCGTACGACAAATTTGATGGCTACACCAACTCCATCAAGATTGTTACGTATTTGACCTAGAATTTGTAGAAACTCATCGACCTAGGTCATCTCCGAACTGGTCGGTCTTGCCGACCAGTTTGCGCTTGGCACTGCTAAATGGTCTATGTCGGCCGATAGGTTCGGTTTAGCATTTCAGATATAGAACCACTTAGCATTCCATCCCTTCAATGATGTGTTGAGAGGCACTTGTATGTATTAATTCACCATGCCATCCCTCAGCTGCAGATAAACTCCGCCAACAACTTTGGGGGACCTAGATCCAAGGAAGGGTTTGAGGCAGAACAAATAGCGAAAGAGGTTGAAGTGTGGAGCGATTCCGATGAATGCTTCGCATAGATTGATGAAGAGGGAGATATGAAGAATGCTATTAGGATGGAGATGGCAAAGGTTAATGTCGTAATAGCCAAGAAGCTTCCGCAGGAAAGGATGCACAGGAATCCCAAATCCACGAACGAAATAAGCCTCGAATACAACAAGTTCGTTGGTATCGGGGGTTGGGAATGGTTCACTTGCAGTGGGGTGCCATCCTGTGGTTACTTGATCTTGAAGGATGCCTTCGAACACCATTTTTTCTAGGGTCTCCCGGGTGATGGTAGATCTAACCCACTCTTGGTCGCGACGGACCTCACCTGTACTCTCTGCCACCTCCCTCCCTGACTTCTTTAGGCTCAAGCGGCTATGTTTCTTCCCACCCTTTGCCATGGATCAGATCTGATTTGATTTGGCTATGCTCATATTCGATTGAGGAGGTGCTGCAGTTGTAATGCGACTGTAGCAGGGTGTGCGAAGGCGAAGCACCAAGTATTTTGCGGTTGCAAGAAAGAGGACACCATAGGAGGAATGAGGGAAGTGCACCGCGGAGGGCGGATTCGTATGGTTCGACCCCGACCCTTCACCTTCAAGGTTTTTGGGAAACCACGCTGACTCTACCGGGTCGTTCGCACCCCTCCAACTTCTTCGTCAATGGTTATTGGGCCGGTTTAATGGGCCTCCAGGCATACTGAACGACTAAGCCTATTTTGTCGGTCTACCTCTCTAAATTTCGCCATGGTTAAGTGCTAAGCACTCTCTAATGATCTCCATGTTCTCCAATATTCTCCATATTCTCTAATCTCGCCACGATATAGTTCTAAGCACTCTCTAAATTTCACCATGGTTAAGTGCTAAGCACTCTCCATGTTCGCCATGGTATAGTGCTAAGCACTCCATTTTCGCCACGGTATAGTGCTAAGCACTCTCCATTTTCTCCACGGTTTAAGTGCTAAGCACTCTCCAATTTCGCCATAGTATAGTGCTAAGCACTCTCCAAATTTTGCCATGGTTAAGTGCTAAGCACTCTCTATGTTCGCCACGGTATAGTGCTAAGCACTCTCCATTTTCTCCACGGTTTAAGTGCTAAGCACTCTCCAATTTCGCCATGGTATAGTGCTATGCACTCTCCAAATTTTTCCACGGTTAAGTGCTAAGCACTCTCCATGTTCGCCACGGTATAGTGCTAAGCACTCTCTATTTTCTCCATGGTATAAGTGCTAAGCACTCTCCATGTTCTCCAACGGTAAAAGTGCTAAGCACTCTACATTTTTTCTCCATTTTTAAGTGCTCAACACTCTCCGAATTTTACTCCAATATCCAGTGCTAAGCATGGGGATTTCGTCCTTTTCACTTGTTTCTTTGATCCTGCTACAAGATACTGCTCTATCTTACAACAGTCTCGGGGACTAAGTGTGTACACTTCACCTAGTAGTGAGTGTACTGTTTTTCCTCTTACTGGTCTTCAGCTAAGCTGGGGGCTGGCTGTGTGCTCGGCTAAGCTGGGACTCAGTTATTCTAAATAATTGATAATTGTACTTTTTCCTGACACCAGGTGCATTCTTCACCTACTATTAGGCTTGGGGACTATAATATATACATTGCACCTTGCGGCGCATGTATCAATACTAACATCCTCTTTGACTAAGTCATGGATGATGATCATCTGACTTTGCCAAAGAAGCCTAAGTGTGTACACTTCACCTAAGGTGGAGAATTTTTTAAATTTTAAACTTGAGCTCCTTACATCCTTCTAGCAAGCCTTACTTGAGTATATTCGAGGCCTGTTGACTAGTTAAACTGGTTGGCACTTCATTTTCTTGATCGAATTACCAGTCAAATTAGTCGGCACTTCATTTTGTTGATTGGATTACTAGTTAAACTGGTCGGATTGCTAGATTAACTGTCTGACTCCAAGTTAAACTACTTAGACCTGTTCAAGATGGCGTTGCACAGCGGATACAAGGCGCTCAGGGACTAGCTGTGGGGGGTATAACCCAAGGTACCCACAGCAATGGACATTGGCCGCACCACCAGGGGAGGTCTAGCCCATAAGATCAAGGCCAACGGTGCTCGGTTCTGGTCGGCGTGCACCGTAAGGCAATCAGAAGACATCTTGGCGATGAAGGAAGATCTGTTCGGATATAATAGATATAATATTCCTTGTAAATACTTACCATATAGCCAAATAGATCTAGACTTAAACTGACCTATAACCCTACCCTTCAGACTATATAAGGCGGGTAGGGACCCCCCTCGAATGCATCTCATATTCAATACAATCCATCGAAGACACATGACGTAGGGTATTACGTCGATTAGACAGTCTGAACCTGTCTAAATCGCTTGTCTCTACACTTGTATTGTCATTCGGCTCCTATCACGTGCACCTCCACCGATTCATCTACTACCATGGGTATACCCCTCGGTAGACTGCCGACCAGATTTTGTCGACAGCGACCTTTAGATCCTTCTCCCCCCCAAAGCTCGCCCTCCAAGAGGTCGATCCGCTGCTCAGCGTCGTCATGCTCCTTCAGTAGCCGCTCGATCTCCGTGACATCCATGCGCGTACTCTCGATCAGGTCCAGGAGCTTCTCCCTAGCTTCATGGGCATCATCACGAGCCTCCGCATACTTGATCCAGAGGTCGGCCAACTGCTGGCGAATGGGGGCAAGTTTGGCGACTTCTTGACGAGCGGCAGCGAGTTGGGCGGCCAGTTCCTCATGTAGCCGCTCCCCCATGGCTCACAGCTACTCCTCCACGGCGAGGCGATCCCAAACACCCTTCTCACGATGAAGGAACGTGGACTACTCCTAGCTACGGTCCATGAGAACCTACGAAAAGGGTATGAGTTAAAAGGCAAGAAAAGGGAAGACGAAGGTCAAAAACACTGATGCACTATATCTGGCCAACCGGAGCAACGACATCTTGCAATGAACTTAGCACGGTGGTCAGGGCGCGGATCATGACCCCCACCTCCTCGTGGAGGCTCCCCCACTCCCTCTTCTCCGCGGCATTATCGAGGGTGAAGAGTGTTGCCCCTGGGTCCCGATGGTCGGCCCACCTGATCCAGGGTCCTCCCTAGGTGTGAGGGTCGCCGCCGACCCAAACCAGAGGCCAAGATGGCTCTACGCTGACCCTAGGCAACGCCGACCCCTCTCGTGACCACAACTCCTCTAGAGCGCCCCCAACGATAGAGGGGGCTGGCGACGTGGACAAGGAAGCATGCCTCACCGTAGCGCCTACCGAGGGTGCACCAGGCGTGGCCTCCTCCGTCCATCCTACCATGGGTGCCACCATCTACCCGGACGACAGTCCCGTTTGCCCCATCACTGACGCAC
The DNA here is from genome assembly GCA_904845875.1 of Miscanthus lutarioriparius. Lineage (NCBI taxonomy): Eukaryota > Viridiplantae > Streptophyta > Magnoliopsida > Poales > Poaceae > Miscanthus > Miscanthus lutarioriparius. The sequence continues at coordinate 25,169,387 of CAJGYO010000001.1, forward strand.
CCGCTAGCACGGACGACGGCTTCGGTCACGCTGTCTCCGCCTACGGCATCACGACCATGCCCGGACACGTCGCCCCTACCGTGGGTGCCCCAGACATGCTTTCTGTTGCTTGCCCTCCTATAGACATGGTCAACAGCCGCGCCTCCCCAGTCGACCCCATGGTCTCCCTGACCACGCTCCTGCCAGCCCCCGGCGTGGCACCAGACAGGTCCCGGCGCACCTGCCAAAGGGCAAGAGTCTTCTTTGGCGCTAGGTTCAAGTGGGTCCCACGCCCCCCAATGCTGTGGAAGGCACAGTGGTTAGTTCACAGCAAAAAAATCATCAAAAAACAAAAGAACAGAAAAATTCTCAGCTTACCTTGACGTCATTGGGCGTTGACGTTTCGGGGTTGGCCCACCTGACCCAGCTGCGACTCCTCATCGCGCTACCATTTCGAGCCCTCCCTTTGCTCGGGAGGCTCAGATGAGGTGGAGCCGCTGGCTCCCCTCGGCTCTGGGGGTGCCGTAGAAGGCCCGGATGGAGCGGGGCAACTCGCTCCCACCATCTCCGGGGGTGAGTCCTCCCCCTCTTGCTCCAAGAGATGCCACAGGAAGGGCTCACCTATGGCCAAGGTGGGTCCTCATCCCCATCAGCCAGATCATCCCACGGGATGGGTGACCTAGAGCCATCGCCACCTCCTCCTCTTCTTCCTCCCCCGATGAGCATTGGTGCTGCTTCCCCCGTTGTAGCTTCACCCGCTCCTTCGCCCACTGTTTCTTCACCTTATCATCCTTCTCCTTCTTCCTCCCATCATCTACGACATAGTTCGCTGCCCTCACGGCCACATGCTTCGGCAGCGGCACAACAGAGGCCCGAAAGCCCAAATCTACCGACAGCTCGATGAAGCCCAGCTCTGGCCACATCATGGGATGTCCTAGGATCGGGAACATGGCGTTAGACTCATCCATCGCCTCCTAGACACGCTGCACAATCTCGTAGTTGCGAAGCGGTCCCTGAGCGAGCACCGTCCCACCGAGTTCCACGATGGGCACCATCTCGAACAACAGGAGGGTGCGTGTCATCAGCGGCGCCACCGTCCTCGCGTGATATGCTCCAATGACGCCAGCCTTGCAAAGGTCGTGGCTCCTCAGCAACATGACGGCCTCAAGGATGTCACGCATCTTTTTCTTCTCCTTGACGGGTGGCCCCCACGGCCATGTCGGCGGCCCCTCTTCGATCAAGCGCCCGGTGAAGTCTGGCAAGGGGGCGGCGGGGTCATTCTACAAGTAGAACCATTGTGCGTGCCACCCCTTGTTGGATTTGGACAGCTGGCAGGGAATGTACTCGGCCGCCCGCTACCCTCGGAGGTGGATGCCCGTGCATCCCATCGGCACCGGGATCTCCCCGCCTCTGTCCTTCTTCCTATGAAGGGAGACAATGAAGAAGTACCTCCACAACTCGAAGTGTGGCTCGATTCCTAGGTACCCCTCGCACATCGCAATGAAGGCCGCGATGTGCTAGATCCCATTGGGATTGAGGTGCGGCAGCTCGACCTAGTAGTGGTGCAGTAGCCCTAGGAAGAACGGATGAAAGGGGATCATGAGCCTACACTCATGGAAGGGCGTGAAGGAGATGATGTAACCGTCGGGCGACATCGGCACCTCCTCATGGCCGGGAACTAGCCACTCCATCGCATCAGTCCTCTTGCAAAGAAGACCATGCTTGATGAGGCCTTCCATGCATGCGTGGGTGATGTCGGAGCGGTACCACGACTCCATGGAAAGCGAAGACGGAGGAGCGAGGACTTTTTGGAGATGGTAGAGAAGCAAAAGCTATGGATCTAGGGCACCGGCGGCAGACTAGCAGAGGCGGTAGATTCGAATGATGGCGGTGGAAAGGCGGGGAAGACAAGATTGCAGTTTCGCACGCCAAAACATGAAGGAGGAACCTGCTATTTATAAGGTGGGGTGAGATGGGAGGGGAATCGTCCACCTAGATCGATGCGCCCGGCACGCCCCATCACTTTGCCTCTCCAGGAATCGTGCACACGCCACCCCTGGATGCTCCTCAAAGGGTGCACCAGACAGCGGTTCACCCCCTCGATGGGCTAAAAACCACCACAAGTAAGTAGGGATATGGAGCTAAAAATGCTCCCATGGCCCATTAAGGCCCAGGAGTTTGAAGGTTGGCACAACATTGGGTTCACAACCGCTCCGGGGCACCTTTAGAGTGAGGGGTGGAATGGGATGGGCCTGCTAGTGGCTGGTACCCGGGTGCACGAGCGACGTGGGCATCCCGGCCCACGTTTGAGTCTTGACAGAGCACGGTCCATGGTTTTTCTTTGAAGAAAGGCAACGAGCCCTCGGGACCAGTTAAACGGACCTGAGAACTATATGGACTGACCATTAGGAATCTAGAGTCGGTCACTAGCTAACCCATGCCAGACCATCACGAATGGGAAGCTAGGGCCCCACTCAAACTTGCCCGTTAATAGCTCACCGAGCACCATAGTTCGTCCATCGAGGAAAACATGGCACGGCTCAGCCCCTCTGTTTTATCAAAAAAACACTTGAGGGAGGACGACCTTAAGATGAGCCAGCCCCTCGACCAGACCCTTGCTATGCGTAGGGGCTCAAGAGTTGGACTCGCAAGGAGACCAAATACGTTGTCGCATAACAATGGCGGATTGGTCAGATCCTAGGGAGGAATCAGAATCAAGAGAGATCTTCTTTGATCCCCTGAATCACGCAGCAACATGCTCCCGAGGAGTTCGAACACAAGGAATCTTGGCCATACCAAGACATCCCTTGGCCCGCAAAGGAAGATCAAGATCCCCAGAATCCTTCCGTCCGAAAAAGCCTTCGAAGGAGTATCCTACTCCTTCGTAGGCTCGGGGGCTACTGTCGGGTATCAGTATCAGGGATACCTAGAAGAAGGAAGCTAATGGCCACAAATGCTAACTCCCTCGGATGGTCAAGAATGCATCTTGGTCTCACCCGGCCCAGAGGGCATGGGCTCCATCTCACCCAACCTCAAGGATATGGGATCCGGGTCACCCGACCCTAAGGGCGTGGGCTCTGTCTCACCCAACCCCTAGGGCAAGAGACCCGTCGCGTCTGGCCCTAAGGGCGTGGGCTCCATCTCGCTCGACCCCTCGGGCGAGAGCCCTATCACGTCTAACCCCAAGGGCACAGACTCCACCTCGTCTGACCCCAAGGGCATGGACTCTGCCTCGCCCGATCCCGAGAGCGTGGGCTCTGTCTCGCCCGACCCTTGAGGGCATGGGCTCCCCCTCTCTCGATGGAGATCCGTACTGCCCCAACCTCTATGGGTCTAAAAGTATGAGTCCGGGGTCAAACTTATGACGCCAGAAGGGGAGCAGGCGTGTCTTGACATGACCTACGGCCACGATGGGCCACGTCTATGGATGCACGTCGCCAATAGCATCGGGTGTGCTGGCGCTATACTGCCTACTCCTCATATGGCCTTAGGCAGAGGCATCAACGAGCCATACCATCCGCTGGGATGGGATGGAGAGCCACGACCGGCTGACGATGCCCGCATACGATGTTAGTGATGAATAGGGTCACGACGTGGAGCTATCCTCGTCGTCATCTATAGGGCCGGTGGGACCCGCATAAAGAAGACGGAAGTCGTTGCAGTCCTAGAAGCTTTCCTCTCCTTGTCTCTTTGTCCCCCTCTCTCTCTATCTCTAATGTAACCTGCATCTTCCCCTTCATCTATAAAAGGGGACGCAGGGCACCCCACGGAGGGGGCCATTCCAAGACACATCTAACATGTCTGAGCGGTGGAAGGCTTAGGCGCTCAGCAATAGACAGGGAACTCAACCCGACCCACTCTTTTCACCAGAGACTTGGGACCTTCTCCCTCTCTCGCCTGTTTATAACCCCTACTACAAGCCAAGTGCTGGTAACACGGGCAATAGCAGACTGGACGTAGAGATGTTCCGCCCAAACCAGTATAAATCCTTGTGTCCTCCGAGCATAGCCATCCGAGTTAGACGCGCAAACTAGAAATTTAATAGCCGGTGATTTGAAACACCGACATGTCTAGTAAGCTCTACCCTTGCTCACAAAGATAAGTTCTGCATGGCCACCTAGACTAGAAGAAATACAAGAGTGGGTGGACAGGTTACATCAATGAATTAGACCAATGTTCCATGGTGTAGCTATTGATGGCTTCACCTCATTTGTTCCTGGAGGAAGTGTCACTGTGGATGAGGAAGAGGAGGAGGATCCACCTGAGGAACTTGATGTGTAGACCCCAGTTAGCATCACTAGCCACAAGAGAGCAAGCAGCACAAGCACCACTGGCTCTAGTCCCAGCAAGAAGTCTAAGAGCTCAGCAGTTAGGAGCATGGACAAGTTCATGATTGAGAACGCCAGGATTCAAGTTTAGAGGAATGTGATGTTCCAGAAATATTTAGAAAACAAGCAACAGGTTGCCTATCAGCTTGTCCAGCAGAAGGAGGTTGCTAGAGCAGAAAAGATTAGGTATGTGCAGCAGTTGGCTAGAGAGTGTGGTGTAGACGAAGGAAACAAGCAGTTGTGGTATGTTGTACACAAGATCACCAAAGATGATGACATCATGGAGTTCTTCATTAGAACATCTACACCTTATGGAAGGCTAGGCTTCATTGAGAACTTTGATGGAGTCAACAACTAGATCCTCTTATCTTAACTATGTCTGTCATTTGAACAATTCATGTCATGTGAACTATGTCTATTATTGTACTTATGCTGTCATTTGAACTAAGTATGTTGTATTTGCACTATGTCATTTGAACTTTGTTTATCATTTGCACTATGTCAGGAGAGTTTGCACTATGTCAGTTGAACTGTGTGATGAATTTCATTTGTGATTGTGATGTGAGCTTGTCATGCATGATCAATTTTTTTTACTAGCATATATAACTGAGATTGTCATGCATTTACGTGTCAGGATGATCATGCAGCGAGGGATGAGGACAATTATGATGGATCAAGTGATAATGATATCTACATAATGCTTCTTGAGGATGATGACAACAATTTTATGTACGGTATGTATCAGTATGCTATTCACATTGATAAATACTGCAATAGGGCTGAGAGAAGGCAACCATTACTAACTGGACTGGAATGGGTAGAGAGAAAGCTAGGAGATAGAAACAACAGCTACAAACATGTTTAGAATGAGCCCAATTGTATTCCATCGACTCCATGATGTGCTGGTTGAGTCATATGGCCTAAAGTCTTGTACCAAGAGTACCTCTGTTGAGGCTTTAGGAATGTTCCTTTGGATGCTTGGAGCACCACGGTTAGTTAGGCAAGCTGATGATAGATTTAAGAGATCACTAGTTACAGTTCACATCAACTTTGAGAAAGTTTTGCAATGTGTGGTTAAGCTAGCTTGAGACATCATTAAGCCAATAGATCTAGACTTCAGAACAATTCATCCTAGATTGAGAAACCCTAGGTTCCATCCCTTCTTCAATAATTGTATAGAAGCAATAGATGGCACTCACATACCATGTGTGGTGCCAAGAGATAGGCTGGTTCAGCACATGTGCCGCAAGGGCATGACAACACAAAATGTGATGACTGTTTGTGACTTTGACATGAGGTTCACATTTGTTCTTGCTGGATGGCCTGGTTTAGTACATGACATGAGAGTGTTCAATGATGCTATGACCAAGTATAGCCATGTCTTTTCACATCCACCCACAGGTAAACACCTTGCTTCTGTTGCATTTGCAGCTTCTAGTTGAACTAGTTGAATCTTACAAAACTGATCCATTGTGTAGGAAAATTTTACCTGGTGGACTCCGGCTACCCAAATCGTCTGGGTTACCTTGCGCCTTACAAGGGAACCAAGTACCATCTTCCGGAGTATCGAGAAGGCCTGCAGCCACAAGGTAAAAAAAAGATCTTCAACTACGCACATTCATCTCTTAGAAATATCATTAAGATGTCGTTTGGAGTTTTGAAGATGAAGTGGAGGATTTTGTTGTAAATGTCAAGTTATGCACCTCATAAGCAAACCCAAATTATTGTTGTATGCATGGCACTACATAACTTCAATAGACCGAGTGGAATAGTGGACAGAGATTTTGATCGTTGTGACCGTGATGAGAACTATGTTCCACCTGAAGCATCGTCCTCTCAACCACGTACTAGTCAAACACCAGCAAGGGAGGAATCTGCAATGATGAATGCTTTCCGTGACTCGATTGCCCTTGGTTTGTTAAATAGATCGTGACAATTCGAATGTGAGCTTGAAATGTAACGTGTGTTTTTAATTTGTAAGGTTGAGGACAATTGAATTGTGTACTTAAACTATTCAATAATTATGAAATAAAGTGTAATTTTTGATGGTTTCTAAACAATGCCGGACATGACATCAAAGGAGAGCTGCAGCGAGGGCGAGCAACACCAGGGCGAGCAGCAAGGGTGACCAGCTCTTGCATGCAACTTGCCTGGCTGCGCATGCATAACATTAATGAAGCAAATTAATCATTAAATGAGGACAAATCAGTCTTCTATTGATATATTGCTAAAGTTTTGCTATGGATAAAAACACCTCGATCTAAAGTCAGAATGGTAAAATTTTAGCACCATGCCAAAAGGCCCTAATTAAAAGAAATGCAACTGACATCAACTACTCCAGGTGTAGCTAAGCTTCATTTGGTTGGACCTAGTAGCACCGCAATCCAGTAGGAGGCTAGTTTAAGCAGCATTATTCAGAGCCAACGTGCTGTGCAAAGTCAACAATGCTAGTTTGTGCGAGTTCAAACTGCAAGCAGCACCAGCACGTATCATAGAATTGTCTGGTTCATCGACAGCAACCCCCGTCTCAAAAAAAAATACAATTCTAACACAATATCACATTTTAGTGTCTTAACTTTGACCAATTATAAATAAAAAAATATCTATATTTATGATACTAAATAAATACCATCAGATTAATTACGAAATGTATTTTTATAATAAATTAATTTAAATACATAACTGTGAATATTATTCACTAAAAACTCAATCAAACATGAACTACTTTTTGTGGCACGTAACCCGTAGTTACGTTCTTTTAAAGACCAAGATAGCAGTAGAAGCGGGTGGCAAGTGAAATCGTGCCGTCGTTGACATTGCGATGGTTCCGAATAAAAATTCTTGCAAACCACTATTTTGTTGTTACCAATTGCAAACTCTCCGTGTTGCACTGTTGATAATTAATTTTGACACATTGATAAAAGTCTTTTTTGACACGATCGTACCTTTCTGCAATCATGACAAGTTAAACCTTTTTTTTTATAAGAGAAAGGAATAACCAAACTCAACTTAACGATCCGAATCTTACCTGACTTTTTTTCGAGAAACGAGTCTGACCTGACTTTCGAGTTTTGACCTGGCGTGTTCATAAAGAACCTTAAGAACTGGGCCTCAAATTGAGTGTTTTTTAGATTAAACTGGGCCTCAAATTAAGTTAGGGTTAGTCCCATAACGGCCCAACACATACATGGCCCATGGACGCAGTCACCCAGGCAGAGGCCCAGTCGCCAGACTCTCACTCTAGTCTACGGTCTACGCTCCCCACCCCACTGCTTGCTTAATTCAAATTTCTCCGCAACGGAAAAACATCTCGGCCTCCCTACTCCGCTTTCCCCAATCCACCCCCTTCCGACGAGCGGCGAATCCGCCCCAGAACCTCGCGATTTCCCCCAAACCACTCATCGGATCAGAGCGTCGCGGGCGTCGCCGGGGGCATGGCGCAGACGCCGAACCCCAGCAGGAGGTCGTGGGTCGGCCCGGCGCCGATGCCATTCCTCACGCCGCGGCCGGAGCGGCGGCACCTTGAGATGAGGTGGGCGGACGGAGTGTCCCAGAGCGCTGCTCGCCGTAGCGGCGTCGGCGCCGTTGCCGGCAACGGTGGAGGCGGGGATGGATGCGAGAGGGATCGGGAGGTGAACGTTCAGGTCGTGCTCCGGTGCAGGTGAGAATTGTCTGTCTCCTAAAAATTTCTGGCTCCGACACTGTCCATATGAGTTTATGAATTGTGGTTCAGTGGCAAATTTGTGAAGCCCAACGTTTACACTGGCAAGAATCCAATTTTAAATAATATTTCATCACAACCGAATCATTTAAAAAAATAATTAGGATTGTAGCATCGGGATACTATGAAATTCGATGTAGGATCGTAAGGAGGCTTCAGTTTGTATTGATATACTATTAAATTTAGGATTTAGGATACAAGGTGGAATTGATATCGTTTTGGTTTGGTAGGATCATAGTATCGTAAGATTCTACAATACGGATCGGGATCCTGTCAGGGACAAACTTGAAGAGTAGCCGGTGCTTCATTGCTGCTATGAGAAAACCTTTTGCTACCATTGCGTAATTGCGCCTGACTGTGGCTACCACTGCTGGCACATTCGTCTGTCTTGTAGGCCACTGAGCGAGGAGGAGCAGAGAGCGAATGTGCAGAGCGCCATCTCTTGTAATGACCTGAAGAGGGAGGTCACAGTTCTGCACAGCCTCTTCAAGCAAGTAGACAAGACGTTTACCTTCGACAAGGTAAAGCCTCTTTGGACCTGTGTGCGTGCGCGAGCGTGTTTATCTTTTTCTATATGATTGTAGAGATTTAACTACTGGTTCTAAAAGATGTTGTATTGTGATTCATATTGCTTACCACCATTGTTCTTGGATATGTGGTTGTTGTTTTGTCCTAGGTATTTGGACCAAAATCTCAGCAAAGGTCGATATATGACCATGCTGTTGCACCAATAGTGACTGATGTCCTCGAAGGCTATAACTGCACTGTCTTCGCCTTTGGGCAGACTGGAACCGGAAAGACATATACCATGGAGGGAGAGATGAGACTGAAGGTACCTTGAATATATGGACATCATCTATGATGAAGACAGGAAGTTCCTTGTAACTGTTGAACAATTTGTCTTACCTAATATGTTAGGTCAGTGAACTACCAGATACTGCCGGTGTCATCCCTAGAGCAGTGCGCCATATATTTGACATGCTTGAAGCACGGAAGGCTGATTATAGCATGAAGGTAACCTTCTTAGAGCTCTATAATGAAGATATAACAGACCTATTATCTTTGGAGGGCCAAAGCAGATTCCCTGAAGGTAGACAAAAGAGGCCTATAACTCTTATGGAAGATGGCAAAGGTGGCGCAGTCATAAGAGGACTTGAAGAGATTGTTGTCTACAGTCCTAGTGAAATATACAGACTTTTGGAACATGGGTCAGCTAGGAGACGCACTGCTGACACTGCACTAAATAAGCAAAGCAGGTTCTTGATCATTCTGGTTCTTTCTTATTTTGGTACAGAGATCGTTGTCTGTCGGGGGCTAAGCACTCTGCATTCTGTTCTTGCAGCCGATCACATGCTGTTTTTTCTATAAACATCCATGTCAAAGAAACAACGGTAGGAAATGAGGAGCTCATGAAGTATGGGAGGTTGAACCTTGTAGACTTGGCAGGGTCAGAGAATATTGCTCGATCAGGGGCAAGAGAGGTACTTTTTTTATATTGCCATTTGCTACCTATTAGCAATAGCATTACCTGTTAGTTTGTTTACCCTATCTTCTCCAGTTGGGTAATTTGGTTTAATCGATGTATCCATCTTGTCTACTTTTATTGAATCATTTGTTCATGGTGCATCATGTGTAGAAAATGGTGGAAGTACATGACTATATCTTGTTGTACGTATATATATTATCATAAAGATAGCTATATGGAATAATGAAATATTAACTAAATACCATTACAGACTGGCATAAGCAGTCATACTCTGCAAGGATTATTGGGGGGTTCTCAGCTAATTGTCAACAACACATTGGCTGATGTTTCCCAACTCGGTGATCATTGCGATGTTCAGGGGTTATGGGGCACAAGGCCATTGAAGAAATCAATTCAGTTCAGTAATAGTACTGCATATTCTAGGAGTAGCCATCTGTAGTTAGAACCTTATGTTACCCATGAAATGGAGCATTTCCTTTTTTTCTAGTGATCAAGATCTTTGTTTATCATAAGCTGAATAAAATTATCTGTATATATATTACAACAACAACAACAACAACATAGCCTTTCAGTCTCAAGCCAGTTGGGGTAGGCTAGAGTTGAAACCTACCAAGAGCCCCAAGCCATTGTTCAGGCACTTCAATAGCTGCTTTCCAAGTACTCCTATTCAAACATAAATCTTTAGGTATATCCTAAGCTTTCAAATCTCTTTTTATTGTCTCTCCCATGTCAATTTCGGTCTTCCTCTACCTCTACTCATATTGTTAGCTTGGCTTAGGACTCCACAATGCACTGGTGCCTCTGGAGGTCTCCTTTGGACATGGTCAAACCACCTCAACCGATGTTGGACAAGCTTTTCTTCAATTGGTGCTACCTCTAGGCGATCACGTATATCATCGTTCCGAACTCGGTCCATTCTTGTGTGACTGCAAATCCATCGCAACATACGTATTTCTGGAACACTCAGTTGTTGAACATGTCAAATCTTTGTAGGTCAACAATCTGTTCCATACAACATAGCCGGTCTAATCGTCGTTCTATAGAACTTGTCTTTTAGTTTTTGTGGTACCCTCTTGTCACAGAGAATGCTAGAAGCTTGTCGCCACTTGATCTACCCTGCTTTGATTCTATGGCTAACGTTCGCATCAATATCTCCATCCCTCTGTAGCATCGATCCCAGACGCCGAAAGGTATCCTTCTTAGACACTACTTGACTTTCCAAACTCACATCTCCCTCCTCATGTACAACTCCGCCAAAGTCGCATCTCATGTATTCGGTTTTAGTTTTGCTTAATCTCAAACCGTTAGACTCAATGGTCTGTCGTCATAACTCTAGTTTCCTATTTACTCCCGCCTGACTTTCGTACACTAACACTACATCATCAGCGAACAACATACACCAAGGGATATCCCCTTTTATATTCCTGGTAACCTCATCCATTACCAAGGCAAAGAGATACGGGCTTAAGGCTGACCCTTGATGGAGTTCAATTTTAATCGGAAAGTAATCTGTGTTACCATCGTTTGTTCGAACACTAGTCACAATATTGTTGTACATGTCCTTGATGAGGGTCACGTCCTTTGATGGGACTTTATGTTTGTTTAAAGACCACCACATAACATTTCTTGGTATCTTGTCATAAGCTTTCTTCAAGTCAATGAAAACCAAGTGGAGGTCCTTCTTCTTCTCTCTAAACCGCTCCATAACCTGTCTTATTAAGAAGATTGCTTCTGTGGTTGACCTTTCGGGCATGAAAACAAATTGGTTCGTTGATATCTGCGTCGTTCCTCGCAAGCGCTGCTCGATGACTCTCTCCCATAACTTCATAGTGTGGCTCATCAACTTAATTCCCCGATAAATAGTACAACTTTGGATATATCTCTTATTCTCATAGATTGGTACCAATATGCTTCTTCTTCACTCCTCAAGCATCTTGTTCGATCAATATATATTGTTGAACATCTTGGTTAGCCATACTATAGCTATATGCCCGAGACATCTCCGCACCTTGATTGGGATACCATCAGGGCCCATCGTTTTGCCCCCTTTCATCCTTTTCAAGGCTTCTCTGACCTTCGATTCTTGAATTCTCTGCACAAAGCGTATGTTAGTGTCATCAAATGAGTCGTCCAGCTGAACAGTAGTGTTCTCGTTCTCACCATTGAACAACAACAACAACAAAGCCTTTAAGTCCCAAATAAATTGGGGTAGGCTAGAGTTGAAACCCAGCAGAAGCAATCAAGGTCCAGGCACGTGAATACCTGTTTTCCAAGCACTCATATCTAAGGCTAAGTCTTTGGGTATATTCCATCCTTTCAAGTCTTCTTTTATTGTCTCCACCCAAGTCAACTTCGGTCTTCCTCTGCCTCTCTTCACATTACTATCCTGACTTAGGATTCCACTACGTACCGGTGTCTCTGGAGGTCTCCGTTGGACATGTCCAAACCATCTCAACCGGTGTTGGACAAGCTTTTCTTTAATTGGTGCTACCCCTAATCTATCACGTATATCATCATTCTGAACTCGATCCCTTCTTATATGACTGTAAATCCAACGCAACATACGCATTTCCGTGACACTTATCTGTTGAACATGTTGTCTTTTCGTAGGCCAACATTCTGCACCATACAATATAGCAGGTCTAATCGTCGTCCTATAAAACTTGCCTTTTAGCTTCTGTGGTACCCTTTTATCACATAGGACACCAGATGTTTGGCGCCACTTCATTCACCATGCTTTGATTCTATGGCTAACATCTTCATCAATATCCCCGTCTATTTGTAGCATTGATCCTAAATATCGAAAGGTATCCTTCCTAAGCACTACTTGACCTTCCAAACCAATATCTTTCTCCTCCCGAGTAGTAGTGCCGAAGTCACATCTCATATACTCAGTTTTAGTTCTACTGAGTCTAAAACGTTTGGACTCTAAAGTCTCCCGCCATAACTCCAGTTTCTGATTCACTCATGTCCGGCTTTCATCAACTAGCACTACATCGTCCGCGAAAAGCATACACCAAGGGATGTCCTCTTATATGTCCCTTGTGACCTCATCCATCACTAAGGCAAACAGATAAGGGCTCAAAGCTGACCCTTGATGTGGTCCTATCCTAATCGGGAAGTCATCCGTGTCTCCATCACTTGTTCGAATACTAGTCACAACATTGTTGTACATATCCTTAATAAGCCCGACGTATTTCGTTAGGACTTATGTTTGTCCAAAGTCCACCACATAACATTCCTTGGTATTTTATTATAAGCTTTCTCCAAATCAATAAAAACCATGTGTAGGTCATTTTTCTTCTCTCTATACCGCTCCATAACTTGTCTTATTAAAAAAATGGCTTCTATGGTTGACCTTCCGGGCATGAAACCAAATTGGTTTATAGAGATCCGCGTTATTGCTCTCAAACGATGCTCAATAACTCTTTCATATAGCTTCATAGTATGGCTCATCAACTTAATTCTCATGTAATTAGTAAAACTTTAAATATCCCCATTATTCTTGTAGATCGGTACCAATATATTTCTCCTCCACTCGTCAGGCATCTTGTTCGATCGAAAAATATGGTTGAACAGCTTGGTTAGCCATACTATAGCTATGTCCCCGAGGCATCTCCACACCTCTATTGGGATACCATCCGGTCCCATCGCTTTACCTCCTTTCATCCTTTTCAACGTCTCTCTGACATCAGATTCTTAGATTCTCCGCACAAAGCGTCTATTGGTGTCATCAAAAGAGTCATCCAACTGAAATGTTTTATCCGTATTCTCACTATTGAACAATTTGTCAAAATACTCTTGCCATCGATGTCGGATCTCATTCTCCTTCACCAAGAGATTCTCCCTTTCATCCTTAATGCACTTAACTTGGTTGAAGTCCCTTGTCTTTCTCTCACGAACCCTAGCCATCGTATAAATGTCATTCTCTCCTTCCTTCGTACTCAAATGTTGGTAAAGATCCTCGTATGCTCTACCCTTTGCCACACTTACAGCTCGCTTTTTAGTCTTCTTTGTCACCTTATACTTTTCTATGTTGTCCACACTTCTGTCATGATACAAGCATTTATAGTATTCTTTCTTCTCTTTAATAGCCCTTTGGACTTCTCTCATTCCACCACCAAGTATCTTTAGCCTCGCCTCCACTTTCTTTGGTTACTCCACACACCTATGAAGCCACCTTCCGAATGTTGGTTGCCATCTTCTCCCACATGTTGTTTATATCATCTTCTTTCTTCCAAGAGCCCTCTTTGATAACACTTTCCCTGAATATCTCTGACGTCTCTCCTTTCAGTTTCCACCACTTTGTTCTTTCAATCTTAGCTTGTTTATCCCTACGGGCACGCACCTGAAAACAAAAGTTTGCCACCAAAAGCTTATGTTGAGAAACAACACACTCCCCTGCTATCACCTTGCAACCCAAGTATGCTCGTTTGTCCTTTCTTCTTGCGAGGACAAAGTCAATCTGGCTAGAGTGTTGTCCGCTACTGATGGTCACTAGATGAGATTCTCTTTTTCTAAAGAAAGTATTGGCTATCATCAGGACAAAAGCTACCGCGAAGTCCAGAACTTCCTCCCCCTCCTGATTCCTACTACCATACCCAAAACCTTCATGAACTGCCTCGAAACCTGCGCTTGTAGTACCTACATGCCCATTAAGATCTCCTCCTATAAAAAGCTTCTCACTACTAGGTACAGCTCTAATCAGGCCATCTAAGTCTTTCCAGAACTGTCTCTTAGCACTTTCGTCGAGGCCTACTTGAGGGGCATACGCACTAATTACGTTCAAGACCATATCACCAACAACAAGCTTGATTAAGATAATCCTATCTCCTTGTCTTCTCATTCCCACTACACCATTCTTGAGGCTCTTATCAATCAAAACTCCTACTATATTTCTATTCGCGACTGTACCTGTGTACCAAAGCTTGAAACCTGTATTGTCCACCTCCATCGCCTTCTAACTCTTCCATTTAGTCTATTGAATGCATAATATATTTACACGTCTCCTAGTCGTGGTATCAACTAATTCTCTTAACTTACCTGTAAGCGACCCTACATTCCAACTACCTAAACGGATCCTAGTTGATTCGACTAGGTTCCTTACCCATCGCACCCGTTGACTCAGATGTGAAGACCCTTGCTCATTTTTCACTACACCGGGCGCCGATGTAGCGCGCCACTAAGGAAGCAACGATCCGATCCTTGCTCACTTGACACCATGTCCAGATCGCGACACGGCACGTCACCAAGGGGGTGCCGACCCGGCCCTTGCCCATTTAACACCATACCCGGGTTCCAATATGGCGCGTCGCTAAGAGGGTTACGCCCCAACGGTTTTCTTTTGGGTTTCATCTCCATTAGAATGACTAGATTTAACGTTGGCTCGCTACGTCTATCATAACCCTCCTTTACCAGGGCTTGAGACCTGCTATGTTTAGACAACATAGGCAGAGTTGTTCTCACCATTGAATAATTTATCAAAATACTCTTGCCATCTATGACTGATCTCATCCTCCTTCACCAAGAGCTGCTCCCTCTCATCCTTTATGCACTTGACTTGGTTGAAGTCCCTTGTCTTCCTATCGTGAGCCATAGCCATCGTATAAATGTCATTCTCTCCTTCCTTCGTACTCAAACATCGGTAAAGGTTCTCATAGGCCCGCCCCTTTGCCTCACTCACCGCTCGTTTTGCAGTCTTCTTTGCCACCTTGTACTTCTCTATGTTGTTTGCACACCTGTCATGATACAAGCGCTTATAGCACTCCTTCTTTTCCTTAATAGCCTTTTGCACATCTTTATTCCACCATCAAGTGTCTTTCGAGTCGCATCCGCTCCCTTTGGTCACTCCAAGCACCTCTGAAGCAACCTTTCGAACGTATGTTGCCATCTTCTCCCACATGCTGTTTGCATCGCCTTCATCATTCCAAGAGCCCTCTTCAATGACATTTTTCTTAAAGACCTTTGATGCCTCCTCTTCTAATTTCCACCACTTCGTTCTTGCAACCCTAGCTTGTTTGTTTCCATGAGCTTGCACCAGAAAGCGGAAGTCAGCCACCACCAGCTTGTGTTGAACGACCACACATTCTCCAGGTATCACCTTACAGTCCACGCATGTTCGTTTATCCCTCCTTGTAAGGACAAAGTCGATTTGACTAGAGTACTGACCGCTACTAAAGTTCATTAAATGGGACTGTCTCTTACGGAAGAAAGTGTTAGCTATCATCAGATTAAAAGCTATGGCGGAGTCTAAGACTTCCTCTCCCTCCTGGTTTCTACTACCATATCCGAAACCCCTATGAACCGTCTCAAAACCTGCACTTGATCTACCTATATGGCCAGATCACCTCCTATAAAGAGCTTATCGCTACTAGGGACAGCTCTAACCAAGCGATCTAAGTCTTCTCAGAAAAGCCGCTTAGCACTCTCATCATGACCTACTGGGGGGCATACGCACTAATTACGTTTAAGACCATATCACTAATGACAAGTTTAACTAAGATGATCCTATCCCCTTGCCTTCTCACCTCCACCACACCATCCTTGAGGCTCTTATCAATTAAAACTCCTACTTCATTTTTATTTGAAGTTGTCCCTGTGTACCAGAGCTTGAAGCCGGTATTGTCCACCTCCTTCGCCTTCTGCCCCTTCCATTTAGTCTCTTGGACGCATAAAATATTTACACGCCTCCTAACCGCTGTGTCCACTAACTCTCTTAACTTAGCTGTAAGGGACCCTACATTCCAGCTATTTAAACGGATCCTAATTGGCTCGACTAGCTTCCTTACCCTTCGCACCCGCCGAGGCGGGTGTGAAGACAATTGCTCATTTTGCACCACACCCGGGCACCGATGTGGCGCGCCACTAAGGATGCGATGACCCGATCCTTGCTCACTTGACACCGTGTCCACATCGCGACACGGCGCGTCACGGGGGTGACGGCCCGGCCCTTGCTCATTTAACACCATACCCGGGTTCTGACATGGCGCGTCGCTAAGAGGGTTACGCCCCAACTGGAAAAAAATATTGATCCGCAAAGCTCGAACACACGATGTCATGAGTCCCAGAGAGCAGCCATACCACTGAGCTAACTCCACGTTTTTGTATGCTCTTTCGGCATGACAGTCCTGTTTGAAGTCATGATTTTGCATGCTGATAGGGTAGAGCAAGAGAAGCTGGAGAGATGAATAAGAGCCTATTAACTCTGGGACGTGTCATCACTGCGCTTGTGGAGCATTCAGTTCATGTGCCATACAGGTTATACACTGTACTTAGTTTTGATATGTAAGCTCATGGGCAGTTCGTTTTGTGCACGGGCAGTAATGCATACTCATATACTTTTATCAGGGATAGTAAACTCACCAGACTGCTAAGAGAATCATTAGGAGGCAAAGCCAAAACATGCATCATAGCAACAGTGTCTCCATCTGTCCATTTCCTGGAGGAAACACTGGTCACACTTGATTATGCTTCTCAAGCTAAAAGCATAAGAAACAAGCCGGAGGTGAAACTTCTATTCATGCATGGGTTTGAAACTTTCAATTTTCTCAAAACGCTTGTTAGAAACTTAACAACTATTGCAGGCAAATAAAAAAACATGCGAATCTGTTATGCTCAAGGACCTCTACCAAGAAATGGAAAGAATGAAGCAAGGTTCTCTGTTTCTCTCTATATTTTGCTGCATTGCTGACATTAGCATAGTATCTCATAAGTATATCGTCACTTATCAGATGTCAAAGCTGCAAGGGAAAAGAATGGAATCTACATCCCTCATGAAAGGTTCGTCCTAGACGAGGCAGAAAGAAAGGTATAAGTACGAGTGTACAACACCTCCATCACCAAAACCTTCAGAATTTCATTAAATATAGTTCTTATGCGACTTCTGTTTATTGATTTTTACTATTCTTAATCCGTTAATCGCATTGACTATTTATTGCAGAAAATGAAGGAAAAATTAGAAAATTTGGAGCTCACTCTTGAAAAGCAGAACAAAGTATATGCATATCCCCAAATCTGATTTAGCTGTATTTTTTTCAATAATTTCAAAGTTGAAGGGCGGGCCTGGTGCAAGCAGTAGAGTCTTACCGCCTGTGACCGGAAGGTCCCGGGTTCGAGTCGCGGTCTCCTCGCATTGTACAGGCGAGGGTAAGGCTTGCCACTGACACCCTTCCCAGACCCCGCACAGAGCGGGAGCTCTCTGCACTGGGTACGCCCTTCAAAGTTGAACTTACTCTTATACTTCTGATGATCTGGTAGGAAGTTGGAAAATTCAAAGGCTTGTACCAAGCAGAGCAGGAATGCCTCTTGGACTTGGAAAGTCAGAACAAAGATTTGAAGGTAAAGCACTTTGGATAACTTTCTTTTCATATTTTTTCTGAATAACACATACTTCCTTTTCATTTATTTGGATTTATTAGGGTCCTCACATTTTGTACATATCCTTATTTAGGTAAATCTTGAAACCTGGAAGAGAAAGTTTCTAGATCTTCAAGAAGTTCATTGCAGAGCTAACACATCGCTAAGGGAGAAGGACTTCATTATCTCAGATTTACTTCATTCTGGTATTTTTTTATCATAAGTAACTAAAGTAATTTCTAACTCAAAGAGTTTAATATATGTAAAACTCTTCCATCCATGGTCAATTGTTTTGCTGTTATCCATTATATTGTATAGAACACTTAATTCTGGAACGTGCAAAGGATTTGCGCAATACCTTGGAGAATGCATCCGGAGATACCACTGTACTTCTGAGTAAACTAGGTAATATATCTACTATGACTTGATTTAATCCAGTTTATCTTTCCTTCTACTGACTATGCATGTCATTCACAATTATTTATAGAAAGGCAATCAAAAACTGAAACGGAAAACAAAGGCTTGCTATCTGGTTTTCGGGCTGAATTGGATCATAGTCTTGGAGCTCTACATGCTACAGTCATTGGATCGGTTTGTGAACAGAGTAAAATTTTGGAGTCTATGAATGAACAAACAAAGCTATACTTTTCAGCCAGAAATGAGGTGCCGCTCGCCCACTCTTGAAATGCTATACTTCTATTATTGCTATCCCTACTAGCACACTAAAATAGCTACAACATACAATTGCTTCCAGTCGGAAAACCAATTGGAGAGAAGAATTGCAAGAGTCAAAGATATGTATGTCTCTGGGGTCCAATGCATGAAGGAGCTCGCTCTTACCATGAGACAGCAATCTATCATAGATTCCGAGCAGATGAGGCAGAACATATCTACTAATGCAATTGCTGTTGACAATGTATGGAATAACAGAAACTTTTGTTTGAATACAATCTAATGCAGAAAAACAGAGTGTTGAGTGCAATCTAATTATTCTCTGTATATGAACACTGCAGTTTCTAGCAATGATGGTTTCAGAAGCTGAACAAGTTCTAAACGATGTTCTGAAATCTACTTCGGAGCTCAAGGAACTATTAGCCTTTTCTACAAAACTACAAAACTCTGTATGTCTCCTTGATTTTGTTAGTTCATGTGCCTGTATGGAACATATTTAGCTAGACGCGTCAACTCACTCGTGTGATTTCTTTTAAAGGGATTGAAAAGGAGTCTTACTTCTGCACAAGACATGTCAAAGACATCAATTGATTTCTTTAAAGATATCAGTATACATGTGTCTCGGCTCATCACTCTTATGGAACAGAATCAAATGGAAAGGTCCTCCAAGCTTGTTAAATTTGAGAATGAGTTTAAGGTAGTTGATTTTAATATATGTGCTATACATTTCGTTTATGAACAAACTCTCTGATGGTTCGCCACTTTTTGACAGGAAACTTGTGTTAAAGACGAGCAAGCTGCTCTGAATAAGATTGCTGCAATTTTATCAGAGTTGACTGCCAAGAAAACTACAATGGTCAGATTATATATTGCATGAGCAAATAAAATGGTCTTAGTATGACTTCAGCTTTAACTGATGTATCTTTTAGCAGGTTTCATCATATATGGGACAGCTGAATGAGAGATACTGTCAAGAGCAGAAGCACCAGAAATTGGAGATGTCCAACCTACAACAGGTTTCAGATAATGGCAAAAATGCGTGTGTGGCTCATGTTGGAGTTATAGAGAGCCAGTTCCACGAGGATATGTCATCGCATGCTAAATTAAATGATCAAATGGAAGGCATCTTGCAGCAATGGTACCGATCTCACTTTACCTCAAACAACGTGCAGTTTGAATCAGCCGTTCATTCTTGAAGTACTTCTATTTCCATGATTTGTTTATGCTTAAGAGGCACTGTCCATTGCAGCTTGAAGAAAGGTAGCCATTCTGTATCTTACTGGTCACATGCACAATCATCTTTGCATGATCTTGGTAAGAGCTCAATCATGGAGGCTGACGATTTTATCGAGTAAGTTGTAATCATGTTTAGTAAAGTTATTATCATTGTTGATACTCTGAGCAGGGCTTCCAAGATGTCTTATCCGTTTCTTGTATGCAGGGAAAGGAGAAACAAAAATGAAAATATGTTCCAGGAAAGGCTTCTGCTTTCTTCACAGAATGATGCAGAGTTTCATGCCATTACATCTGATGTGTTGACTGCTTCCAAGAGTACGTATTTAACTTTGTGATCAATTTATTTTCTAAAAGAATGCATTTTCCTTATGTTTTCTTTGCTCATTTCCAGATTCCCTCTTACTGGATCATGAAACTAGCAAGATGATAGAAACCAACTCCACCACTTTCTCGAGCCATCAGGAATTCCTGAATGAAAAACACGGTGAAGGCGCAGAATCTATAAGAAACCTGACGAGTAACTGTCTTGAGAAGGACTACATGGTAAGCTCCGTGCATCTGTTTAGACTAGAAATGAAAAGGCAAAGTGTAAGGATATATAAGATAATACTACAAATTTTAGCTAAACAACACTGTACTAATGTTGTCTGGCTGTAAAGTGGCTATTTCCTCATTGCAACAGAATTATATCACCTTTATGTGCATGCTTAAGTGATGAAGTGAATATATTCAATGTAAACCACCTTTGTGTCACTATCATTTGATTATTTGTTATATCCATTGACCTAGCTATTGTTCACCCATCAGGCTAATAGTCCGGTTCGAAACCATCCAAGGGAACTACTGACCAGTGCAAACAGCTTGGAATCAATTGACAAACTAAGAGCTTCTCTGCCAGATCTGGTGGCAAAGTTCAGGTTCGAGAACAAGTTGGATGAAATGGACAAGGGGAAGCAATGCTCCGATCAAAGGACACGCACTCCAAGAAGTCCTCTAACGCCTGTCAATCAGTGAAGAATGTGTCAAATTCTGGGATGCTCAAACGTTGTAAAGACGGCAAGATATCTTGCCGATCTGTCACCACCTTAATTTAGTGTGCTCAGATTTTAGGATGCTGCATGCAAAGATTCTGATTATTTTTAGTTAAGACGGCCAAAAAAAAAATCGTTTTCTCTTTGTACTATGTAAAATCAACTTAATATTCTCAGTGTTGTGCTTTCCATTTCTGATCAATCCTGTGAGGAAAGTAGCACGAAATGTTGAATTTATTTCTCATTCCTGAATGTGCACATGGTGAGTCCAAAACCATAATAAGTATTAAAAGATTTGCTAACATGGTATGTATCTCGAGAATCCACCTGTTACTTTTGTACCGTGCTTTCCATTTTCTAACGCGAAATGTTGCAGTACTGAGCCCTTCCGTTGGTTCAGGCTATCTGGGCAGATGATCACATGAGGAAATCACAGGGAAGAGAATGATATGCAGAACGGCTCATAAATCATCTTGGGAAAGAGAAGGGTGAGGGAAAGGATAAGATGCAGGAAAACACAGAGGAGCAGGGTCTCGTGAGGGAAGATAACGTTTCATCGATCAGCGATGCAGAGGTCTGTTCCTCTTTTCACTTGTTTCAGCATTTTTCCTCTATTTCTCTTGAGAAATAAAAACTGCTTTCTGTGCACTCTGTTCTTCAAAATCGTGTTATGAACTGTTAGAGATGCAACCTAGATATATTATACGTTGCTTGGCGGTTCCGCAGTTGGCAACAATATTTCGGATATGATGATTGTTTCTAGATGTCTGCTCTTCGTAGAGGCATTGTGTATCTTTTGTAGTGTTGTACAATTTATCTAGTTAGATCAATGGATGTATCTTTGGCTAACTCTAACTGCAAACTTTTTTAGTGGTATGTTACCATATTGTCGAAATTACTAATGGATTTAGGGTTCTAAGAAACGTACGAATTTGACATTTGCAAAAGTATATCTTGCACATGACCACACGAGTCTAACAAAATGTTCATGCTACTAACATTACTGCAATTAAATATAGCAATGCCATTAGAAGGATTTTAATCTACTAAATAGCTTTGCCCTTGCTCGTTCTGTTGGCAGGAGCGCAGAGTTTTGGCGGAAGAGCTTGGCTGGGCCAGACTGGAGCGGCAAAAAATCCTCGCCCTGTCTGCGGAGGCTGATGATGCAATCTGGCATCTGGTCTCACTTGCACGGAGGAGGATGCAAGAAAGGGACGAGGCCAGGAACCAAGCGAGGATGCTGCTCGCGGACCTCCAGGCAAGAAACGCCCGGGTGATGGCGCTTCCTGGAACATCGTGCTCCAGAGTTGCACGGCCTGATGCGTTCGCCGCCACCGGCTACGAGCACAACCAGGCCCTTGCTCCTGCCGCGTTCAGGCCTCTGGGAAGTAGCAGTACGATGATGCTGGGGCAGCGTGCCCGTGCAGGAACTGGCTACTGCGCTGCGTCGTCCAGCGGCTTCGGCCACAGGAGCATCGGTTCGTCTCTGGACGCCTACGCTGTTCTGCCGTCTCTACTTGGCTTCGCTTCCTCGAGCCAGGATCACTTCGATCCTGACATGTTCCTGGTCGACGTCGCGGAATCGCCGCAAGATGTCGTTCCGGTTCCGGCCACTGCAGAGTCCAGCCAGGGGAGAAGCTCCGGCTCCGGCACGTATGGTCATATTTAGGCGGGCAGAAGGCCTTGCAGTGGAAAAGTGAATCATCAGCTCAAGCTGCTGCAAGTCGTGTCACGGGCCATGGTCATGCTCCCTAGATCCTAGGCCGGTGCCCTGTTAGTTGCTCGCAGGATCAAAAGTTTGAACAAGAGGTTATTACTACTTGCACGGTAAAACTTATAAGTTTGTTCATGTG
Source organism: Miscanthus lutarioriparius (assembly GCA_904845875.1). NCBI lineage: Eukaryota > Viridiplantae > Streptophyta > Magnoliopsida > Poales > Poaceae > Miscanthus > Miscanthus lutarioriparius. Next base: position 25,192,048 of record CAJGYO010000001.1, read on the forward strand.
TTGTGGATTTTTTTTATGGGTCAGGGGGGGGGAGGGGGGGCGAGGGGGGGCCAGAATTCCCTACATGAATATATTGCAATGGAGTGGTAATGTAAATTACCGCTTAAATAGGATACAACAGAGTACGCACACAACACAACAACAACAACAACACACGCGAGACAATGTGTTGTGGATTTGAATGGCGTCTAGTTTTTTTTTTCACTACAGCCTTTAAACGATCATCAGGTTAAACCTTTTTCACCTATCCAAGGGTTTCAGGGACCAACCTCCTTGCTGGCCTCCTGAACAGACTGCAACTGAGTATAGGACAGGATGTTTGTTTTTTCAGAGTAGAAAACTTTGTGCCGTGTTCAGAGTTCGGATCAGAATCTGGGTACGAAGTTGGACGGTTCCAAAGCTGGGCGGTTGCATGACCGGATACGCGTGGCGGCGTCAAGCGTCTTTGTTAATGTCTTCAACTTCCATGGAGATGGGGTATGAAGTACTTTTGGGACACCTTACTGGATGCTTTTTTTTCCCTCGAATACGCAAAAGAACTGGATGCGGATCTTGAGAGCGATGCACTGGGATGGCAGTACATCACTGGCTCTCTTCCTGATAGCCGATAGCTTGACCGCATTGACAACCCTCAGGTGCGCCTTGCGTGCAACTGTTAACTTCTGAATGAAATGCAGTAATTCAGTGATCAGAAATAGAACTGAATACCATTTAAAAAATAATACTGAATACTGATGCATTTTCATGTTCAATCCGATTCTCCAATGCCGGTTTGAAGGCTACAAGCTCGATCCGCATGGGAAGTATGTGCGACGGTGGATTCCTGAACTTACAAGGCTGCCGACAGAAATTGATACACCACCGACCCATGGGATGCACCTGTTTCCGTGCTGCAAGCGGCAGGAATTGAGTTGGGCTCCAACTAACTACCCCCTCACCATTGTTGAGCTAGACGCAGCCAAACTCAGGCCGCAAGAAGCTCCGTCTGAAATGTGCCAGCTGGAGGCAGCATCATGGGCCTCAATGAACAATGGAATGGAGGAAGGCCTCGGCGACCCATCAGAGGTTCCACCGATTGAGTTTCCTCAAGAATTACAGATGGAAATTCATTGGCAGCCAGTCCAGGCGACGACCAATGTCCCGGTAACTGCTAGGAGGCGCGAGGATCAGATGGTGCCTACCATGACGGCTTCACTGAACAGAGCTGAAACAGAAGTTTCTGCTGATCTGGGGAACGGTGAGGACAGCAGGGCAGAGGTTCCGTCCCAAGCACATTTCGGTCCTCGAGCTGAGAGGGAAGAAATGATCCAAAACACTGAAGACAACGCTTTTGCAACCAACGGCGTTCACCAGCCAGCCCAACATCTTTCAGCAGCCTCAGCACCGTAGGCGAGATGTTGTTGCTCCATCAGTATCAAAGGCTTCGAGTAATTGGACCGGGAGAGAAGGAAAGGAGCATCAGGCCATTCAGAAACTTTTGCTGCTGATGAAGCTGACGTTTCCAGTAGGAGTTATTACTTGGATAGACACCCGCAATCGCACCGACTGATGAACTGGAGTCAATTATCACAATCAGTAAGTTGCGTCGTTGCTGCACTTGCGTTGCACTTTTATTTGCAACTTTTTCATTATTATAATACGCATGCATTAGTACAATGCCGAACGCTTTTGTGTTTCCGTGCAGCGTAAGGCTACAATATTATTGTAAACAAACCTGACGTGATACATGGTCAATGTGAATAACATATCTCTGCCTAATACTAAAGACGCAAAATTTCTGCCAACTAAAATTTCGTCCAGCCCAATCACCAGTGAATCCAAACCTACTTGGACTCGCATTCGGCCCAAACTTACTCGGACTCGCATTCGGCCCACAACTCACTTCTCTCTCTAATCTGTCCACACCGCTGCTTGGCCAGACGCTCGTACTCCGGGTTCGCCGTCCTAGACACCGCCGCCGCCCCTGCTTCCCTCCGTCCGCATGCACCACCGCTTGCCCTAGCCTCCGCAGCGCCGCGTGCTCCCTCCCTCCGCACGTTGTGGCTCCTTTGTTCAGTGGCGAAGTTAGAGAAAATTAGAGGGTGGTGCACTTGTCTTGTGGTGCATAGACTTATGGTGAAATTTTAGAAGAAAAAAAAAACCATTATTTTCATAAATTTTGGGTGATGCATTTGTACCCACTAGCTTGTACCTAGCTTCGCCCCTGCTTTGTTGCCCATGTGCCGCTGCTCCACCCGCCGCAGCGCCGCGTGCTCCCTCCCTCCACACGTTGGCTGATGCCGTGTTTTCCGGAGAAGCCTCTGCCTTCGCCGTGGCCGAGTTCCATGATGCCACGGATGCCTCACCACACGACAAGTTGGAATCGAAACGAAGAACCATCTCGGATTAGAAAACAAACAGAAAAAATCATGTAACCGGCAAGCGGAGCTCATGCCTCGCTGAGTTGCTGGGGGAAAGGAGGCGCTCCACGCTCCACGCTCCACCACCCAGCCCACAGCCGACCCACTGAGCAGACCTCGCTTGTTGGACACGAGCTACCAGGAACCGGCAACGTCGTCCTGCGCTGCGACCCTCAGCTGCATGTGGCCCCGTTTCTTGGCTGGATGGTTTTTTTTAACAAGATTTTTTTTTTGTGTGAACAAGGTTGGCTGGATGGTTACCGTCGAGTTCCACCTTCTTTTGCTGGATCAGAGAAGGAAGTCCCAGAAGGCTAGAACTCGACAACGTTGACCCACAGGGGATTAGGGAAGATGGAGGTGGCAAATGAGGTTGATTGTGACTGGCGCTTCCAGCCTGATGGCGCTCCCGGTCCAATGGAAAGAGGCGAATAGGTTAGGTTGCTTGAGTTTGCAGGACAGAGCTTGGCCACATCTACTGGAGCAACAGAGAGATGGAGAGAGGCGCAGTCGTGAAGAGACTGAGATTACAGTAGTCTACAGGGCTGGATGAGATTTTGGTGTAGCTGAGGACTGGAGAGGAGCAGGAACGCCGAACGCTAGGGGCAGATGATATAGGAATTAGCAGCAGGTTAAGATGACATGAAAGCAGCCAACTACAAAAAAATCTTGTGGGTTCAGATGGCCACCGATGCACCGTCCATCCAGAGTAGTAATTGTATAGTAGACGTAATTCTCAATTTCCAATTAATATACCATTATTATGCCCCTGTCAATTTTTATCTATTTAAATTTTGGGTGACTATATATCTGACGACAGATTTAGCAACAAGAAATCTGTCAAATATTTGACAAATTAAAAGAGGACACGTAGGTCAGAAAAAAACGACAGACGCTATAAAGAAAATTCTGTCAGATTTGCATAACAAGGTTCAATACCAAACAAAAGACGCAAACAAAGACCTGAAACCCGCTATACACAAAATAGTCCAATATTCGGATGATGTCAGATCTGACAGTTATACATCTCTGTTCAAATTTATTCGTCATAAAGAAACTTATAGCAGTTCAAAATAGCAAAGGTGCATAATGGGCCTGTTCGGCTGAAATTATGCTGCTGGCTGCTGCTGAGAGTTTGAGACACAAAACACTTGACCAATACATAGTAGCAATGCCAAGACGGCAAGACGGGCAGCCCAACAGGCCCAACAAGGTTCAAACTCAGTGGTTCAAAATCCATCAGATTTGCATAAAAAGGGTGCAGTCTCTGTTCAAAATAGCCTTTGCCGGTCAGGTTTCTTAGATGAACAATGTAGTAGATTCTCCAGGCTCTCCTCTCAGTGCACGCCATGATGCAGAGTCTGCACGTTCAACAAACAAGCGCCATGAGAGAAAAACTTAGCGGTGTCTGCGTGAGAGAAGCAATCCGCAAACAGGGGCATGCGCACGCGCAGACACACAAATACCTGGAAGACGTGCGGCGTGTGGTCGGTGGCATGGCCGTGGTGATCATGCAGCCTCACCCCGTTCTTCCTCAGCTACTCCCTGACAAACTTGGTCATAGATGAAGGACGCGCCCCTGAACTGCGGCAGGACCAGCCACGCCACCAACAGCGGTTTCGCCTCGTACCACAGCGATATCCTGCGAAGGAAGGATAAGCAATGACCTTCACCTAAAAAAATGCAAAAACCCAAAGAACAGATCAAACGATTGCATAGGATCAACAAGCTGATAACTAAATATCACCAACCTACAAGAAGCAGCATACATGACACATCATGAGACACTGAACATAATGATATCCTCAAGATCACTTAGAAACAAATAAAAGTGACACTTCTATCAGAAAAAATAACAGAAAATTGGAACAAAAGAAGTTCAGCAACTAAAATCCGAACATAAACTGCTGCTCATCCCCCTACCACACCCACACAGACCACAAAAATGGTAAACCTGCTCAAAAACTTACAAAGGAAAAAAGAAAGGGGAAGAACCAAATAAGACACCCGTTCTAGAAATGAAAGCAAATTAATTGACCAAAATCAAACAAAACCAAAGGTAATTAGCTGACAAAAAATCACCATTAAAAAAATCAAATCAACTAAATAGACCATTACAAATATGAACATTATAGCTAAAAACTCAACTACACCTTCTATTGCTCCCTCACGAAAGAAATAGTCACCAAATCAATAACTGAACCAGTCAAATATATAAGTCACAGAAGAGACAAGTAGAAGTTTACCAATCTTCTAAGAGATAATTAGATGACAAAAAAATCAGCATTACAAAAATCAAATCAACTAAATTCACCATTACAACACATCAAATAGTGAACAAGTCAAATATACGTCAAAACATCAATGAACATCCCAGAAAAAACCAAAAGAACATACCAGAACAAAAAAAAAAGTAGAAAAACAGATCTGCACATCAATTGGCTTTGGGTACCTCTATCAGCAACAAACAAAAAAACCTAAAAAGAAACCCAAAAATAACTCAGAAACTAAAAAGAAAGAAAATAAACTTAAAAACACATCATCAACAAAAAAACTTGCATGTAAAGAAAAAACCAGAAAATCAGGTTTGCACATCACACACACAGCAACAAAAAGGCATCAATGGGGATAACAAAAAAGAAAAGGCCCAACAAACCCAATAAACAAATCTCCTGTTAGAGTATTTATTTCCTACCTATACATGCCGCCTCCTCCAGGCTGGCCTGGCCCTTTGGGCTACCCTGTATCCTCTATTTATATGTAACCCTCTTGTAATCTCCTCATTAAGTGAATCTAAGCCTGTTGGCATTCCTCTATCATGGTATCAGACTAATCACGTCTTCGGCCTTTCACCTCCCGCCCACCCCTACGCTTCGCCCCCATCCCCTCATCCCCCACGCCGCCTCGCCTTGACGGTTCTGTGCCGATGGCCCCGATGGCCCCTCCGTTTGCGCGCCCCTCGTGGCTCAACCTCCGGCGCCTCGGCAGCTTCCACCGTGACAAAGCCCTCGCCGCCGCCAAGACGCTGGAAGAGGAGGCCATCTCCTTGCGCATCACCAACTCCGAGCGCAGTCAGCGACTCTAGGAGGAGGCTGACCTTCTCAAGTCAGCCGCCGCTACCCAGGAACGCGTCCATGCCGCCGCCGCCCTCCGTGAGCGTCTTCGCACGGAATCCCTCCGGGACGACGACACCGTGGACGGCGATGACGACCGCTCCGAAGTTGCGGCCATTGCTCATCTGCACAGCCAGGCCGCCGCTGTCCAGAACATCAAGAACTTGATCCCCATCGTTCTTGATCTGCAGTCTTCCAACTACTCCAAGTGGCGCGGCTACGTCCTTCTCATCCTCGGCCGATTCGCTTTGAAGGACCACGTCCTCAGTGACGATTCCCGCTTCGCCGACCCGACATGGTCGCGCATAGACTATGTGGTCGTCTCCTGGCTCTTCAACACCATCTCCTCCGACCTCCTGGACGTCATCCACGAGCGTGACGCATCACTGCTCGGGCGGCCTGGCTCGGGATCGAACAGCAGTTCCTAAACAATCGTGAGTCCCACGCCATGCTTCTCGACGCCGAGTTTCGCACCCTCTCCCAGGGCACCCTCTCCATCGACGATTACTGCCACAAGATGAAGAGTATGGCTGATGCCCTTGCCGATCTTGGCGAGCCCATCACCGACCGTACTCTTGTGCTGAATGTTCTGCGTGGCCTCAACGAGCGCTTCCAATTCATGTCGCAGCTCATCACCCGTCGGCGGCCGTTCCCTTCGTTCTGCTGACGTCCACGCCGACCTACGCCTGGCCGAGCTCAACATGGCGCCTCCCTCGGCTCTCATCGCCTCTTCGTCCAGCAAGCCGCCTGCCTCCTCGTCGACACCTGGGCCTGCATCCCCGCGCCCTCCACAGGCCGTCGGGGGGGTGTCATCTGGCAGCAGCCGTGGCCGGCGTCGTCGCGGCGGCCGTGGCCAAGGCGGTTCGCACAGTGGCCCGCCAGGCGGATCGCAGTGGTCCTCCCTCCTCAACCCATGGACCGGGTCCATCCATATGTGGCCCGGGTCCGCCCCCAGTGGTCCTCGCGGTCCACCGCCTCGCGTCGGCCCGCCTTCGTCTCCGCAGCAAGCTCTGATGACGGGCATGCCTCTTCCTGGAGCATACTGTCCTCCGGCTCCTGCAGCGTACTACCAGGCGCCCACCCAGACATCCCCTTCTGCATGGTCACCATGGGATCCCCAGTCCCTCGCCAACGCCTTCAGCACCGTCACCCTCACCCCGCCACCAAGTTCCTCGGACTGGGTTGTCGACTCGGGCGCCACTTCTCACATTGCTTCCAACCCTGGTATGGTCACCATGTCGCCATCCTCCTCTTTTCCTTCCTCCATTGTGGTGGGCAATGGTGCCACCTTACCGGTCGTTGGCACCGGCTACTCTACTCTTCCTGGTCCCTTTCATCTCAACAATGTTCTTATAGCCCCTGACATCATTAAAAACCTTCTTTCTGTTCAACAGTTCACCTCTGATAATCTCGTTTCTATTGAGTTTGACCCTCTTGGTGTTTCTGTGAAGGATCTCCGTACCAGGAACGTCCTCCTTCGGTGTAACAGCTCAGGCCCCTCTACACCCTGCAGCTCCCGTCGTCGCCCTCCGGTTCTTGCGCTCTTGTGGCCACTCCCTCCCCGGCTACTTGCATCGTCGCCTCAGCCACCCCGGCAAGGCAACTCTTCAGAGCCTCGCCCAGTCTTCTTCGATTATCTGCAGCAAGCCTGATGATGACTCCCTCTGCCATGCTTGTCAGCTTGGGCGCCATGTCCGCTTACCCTTTACTAGTTCCTTGTCGAGAGCACCTCATAATTTCGATTTGATCCATTGTGATCTGTGGACATCCCCAATTATCAGTGTATCCGGATTTAAATATTATCTAGTTATTATTGATGATTGCTCTCATTTTCTTTGGACTTTTCATCTTCGCTTAAAGTCTGACACTTTTTCTGTCCTCTCTAATTTTTTCGCCTATGTGCTCACTCAGTTTGGTTGCACCATCAAATCCGTGCAATGTGACAACGGCCGTGAGTTTGACAACTCTGCGTCTTGTGCTTTCTTTCTTGCTAAAAGTGTTTCTCTCCGCATGTCTTGCCCCTATACCTCGCAGCAAAATGGCAAAGCCGAGCGCATGCTTCGTACCACCAACAATGTCACCCGCACCTTGCTCTTCCAAGCTTCCATGCCCCCCTCCTATTGGGCTGATGCCCTTGCCACTGCCACCCACATCATCAATCGCCTCCCCACCAAGACTCTAAACATGAGCACCCCTTTCTTCGCGCTCTATGGCACTCATCCTTCCTATCATGACCTCCGGACCTTTGGGTGCACTTGTTACCCCAACCTCACCGCCACCCTCCTCACAAACTCGCCCCGCGTTCTTCTCTGTGCATTTTCATTGGCTATTCTCCCGATCACAAGGGCTACAGGTGCCTCGACCTCGCCACCAACCGTGTCATCATCTCTCGCCACGTTGTTTTCGACGAAACAACGTTTCCTTTCTCCCTTCGTCGGCCCTCACCACCTACACACGAGCTTGATTTTCTAACTGATGACGAACCCCGTCAATCTCTTTTCTACCTGCAGGTATACCTGGGGGCGCAGGCTCCCTGCCAGCGCCTGCGCCTCTGCGTGCCCCCTCCCAGCCTGTGCCATCGGTCACTCCGGTGCCGGGACTGGGCACGCCGGCGTCTAGGCCACCTCCGCCGGGTTTCACCGTGCCCCGGTCGTCGTGCGCGCTCGGTTCGCCCAGCACACCGGCGTCAGTCTCCCCACTGGCTTTCTGCGCCGGCGGCGCCCCCTCTGCAGACGTCCCACCCCGGCAGCGCCGCGCATGCCATGGCTTCCAGTCTGGCAGGCCCGCGCGTCCGCCCTGCCGGCGTCCACGACGCCCCCTGTGCAGGCGCCCCCGGCATCCTACTTCGACAAGCCGCCCATCGTCCATGTCTACACCCGGCGTGCCCCGGCACCCAGCTCGCCGCCTGAGCCCCTCGCTGGGGCTCCTCCTCGACGCTCCGGCATCATTCCCTCTCCACCGCGCTATGTCAAGAGTGGTCCTCCGCTTCCGGCAGGCGTTGTTCCCATCTCGCCCGTCGCCAATTCTCATAGCATGGCGACCCGTGGGAAATCTGGGTACCAACAGCCTCGTCTCGCTCTGCACACCGAGGCCCTGTCCCCGCTACCGCGGTCCTGTCGTGACGCTCTTACCAATCACCATTGGCGTCGGGCTATGGAAGAAGAATATGCTGCTCTCTTGGACAACCACACTTGGGATCTCGTCCCTCGCCCTGCCAAGGCGAATGTGGTCATCGGCAAATGGATTTTCAAACACAAGTTTCATGTTGATGGCTCTATGGACAGATACAAGGCTCGATGGGTGCTTCGCGGGTTTACACAGCGCCCCGGTGTTGATTACGATGAAACCTTCACCACATCGTCAAGCGATTCTTTATTCGCACCGTCCTCACTCGCTCACTCTCGGATCGGCCGATCCATCAACTTGATGTGAAGAACGCTTTCCTTCACGGGACATTGTCGAGAACGGTGTCGCTTCTCTCCAGCCTTGGTTTTGCCGATCCCGCTCTTCCGAACACGTCTGCAGGCTCAACAAGTCCTCTACGATTTGAAGCGAGCACCGCATGAGCATGGTACTGACCGGTTTGCTTCTTATCCGCTCTCTCTCTGGGTTTCACTTTGAAGCCAAGTCCGACACCTCCCTTTTCATCTATCACCGCTGCACCGAGGCGTCTACTTGCTCTATATGTGGATGATATTGTTGTTACTGACCTCCTCTCACCGCTCTTATACCGGGTGATTGATGCAATCAAGAAGGAATTTGCCATGAAGGATCTTGGTTCCTCGCACCATTTTCTTGGCGTGGCGATTCCAATGATGATGTATGAGGACACTCTACTTTCTCTCACAGCGTCAGTACACTCTAGACATTCTTGCTCGCCATGGCATGAGCAACTACAAGCCTTGTTCCACCCCTGTTGACACTTGTGCCAAAGTCTCTGCTGATGCTAGCCCCTCTTTTGATGATCCTACAGCATATCGCAGCCTTGTAGGTGCTCTCCAGTACCTAACTTTCACCCGCCCGACATCGCGTCTGTTTGTTCAACAAGTCCGCCTGCACATGCATGATCCCCGGGAAGTTCATCTTGTTGCTGCCAAGCGGATTCTTCGCTACCTTCAGGGCACTATCGACTTTGGTCTTGTCATTCACCGCTCTGCCCCAACTCAGCTCATCGTCTACACCGAGCGTTGGACTGGTCGGTCGCGCCGACACTCCGCCGTTCCACCTCCGGCTATTGTCTTCCTCGGTGGCAACCTCATCTCTGGTCGTCAAGCGCCAATTGCTGTTTGCTTTATCGGCCGAGCGCCGAGGCGAATCTGCGTCTTGATTGTTAACGGCGTCGCCGAAGCCTCCTGGCTGCGGCAACTTCTGCAGGAGCTGCGTCACCCTCTGGATTATGCCTGCCTCGTCTACTGCGACAACGTCAGCGCCGTCTACCTCTCCACCAACCCCGTTCAGCATCAGCGTACCAAGCACGTGAAAATCGACCTTCACTTCGTCCGGGAACGGGTTGCCCTTGGGTCTGTCCGTATGCTTCACGTTCCCACCACGTCGCAGTTCGCCGATGTCTTCACCAAGGGTCTTCCTTCTTCTGTTTTTATGGATTTTCGCTCGAGTCTGAACGTTCGTTCTAACAACATTCCGACTGCGGGGCGGTGTTAGAGTATTTATTTCCTACCTGTACATGCCGCCTCCTCCAGGCTGGCCTGGCCCTTTGGGCTACCCTGTATCCTCTATTTATATGTAACCTTCTTGTAATCTCCTCATTAAGTGAATCTAAGCCTGTTGGCATTCCTATATCATCTCCCACACCCAAAAAAGTGAAGCCTAACATAAGGCCCACAAAAAAAAGCCCATAAAATTAACAGCACATCATCACCACAAAAGACTTGCAACTCTAGAAAATCAGATCTGCACATCACACGCAAACACACAGCCAAAACAAAACATCCTGCAGCTGCAACAAAAAAAAAGAGGGCGTACCCAGTGCAGAGAGCTCCCGCTCTGTATGGGTCTCGAGAGAAAAGGTGTCATGGCAAGCCTTACCTCGCGCTTTGTGCAATGCGATGAGACCATGACTCGAACCGGGACCTTCCGGTCCAAAGTGAAGACTCTACCGCTTGCACCAGCCCGCCCTTCATTTTTTTTTTTCTCGAACATGACTGTTTATTAATTTTAATGGGGCGAAGCGTAATTGAGTTGCCGGAGGACTTAACAGAGTCTATTTTTCCCAAGGGATAGAAAATAGCGAGCAAGATGGAACATAATACATCGGCTTTGAAGAGAGGCAGGTTAAATGGAATTCGCATTAGATAGCATTTGCTCAACTAGAAATAATCGAACAATGGCTAGAAGCGAGGTTGCAAGCCGGATAGGAAAAATAGAAAACACGAGTTCTACATATGAGGAGAATTTAACTTTTCTTATACAACTCTGTTAACCTTTCAATTGATATTAACCAAAAGGCATTGAAGTACCCAGAGCTGTGATTTATTGTTGGGGTGTAATCTAAGCATGAAACAATCATCTCATTGGTTGCTTTTCTCTAAATCTTGATCATTCGTCACCTTAAGCCCTTAACAATGTCAGTATCAGTGAAGACTTCAATAGTGGTAGCATTTCCTTTGAAGTACTGGCCTATGTAGCTAGTTTCATATCAAAACCTTCTAGGCTCCTAAATCCCTATGAAGAAGTGTTTGATTAATAATGGACATAATTGTAAAATCAAGAAGTGCACTTAACCAACTACCAAATTAATGAAAAAGAAGACAAAAATGATGGTTGATGAAAACGAAAGGAAGAAATAAGAAACCTAACATTTCATACATATGTCTGCTTTCTTTCAGAATCCAACAGGATGTCACTGGGATGGATACTTCATCTCATTACAGTACTTCAACATGTATCCTGTGCAAGTCTAAAGACTAAAAAAAATACTAGAACCTGATCTATCATTGAGCCAGAATAGGAAAATCAGAATTGTTATGGAAACCACACATGCATCATCCCATCCATATTAGATGTGTACAAGTCATAGTCAAATAGATTGGTTTTTGTTGGAAGACCAAGAATTATTAGTATCTAAAGGAAGTATAAGAGTTTTTTTAATAATAATAAGGAAAAGAAGTATAAGAGTTAGAATGGATTTGCTAGTCTGTGATGTGTAGTTAGCAGGAGCCTAGAAACTATGATGGCATAATGAGGGGTTCCGCATAGGGATCAATCAACTAAAGGGCTTCACCTATAAAATTGGTATCATCATAGCCTCTTCTCGACAGGAGAAGCCCAAAGATCAGAGGGTGATCTGACCTTGTCTCACTATGGTCATCTGGTACCGTATTAATCCTGAACTGACAGCTGAGTGTTAAGACTCAGACCACACAGGCACAACATATGGAGATACACAGATCATTAAGGCAAAAGGAAAGGGAGCTACCATCCACTGTCTGTGTTCAGCTCTAGTTTGCAATATTGGGGAATGGGGATAATGTAGAGCAGGAAACAGTACATTTTACATTTAATTTAGCAGGGCTCGGAGTCACTAATCTTCCTACTGGTCCATTCATATCACACAATTTATATCCATATATGGTCCACGAACATGAAGACCCATACGCCAAATTTCCTTGTTCAATTCCATTAAGGATGGTGGTTAGCAGGGGGAAAAAACAGGTACCACAGGGACGCAAGCACGGGTTGCTGGGATACAATTTTTAGCATGCTGTACAGATTACAGATGCATCTAACACAACTATATTAGCTACTGGCATACTTCACACACAACTGCGCTGTCAGTTCAATTTTAAAGCGCTATACTGCACCCACAGATCCATCAATAGCACTCCCATGCCACTGTCAGTACTATAACTAGGTCTACAGGCTCATCGATCAGGTCGCAAATTCAAAACCCAGCTATGCATTACATCATAGTATCATAAATAGCGCGCGTATTGTCTTATGCTGCCACCACAGTAGAGATCCTCAAAATTTCTGACGCTAATCGATCTAGCACACTAGCCAATACAACTAAGCACAAACTAATGGACACCACAAACAAATGGAGGTACCGCTTCTATAATAAAAGCCTCGTTACCGGTCGCGTTGTGTGGTGCTGTGCTTTGCAGGTGCTCGCAGATACCTTCGCGGGGTTCGGTTTTGTTCTTGGCACAATCGGAAGCGCCTGCGCCTATTTCCTTAGCTGCTCTGAAATAGCCCCGCCCCGGCACGCCGGTTTCCTTGGACAACCTGAACTAGCCGCCCCCAGCCACAACACCCTCTTCACACACTTCAAATCACAGACAGAAATTGACGCACCTTTTGGTGGATGTCGAATCGCGTCCAATGTTCGCCGCACGGTAATGGCCGGCCTGATTGGGGCCGAGAAGATTAGACCGCGGCTGCCGGGCTGCCGGCTGGGGTTTGCCGTTGCCCCATGGCCTCCGCCTCCGCAACGAGATGGGGGAAAGATGAGGCGAGAACGCGGTTATGTGGAATGCAAATCGTTCCGCTGAGTCGCTGACGGACAGGGCCCGCACGGTAACGCGACGGTTGGGGCTAAAACGTGACCATCGGTATCTGGCAAACGTCCATATTGAACTCTCCGTCCAAATTATAGATCGTTTTTAGATTTTTTTTTATAGGTAATTATGCACCTATATATACACTATCTTTGTATATATGAAAAGCCAAAATGATCTATAATTAAAACCGAAATAATATATATCTTAAAAAGCACCATTGTGCAATGCGAGGAGACCGCGACTCAAACCCGGGATCTTCCGGTCACAGGCGGTAAGACTACCACTTGCACCAGGCCCGCCCTTCATCCTGCAGCTGCAACACTCCAATCAATTATCTATCCATGCAACTCCCGATAAAAACAAACACACAATATCAAAGACACACACAAACACAAACACAAACACCCACCCACACACACACCCACCCACACGCACACACACACACATCAATGGGCATAAGAAAAAAATCCAACAAATAGCTACAACTGATACAGCTACAAAAGTTCACATGCAGAAAAACAAACTCATATAACCTACAGGGCACGACTAAATCCAAAAACCATCATAGAGAATAATGCCACAGCTCCAGACAACAACTTCAGGACTAGCATATAGTTTACCTACAAAAAAGATACAGGTAGCAAACACATCAAAGCTAGCAAACAACTCTGAAAATAACAGCTAAAAAATTAATCTCAACTACGCCCTCTATTGCTCCCTCACAAATCAAATAATCACCACATCTATAACTCAGCAACTACAACAACAGCAGTAGCAGCCCAATCAGCAGCAGCAACTAAAAGGGCGTACCCAATGCAGAGAGCTCCCGCTCTGTACGGGGTCTGGGGAAAAGTGTTAGTGGCAAGCCTTACTATCGGGTTCATAAACCCGGGGTCCCTCGGGGACAGGCTTCGACGCCCGGGCTCGGCCCAGGAGACCAGCCTGTAGCTCATGGGCCGGCCCAAAAAGTCTACAAAACAACAGGCCGGGGGGACAGACCGGTCGCCGACCGGAGGGTCCACCGAAAGAATGAACGCCCGCTCGACAACTTCTTCGGCCCACCTCTCAGACCGGAGCGCTCGCCTTGGGCGCCGGCCGCCTCCAGGCGGACTCCCCGATCAGAAGGCCTAGCCCAAAACGCTGCTTCCTACTCCGACTCCGCGTCTCTGACCGAGGGCTCGTAGGAAGCTGCTTACCGCTCTTCTCCGACTAGCACGGCCAGTACCGACTGGAGCCATCCGACCAGGGATTCTCACTCGGAAGGGACCAGGGGCGAACGGAGAAAGCAGCGCACAAAGTCAAAACACGGTACTGGGACCATACCCTGTACGCCTGCGGGAACAGTGCTCCACAACCGACCTGACACAAGCAGTATGGGAGGTTCCGACATTTGTGTCTACAGTATTATAGGCGCCGACATTTATGTCTACAGTATTGTAGGCGCCGTTGGGGCTCCCATACGGCAAAAAGGCCCCCCACATGCCTCTGGGCATCGATAGTGGGCACCAGGATTCACCACACGTGGTGGGGCTCCTCATATACTAATAGCATTTCACAGGTACCGACGTCCACCCTTCCTGAAGAAGCCAACGCAACCCCCCATGTACACCTGACATTCTACAGCGACATCAACAGTGTTATGCGTGCCAACCATCATCATTACCCTCGCTCGGCGTTGGCAACAAGACTTAGAAACTCTCTCCCTCTCACCTATAAAGCCATCCCCATTATCTATAAAAGGGGATGCGCTCCCTCCAACAAAGGGAGATCGATTTTCCAGAGGTCCACTTCTTCAAGCTCAGGCTCACTAGATCAATAGCTAAGAAACCCCTCAAGCACACGCTTGAACACCTAGCTCATAGTGGAGTTCCGGTCGCCCTCGGCCCTTTCGGTCGGACCCGACCGGGCCTCTCGTACACCCCTCCTTTCTCCTTCTCGTTTGTAACCCCACTACAGACATCGAGCACCTGGGCTCAGGAATAAAGTCACCAACAGACCCACACTAGACGTAGGACACGTTGCCCGAACCAGTCTCAATCCTGTGTCATTGAGTGCTAGGCCACCTCCGATCACAACGTACAGCAAAACTACAAATATTCACTAGTTGGTCACTTTCTGTACCGATAGTTAACGCCGTCCGTGGAGAAGACGTTGTACGTTCAACACTTTTTGGTCATCGGATGGCCCATTTTTCTGCCACCCCCACCGTGGCGGGCTCGGGCGAGACGATTCGCCTCGGCTCACTGGAGTATCCCGCACTCTCGCCTGCGGGGATGCAGGTTCCACTCGTTTTCGAGCCATCCCAGGCCTTCCTCTTCGGAAGCCTGGACTTCGTCGCCGACCGGCTCGGCGTACTCCACCTCCGCGAGGAGACTCGCGACCCGGCACCCGTCGGAGAGACGTTCTACACCGACTCCGGGACGCGCGACCTCAACGGCACGGCATCTGCGCTTCATTCCGAGCAAACTCTCTGCTCAAACCCCGTTGTGAGTAATATACATGTCGTTCTTTACTTACTACATTCTATCTTCCGCCAAGTACCCGAAGGGCTGCCGTCATTCCCGTCACGGCCACCGTATGGCCGGCTCCCCTACGGGCTCGTGTCTCCCGCGGACGCGTACGCCCGGGGCTCCAAAAGATTATGGCGTCGCCTCCTCCCACGTCCGAGTTCGTGGGGATGGCGAGCTACGGTCCCACCTGTTTCCTCGACATCATGGACAACGACGTCAGGACTGACGGCTCCAGCATCGGCGACGTGGCACCCAGCCACTGTCCGTCCCGGGAGTGCGCCATGCCGGACGCTCCGGAACAGCCACCAAGGGCAACGGAGTCCTCATGGACTCACGCCTCTCCGGGCCCTCATACGGAGACCTCCGAGCTCACACGCGAGCACGAGGAGGAACTACAACGGCAGTGCCGCATCAGCCACCAACCGTGCCAGCGCGCTCGGCGTGCTACGCTGCGCCCCGAGCGCGCGGACCGGCGAACGGCGCTCGGGGTCGCCCCCGTCAGGTCCAGCGCAACAACCCGGGTAGAGGGACCGATCCCCCACAGTTCGCTTGGGCCAGTCAGAACATTGCTGCCACGGCAATGCTCCTGCGCAGCCTGTCCGAGCCGAACGACCCTCGCGAACGGGCGATCCACCGGAACCTCCGGGCACTGGTGGAGACCGCCGCCGTTCAACAAGCGGAATGCTCTGTATCGCGACTCCGACTCGCGACCTCGCTCCCCGTCCGGGGAACGGGGACGCAGCAGATGGGGCACTACACCCTGTCAAGGCAACAACCGCTGAGCGCGACACATGAGGCCACAGCGTCGCCTCATCTTGACCTGACGACCGCTCCATACCAATCGCCTATCTACGCGCGGCTCGGACCGAACCGAGGGACATGCAGCGGCGACCGGAGTCCCAACACTGACGGCCCGGGACCACCGACCTTTGCCCAACTCCCCCAGCAAGAGCCATTCTTACCGCACTCCAACGGAGGCCACGGCAAAGGTAAGGCCAAGCGCCAGGATCAAGATGAGGGCCCCTCCACGCAGAGGGGAAAACAGAACATAAAGGATCGTCGCCGACCGGCTAACTCCGCGTCAGTCGCCGCGGCCGATCACCTGGGCACGCAGCCCCAGCAGAACCAATCGGGGCACTTCCGCAAGCTCATGGAGAGCCCGTGCACCAACCACAACTACCCCATCAACCATCTCTACAAGGACTGCCAGCTCCTCAAGCGCCTGCTGAGGTAGACTGGCAGGCAAGTAATGAAAAAGGCAAAAAAGCAGCAACAGAAGAAGGGGGCACATCGGGCGAGGATCCAGACGACTGAAACCTGAATTGATCCGACCGAACTGCCGACTGAAAGACAACAACGACGACGTTCTCTCCGAACGCTTGAAACAGCTATGTCGTTTTTTCCTTTCCCTAAGTTTCAGTCTTACCATTATTCACTAAACGTACGCACATGTAAGAGCACCACGACCCGAACGCTTTTTCAGCTCGGGGCGCTCGGGGGCTCCACTAGGGGGCTCTACTACCCCTCTGTTCTGTTTTTACTTTGAGTACTCTTTTACTTTTATATGGAAAAAACTCCTTCCTACCCGAACAAAAGGGCAGTCCGTTCTCTAATTTACCTTACGTAGCTTTGCCTTAAAACTTTCCGACCGATCGCACCCCACCTATTCCTACGGTTACGGCCAGCCGAGCCTCGCGGGCCACGCCCCGAGCTCACAAGGTTGCAGCCTACGGAACAAATGGGCAGGTACGAGAGGGAAGGAAGTAAGAAACAAAACTACGCTAAGGGAAAACTAAGGAACGAAAGGGAACAGACTTACCCAAACGGAGCAACACCATCACAAAAACAAAAACCGATTGCAGTCATTAAAACACACCACGAAACATTTTACACGGGGGCTCCACCACGAACTTAAAACTTTTTACGATTACTAACTACTTATGTTCTGCAAGCTATTAAACCGACCCGGCAGCATCTGCTGGCGGCGCGGCCGACGAAGGCGTAGGCTGCTCACTCTCCGGCGGCACGACGTCCGGCCCAACCGAGGCCGAGGCGACATTTCCCCCGAACCAGGCTCCGGGCTATCCGCAGGCTCAGAAGCATTCTCTCCACGCATGCTTCGGGCCATGTCTTGACGGTGAACGTCCATCACCCACTCGACGGAGACTTGCTCCGACACCGACCGCGCGTGCGGCAGCAAGCTCACCCCGATTGTTTGGATGTCCTCCGTGCTCAGACCCTCAGCATACCCACCGCAGATAGCGTCGAAGTCCAGGCTCGGGTGGTGCGTTGCCACTGAGGTCAGCACCCCCAACGCTCCATAAAATAGCCCGCTCCTGACAAGGTCCTTGACCGCGTCTGGGACCTCCGCTAGTTGGGCCGCGGGCGCGCTGGTACTTGGCACCAACGTGAAGATTTTCGAGACGACGAACCGGGCAGCATTGCGGATCTGGTCCAAATCCCCTTCAAGAGCACGTCGTCCTTCACGGGACTTGGCCAGCTCCTCGGCGTTTCGGCTGAAGCTCGCCTTGGACGCCTCCAGGTCTCGCTCCAGCGCCTTCATCTTCTCACCCAGCTCTAGAGGAAGGACGACAAACTCAGAAACAGGCTGAGGGAAAAATCAACACCACGAGAAAACAAAAAGGTACGCACCGGTGCGAGAGGCCTCAAGGGTGGAGAAGTCCTCCGCCTGCCGAGCCGCCTGCTCGCGCAGCCAGGCACTCGCGTCCTCCATCCCCATCACCTGGCTCCGAAGCGCGAGCACCTCCTGATCCGCCTCCGATCGGGCCCTCTGCTCCGCCTCCAGGGCCTTCTGTGCCCTCTCCAGGGTGGCCTGCTCCAGCTCAAGGGCCGCCAAGGCTTCTCGCAGCGCCACCTCGATGTTCGCCAGGGACGCTCGCACCCCCGCCTCAGCCTCCTCGTGATGAACCCTCTCCGCCTCGAGCCCTTGCTCGGCAGCGGTCGCCCGCTCCGCCACACGCTGTCCCTCCGCCCACGCCGCGGCCACCTCGGCCGTCTGGACCTGGGACTCGCGGTAGGCGGACTCCACCCGATGCTCAAGCTCGGCCATTCGGGCATGTTCCGCCCAGAGGAAGTGAGACTTGCGGGACGACACCTTCCTTATTTCCTGTGAAAAACAAGCATGCTAAAAACAACCGACAAAAGACTCAAAGGGTAATGGAGAGTACCAGAAACTCACCTCCACGGCGAGCTGCAGGTCGACCTCAACCAGCTGCCGAGCAAACTGGGCCTGCTTCCGGGCGCTCTCAAGCTTTGCGGATAGCTTGGTGAGCTCGGACATCGCGGCATGCCCTTGCCCCCCAAAAATGTCCCAGAGCTGGCGCTCCCAGGAATCCCGGAGGACGAACATCGCCTTCGACGGGTCCTCAGGAAAAGACCACTCTAGGTCGCCCTCTGATGGACCGCCGGAGGGCCCAGCCTCCGACTGGACCACCGCCAGCTCCCGCGGCGACACCTGCGGCTCCGCCGCAGTATCCGCCTCATCATCGGACGGAATCTCCACCACCTCGTTCCCACGGGACGCCACCGGGCGCCCCGACTCCGTTCCGGCCACACTCCCCTCCAGCGCCTTCGGCCCCGATGACAAGGGTAGGTCGTGCAGCCCACCACCCGTCGAGGCAGGGACCTCGTCCTCCCTCGTCTCTTCCGCCATGCCCGGGGGAGGGGCCACAAGAGTTACCTCCGTCACAACCCCCGCCGTCGGCACCGGGATCGCGGCCAGCAATGCCACCGCCGCTGTCACATCACCAGCAGCCGCCCCGGGGGGGCGTCGCCCTAGGAGCAAAGGCTTCGTCGCCGCCACCCTGCTGCCCCCTTCACTCACCGCCAGACGCTGCAGAGTGGGCCTCCAATCCTCCTGCATGGGGGTCGGGGCGATACTCAACCCTGGCATCCCCCAGCCGCTGACAAAAATCGTGGGTCAGCCACACTCCAAAAGAAAAAAGGGGAGACTCGACCAGCAAAAATCGGTGAGGCGACAAAAGGTAACATATCGGGTGGCTAGTGGCACGACCCGGAAGGCAGACTCCGACGACCATGGACCTGCAGGGTGAGGAACACCCCCAGGCTGCGACCCGTGCCCCCTCGCTTCAGACGGGGTCGGAACCGACCCGACCGGCGCCTGCCCGGCCTGCGAATCGCTACGACCCCTGGCTCGGGACTCCCCGACTGGAGCAGCGGGCGGGGCGTCCTCCGACTACAAGTCGCGTACCGACCGAGCGCCAGTCTGCCCCTCAGACCGCCCGGACTGCTCGACCGCGGACGCGGCAGGCAAAGCCTCCTCCGGCTGCAAGTCCGGCGTTGGCACCGGCTCAGTCGCCGCGCGAGCGCCCGTCTGCCCCTCAGACCGCCTGGCTCACCCAGGCGCGTCTGCCGCAGGCGGCGATGGGACCTGCGGCACCACCGAGGGGCGCGGTGACCGTGTCCGCTTCAACGCTCGCTCGCCAACGGTGTCCGCGCTCGCCGCACGCTTCCGAGAAGCAAGAACCTCCACGCGCCCCGCGGCCTCCTGCTTCTCACCAACGGATGTCGCCGCGGGGTCGCGACGCACCACCGAGGTCACAACGACCTCCCGACCCTCCTCCTCGTCGGAGAAGACCATGTCATCTAGGTCCGTAGGATCGTCCGACGCGAGTTCCGACTCGACGTCGCTCCTACGTTCCCCGGCCTTCACGCGCCGGGCGACCTCCTTCCTCTCTTCCTTTCGCTGGACCTCCTGGGTCCTCTTCTTCTTCCGAGCGTCGGCCGCCTCCTTCTAGGCGGCCTGCCGGGCCCGGCCCTCCGGACCCTTGGGAAGGTGCGGTCGGGACTTGTACCTCCCGAGCCCCTACGGAATGATAGAACCAAAATCAGAGGAAAGGGAAGGGAGCAGAGAAAGAGCACGAACAAAGAACATACCAGCATGGGCACGATCGAGGCATTGAACGGTATGGGCTTTCCCTCAACCGTCTCCCCGGGCCAAAGCTGCAGCACTCGGCCGATGCGGCTCCAGATCTCGTCGTCCGACAGATCCTCCGGCGACGTACGGTCCGGGTCCGACCGACCGCCGTACGTCCACATCGGGTGCGTCCTCTCCACCAGCGGCGCGACCCGGCGGCGGTAAAGGGTGTGGAACACCCGCACCCCGTCGAGGCCGCCCCTTACGAGCTTCCACATCTCCTCCTCGATGACCCCCACCTTGTGCTTCTCCGTATGGGCACAGCCCCACGACCAGCTCTTCTGCTTTACCGGCCTCCCACCGGTAAACACTGGAAACGGCGCCCCCACCAAATTCCGGATGTAAAACCACTCCCCATGCCATCCCCGGTTGGAGTCGCATGGGGTGTATGCGGGATACGAGCCTCCTCCCGCACGCGGCTTCCTCTGTAGGGCGAAGCCCCCGACCGACGCGATCTCGGTCGAGCTCCAGTCCGCCATAGTCCTCCCGAAGAAGAAAAGCCGGAAGAGGTCCGCGTGCGGCTCCATCTCGAGGAAGGCCTCGTAGACGGTGACAAAACCAGCGATGTGCAGCACCCCCGTCGGGTTGAGGTGCTGCAGCTCCAGGCGCCACTCGTTGAGGAGCCCGCGCAGGAACCAGTGCGTGGGATACCCTAGTCCACGCTCATGGAAAGTGAGGAAGGAGACCACCTCGTCGAGACGAGGCTGCGGGAACTCCTTCCTAGGGACCCTCTAGTGCGCCACCTCCTGCGGCGGCAGAAACCCCTTCTCGGCGAAAGACTCCAGCACCGAATTCCTCACGGTGGACGACCGCCAGTCCGACATTTCCGCCCCGGATCGCAAAAGGATCAGTGAGTTCTCTTCTTCTCCCTCACTCTCTCCTCCCTCCTTTCCTAGAAACCTTCGCAGCTCTCAAAGACGCTCTCGACGAGGAGGAAAAAGAATGGCGGTGGCGGCAGATGATGAACAGGCAAAAGAACGGAGCGAACAACCTCTCTCTTCTCCTACTTAAACGAAGGGGAGCAGCGGTTAGGAAAGGGCGTGCCGATCGGGAAGGCGAAACGGCTGGGCGAAAATCTCTCTTTTCCATTAAATGCAGACAAGACGTGCCCTGATCCGACGGGACGTGCCCAGTGCAGTGAAGCGGCTCCTAATCAGACGGGACGTGGCCTGGCCATGGCCCACCACTACCGCACGATCAACCACTACCACACGACGGGTGGCTTCCCGCCTCCCCAGGCCAGACCTAGGGAGACCAAAAACGAAATCTCCGTCGGGAGACCAACCGACCCCCGAGCCGATCGAGTCGCTCGGGGGAAACGCCAAGGCATAGGTAGGAAGCGAAGGGACGCCCCATGCGGGCCATGCCGACTCCGTCCCGAGCGACGAGCACGGGTCCCGGTCGGACGTCTCCGACTGAAGCGCTCCGAGCCCCGTCACTCCAGTCGCCGAGGTAAATACTATCAAAACCCCCCCTCTATTTCTTTAAAAACATTCATACATCCATACGCGCATTCATTCCATACGCCTGAACCCCCCGAACGGTTAGGGCATGAACCGCCCGGGGGCTCGGGAACTAAAGCATCGCACGTGCAGCGAAATGCATCAGAACGCTCCGTGTTGCGTCACAAAGCGGGGTTGCCTCATTCGATATGGGCAACCAACAGAGCCAGGGGAGAAAACCGTAGATGAGCACCATGCGGCCCTCGCCCGGTCCGGCAGACTGGGTCATCTCAACCTTCTCGTTCCATCCTGAACCTCTCGCCAGGCCCACAGAATCTCCATCGAAGGGGAGGCCGTTAGGCCACCCGGGTCGGTCTCTGGAACGACCTAGGCATCTGTCGGGTTACAGGTAAAGAAGTAGTGGAATGTCACAATAGGGCTACGCCGACCCCGTCACGAACGACGGACCCGGATTCCACTTGATCACACCCGTTAGCGAACTCACCGGGCTAGTCTTCGAGCCCGAGCGATCGGGACAGGCGACGAAACTCAGCCCCACGAAGGCCCGATAGGGCTCGGGGGCTCAAGATAAACGCCAAAGGACGGCGACCTCGAACTCGCCAGATCCACGACTCCGACTCGCCCGATCCCGCGGCGCGCACCGACGCCAGGGTCCGCGAGCATCACCTCGTCCGATCTTTAACCAACTAACTACGCTTCGGCTTCAGACGGCTTCACTGCGCTCCAAAAAATCTTAGGACCACGACCCCGAATTCGCGTCGACAGGATCTTTGACATCCGGCTACGGCTCCTAGGACCGCGACTCCTAAACTCGCGTAACGGCTTTAGATGGCTTCACTGTGCTCCAACAAGACCTGGGACCGCGACTCCTAAACTCGCGTAACGGCATCACTCAGGGTCCACGAGCTTCGGCTCGTCTGATTCCTGAACTAACTAAACTAACTCCCGCGATCCACGGCACACATCGACGCCTGGGTCCGTTCACGGTCCTACCTCGCTCGATCCCACGGCGCGCATCGACGCCTAAGATCAGTAAGCTCTGACATGACCGAGCCATCACCGTCCGTGGCACGCACCGACGCCAGCGGTTTCTCCGAACTAACATTCTCACCCGATCAACGGCACGCACCGACGCCGAGATCAGAAAGATTTGCCTCAAACCCTGCACCTAAAAAAACGCCTCGGCTACGCAATGACACCTTGATTAAACAAAACATTTCAAAACTAAACATACACACACACCCGCCGACACAATGCAAAAAATCCCCCAGCCGGTTCTGCCCGAACCGCCCGAGGGCTCGGGGGCTACACCCGCGAGTGCGCTCGCGCGCACCCGGCAGCAAGACAAAAATCTCCTAGACGATTCAGCTCAAATCACCTGGGGGCTCGGGGGCTCCTGTCGGGTTCATAAACCCGGGGTCCCTCGGGGACCGACTTCGACGCCCGGGCTCGGCCCAGGAGAACAGCCTGTCGCTCATGGGCCGGCCCAAAAAGTCTACAAAACAACAGGTCGGGGGGACAGACCGGTCGCCGACCGGATGGTCCACCGAAAGAACGAATGCTCGCTCGACAACTTCTTTGACCCACCTCTCCGACCAAAGCGCTCGCCTCGGGCGCCGGCCGCCTCTGGGCGGACTCCCCGATCGGAAGGCCTGACCCAAAACGCTGCTTCCTACTCCGACCCCGCGTCTCCGACCGGAGGCTCGTAGGAAGCTGCTTACCGCTCTTCTCCGACTAGCACGGCCAGTACCGACTGGAGCCATCCGACCGGGGATTCCCACTCGGAAGGGACCAGGGGCGAACGGAGAAAGCAGCGCACAAAGTCAAAACACGGTACCGGGACCATAACCTGTACGCCTGCGGGAACAGTGCTCCACAACCGACCTGACACAAGCAGTATGGGAGGTTCCGACATTTGTGTCTACAGTATTGTAGGCGCCGTTGGGGCTCCCATATGGCAAAAAGGCCCCCCACATGCCTCTGGGCATCGATAGTGGGCACCAGGATTCACCACACGTGGTGGGGTTCCTCATATACTAATAGCATTTCACAGGTACCGACGTCCACCCATCCTGAAGAAGCCAACACAACCCCCCATGTACACCTGACATTCTACAGCGACATCAACAGTGTTATGCGTGCCAACCATCATCATTACCCTTGCTCGGCGTGGGCAACAAGACTTAGAAACTCTCTCCCTCTCACCTGTAAAGCCATCCTCTTTATCTATAAAAGAGGATGCGCTCCCTCCAACAAAGGGAGATCAATTTTTCAGAGGTCCGCTTCTTCAAGCTCAGGCTCACTAGATCAATAGCTGAGAAACCCCTCAAGCACACGCTTGAACACCTAGTTCATAGCGGAGTTCCGGTCGTCCTCGGCCCTTCCAGTCGGACCCGACCGGGCCTCTCGTACACCCCTCCTTTCTCCTTCTCGTTTGTAACCCCCCACACAGACTTGACGTGAGCAGGCTAGGCTCAGGAATAAAGTCACCAACAGACCCACACTGGACGTAGGGCATGTTGCTCGAACCAGTCTAAATCCTGTGTCATTGAGTGTTAGGCCACCTCCGATCACAACGTACAGCAAAACTACAAATATTCACTAGTTGATCACTTTCTGTACCGACACTTACCCTCGC
This sequence comes from Miscanthus lutarioriparius, assembly GCA_904845875.1. Taxonomy (NCBI): domain Eukaryota; kingdom Viridiplantae; phylum Streptophyta; class Magnoliopsida; order Poales; family Poaceae; genus Miscanthus; species Miscanthus lutarioriparius. Next base: position 25,216,645 of record CAJGYO010000001.1, read on the forward strand.
CTGTGCAATGCGAGGAGACCGCGACTCGAACCCGGGACCTTCCGGTCACAGGCGGTAAGACTCTACTGCTTCACCAGGCCCGCCCTTCCAGCAGCAACTAAAAGACATCCCAAAAAAATAGCCAAAATCAATTGGCTTTGGGGCCCTCAAAAGGCAAAAGACAAATACACATACATGCCACATCCAAAAAAGATACAACAACAACATAGCCTTTCAGTCCCAAACAAGTGGGGTAGGCTAGAGTTGAAACCCACCAAGAGCTCCAAGTCACGGTCCAGGCACTTCAATAGCTGCTTTCCAAGTACTCCTATTCAAACATAGATATCTAGGTATATCCCAAGCTTTCAAATCTCTTTTTATTGCCTCCCCCATGTCAATTTCAGTCTTTCTCTACCTCTCCTCATATTATTAGCTTAGCTTAGGACTCCACAATGCATTGGTGTCTCTGGAGGTCTCCTTTGGACATGGCCAAACCACCTCAACCGATGTTGGACAAGCTTTTCTTCAATTGGTGCTACCTCTAGGCGATCACGTATATCATCCTTCCGAACTCGGTCCATTCTTGTGTGACCGCAAATCCATCACAACATACGCATTTCTGCAACACTCAGTTGTTGAACATGTCGAATCTTTGTAGGCCAACATTCTGCTCCATACAACATAGCCGGTCTAATCGCCGTTCTATAACAAGACCACATCCAAAAAAGAAAAAAAAAAAAAGCCCAAAAGAATTCCAGCCAATTTTGCGGCAACTGCAGAATCTATGATGGAAGATGTGGAACTTTCACATTTTTCTTTGAGGGATACCAATTTTGCGGCTGTTTTGTCCAGTTACACAACTGAAACTAGACTGTTGTGGAGGCACACTGGTCTCAGGAGCTAATTTTCTCTTAATCACATCAGGTACTGATTCTGTACTGGCATCCTAAAATTGAAAGTATTTATTTACAAAAAAATGAGAAATCAGCAATTTATCTAAGCGTGTGAAGAATCCTACAAAAAAAGCATAGAAATGAATAGCACGTAGGCAAAAATATCATGCTTCCAGACAACACAATTTTTTAGCACCTAATAAAACAATGGAATATAGCTACGACACATAAATATGTAATTATTTCAAAAATGGGATTTTGGTTTCCAGCATTATTCATAAAGGAACCAAAATGGGGAAATGTGCTTTTTTTTTAAAAGTATAGGCAACTATGTGTTCACAGAAAGGAGAAAAAAAGAGAACCAAACCAAGCTAGACCCTGGCTCTCCATGTCTAAACACTAATGAAAACTAAAATACACCCCTCAAACAGGACCGTTGGAGCTCTAAAACATCAGAGCTGTACCAACTCACTGTACTGTTGCACGCCATTACAGGCTAGATTGTCACAACTGTGGAACTATGGAAGCTGAAATATTCTGGTTATCTGAAGCAAATATTTCTGAACCAGAAGCTGAACGGAACACTAAAGAAAAAACAAACTGTATGTCAAAAAGAAAATGCATAGCCAGAACCATTTCATTCATAGTTTTTGATACAGAAAGCCCTAAACTAGAATGTGTCATTTGAAAAAACTACTCTTGCATTCCAACTACTGAAGATTCAAGCCTTGTGTGGCTTACTTCAGAGAAGGAACAAAATCTGAAAAGAATAAACATAGTAACTTATGGAGGTAAAGTGTTGATCCAAAATTGATCATAACTTACGCACTGTTAATGAGTTCCAGGTAGTTTGAAGTGGCAATTCAGAACAAACAAACAGAATACAATAAGGGCATCTAACTGAAGCCATCACCGTGTGCGCCTATTTGCATCTGAAGAAAAATGTGGGACTGAGCATTAACTGAGAGAACAAAATGCGCAGTTATGCAAATATCTCTGTAATTTTGCGACCAAATCCAAAAACCAACCTAGAGAATAACGCCACACCTCCAGACAACAACTTCAGGACCAGCATATAGTTTACCTGGAAAAAAGATTACAGCTAGCAAACACATCAAAGCTAGCAAACAACTCTGAAAATAACAGCTAAAAAAACTCATCTCAACTACACCTTCTATTGCTCCCTCACACATAAAAAAATCACCACATCTACAACTGAACAAGTCAAATATAAAAATAAGAAACCTCAGTGGATATCACACATATAAATAAGAAACATCAGTGGACATCCCATAGAAAAATGGCCAACATCAATTGGCTTTGGGGCCTGAAAAGGCAAAAGACAAATAAAAGAACCAGCACCTTATTCAGCAGCAACTACACGCCGCATTCATAAATCAATCACAACTAGACAACAACATAAGTGTTCACCAGATACTGCGTAACTAATGCAAAAAAACAAATCCACCATAGCAAATTGATTCGCTAGATCACCACATCAATTCAAAACATCAGACGAGAATCACAAAATTTCTACAGCTACCTATAAAGCACAGCGTCACAGTGTCCATGCCTCTACTGGCTGCAGCTAATTAATCTCACTTGGCATGTACCTCCAAGCTAAAAGCGTTAAGATTCAGCAGCGACAACCACGACAAGTCTATGGTCAGGCACCATGCCTGGGTTAACTCACACTGTCACACAGAAAGAACGCATGGGGCAAATTTAAATCGGTTCTGGAACAACTAAAGCCTGTCGAGCGTTCCTGCCTCTTGGCATGCAACTGGAAATTTATAAAGCAGAATCAGGAGTCTGCATTCATTCGGAATTCGATAATTGAGATTCAGTTGAACTGAACCGAAAAAAAATTGTTGCCTAGTGCTCCGAGATTCTTTGTAAAGCGCATTCCACTTCCACACAATGTCCGTCGACACTCAACAGCATCTGGAAGCCGTCACCTGCAACGATGAACCGCATCACAGACGACAAAATCCCCATTTCACCTCAGTTAGCAAGCGAGCGAGCAGCAGCGTGCACAACAGCAGCTCCTCAATCAGCGCAGCTTCTACCTCTCGCTACTCTCGCCGCTGCTCCGCGTCGCCGACCTCCGCAAGCATGGCGGTCACCGTTTCCCTTCGACAAGCCGCGCCAACAGGTCACCGATACCCGCCATCTACTTCCTCCGCCCCACCCAAGCCAACGTCCCCGAAGACGCCACCGCCTCGCACTATGCATTCCGTCCACCTCAACTTCTCCTGCGCCCTCCCGCGCTCGCTCCTCGACAGCCTCGCCACGGCCGCCGCCGCATCCGGCTCGTTGTCTGCCCCGCCAACCAGTACCTCGACTTCGTCTCTCTCGAGGACAACCTCTTCTCTCACGCCCACCCGCGCTCCTACGTCAACCTCAACGACCCCAAAGCGACTGAAAACGACATCTATACAAAGAACAACTACACTTACAATTTCGACAGCGCGCGTGGAACTGGAGCACGCAATCGACGTCTTGAGCATGCGGGCAGTCCTCTTTGGCCGTCGGCACCGGGGGAGCAGCAGCGAGGATCGCGCTCCACCCACCGCCCGCGCGACTGCGGCGGAGAGAGAGAGAGAGAGGTGGGATTGAAACGGGTTTGTTGTACGCTGGTTTACGGATCTGTTACCACTCACCAGACATATACGCCCAAAATAAAAGCACGGATCTTGATACAGAATCAACGGACTACAATTTGACAGATAAAAAACAACAAAAACAGTCGACAGATATCTAGCAAAATTCTTAAATTTTTTGTAACAATGAAAATTAAATCTAACAATAATAATGTGTGGATCGTGACAGTATGAAATCCGATTCCAAGGCACAATTGTATTATATAAATCTCCAAGCCGCAAATCTTATAAGTGACCACACGCAACAATCCATATATTCCGTTGCAACGCACGGGCTTATTTGCCAGTTTAGTGTAAACAATAAAAAGAGCACTCTAAGAGCGTCTCCAAAAGTTTTCAATATTTTCTTCCCAAAACTATGGTGTTTTCCAACTCTAAAAAGGATTAGGAGAAATAAATAAGTTTATCCCCAAGAGTTTCTACTAATTGACTCCCAAAATATCAAAATTTGGTCTCACATATGGTTTTTGTTCGTGGCAGGATCTTTTTCTGCGAGATCGTTCCCTCCATCGCATATACGTCGCCACTGTGGCCACAGCCCATAGGCTGCCTTGCCCAGCCGCCAATGGGAGGCTACAGCCGGCCGCCAGTCTTTCCCTGCAGGCCCTAGCTGGCTGGGAGTGTCTCCCCTAGAAGCCAGCCACAGCCGGCCACATGAAGCAATCAGCCGACCAGGGCAGGGGAATTAGGCCTAGCCAGCATCGACCAGCCGCAGCCATGCAGGGTCAGCCAACAAGTGGCCAGCAACCGGCTGTGGCTGGCCAAACGTGGCATCGGCGGCCATGGCCCTCCGTCCGCGGCTGTAACCATCTGGGTGCCTAGGACAGCCACAAGTCGTCTAGGGCAAAGATGAACGAGTCGAGGCGATGGATTACCTCATCCCTAGGTCGGCGGTAGCAAGGATCGGCTTCCTAGCCGGCGTCTAGTTGATGGCGCGAGGGAGAAGAAGCACGGGAAGGAGAGATCGCAAGGGAATTGTCGCGCGCCAAGAAGTACACGCACGTGATGGAGTCCGTGGATTTATCCGTGCGAGGGAGGGAGTTTTCCAAGTGTCAAAAGATTGGGAGGTTGGATTGGAACTGTTGGAGAGGTGTTTTTTCATTTTCGTCAAAAAACAAGGATTGGGAGAAACTATTGGAAACTCTTAGAGATGCTCTAAATTAGAAAATCTTAACTCCAGTGTTGGATGGGCTGAGAATGAATTGAGGGAGGTCAGTAACAAATTCCGCAAGATGCTTCGATCATGCAGGTTTCCATACCAATGAAACTCTGTATAAATATGCAGAGGCTGTCATTGCTATAGCAAAGAGCATGAACTTCAAATAAAATCGCTAAGGATGAAGCACGTGGAAGAATGCCAGAGGATGCAGGATGAATTGGAGCTTCAGAACTCAAAGGTGGCGATTGGCATTTTTGTCATTCTCAAGATACTCACTTTGAGTATATATTGAAACATTTTTTGGTGCAGGAGAAGTAGAGAGGATTATTGCAGTTACAACAAAAAGTAATGGAAGAAAATCAACAAGTCAATCAAGAAGTGAACTCTGAGAAGGTTTTGTCTACTTACCAAGTTCAATATACTCTACATTACTAAGTGATGATATGCCATAGTCGATGTTTTGGTGTATTGATTGCATAGCATTCTAAACCTTGAACAGTGAAAGGATCGAGATGCCCAAGAGGAGGGTGAATTGGGCTAATCTAAATTTTCTCGCAATAATAACCTACTATTTAACCCACTTCATCCTTGTGCCTAGATTGTGTTTCTATGCTATGCACAAAAGTTTTGCGCCCTTGGTTCTAACCCTACAATAGCATGGCAATTCTAGTAATGTAAAGACATGAATAAAATTGTTCAAAAGTAAATGCTCAAATATAAAGGAGAAGGGTTAGCAACACGGCGATATTTTTCCAAGGTATCGGAGAGTCGGCACTCTCCACTACTCCTTGTTGGAGCACCCACGCAAGGTATCGCTCCCTCCTCGATCCGCACAAGGACCGAGTGCTCTCTACAGGTTGATTCTTCGCCACTCCGGTACGATGAATCACCCACAGTTATTTACACCATGAGTTGTGTCTCTCACAATCATTACCGAGAGATCACCAAGCTTCCAATCGCCACCATAAGCACAAACTCTCACTTGACCTAAACAAGCCTAATGAGGAAGGTGGATGCACACTTACTACTACCTACGCACTAATGAGGTCCTTAATCTTGCGATTACCAAAACTCAATCGCCCCACTAGGCATGAACTCCCCCTTGCTCTCCAATGTGTTGCCTCAGCTGAACAAATGAGCAAGAGGGCTGAATTTGACAAGTTAAGGAGGTATAAATACCCCCCAACTGCCCAACTAGTCGTTACAGCTTCTCTGTAGCACAGACGGGGTCGTCGGACCGTCCAACGCTAGGGCATCAGACTAATCATCGGTCCGACGATACTCAACAGTCATAGTGTTAGACTTATGTTAGAAATAGTCATTGGAGAACCCTTCTGTAGCGTACGGTCTGAAACCAAGCACCCGACCAGCCTGATGTTGCTTTTTCCTCTCTAGAACCTCTCTGCAAGCCGTCGGACCGAGCACCAATGGTTCGACGCTCCACTGTTCACCAGGGTCCGATGCAGCACAACACACACCCTAGGTGCTATAGTTGCAACGCATGGTCTGTGGACCCAAAACGACAGGGTCTGACGGCCCGCTAGTGCTGGCTCCACTCTAGCAGAGTCACGTGTTGCACTGGACCCAACCCCATGTTCTAACGTCCCTGTCTCCTTAGGGTCCAATGACCACTTCACTCCTCATTTCACTTCCAATTTGAAATCTTTGTGAATGGGGTTAACTACATATGATATTTGGGCCTTCTCAAAGCTTCCTAGTGCTAAGTTTGACAAGTGTGCACCACACCTAAATCATTAGAATCACCTAGGTCAAGGTACTAGTTTATACCCCCTTTATAGTACGGCCAAAGGAAAAACAAAGTTCTAAACTACTCTAAGTGTCTCTCAACTCCAAACGACACTTAGAACTAGTCTGTCCTTAACCTTATCGTCCATCCTTTGAAAATCGAAACGAATTCCATCGGCAGGGGCATGAAATCCATTGATCGCCCAAACAATCATCATTATTGTGAGCTAACTCAAATGGTCTCCGCAAAACACATGTTAGTCACAATAATCTTATGTGATCATTAATCACTAAAACCCACAAGAGGCCTAGATGCTTTCAAACAGAATTGTATAGTCACATATTGTCAGTGTTTTGATAATCGGCTAGTGAATTTATACGTGTGTCGCTCTACTCTAAGAAGACGATGGTAGCATCTAAAGACACAAGGAATTATACTGGTTCAGGCTAGAGCCCTACGTGATGTAGACTGGGCCCAATCTCCTGAAAGGTATGATAGCGTCGATTGGTGGAGACTTGACGTTCACGATCTAGGCTTTGAACCAAGACTGATTCAGACCCCCGCAACCATTACACCACCGCTCTGTTGGTTATCAACCACGTGAACGCGATTGACCTCGCCGAGAAGGCTTTCCTGCAAGCGAATCGAGAACACAAGCAAGAACGGGATGAACGCAATCTGAAATTGCAAATAAATATGAGGCTTATGAAAACAAGAAGGAGTTCAAGTCTTTATTCGAAAGGACTAATTGCCACAGGCGAACAAGATCAAGAACTGGGGCCCTGGTTCACAGCAAGCAGCCTTGGCGGCATAGTTGCAGCAAAATGATGTATGTTTCATGAGAAAATCAAGAACTAAACAAAACCCAAACCCTAAGAAGAACGATGGCTGCTAATTATAGAGTCTTGGGCATCACCCCCCTATACATGCCCTTTAATGGGCCCAAACACGATACACGGTCCAATGGATCAAAAGACGGTGTCGTAGCACCCTAGCAGATTCTGGACGCTGACTTGTTTCAACGATTCTTGTTGACTCGAAAAGATTTTGACATGAGACCACTTGGATTAGCTTCATTATCAAATGAGCTTTCCATCCATATGTGGATTATCAAAAACGGAGTCTGGATGCGTCCTGGGTGACCAATTTAAGGCAGACTGGTCCTAGAACCCGAGACGGGCTTGAACTTGAGTTGCTTTGGGCCTCCACCTCGGGGACTCGAACCGAATTAGCCTCGGGCCTCCTTCTTGATTTGGACACCCTTGCTGGCCTCCTACCCTGCCATACCATGCGCCAACACATGGTCGTATGCATGGGTGTCATGTCCTCATCACTATGTCTAGTCTCAGAGAGAGTTTGAGTGCGTGTTTCTCGGTTGAATGCTCTAAAGTTCTTACAATGGGGTGTGTAAGCTAAGGGAAAGAGGTAGGAGGAGTGAGGTGAGGGACTGCCTGAATAAAGTCTCGAGAGTCCATCCCTTTAGATGGGAGGCTTGGCCACCCTTATATAGAGTTCGGGGGCCATGTTACATACAGAGTGAGGTTCTTCTGACCGAGTGGTCGTGAGCCTGAGGGAGGGAGACACTAATAAGCTTGGCCTACAAGGAACGTCGTCTTGTCCTGGCATCAGCACACGTCCTGGTGTGGTTGTCGTCAATGTCTTGTTCTCACATCGTGGCATGGCATGGCGTGATGCCATAGTGTCGGTCATGACTGCACTATTGGCACGATGGTGGTTCACCATCTGTCCTGTGTGACGTGAGCTCACTATGGCCTTTGTCATCGTCTCCTGATCTTTCGGTGGCATCATGGTGTCAGTATAGGAGTAGGTAGCTACTTCTAGGTCATCGGTAGCCTTACTGGTCGTGGTGCTGGTGGCCTCGATCCCAGGCTATGGGGTTGAGGCCCTTGTTGGCTTGATAGGCCTTGAAAGTCAAGGTCGTGGTCGTGTGCCCCATCCTGTAGTGGGTGGGGCCGTATGCCTGTCTCATCGGGCCGTATTTGGACGATGGGGTGCCGTACTGGTCATCATCACATGGTGGTGTTGTCTTGTCCGTGCAGGGGCGTGCAAGGACGGTGCCTGTCCCTGAGATGGTTGTCTCCTCAGTCCTGGTGGCGTGAGTAGAGCATGGTTGTCTCTATCAGGGTTAGCGTATTTGATGGAACCTGATCCCTCCTCATCCCTCCCAGGGGTCGAGACAAAGGAGGGGTGGTGCGGTTGAAAGGTCCTAATGGCTAGAGGGGGGTGAATAGCCTAATAAAAATCTACAACAACACTTAACAAAATGTGTTAGACAATTTTGCGGCGAAGCGAGTGTTGCGCTAGCCTACTAAAATGCAAGCCACCTACCACAATTCTATTTCGAATAGTGTATATCCACACAATAGTTATGACACTTAGCTAAATTAGTGTGCTCTCAAAGACTAACTAAAGAGCAACACTAATCAAACAAACAAGCTCTCACAACTAGCTACACTAAAGAGCTTGATAACTAGTTTGCGGTAATGTAAGAGTGAGCAAGAGAGTTATACCGCCGTGTAGTGGTAGGAACCAATCAATCACAATAATGAATACCAATGTAGACCAATCACCTCGGAATCAAATGATGAACACAATGATTTTTACCGAGGTTCACTTGCTTGTCGGCAAGCTAGTCCTCGTTGTGGCGATTCACTCACTTGGAGGTTCACGCGCTGATTGGCATCACTCGCCAAACCCTCAATAGGGTGCCGCACAACCAACACAAGATGAGGATCACACAAGCCACAAGCAATTTACTAGAGTACCTTTTGGCGCTTCACCAGAAAAAGGTCAAGAACCCCTCACAATCACCACGATCGGAGTCGGAGACAATCACCTCCTCCACTCAACGATCCTTGCTGCTCCAAGCCATCTAGGTGGCGGCAACCACCAAGAGTAACAAGCGAAATTCGCAGCGAAACACAATCACCAAGTGCCTCTAGATGCAATCACTCAAGCAATGCACTTGGATTCACTCCCAATCTCACTATGATGATGAATCAATGATCTAGATGAGTGGGAGGGCTTTGGCTAAGCTCACAAGTATGCTATGTTAATAGAAATGGCCAAAAGTACGAGCTTGAGCCAGCCATGGGGCTATAAATAGAGCCCCAGTGAAATAGAGCCGTTGTACCCCTTCACTGGGCACAACGCGGGGTGATCAGACGCTCCGGTCCGATCGACCGGACGCTGGCCCTCAGCGTCCGGTCACGTGATTCACGCCACATGTCCCCTGCTTCAAATGATGTTCATCAGATTTCAACGGTCGCGAAGCTGACCGGACGCTCCGGTAAAACTGACCGGACGCTGAAGCCCCAGCGTCCGGTCGTTTCTAGTAAGCTCCCCGAGGCATGTTTTTTCGACCGGACACGTCCGGTCCACCTTGACCGGACACAGCCAGCGTCCGGTGCTCAACCCTAGCCACTGTGCCGTCTGACAGCTTGACCGGACGCAGCCTTTCAGCGTCCGGTCGCTGAGTGACCCAGCATCCGGTCAGTAGACCGATGCCAGCATCATTTCGATCAACTCCATTTCAACTCTTACTTCTTCACCCTTGCTCAAGTGTGCCAACCACCAAGAATTTTGCATCCGGCGCAATAGAAAATAGACATTTCATTTTCCCGAAAGCACCGAATCCAACCCATCTCAACCCTACAAACACCTTGTGCACATGTGGTAGCATATTTACACAAATATTATCAAGGGTGTTAGCACTCCACTAGATCCTAAATGCATATGCAATGAGTTAGAGCATCTAGTGGCACTTTGATAACCGCATTCCGATACGAGTTTCACCCCTCTTAATAGTACGGCTATCAAACCTAAATGTGATCACACTCTCTAAGTGTCTTGATCACCAAAATAAAATAGCTCCTACAAGTTATACCTTTGCCTTGAGCTTTTTGTTTTTCTCTTTCTTCTCTTCAAGTTTAAGCCCTTGATCATCTCCATGCTATCACCATTGTCATGTTATGATCTTCATTTGCTTCTCTACTTGAAGTGTGCTACCTATCTCATGATCACTTGATGAACTAGGTTAGCACTTAGGGTTTCATCAATTTACCAAAACCAAACTAGAGCTTTCAGCGGTGCTGCGAAGCATGCAGCGAAAGCAGTAGGGAGAGGTCATGATGGATGTCATGGCTTGGTGTTTGGCCCAGGGCCGTTGTTGCTCAGGTGAACCGCGATAGCTGGGCCTTTGCTAGTTGGGCCGATGTGGGCTGCCCAAGCGGCCAACTTATCAGTGTCTTGAGATACCCGGGGTATCATAGCCCCGACACATATACTCTCACTAAATAAATTCAATCTTCTTGCTCAAGTAATGCCTCGTCCATTTAAGCATTTTCTCTAGGTTCTACATTAATAAGAAAATATTTTCCAAGATTTTGCATTCTAACATAGTGTTTTGCACCTATTTAGGTTCAATAACTTAATGGTACTATACCACTCGGGCACTAAGCCTTGTGGCCTGTGATTTCATACATAATTAATTGGACCTACTTCAGAATGGACTGCATGAGCTATTCGGTACCAAATTATTAAATGCACCCTTCCATGCTTTTTAGTTCACATTGTTTGGAAAAGCATGTAGTCATGCATAAAAGTTAAAGTAGTATCAAGTTTAGAATCCACTTATGGGTCACCAGCACTAATGAAAGAATATGCTATTTTAATTTTCGAATTGGCTGTGCAATCATTAATTCAAGGGATTATTGCAACAATGCCCCCAATTGCAAAGTTGAAAAAATAGGGCAAACTCACAACTAGAACCAAGTGAGGACAACCATGCATATATCCCCTAATTCATACATAAACTTTTCATTTCTGGATTTAAATCTTTCATGGAAGTACAACATCTTAGTTTGTCGTGCACTTCTGTGCACTTCCTTGGTTTCTCCACTTTGAGTACATATATGTTGTGTGCTAGGGTTTATTACTTGACGGGAGGATGGGTAACAGGGAGATTTCTTGATTGCCCCCAAGTGCCAGTCGCATCTCTATTTATATAGTGCCAACTCCTAACAGCCTGATAATTGTCCTAAGAAATCCTTACTGAAACTAATGTGAGGAAGGGCTGGCCACCCATAATGTTATATGCTTGTTTTCTTTTGTATGCATAGAACTATGGAAACCAAGTAGTTCGAACCCTTTTGCCAAGTTTAATTTTCATTTGATTGTAATCTAATTTGTCTACTCTTTGATGGTTGCAAGTATCTAAATATAATGCTTAGTGCAATGTATGGGAATCTTATTTTATAGAGTACTAGTTTCTGTATTTCATATTTGTCATATTGATCATAATTTTTCTCAGCCTCTGATCATAATGCAGGTGGTAGCCAAGTCCTTATACTTTCCATTCCGTCAGTTTCAAATGGTATCCAGTAACTCAATTGATGAAAAGGCCCCTGGGAACACAACCGCTGTCAATTTGGATGAGTATAATTTACCTACGTCCGAACGCAGTTACATAAGAGAAATTAATAAAGTGCTAGAATGGTGCAAGGCAAATACTAAGGTCTTTGATTTGTTAGAGTATTTCAGACTAGCACTGAGATTTTCACCACCTAGCAAAAGGAATCTTCTATTTGAAATAAATGTATAGAGCATGAGCTCACCTTATTCATCAATGGTACGATCTATATTGGAAAGGTGATAGACATGGTGCTTTTTCTAGGCTCACTGTCTTTGAGATGGGTGTCAACTACCGTGATACATCTAAACATGCTAATCTTGGAGAGGTTAGAATTGGCCCCTTTGCAATGATGTATGCCTTTGAAGTCCTCTACAAGTGTGATAGTGTAAGCTATGCTTTAGATGTTGTTACAATATTTGCTATTAACACTTCTGAGGCTATGAGAGATGAAGAGATCTATAAAGAGATTGAAGATTTTTTTTGACATGTTTCTGGATAAGCTCGACTTTGGATGGGACCAGAATTCGGGGAGGGCTCCTTTATTCGCTAACCTTTATCCGTTAACATTAAAAGTTATCCATTCAACTCATGTCAGTATTTGGCATATGTTGATTGCATGATAAGAAGAAATCCCCTTATATAGGTAACCAGTCGTGGTGGCCTAAATGTTAAATCCATCTACGAATTGAGGAATCGAATCAAAGTGCCCTTGAGGGATGCATACAACAAAGGTGGAATCGAATCAGAGTGCCCTTGAGAGATGCTTACAACAAAGGTGAATTTCGTCATGAACCAGAGTCACGTGTGTGGTGTCTACCTTATCGAAATGGCAAGGGCTAGATCTCTGAACAAGAAGAGGAGGAGCAGTAAAAGAAGGAAGAAGAGGATGAATAAAAGTGTAGAATAGAATGGGGAGAACACCTCACACCCCTTAGGTTGGGTGGCTTTCATATGTATAGTCATAAAGGACTTCAATACAATTACATTTAGACTCCTAGATATATACATATCTAACACCCCCCGCAGTCATAGTGGGAGGTTCATGGACGCATAGACTAGACCAAAAATCAGTAAATAATTGTACATGCAAGTCCTTAGTCATGATATCCGCAAACTGATGCAAGAACGACACATGCAGAACACAAACTTCACTAAGGGTGACCTTCTCGGGGACAAAGTGAATGTCAATCTCGATGTGCCTAGTCCGATGGTGATGAATGGGGTTAGTTGTCATGTATATAGCATTAACGTTGTTACAGAAAGACAACTATGGCAGAGGGTAGCGGTAGATGGAGCTCCTAGAGAAGCTGGCGCAACCAGCAACACTCAGCGACGACGTGGTAATAAGATCTAGATGGCTAGAGGGGGTGAATAGCCTATAAAAGTTCTCTACAAATTCATAGTTTTAGTAGAGCAAGATGGTTAGTACAACAAATGATCTTAATTAGCTTCTACTTTGTTGTAGCTCTATTTCATTCGAGCAAGCCTCCTAATAAATTCTAGCACACAAACAAACGAGCTACTCTAGCAAAACTAACTACAACAAGCAAGAGCTACTAAAAAGACAACTAAAACAACCTATTAATAGAGCTACTACTACACTAAGCTAGTCAAGCAACTACCATATGAGACAAGTATATGAATATAATTCCAAGGGTGATAGTAAGCAAACCACACGAGGTAAGTGAGATGACACAATGATATATCTCCGATGTTCGGTTGCTTGCCGACAACCTACGTCCTCATTGTGGCGAGTCCCAACTTGGTGGTTCACGCACTAATTGACCTCACACGCCAATCCCACTACACGGGCACTACAAGAACCACAAAAGAATTGTACTCCAACTAGCCACGATTCCACTAGAGTTGCTCTTTGCGAATCTCCCACATGGAATGAGCACAAGAGCCCTTTACAATCAATCTATCGGAACCAGCAACAATCACCAAAGTCGCTCAATGATCCTCCGTAGCCTCCAGCCGTCTATGTAGCAGCAACCACCAAGAGTAACAAGAATCCCATAGCTCCTCAACTCGATCACTAGTGCCACTAGATGCCTCAACTCAATGCAAATACACTAGGACCTCTCATAATCTCACTTAGGATGAAGCAATCAACAAGGAGATGAGTGAGAGGTATTTGCTTTGGCTCACAAGGGTGTACAAGTCATCAAAGTGCCAATAGAGCTAGCCATGGGCCGGCCAAGAGCTATTTATAACACCCCCAAGAGCTTCACTAGCCATTACCCTTCCATAGGCTAAAATCAAGGGCATCAAACCGACCAACGATAGCCGTCAGACCATTACGTCAGGGTCCGACTCCCTAAGATCATGCCATGTGTACTAGCCATTTGAAGTTTACCATTGCTGCCCAACGACTACTCGCATGCATAGACCAAGCCTAGTCTGAAGACATTATACCATCCCTAGTACAGTCCAACGTGGTCTAGTAAGCAACCAGAGAGGGATGTTCGCCCTTGGACTGGTTCGACGAGGTTCGACAATGTAACACCCTCGGTATTACACCCTAAATCATTTACAAAAACATGTCATGAGCATCATGTTTATGTGTTAATGCATGTGATAAAGTATGTAGATTAATTTCTTGTAACTTAAAATGATTAATAAAAATGCTAAATGAAAGTTGATTCCATAGCTCATGTATATCAAGTAGGGTTGAAAACCAATTTTTATTAAGCAAAAATACTATAGAACATGTGTGTGATACTTAAATAAAGTTTGAAGTACAAACTTTGTAGATGACAGTGAAATACTTGTTATCGAAAAATGATATTACTAGCTAATATTTTTACTAGCCTAGAAATTACAAATTAAGATCAAGTTCAGCTCAAAACTTAGAAAATTTCCAAGTTTGTCAAAATTTTCCAAGTCTGTCAACAGCTAGACATTGCTATGTTTAGCTAATTATTTTGAGAGATTGGGTTAAGGGGTGGTATAGTGTTATAGCTTGATTTGGTAGTCTCATATGCCCTCTTGAGCATGGTGAAGATGGTTTGGCTCCTGGAGCAACCGTTTAGTCATTTTGGGCACTTTAAAATTCATGCAAGTCACAGTCTCAGGATGGTTGGCACCGTGCGTGCGGTCACCGCACGGCCACCCCACGCCACGCACATGACCACGTCCCGTGCGATCATCTCGTGCCACCACGCTTGGCTGGTTGAGCCACCTAAGTTTGGCTGAGGCCAGTCGCAGCGAGCTGCAGGCCCCGCGTGCTGCTGCCTAGCCTCACACTGCCATCATTTGTGCCACCATGGCTACACTGCGCTACCGTCGTGTCCGCCCACTGCTGTCTCACCACACTACTGACATGCCTCGTGTTGTGATGCTGCCGCTGCCGTAGCACCATCGTCGCATCTGCGCCTATCCGTTGTACCCCCTGCGCCACTGCCAGCCCAGTTCAAGGCCGCCACTGTCGTGCGCACGTGGTCTAGCCGCCATCGCCTTGTCATTTAAGACACTACGGCCGCGTAGGCCACGCTGGTTGGATGCGCACATGCCTTGTCTATAGCGCCGCGCGTGGGTGTCCTGATCGTGCCGCTCTCGTCCCATCAAGGCGAGGACGAGTCGAGCCACCTGCCGCTCCATATCTCTCTCTTTCTTCCTTTCTCCCTCTGCTGCCACCGTCGAGCGCGCCATTAAATTCATCAGGGAGAGATCACCTCAAGTTGATTTGTCATGTCGTTGGCTCTGTCACATAGCTGCCTAGCTACTCGCCCCCACCCCGCCTTGAATGGCGGCCGGTCGAGCTTCAATTTTGGAGCTTTTCTCCACCACCGTGACGATAAGGCCGAGTCCACCCATCATCGAGGGCAGCTCCCATCTGACCACCTCAAGCCAAATTGGCTGCACCGCTAGACTCATCTTGAACCCCACGTCGCCATGTGCACCTGAGCCATACCCCTACCATTGTCTCGGCACTGCTAACGCAGTTGTGTCCACCGCGGCTCGTCGCTGAGCTCGCCGCGCGTATGTGGCCCGCCTTGCTCGGGGCGTCTCCGACCGAACCATCACCTCGACTAGGTCCTTGGTGAATCACTGATGCTCACCCACTACCTATACTACTCCCTTAGCACCATGGCTCACCAGAACATCGTTTTCGCCACCGCAGGTTGTCCACCAACGTGGAGAGGTCGCCCTGCTTCGTCTCTAGTCTCCGAATCACTGCCATTGTTGCGTGTTGTCCTATAGGTGAGCATCGGTCCTCTAGATGGGTCGAGGGGATCCCTAGTTGGATGGCGTAGTGGCCTAGTGCCGATCAATGCCACGCCGACGAGCGTGGAGGCATCGGGGATCTCTCCGATGCAAAGATGAGTTAATATGAGGGCCTTCTTGCAATAATGATGTTTGTAGAAATAGTGCGTATAGTCGTCGTGTTAATATAGGATAGCGTGGGGGTGTTTCTGCAAAAGTGCCGGCGCGCGTGGGCAACCTCGCGTGCGTGGGTCGGTGTCACATGGGCCGTGTGGGAGATTTCGTTTTCCTTTTTTATAATGAATTAGAAATAGTTTTTTGATTTAATTTTTGAGCTGATCTTTGACAAATCATATAAAATCATGTAGGTGTCCAAAAAATATGAAACAAATTTTGTTAGGTTCCTAAAATTGCGCTCTATCTGTTAGTGTATTTAGTTCATATATATACATGTTGATACCAGGAGCTATTAAATCATTTGAGAGTGCTTAATGTCATTAGGTTAAATATTGTAGGAATTTCTGTGGCAAATTAGTGATAGTCGTAGTCCTGAAATTTTTATAGTAGCTTCATTGTATTATTATGCGCTCACTGTAATTTTGGTAGCTTTAGAATAGACTAAACATATGGGTAGTTAAATGCTCTTTGTTTCAATATGCATTAAATCATTAGTAGAAATAAAGATATATCCTTTATTTGTAAAGCTAGGTGTTTGTTAATTGAACCCAACACTTTGCTTGGTAAAAATGATAGTTAGCTTAGTACCTTAGTCATTAGAGCTAGCTTAGTAGCTTAGTATGCGTATTCTTATTTTAAGAGTTGTTGTTGCATAAATGCTAAGGTTGCATCATCATCGCATGCATGTAGAGAACGAGTTGGCGGAGATCGTGACCACCGGTGATCACGAGTTCGAGGAGATCATCGAGGAGTACGAGGAGGAGATTCTCATGTAGGAGGAGGTCCTAGAGCCACCACTTATTGACTCAGCCGACACCGCACCTGCCCAAGGTAAGCCCCGGTGCATAACCCCTTATTTTTGGATAATCACTATTTATATATGTTATGTGCATTTACGTTACAGGAATTTTATGAAAACCACATGCATAGATATATCTCTCCTATGAGTCTTACTAGTACAGGTTCGAGTACCTGCTATGCTTAGGTTTTCGGTAGCGTGAGTAACCTGCCGTTACTCATAATAGGTGATTATTATAATTACTCTCATTATAAAATGATGAAAGGAAAAATAGAGATAGGGCAGGGATATGGTATGGGTATTGGTGGGTGTAACATGTTGTGTCCTGTGGCCAACGGGGCTTAGCTTGGTTACACTATTTTTCCTATTCGTGTCAATTAAGGACCGTCCATTGCTGTAGATGGTAGTCAGGTCACAGACTTATTATCATAAACACATACTTGCTTATAGGAGCGAGAAGACTCGTTACACTCTTGTCATGGGTTCTAGCTCTTTCAGGACCGACTAATTGGAGGCGGGGAAAGGTGAAGGTCTAAGCACCATACTAAGACCGGGTCTTAAGTGTGGGGGCTTGGATTCCAAGTTTGGATGGGGACCTAGACCCCGTGATAGGAGTGGAATGGGTTGATCTTGTTTATGCCTGGGGTACAAACAGGGCGTGTGTTTCAGGGTACCCAATTGGGATACAATGGTTCACGAATCGCCATTTTCGTAAGACGGTACGACTTGGCTATGGTCTAGCACCGTAGTAAGAACTGGAAGATGAAAGATGGTGAAATGGTTCTGATTGCTCAACCCTTGCTTGGAAGTAGAACAGGTGCTTACCTAGAATGGTTAGCTAATGAAATAATCATGACTGCCAATAAAACTTGACTGTAAGGATGAACTATTAGTAATGCTTTTCATAAACAAAAAGAAAACAACAAACCCATATTGTATATCATATTCCTTGGAGTTGGGAAGCTATTCCCACTAGTCGGGTAAGTCTTGCGAGTATATTGTGTACTCAGGGTTTATTTTACCCCTGTTGTAGGTGTAGCTTGAGGAGTAGCTCTTGTATGGAGGATTCTTCTGGTGGGCACAGACGGATCCTTGTATCATTTTCTACTGGATGCTTATTTTCATTCCACTGTTTAATTATCGCACTCTGAACACTGGTATTGTAATGAATAATTTATAAGAACTCTTGTTGTATGACATGGACTAAGTATTGTAAGCCCAAACTCATTATTGGATTCTGGATGTAAAATATGGATTGTTTTGAGTTCTCTTGGGGTGTGCTCGACGGAACAGTCCTAGGTAGCTCACTTTTGAGGTGCTTAGTGTCTAATGGAAGACGAGCGCCTTTGAAAGCGTGTTATTTTGGGCGGTTCTGCTATAGATGAGGCCCATCGGACCAATGTGGGGTCCAATGACTACTTTGACTCTCTCCTACATGGTTGACTCCATGACCCTCGTGATGAATAGTGTGCCAGTGTTGTTTGATGAACATCGGACTGGGAGCATTGGACCAATGCGCTGAGTCTGATGAGACTTAGATGCACGAGCTGAGCATGTTGTGCTAGGATTAGGCGTTTGGTCCAACGCATACAAAGTTAGGGTATGATACTGTAGCACCCTGAAAAGTTAACCTAGATTAAAATCACTAAAAATTTGAACCTTTTAAAACTTTACATAGGAACTAAAATATATAACTAACCTAGATGATATATAGTATAAATAGATCAACATAAAAGTAAAACTTGATGTGTGAAACCTTGTGTGTGAATGCTTGCTTGACTTGCTGGACATATGGTGGTACTCATTGCATTTTTGCGTTTCAAATTTGAATTCAAAAACCAAATTAAACAATGCATATGAAGGCTGGGAAAAAGAAAAGGAAATAGAAATGGATAAAAGCCCTAGGGGCTCATTCTCTCCCCCTCTCCCCTTTCGCCCACAAAGAGCCCGCCCACCCCCCCTTCTCCCTCTCTCCCATGGGTTGGCCTAGTAGTAGCTGCAGAATGCAGCAAAGATCCCAATGATGGCCTAGCCTCACCCGCGCCGTCTCTACTCCCCCTTCTTTTCACCGATGCCCGGGCCCCACTTGTCAGCTCCATCGTCCACCTCGCGGCCAGCAGCCGTATGTGGCACATGTTGACGGTCACTAACACATATTTTGACCATCAATATTTCACCCAAAAGCAAGATAAAGTGAGGTAAAACATCATCACATGCGTTGAGTTTTATTTATAATTTACCTAGTTCCACTTGTAGTTGTAAAATTATTTGTATGCATGAATTATAGCAAAATTTGTGCAAAATGGTGAAGAAAATGGACAAAGGAGGCAAGTGGACGTGGCAGGGGGCCTTGGGCCCCTCTCCACCACTGATCTCAAGTCAGTTCAACATCAAAGGCTCGGAATGAAGCATCACACGGACCGCTGATGTGTCATGGCAGCATAACCAACGTGACAAACATCTATAATCATCCACACCCACTCATGACATGTGGGCCAAGCTTCTAGAAGAAGGGGGAGGCCCCACCTATCATAGGGGGGTGGTGGCACGCCACCTGCCACCACCGGCGCCCCTCAGTGGCTCCACCGCCATTTGCATGCCTCCATGCAAAGAAGCACATGCTCAATTATCCTCCACCCTTGATTATATGATGGTTTGATCCAATGGAGGAGGATGGAGAGCACACGGATCGCTGACGTGGCGATGGAGTAGCCCCTACTCCACCTCAAGCTATAAATAGGACCCCTCTCCCTCATTTGTAAAGGCACCATCTCATTCCATCACTCCACGTGAGAGTAGTAGCTAGGCGAAGCTCTGTAGCTCTACTACTTAGAAGTGGAAGATAGGGAGAGAGTGAGGAGAAGCTCGGGGATGAGCCGGGGCTATCGGCATCCTCTCCACTTGTGCTTCGGCGGATGAAGCTCTTCTTCGAGTGAAGTTCGGCATCTTCTATGGTAACTCTGCTCTTTTGCATTACTTAAGTATTATTTGTATTATTGTGTTTACTGGTTTCATCGCTTGGTTAGAGTGCTCTGATCCTGTTCCACCGTACATAGGATTAGAGTAGTAAGTTTATAGATTAAGCGTGGTGCTTAGGCTATATCTTACCTATGTTTATGGCTAGGCCTCCGGATAGATTGTGGTAGGTTGCAGGTGGTGACAACCCTGTCCATCCTATGTATTCCATCATGATAGATATAGTTATTAAATCATAGGGCTCATGTCAGACCTTGTCTAGTTATCTCTCCTAGTTGCTAGGTGGGTTGTACCCCGAAGTAAACAACCATGATATAGTCTTCTTTAGTATTGCCTTAGTTCATAGAAAGCACAGATATCCTCTCTGCATATTACTTTTACCCTTGGACACTCTTAGTTCATAACTAGTCCACTTTGAGTTCCTCGTGGAAATTTGATACATTGGAATACTTTTAGGTGAAATCTACATTGACATCCGTGCGCTTGCGGATTTATCTGTTTGCCATATCTAGTGTCAACAAGCTTTCTGGTGCCATTGCTAGGGAACGGTAGCTGTTCTAGTTTAGAACCGAGTCATCCAAGTATCTTATATCCTTTAGTTTTCATACCATGGATCACTTTCCTATCATTCAATTCGCTACTCAAAAGGGTGCTAGTTTGGAGCCACCACCATCATCAAAACCTATCCAGACTAATAGTTATGAAATTCACTCTTGTTTCATAACTAAAGTTTAGGAGCTATCTTTTTCTGGGGAAAAAGATGATAACCCATATGCTCATCTACGAGAGTTTGAGCAAGTGTGCTCATGCCTTCACATTTCGGGTATATCACACAAACCCTTAAGTCAAAGCTATTTCTGTTCTCTTTGATGGGATTAACCAAATTGTGGTATACTCAAACTGTAGAGAGTGCACAAGGAGAGTGGGACGTTCTTCAAGCCAAGTTTTGCTTAACCTTCTTTCCTATCGCTCGAGTGGTTCGTCTTTGAAGAAAGGTCCTAAATTTCAAGCAAAGGGAGAAAGAATCCCTAGGTGCTGCATGGGCCCATTTGATGGATCTTTATTCATCTAGCCTTGATCTTTCTATACTCGAACCTATCCTTTTGCAACACTTTTATTTGGGTCTTAGTAAGAAATATGCATAATTCCTTGACACCGCTTTAGGAGGAGCCTTCTTACTTCTTCCTACTAGTGAGAGGAGAGCTATCCTTCATACAATCCTTGAAAACTCTCCCTACACCGATGGCCATCATGACTCCCCTGAAGAAAAGGATAATACAATACCCACATAAGAAGTTTCGACAACTAATTCATTGCTAATTTCATCTAAAACTTTAGCGCCAACCCAATTCCTAAACCATTCCTAGGGACACCAAAGGAAGAAGAAATTCATCCTTTGGAGTTTCCTTTTGAATTCAAGGAGAATATATCTCCCGAAGTTGGAAACACATTCAATCATCTAATCTAACAGAGATCTATGGCATCCTTGACCCCAAATCATCATCTTCTCTATTCAACTCAAGATTTGGTTGCCTAGAAGCCCCTCAAATTAACATCATCTTCCACCTTAGACTTTGATCTTGTAACACCCTCGGTGTTACACCCTAAATCATTTACAAAAATATGTCATGAGCATCATGTTTATGTGTTAATGCATGTGATAGAATATGTAGATAAATTTCTTCTAACTTAAAATGACTAATAAAAATGTTAAACGAAAGTTGATTCAATAGTTCAGGTATATCAAGTAGGGTTTAAAACCAATTTGTATTAAGCAAAAATACTATAGAACATGTGTGTGATACTTAAATAAAGTTTGAAGTATAAACTTTGTAGATGACAGTGAAATACTTGCTGTCGAAAAATGATATTACTAGCTAATATTTCTACTAGCCAAGAAATTATAAATTGAAATCAAGTTTAGGTCAAAACTTAGAAAATTTCCGTTTGTCAACAGTTAGACATTGCTATGTTTAGCAAATTATTTTGAGAGATTAGGTTAAGGGGTGGTGTAGTGTTATAGCTCGATTTGGTAGTCTCATATGTGAAAGGTCCTAATATGGCTAGAGGGGGGGTGAATAGCCTATTTTAAAAATCTACAAACCAACTAGAGCAATTTGATTAGTATGACAAATAGCGAAAATCAAACTTGCTTTAGCTCTACAATAATTCTAGTTACTATGATCACTAGACACATAATTTACTAAGTCACTACTCACTAAGAGCTCTCACACTTGCTACTCTAAAGAGCTTCACTAGATGAACTTAAGTTACAAAGCAAGCTCTCAATTCTAACTACACTAAAGAGCTTGTTACAACTAGTTTGCGAGAATGTAAATGAGTAAGTAGAGGAGTGAACCAATCACAAGATGAATATTAACTCAATCACGGGAGATTACCAAAGGGCAAGAGACAATTAATTTTCTTCCGAGGTTCACGTGCTTGCCAACATGCTATGTCCCCGTTGTGTCGACCAACACTTGGTGGTTCGGTGGCTAAGAGGTGTTGCACGAACCTCTTCCACACAATTTGACACCGCAAGAACCCCCCCACAAGTAAAGTAACTCAATGACACGATCAATCCAAAGGGAAAGGTACAAGTCCCCTCACAATCACCGGAGATGGCCACGAACAATCATCAACTCGTGCCAATCCTCCTCCGCTGCACCAAGTCGTCTAGGTGATAGCAACCACCAAGAGCAACAAGCGAATCCGGCAGCAAAACACGAACACCAAGTGCCTCTAGATATAATCACTCAAGCAATGCACTTGGATTATCTCCCAATCTCACAAAGATGATGAATCAATGATGGAGATAAGTGGGAGGACTTTGGCTAAGCTTATAAGGTTGCTATGTCAATCCAAATGGCCAAGAGAGTGAGCTTGAGCCGACCATAGGGCTTAAATAGAAGCCCCCACGAAATAGAGCCGTTTGATCCTTAGTCTATTGAAAATCGGGGCGACCAGACGCGCCGGTCAGATCGACCAGACGCTGGACCCTAGCGTCCAGTCGCGTGATGCATGCCACGTGGCACCTACTTCAAATGATGATCGTCCGATCTCAACGGTCATCAGTACATTTAAGTTGTGACCGGACGCGCTGCTTCGAAGTGATCGGACACAGGACCTCAGCATCCGGTTGTTTCCAGTAAGGTTCCATTCATGACCGGACATGTCCGGTTGATAACGACCAGACGCAGGACCCCAGTGTCCGGTCACTTCCAGTAAGCATCCATAGACAATTTTTCATGATTGGACGCGTCTAGTTACCCCTGACCGGACTCACCCAGCGTTTGGTCAGTCACCCTCTTCTCTATGCGCTACCACGTCAGCAGGACTAGACGCACCCTATTAACGTCCAGTCATGAAGTGACCCAATGTCCGGTCGAAGACCGACGCCAGCGTCTTCACTGCTTCCACTGATTGGACGCTCCGGTCTAGTTGAGGCCAGCATCCGGTGCACTCTGTGAAAACCTATCTTTTCTGTACAGGGTGCCAATGGCACCGTCGGACTGTCCATACTCTACGGGCGAACACTCCACTAGTGAAGTTCTTACCCTTGCTCCCAAGTGCTAAACACAATGTGTATCACCTTTGTGCATGTGTGTTAGCATATTTTCACAAACATTTTCAAGGGTGTTAGCACTCCACTAGATCCTAAATGCATATGCAATGAGTTAGAGCATCTAGTGACACTTTGATAACTGTATTTTGATACGAGTTTCACCCCTCTTAATAGTACAGCTATCGATCCTAAATGTGATCACACTCTCTAAGTGTCTCGATTACTAAACCGAAAAGCTCCTATTAATTTCACCTTTGCCTTGAGCTTTTTGTTTTTTTCTCTTTTCCAAGTCCAAGCATATGATCATCACCATGCCATCACCATCATCATCATGTCATGATCTTCATTTACTTCACCACTTGGAATGTGCCACATATCTCATAATCACTTTGATAAACTAGGTTAGCACTTAGGGTTTCACCAATTTACCAAAACCAAACTAGAGCTTTCAATATGTCATCTTGAGCATGGTAAAGATGGTTTGGCTCCTGGAGCAACCGGTTAGTCATTTTGGGTGCTTCAAAATTCATGCAAGTCATAGTCTCAGGATGGTTGGCGCCGTGCGTACGGTCACCGCGCGGCCACCCCGCACCGCACACATGGCCACATCCCGCGCGGTCATTCTGTGCCGCCATGCTTGGCTGGTTGGGCCACCTAGGCCTGGGCCACACCTGGCCTCGTGCCTTGCTGCCCTACCTCGTGTTGCCGCCATTGGTGTCGCCATGGCCGTGCTACGCTGCCGTCACCTCACCGCACCACCGACCAGCCTCGCACTGTCGTCGCGTTCGTGCTTGTCTGCTGTACTCTCTGTGCCGCTGCCAGCCCAGTTTAAGGCCGCCACTGCCACACGCACATGGCTGACCCACCGTCGCCTTGTCATTTAAGACACTATGGCCGCGCAGGCCTCGTCGGTCGGACGCGCTCATGCCTTGTTCATAGTGCCTACGTGTGGGTGTCCTGATTGCGTCGCTCCCGTCCTGCCAAGGCGAGGACGAGCCGAGCCCACCTACCGTGCTCCGTCTCTCTCTTTCTCTCTTTCTCTTCCTCCGCTGCCGCCGCCGAGCCGTGCCATCAATTGCCCTACGAACGATCACCTCCATTTAATTCATCGCAGCCATGGCTTCACCATCACGTCCTCTCGCTGCCTGACCCCACCCAGCTTTGAAGCGAGCACGACCAAGCTCCAATTTGGAGTTTCTTTCGCCGTCGTGCCGATAAGGCCACGTCCGACCGTGGGTGTGGGCAGCTCTCCTATCGTCTCTCCCGAGCCAATTCACCTACACCACTAGCATCGTCTTGACTCCCTCTCCACCTTGCGTGCCTTAGTCGAGCCGCTACCGCCTCCCCTTTATCGCTGACGCGACCGTGCTGCCGCGGTGCACCATCGCACGAGCTCGGCCGCACGTGGCTAGCCTTCCTCCGTCATCTTCCACCTCAACTATCACCTCGGCCTGGTACATGGTAGCCTTCTGATGCTCACGTGCTAACCGATTAGGTCTGTAGCTGCCCCAGCTTACTGGAACAGTGGCGCCGTCATCGCGGATGGCCGCGCACCGCTGCAGCCTTCCCCGGCAAGTCGTATCACCCGTAGCCGCTCAGGACAGAGATGGTGATCGACCCGTTAGGTGGGCCCATACAGGTCCTAGGTTGCCGACGTAGGCGCTCAGTGCCGCCGCTCACCGCGCCACCATGCACTGAGTCGCCGAGGGTGCGCGCAGGTGAATTAGGGAAAGACCAGGGGATTAAGTGAGAAGTTCTGAAATAGGGGGAAATAGTGTTAGTACTTAGATGTAATTCGGGAGAAGTGCGAGGTCTATTTTACAAAAACATCAGCGCGCGCGGTGTTTCTCCGCCGCGAGCCGTCTCCGCGTGGGCCGGTGTCGCGTGGGCCGCGCGGGAGAATTTATTTTTCTTTTTTCATAAGGAATTAGAAATAGTTTTTAATGTAATTTTTGAGCTGATCTTTGGTAAATCATATAAAATCATGTAGATGTCCAAAAAATATGAAACAAATTTTGTTAAGTTCCTAAAGTTGTACTATATCTGTTAGTGTATTTAGTTCATATATGTACATGTTGATACTAGGAGATATTAAATCATTTGAAAATGTTTAATATTGTTAAGAGAATTATTGTATGAATTTTGTGGTAAATCGGTGATTGTTTTAGTCCTGAAATTTTTACGGTAGTTTTATTGTATTATTATGTGCTCACTGTAATTTTGTAGCTTTAGAATAGACTAAGCATTAAAGTAGTTAAATGCTCTTTGTTTCAATATACATCAAATCATTAGTAAAAATAAAGATATATTCTTCATTTGTAAAGCTAGGTGTTTGTTAGTTAAACCCAACGCTTTGCTTGGTAAAAATGATAGTTAGATTAGTACCTTAGTCATTAGAGCTAGCTTAGTAGTTTAGTATACGTATTCTTATTTTAAGAGTTGATGTTGCATAAATACTAGGTGTTGCATCATCATTGCATGCATGTAGAGAACGAGTTGATGAATATCGTGACCACCGGCGATCACGAGTTCGAAGATATCATCGAGGAGTACGAGGAAGAGATTCTCGTGCAGGAGAAGGTCTCGAAGCCGCCACTGACTTACTTAGCTGACACCGCACCTACCCAAGGTAAGCCCCAGTGTATAACCCCTTATTTTTTGGTAATCACTGTTTATATATGTTATGTGCATTTATGTTGAAAAAAAATTCGGCACATGGCCAAATTCGGGTGATCTCATCTTTTTCTATAATTTTTCTAGAATTTTTAGGGTATACGTACGCGTGCACGTTCGGTGATACTACGTGTTTTCCGCGCACCGGAGACGGTGTCTCCTAATCTCTTATTTACATGTGTATGGACGTCCACGTGTGTACTTATAATATGAGTATGAGTATGAGTATGTAGACGGTATGTTTCCAAGTTATACACGATAAAAAAATCCCGCTCGGTCCAGCCCACTTGTGTGCACGGACGGAATCCCCCGAGCCCGACCCAGGCCCAGGGTTCCTCTCGTCACCAGCATCATCTTCCTCCCTCGCCCCTTTCTCTTCCCCGCGTCCAACAAATCTAGGGTTCCAAGCGAGCGAAAGCCTTCCTCCGCCAGCCGATCTCCCCGCATCCTCCCGCACTAAGCCGATTCGAGGCACGAGCTAAGATGCCGCAGCGGCACTCGAAGAACAACAACGACCTTGCCTTCTTCACGTACGAGGAGAAGCGGAAGCTCGGGTACGGCACGCAGCGGGAGCGTCTGGGAAAGGACTCCATCAAGCCCTTCGACGCCTGCTGCCTCTGCCTCAAGCCGCTCATGGACCCGCTCTGCTGCCCCAAGGGCCACACCTTCTGTAAGGAGTGCATCCTCGAATGCCTCCTCGCCCAGAAGAAGGACATCAAGCGGTAGGTAGCAACGCTGCACGGTCTATTTCTCTGGATTATTGATTGCTTAATTGCTTTAGGTAGTATTTGGTTGGGCCAATGGGGTATGAGGGTGCGCGGTGGTAGGGATGAGAGAAGGATGCAGGATATCTGCTGGAAGAATTGTCAGGCTAATATCAGTGCTGTTAGACTCAGGTGGCTGATGATTTTTGTGCGGATATTAAGCTAAGCACGCCCATGAATTTTAGGCCAACATTATCTGACCTGGAGTTAGATTTAGTTTTGCCAAGGTCACACCTGTACTTGGGATAAAATTATCTTTCATGGATCCATACCGTGTCTTGATTTGGGCTCTTGTATGTAGTGTAGTCTCAGCATCCAAAATTTGACCCTAGCCATTTCTCATTGTACCTGCAAGTTCATGTTTGTTTGCTATAGTTCATTTTGCGAGCAGTCGTGTTCATCGCCCACTGTTCATTAGACTTAATTTCCCTCTTGTAGTTTCCTTACCTAGAATTCCTGTTGTTCATGATGGGCTTCAAAAATTCTGTAGTTGGCCTTAAACTATCAGCTTTCTAATTGAGTCTAATGAACAGAGTACTGAGTGTTTACTCTTGTTGTTCCAGCAAGCTAGCAGCTCACGAGGCCCAGAAAAAGCAAGAGAAGGAGGAGGAGGAGGAGAAGCTAATTCTGCAGAAGGCTAAGGAGTTGGATGCCTTTGACCAGCAGAATCATGGGGCTGTTCCCCAGTACCATGATCGCAGTGGTTCCCAAGACAAGAATGGGTTTCATGGAGCAAACAGTGTGAAGGTCACTTCTTTTGAAGAGGAAGCCCTCCGCAACATGAAGGCATTCTGGCTCCCTTCAGCTACTCCTAAAGCTACGGTCAAGGTAGATGCACCCTCCACCGACACTATCTGCCCTGAGGGGCAGGAGAAGCTCAAGTTGAAATCGCTCTTCCCTATCTCATTCACGGAGGAAACTGCTGATCAAAAGAGCAAGAAGGGAGTGGAAAAGAGCTACATGTGCCCTAGTTGCAAATCCACTCTCACAAATACCATGTCCCTTGTGGTGGTCAGCACCTGTGGCCACGTCTTCTGCAAGAAGTGCTCAGACAAGTTTCTAGTAAAGGATAAAGCTTGCTTAGAGTGCAGCAAACCATTCAAGGAGAGGAATCTGGTTCCATTGGAGAAAGGAGGAACTGGGTTTGCTGCGCATGATGAACGCTTGGAGGCAAGGGATTTCAAGCATTTGGGTAGTGGTTCTGGGTTAGGACTAGTGAAGCCTGCACCAAAAGCTTACTAGCCTTGAATAATTGTAGCCGCTGTTGTATATTGTTTATCATGGTGTCATGAAATTATGTAACCTGGAAATTTTGTTTTATGGCATCAAAATCACTCTATTCAGAACAGTTCCTCTTCAGCCTTTAACGGTCTATCTGATATGCATGCATCTTGCAACTTTGTTTCTTTTTATTGTGGCAAATTTGTTAAGCTGCAGCTGATGTATTATGATGTCTGACTATGATCCGCTTGCTCTTGTTGGCATATATCTTAATATGTTATTAAATATTACCCCATAAAAACGAGCAGGAACATGTCATCGTCGGAACCACCTATCCATCAGAAGGGCTGTTGCCTGTTGGGATAGCCCACTTTTGTCAGCCAGTGGTCAATACAAGACAACCAAAAGTGCTGAAATGAGGATAATGAAAATGCTGACTTGGCTGCCTTGGCTTCCACCCACACACTCGATACTGGAAAAGTGGGCGTGTCCAGCAGCTGTGGATAACTGATGCTGGGCTGCAAGCTTCACAGAACTCTTCCTTGAGCTCAGTGCCAACCTGAACTACTGAAGGTGAAATGGCAAGCTTGCAGAATCTGATTTGCTCCGTATCCAAACAAGTATGTGCTCAAGCCCCTTCTCACTGTTTTCTGGAATTTATTTATTTTCCCTGCGGTTCTGGGGAGTAATAGCTTGAACCCGGGTGCTGATTTTCAGTTGGTTGTGCCAAATTGTGCGGTGACTGCCAAACCGAATGGGGCTTCTCCCTCAGTTGTGGCAGCAAGCTTGCAAGAAGGATCTTTGAATGACAGTAGTAATTGCTCCTTTTGTTCTTTTTCATACATCTGATGGGCAACAGAATTTTGTTTATAACATCTCTCCACTTATATAGAGGTCACGAAAAGGCGATTAGCTTTGTTTGGTGCTGGAGCATTAGCCACTGGCCTACTGAAGACAAGCTCTGCATTTGCTGAAGGTATGACCATTTTGGATGGCCTGACATCGTGTTGATCACTTATCAGGATCAGACTATAGTTCTCAAGCAGCCTTTCTGTCTTTATATATATATATATATATATATATTTGACATTAATTGGAGCTGGTCCTTGATTTCAGAAGTACCGAAGAATTATAAGTCTTACGTGGATGCGAAAGATGGATACTCATATCTTTATCCAGCTGAATGGAGGGTAGGTGGTCATGTGACTCTTGAATAATGACTCAAATGGTTCTGAAGGGTAATTTTCATGGTTCCTTTGTTTCTTTGTCCCTGGATAGGATTTCGACTTCTTGGGTCATGATTCAGCATTCAAAGATAAAAATTTTGCCCTTCAGTGTGTTCGTGTGGGATTTATTCCTACTGAGAAAACAGATATCCGCGACCTAGGACCAATGGATGAGGTGTTTTCTTTGGCCTATGTACTCTTTACTTTGATTAGTCACAGAAGATAGACATAGCTTTGAAAGCTCAGAGATTCGTTTTTGCTGATCTGATGAATATTTTTCACATTATACCAGGCCATCTTCAATCTGGTAAACAACGTTTATGCTGCCCCGAATCAAATACCGTCGGTCTATGACATGCAAGAGGTCTGCCGTCTGTTCATTGCTTATTCAATCAACATTTCTTGCCTGGCCACGGGTTGCCAAATTTATGTGCTACCTAACTGCCTGAGCAGAAACTCTTATAACCAACGAATTTATGTGCTATACTCACTGTTCTATTGCAACGCAGCTCAGCGCTCGTTTGAGATGCAGTTTACGAGTAAAAACTGCTACTGAAATACGCAGCTGATCGTACTATTTTTGCAGCGTACTGTTGACGGCAAGAACTACTGGACGTTTGAGTACGATCTGGAGGCTCCGGGCTACGGTGTTTCTGCGTTTGCAACGGTCGCCATTGGTAACGGTAGGATGCCTATGAACCGCAAAACGTCTTATGTCGGCCCATGTGTTTCCCGTTGAAAACAATGATATGAAACTTTTTTTTTTTTTCCTCCAGGTCGATACTACACGCTGATCGTGACCGCGAACGAACGCCGGTGGAGCAGACTGCGGAACAGGCTCAAAGTCGTCGCGGACTCATTCAAGATCTCGGATCTGACAGCGTGATCGCTTGCTTCTACTAGGGCAGCTCCAATGATGATTTATGAGCTAGCTCAAAGCATATTATTTCATACTTTAATAAAAACTCGCTCTTGACGAAGAGCTAAGCTCATACACAATATCTAAGATTACGTGAGAGTGTTACGTGAGGATACACATGCCATGAGCAATGTGCTAAAGTTAGTATTCAGCCTGTTCGCTTGTTGGTCAGCCAGGGTTTATCAAAACCAACACCAGCTGGACTTATCAGCCCAAAAACCAACCAGCGAACAGACCGATTATTAGAAAAATTATCTTAGAGCTAGTAACTCGTTTATATTCTTGAGGGTGTCTTTTAACTGTGATGTAATGCACTGCCTCATGAGCCATGGTATATGTATGCAGTATGCTTCGTGAAGAGAAATGTATATACCCCTGGTGTGATACCCGTGCCTATTGTCACTAATGCAGATGTGCGTACCATGTTAGCGAAAGATGAAATGCCTTGTGCTGGTTGCATTCCTGTCGGCTCGTGGCTCCCAAAATTACACGCTCCGTGAGCAGCATCCAGCTGTCGGTACAACACTCATGCGGCTAGAAAGTTTCGAAATGAAGCTAATGAAAAATAGAAACAAGGATTTATCACTAGATTGTTTCAAGCACAAGTTTGACGAGTGATGTGATGGGCGATGGTGTCACAATTAATGTTGACGGTGCCTTCGTAGCTCAGGCTTTGTTGAGTTTTCTCTCCCTAAAGTTTACTAAGTAGGGTATTAAATATAGACTAAAAAATAACTAATTACATAGTTTACGACTAATTTACAAAACGAATCTTTTAAGCCTAATTAGTTCATAAGTTGACAATATGGTGCTATAGTAACACATGTGCTAATGATAAATTAATTAGATTTAATAAATTTGTCTCGGATTACTATCGGATTCTCGTGCAACACCTGCGTACGTGACTCCCAAAACTTTACATCCTGTTTAAATAAGGCCACGGTCAGTCAGTCGGGTGCCGCGGCGGTGGGTGTCAACTGTCAAGTCGGGATGCGGAGGAAACACAGGTGTCCGCGCTTGGAAGGTCAGGCTGCCTGGCGCCCTGGCGTGTGGCGTCGTCGACCGTGGAGACCGGAGAAGCGCTTTGTTTGGCCCAAACCTTGTTTTTTTTCGTTTTTTTCTTTCTTTTTTTTGCTGAAAAACTGCTTTTCTGACTTTTAGTTTTCAGCTTCGGTTGATTTTTTGTTATTGGCTTTTCTAGCAAATCATATTAACCGACTTTTCTGCGTAAGTCTGTTTAGTTGAGCTGGGCTGTTTGCCAAGACAAAAAGACAGCAAATATTGGTCAGGTAATCAAGTTGGAAGGGGCAGATCTTTGGTGGCCAGGCGCCCATCGTCGTCGATGCACTCTGTGATAACCGGCAGCTCTGAGTTTAGTGGCTCGGAATGTTGGAAGAACGCAAAATAAAACAGCGTATGAACTGTCGCGTATAGCACTTGTTAGAGTAAACCAGAGTCGTGTCTTTTGTCGAGGTTCCCAAGTGTGTCCTTGACTTTAAAATCGTGATGGCATTAATCCACTGTGGGCCCTTTAGATGCATAAGTATTCACATTAATCTATAGGTGTTGGAGTTGACTCAAGTAAAACTTAGTTTAATTTTCACTTAATCTACTTCAACAAATATGTCCAATGCAAAAAAAAAAAAAAAATCATGCCGCTGTTAGCCCTAGCATACAACATGCAAGTTGTAGCCTGCCGAGGAAGCCAGAAACGGTGAAGCTCGCCATGGCGCAGTCAATATGAAACACGCTTCGCTCGTGCCCATCGACCCAATAAAATAATCAATTCCAAATAAAAAAGAATTTGGTTCGAATTTTCAACATCTGCAGCTCCTAATCTGAACGGTATCGTTGCCGGAAATAACGCCGCGTCCAGAATTACCCAGTAACAGGCTTTTCATCACGGCTGCAAGACTTGGACTGACCAAGAATCGAACTTTATACACAAGTTAAATGATCAAAACACTAGCATTACAGAGGCGAGAGACATCACAAGCACGAGCCTCTGAAAGAATGTTTCAACTCATATATTACAAAAATTACAATGCCCTCCAAACTTGCTAACTATTTCCAGAATGAGTTGTGCCCTACAGTTTCAACACAGTTACTTACCTGAATCTCCAAGCTAATTTTTTTTTTGTCAAGATCAGGCCAGCATTCCGCTTACTCAGAACAGCATCAGCAGGGCGGCAACTTCCAGCATTTTTCATGTGCCAAAAAGGGCGCCTGAATAGCTGCACCAAGAGCAGAAGGAAACCTGATCATGCCCTAGGATAATTTACACCTAACAAGCCCAACAATAATTACATTAGCCGATGCTGGCGAAGGCCCTTGCCAAAATGGGGTTGCATCAATCCAACATATAGACCATTCTGGTCCATCAGAGAGTCATGTGTGCCCTGCTCAACTATCCTACCACCATTTAGGACAACAATGTTATCCACATGCTTCATCATTGCTGCCCTGTGCGCAATGAGAATTGTTGTCTTGTTACCCATGACCAGAGTGTCGAGAGCTTCTTGTACCACTCTACTTGATTCGGACTCGATTGCAGAGCTGGCCTCATCCAACAACAATATAGGTGCATTCTTCAAAACCACCCTAGCAATGGCAATCCGTTGCTTTTGCCCAGGTGTTAGATCAACCCCTCTCATTCCCACATGAGTGTCATATCCATGTGGCAAGCTGCTGATGAAATGATGAGCATTTGCTATCCTTGCAGCTTCCTTCATCTCAGCCTCTGTTGCATTGTGCCTTGCATAAATAATGTTCTCTCTTATGGTTGTTGAGAAAATAACTGGATCTTGCTGAATCAGTCCCATGTGGCTACGCAACCATCTAAGGTTAAATGATTT
This sequence comes from Miscanthus lutarioriparius, assembly GCA_904845875.1. Lineage (NCBI taxonomy): Eukaryota > Viridiplantae > Streptophyta > Magnoliopsida > Poales > Poaceae > Miscanthus > Miscanthus lutarioriparius. Next base: position 25,249,904 of record CAJGYO010000001.1, read on the forward strand.
CAGATCTCGACCATCCAGTAGAACTTGGCCAGAAACAGGGTCATAGAATCTCTCGATCAAAGAAATAACAGTGCTTTTCCCTGATCCTGAAACACCAACCACTGCAACTGTCTGCCCACCACTCACTTTAAGATTAAAATTACTCAGCACAAGAATGTCTGGGCGAGCAGGATAAGAGAAATCAACATTCTTGAATTCAATGCTTCCGTAGACATTGGGTGGTTTCAAGCCGGTGGTATCATCAGGATCAATCTTTGGCTCACGGTCAATAATTTCAAATACTGACCTAAGAGATTTCCTCCTTTTAAGAATGTAAGGTGCAAGTCCAAATGGCTCCACCAATGCGAATGATGCAAATGAAAACAGAATGTACTCTTTTAGTCCTGTGGCTATTGTCAGACGTTGTTGGTCAACTGAAATAGCAGTGTACCAAAGAAGCAGGGCATTGCAGGCAAAAAGAAGGAACTGGGAGAGACCAAAGCCAAAGCCTATTGCCAGTCCTTGCACAAGACTTTGTTTTAGTATCTTGCCAAGATGTAGTCTGTACAGTTCCATTATCTTATCCCCAGCACAGAATGCTACTACAGTGTATATGTTCCGCACTGCATCTTCAAGCACCAACGAAGCCTTTCTATGCATTTCCTGGATTCCTCTTGAGAAGCCAGCAAGCCACAATTTCTGCAACACAAGTTATTAGACCCATTAGAGATTTGCCAGTATACTAATGTGCTACAGTTATAACATATGGAACATATGAAGCACTGCTGCTAAGAGCAAGTAGCATGATATAAAAATTTCAATATCTGTAACCCATATGTCACAAAGCCCATTACTAACATGAAAAGTAATATTTTAGAGTTTGAAGTCTTCAGTAATCTTTGACAGAATATTCGGTCTTACACATGCAAGCTTCAAAGGAAGTAAATGCCAAGGCAATGGAAGCCACCAGGACTCATAAGGCTTTATTATGATCAGCTTGTATACACTAGGATCCAAGTGATCCAAAGTATAACTGAGACTCAGATTGATCAAACAATATTTATGAAAAGATTTCCATTCTCACAACATGTTACCACATCATTGCCAATCTCTAACTTTCGAATCCAGAGTCCAAGCTCGGGCACCCGATAGCGCCACATTGTCCGCTATCCCTCTCGCCGTCTGATCCGCCGTACTAACGATGTCGTCCGTCCGATCGCGGTTTGGTTCGGGTCTCCACTCTCCACCCGCTTCTTCGGAACCCGAACAATCATGAACTTTCTCGCGGCTCCACGCCTCCACCTCTCGTGCCGCCGGCCGCCTGATCTTCCCGGGTTGTCCCTGCCACGGAACGGGGCGATCCACCGGCGTCGGCCGCGCTCCCAGCCGTCGTTCACTCTTCCCTCCTCCCTCTCCTTTCCTTGCTCGGCGCGCCACCTCCTACCGCTATACGCTCGAGCTCAAGCTCGACCTCCAGGGGCTGCAGGGCCAGCCTCCTCATCACACAACGCTCAATGCTCCGCCTATTTGCCTGCTTCTCTCGTGGCGTCTCCTCATCCGTGGCGTAGTCCTCGATGCCATGGTTGGTACAGCAGCATGAGACGAGAAGAAGCTAGGCCACAGAAAAATGGCGGAGGCCAGGCGGAAGCGACCGTTGCCGTGGAGCTCCACCTCATAGCTCTCTCCCATATCCCCAATGTAGACACATCACCTTCCTGCTCCTCTCCTTTTGCTGCCTGCCTCTATGGCCGTCGAAGAACAAGCAGAAGTCTAGGCAATGGCGTGCTCAGATCCTGGCCAGGCCCAGCAGTATGAGCAACGGGCTACTGCAGTATAGTGACGGGAGTTCTCCATCTCTGCTGCGCGACCACTGCCACATCCGCTACTCAATTCGCCCAGCGACGCAGCCGTGTTCTCCCGCTTGCACGATGCTCACCCGAGCAGGCAGGCCCTTCCACTGTGTCTTTAGGGGATTGGTCCGAGGAGGGGAACAAGCAGTGGACTTGCTACTCCTGCTGCTCCTGCTTAGTAGTAGTAGTCGTAGTAGTGGTACCACCACCACCACCGCTGCTGCTGCTGCTGCTACTACTTACTCCTAAGATTGCATCTGTCTCCTAGTATGTTCAGAAATTAATTTGATCTTATTGTCATTCATGAATGCTTGTGGGAATTTCTCCTAGGATTTGGAAGAGAGCATCAGGCAGAGACAACTGGGTGTGCCACTATTGCAGGGTTTATTCTGTTAGCATTCTGATCAAGAAAATAAAATATAGCATTATAGATAAATCGAAATTGCCAAAATTTAAGACCACCGAGAATCAGCTTGTAGGGATTGTCGTTAGAACAAGAAAGCTCTTATCAAATAATAAACTAATTGATTACTTATAGCAAGAAGAAACAAATCCTTGGTCCAGTTCATACAATCTCTACAACACTTAATATAGCCCAAGATATTATGAGGTCAACAGTTTGCTATTTCAAGGAACTTGAGATAGACAGCGGCAAACGTGGCTGGCGTTAAATTGGCATTTGTAGTATGTCTTTATTTCTTAAAAGTAAATATATCCTTCCTAAAGTTGATATCTAATCTGCCTAATGGTTGTATTCTGGATGTAAGAATAAAGTAGCCTAATGGTCACTCTGGAAGGATTTAAAGTTAACATCATTCTATGTACCTCCTCATCTTTGTACAGGCAAATTTTATGACAAGCTTGGGATTCCATAGATTCAAATCACATATCTCAAGACAAGGTAATATTGGTTTAATTGATCCCCAGTTTTGCAGTACAGGATATATACAGATCATGAGAGAAAAAGATTATCTTCTAATCTGTCTTTTGAATTTTTAATTTTCCACCTTGCTAATTTGTATGTGTTATTTCTTTTTGCTACAACCTTGTGATTTCCAGGTTAGATATATCATGGAAAAATAAAACTACACTCAAATTGGGAGTACCTTTGAGATGAATACAGGCTAACACAAAGATCTGAAAACCTTGATTTTAAGTTGAAATTTGTTGAGGTAAGACTAATACTGTGATGTAGAACATTCCATGGTCGAATGATTTTCTGTTAGGAATGTTTTACTGCATGTATTTTGAACAAGAAGCTTGATTCTCTAGAATGGATTATCATCATCCTGATCAGCGTGGAGGTCTTAATATTTTTATGACAGAATCCAAGGAGCAGCTGTAGTGCTCAGCTCTGTCTTGATTACAAGAAGCATATTTTGACCATGGATATTGGCATGTTGGATAATTGGAATGCCATTTACAAAATGGTAAAGGTTCGTCAAACACAACATGATTAATTGTGGCCCTCTGACCTCTAGAATCTGGTGTTCATCTATTTTTCAGCATAATTTAGTAAGATTCAACCAGTGATTAATCTAGATGCATAGGCTGGCCCTCTCCAAGGAGGAGCGCGGCATTGCCGCGCCCGTATTTCTAGTGTTTTATTAATCCAACCTCAACCAAATAATAGTGTGCACAGTGCAACAATTACATGGACAAGCATCAAATTTCTGTTAAAATACCAATCTTTTCAGGGGATAGCAGACAAATAAAGAAAACTTTATTACCTGTGCAACAGCAGATATGACAAGAACTGGCAAAGTTGCAAGTGCAATAAGTGCCACCCGCCATTCCAACAACATTCCAATAAGGAGAGCCACAGATACTGCAGCAGTGTCTTGTATAAATATGGAAAGCCGATTACTGAAGGCAGCACGGACAAATGTAGCATCATTTGCGAGGCGCATGGACAGTGTATCAGCATTGTTCTCCTCTTTGTCAAACCATCCAACTTCATTGCGTAGCATTGCTGTCAAAGAAATCATAAATAAGAATTAAACTCTAATAAGGTAAAACCAACTACATGATTAGCAGAATACAAGAACAGCATATAAAGATGCAGATTGCAATTACCTGAGAACATCATCCTTCTTATGCGCTCAGTCATCTTCTCCCCCATTATTCCAAAATAGAAATGTTGCAACCAGTTGACCAGCACTGTAATAACACCCATGCCTACTATGAATAAACACCATCTGTTCACTTCATGGCGCATATCACGGATTTCTATTTGATAGTATGCTGACACTATAAGTGCTATTGTGTAAGCAAGCAGTGGATTAAATGAGCCAAATATAGCAGCACCAATTGTACCTAAAAGAGCATAAGGCCATTCAGCAATACTAAGTGTTGCAAGACGCCAAAAAGATGGAGGTTTCTGGTGCTGAACCTCATCCAGTTCACTGTGTTCAGAACTCGTATCATCTCGTTCACTCTGTGGTCTGCTAAAAGTTTGTGAATGTGAACGCTCGTTCTTAGGATCAGAAGTCAAAAGAGGAGATATGGGTGAGTCAGGTTCTGAATTCTTAGATGACTGCCGCTGTATAGGATGGACATCAACTTTAGGAAGATCAGGTAATTTCATTTCAAAACTATCCTGCCTCTTAATGGATGGTGTTCTTTCGGTTTCAATTGCAACCATAGGTATCCCATTGTCCATAGTTTGCTCTGAAGGTGGACTTCGATCCTTTGGTGAATCATGAGAGTTTCTGTTGGTATCTGATCGCCAAAATTGAAGCATGCCATGTGTCCTTTGTAGTGAAGGTGATTTTGCCATCTTAGGAGAGGACGATTCTTGAAAATATTGGCTCACTGATGTGTCCTCAATTTGGAGCGACTTACGCTCCCTGTTGTTCTTGGTAGGCATCCTGTCATGAAACAAGATAAGGTAGTCCAAATCAAATCATACACTTTTTTCAGCAGATATGACGGAACAAACATTGAAATAAAAAACAAGAACAAACAAATATCCATAGAGTATAAATACAAAAGGTTAAGCAAAATCTCTTCAGCCCAGTCGTATTTCAAATGATGCTATAGTTATCAATGCTCTAGGATCTAAAAATTAGTTATTAGTACTCCCTCCGTCCTAGAACAGTGCTATGTTAAAGTATGGTAAGTTTGGCCAAATTTATAATATAGTGTACTAAATAGGTACCATTAGATTAGTCAGGAAACATATTTTCATAATATATTCTTTTGGCATCATAAACATTAATGTTTTAAATAATATATTTAGTCAAACTTTAGGCACTTTAACCGAGAATGCACCTAGAATTGCATTCTTTTTTGACAGAGGGAGTATCCACAGGTACTAGATATGCTTAGCCACATGTTGGGTAATGCCCATGAAAAAAGGCTTTACCTTTTGGGAAGTTTTGTTGCTTCCTCACACCTTAAAAGCTCAGCATAAAGGCCATCCAAGTTTAGAAGTTCATCATGTGTCCCCATTTCAACAAGATGACCCTCCTCCATTACAGCTATATAATCAGCATTTTTAATGAGGCAAAGACGTCTAGCAATTATAATGGTTGACCTTCCCAACATGAGAACATCTAATGCTTCTTGTACAGCTTTTTCAGCTTCAAAATCAAGTCCTCCCGTGACCTCATCAAGCAACAGAATGGATGGATTCGAAAGCACAGCACGAGCAATAGAAATTTTGATCTTCTGTTCATCAGTGAGTGCTATACCAGCTCGACCAACCTACAGAATTTCTAAAAGTGAGTACCAGAGACTCGATGCCTAAGCAGTCTAGCCTTGATAGACAACAAGATATATGGTACCTCCTTTACCTGGGTTTCATACCCCTTTTCAAGTGAACTGATGAACCCATGGGCATGGGCTGTTTTTGCTGCCTCTTCTATCTGATCAAAGGTAGCAGATCTTCCATAAGCAATATTTTCCCGAATGCTCAAACTCAATAAGGCTGGTTCTTGTGTCACCAGACCAATTTGGCTTCTTAACCATTCTACTTTCAAATTTTTTATGTTTTCCCCATCCAAAAGAACTTCACCTGAAACATAAATACGAGTAGCCTTTTAAATGGAGGAATAGAAGTGGAAAACAAAAGATGCTTCTCAGTGCTACTACCTAATGTTGGGTCATAGAATCTCTCCATCAGAGGAATTATACTGCTTTTCCCCGAGCCATTTCTACCAACAAGTGCCACAGTTTTTCTCGCCGGTACAGTGAGGAAGAAACCACTTAATATTGGGATTTCAGGACGAGACAGGTAGCTAAAGTACACATTTCGAAATTCAATATTCCCCTGCACCTGGGGTAAGGTTGTCCCTTCTTGATTGGTGCTGGAAGTTGAACGACTAATCATCTCATATAGTCTATAAGCAGCAATGCGCCCTTGCTCAAATGAATAGAAGTTTGTAGCTGCTTGATTCAAACCACTACAAATTCAAAAAGAAACATAGATAAGGATATAGATGACAGAATAATTTATATAAAGCAAAACTTCTGCATAAATTAAGTTGCTTACAGGCCGCTCAGAATTACAGAGAATAAAGCTACCACAACTTCACCGCCATCAGCTTTTCTGCGATGGATCAGATGTCTTCCAACCCAAAGTTGCAAAGCACAAGAGCAAATGGCAAGTCCATATGTAAATCCAAGACCAATCCCTTGGACAAGGCTAATCAAAATTCCATATCTAAGTGTGGCTTGAAGTGAGGTAGCATAGGAGTACTTTGCAAGAGTTTCATTTGTAAAAGCATACAGTGTCCTGATGTATGAGATGGCCTGTACATGCACAAGTCACATTAGAACCAGGCATATTTTAACTAATTAATTGCACATCAAACCAGAATGATCGTATAATCTACGAAGTCAACAGTGCAGAATAGCTGCCCTCTGATACAGCACTCTTGACATCGAAGATATGGCAGCCATGAGCACTGTATCAGACAGCGGCTTAGGTTGGTGTATACTTTAAAAGTTCAAAAGAAAGATTGGCACAATGAATAAAGGTAGCACCTGTTCAGCAATGCTAGCTGCTTCAGCATATGCATCTTGAATGTTTTCAGCCAGCCTATGAAGAAATATGTTAGATATTCCTCCTGCTGCAACAATCAAGGGTCCAGTGGCAAGAGTTAGAAGTGCTATTTGCCAACAATTCAGAAGGCCAACAATGAGACCACCAACAAATGTAGCCATATTATGTATGTAGTTCCCAACCTACAAAGAAACCCAGTCGTTAGAAGACCCTAAAGTGACAAGGTTCACTCTGCAGGTCATAATTCCAGAGGAACAGATGGTTACTTGACTGTTTAGGCTTACTTTCTCGCTTATAGCTGACTGAATGAGCAATACATCACTGAGCACTTGACTAACAATATCTCCGTTGTTACCATATGTATCAAAAAAACTCATGTCTTGATTTAGCAAAACCTGAACATATTTTGATCTGATGACAGCAGTCTGCCGTTCCCCAGTTAGAATCCAACATGATACCTCTGCACAACTGAAATAATCAGGAATTTGTGTTTGTGCTGAGTGAGAACTGCAATTTAAATGACAATAGTTACTTACCTATCCATCCTGCGACGAAAACACCAGCAGCTATAAAGACAATATACAAGGCATGCTGCAACGTTGATGAAAAAATGTAAGAGGGCAAGAGATGAATTTCAGAATATGGAAAATTGGGTGGGAGGGTCCTAAGGGACAAAAGAAACATGCAAGGTCACACACAAAATGCAAGGTAGCACCCGTTTGGAGAAGTTTCGATAATAGTTTCTTACAAGTCCAAAATTTGGGTACAAGCAGAATCAAACAACTGAATAAATAAATGGATTGCCATAAACGACAAGGCCGAGTACAACGATAACAGTGCACATCAATTAATGAACCAGATGTGGGGAGCCTAGGAACGTTCCAGATAGCAGCCATTATGAGATAACTTAAGTGTTTAATGTAGAATATTTTAGAAATTACTTGGTTACCCCCTGAGGAAATGGTCCCATCAGTCCAGTTTTTTTTTTTCAATTCCTCTGGTCACAGATGAAGCTGCCATATCCCCATAATTTTATCTCCGCCTACAGGGTACACCAGCTATGAAAAGAGAGTGTCAAGTGAAACATTCACTTGGCTGCCTCAATTACCTTGTTTGCAAGAAAAAATCTAAAATGGTTATAACTAAACTACCAAAGGCAGCTATAGGATATTCCAGGCAAACTTTCATAAACTAAATGAATATAGAGTACAAAAGAACTCAACGTTCAGAATGCAAAACTCTTTTCAAAACATTCCAATCACACATGGATACAGCAATAATGACCAACCACAAGACATCAACAAGTATCAACCGTTCCCTTAACGTGTTAACAGCTAAGAAGCACATATTACACCAATAAACGTCTTTAGACTCTGGCATCCTTGAGATCAAGGAGACCATCCTGCAACCAACCTTGACATAATTTTTTTTAAATGGACAATTCCATAAAACACTACTAACATTTAAACCATGGCTACTTCACTCTTACATTCTCCATCTCAACATATACGCAATTTCAAAAGGTGCCTCCACAGAAGCAGCAGCCCAAACTTTCAGCAAAGGTGATACCAAACACACCCCAACCCACCAATTCCAATTCCTAATAACGCATGATGACTTTGGAAACTTTGCATCAGAAACGAAATCAGAATGGACTGATTTGAAGTGATAACTTGAGTTATAAACATAACTACACTCAAAAAATGCAAAGCAGCAAACACGTGCAGTTGGAAACTTTCCTAGCCCTAATGTTTGAAATGCAACCTAAAAGCACCTATTCAATAAGAAATCAAAGCAACCAGCGTCCTATAATTTTTTACAATTGCCATGTCCCCAAAGTACAACAAACATCTGTAGCTACAAGCTAATCAATAGGCGGGAAAAAGTGAACTGTCTTCTGAGAATGACATTGCGGGAGAATAGATAATCCGCCATAAAAATTTAAACATTTCAAACATCCTTCCATCTAAAATCGAAAATATAACAGTTATTGTATGTACAACTAAGTGCCAAGCATCAGAAGTATCAGCTTACCTCCTTAAACCGCCGGAGCAGCTCATCACCGCGGCCATAGAGAGACGACCCAACCCGCTCAGAGTCGAGCAAATTCAGGGCCCTCCCGAAGTAGTGAAGGTACACAACGAGTGCCGCGCCATGTGCAGCAGCGGCAAGCGCCCCAGCAGCCATAAGGGCCCAGTCGACCCCATCGGCAAACTCGAAAAGCCTCCAGAACGACACCGCCGCGGGCGGCGGCTCGACCTCGTCGTCCTCCACTTCCTCCTCTCCGGCGCCAGCGCCTTCCCCCTCCCTCGCCCCCACGCCGGCATCCCCCGCCGGCCCGTCCCCGTACGGCGACGGCGACTCCGGCGGCTCCGAGACCTCGGATACGGGTGTGAGCGGCTGTACATGGGGCGACGCCCACCCGAACAACCCAGTCGGCACCATCTCCTTCTGGACGCCTTGCGCAGCTCGACGAAGCCGTCAGAATTCAAAAACCCTAGGATCCGACGGAGCTCATCACCACAGCCAGCCCCGAGACGGCGACTACGGGAAGACGCGGCCGGTGGCGGCGGCGGCGACCGGATCGCTTCCGAAGCGAGCCTCGAGCTGCCTCCAAATAAACTAACTTCAAGAGGCCAGTGCCGCAAAGGAGAGACCCTTTGAAAAACTCTAATCTCGGCGGCACACAGCAACGACGACCCAGTCAGAGAAATTCGGCAGCGTCTCCCACACGAGAGGGAGCCACTCCACGCTGAACTCCTCGGCGGCGGCTCGTCGCCGGCGAAGAGGCGGGGCGGGCGCGGCGGTGGGGATGGTGTGCGCCTAGTTGTGGGTTTTCTTCGCTTCTGGCGTGCGGGTAGGAAAGGTCAGGAAGAGGGGGCCCGTGCGTGTGATTGCGGTGTGATGGGCGGGGCCCACATGGCGGTGGCCCTTTCTGCCTGGTGTTTGGTGTAAAGCGGGTTGGCGTGTGTGGTGCGGGGCCCACTTGGCGGTGGCAGGGTGGTCTGGGCTGGAGGCGCGTACGGCACCGGTGGACCAGGGTTGACAGCGAGAAGGGGAGAGTTACGTCTCCTGTGTGGCGTGTGGAAAAAATTTCGCGCGGCGTTGGAATTAGACGGGCGGGATTGGTGCGGAAAGGTCTCGTGGGCACCGGAGATGGCGGGGCCCGCCTGCGCCTGGTGGCATGAGCTGTGTTGGTGTAGCTTTCTTCCCCTGCTAGGGACACACGAAATTGGAGGCCCCGTGTTGTTGTGGAATTGCTACTAGCTTCGTTGAAAACACCTTCATTTCATTGTGCTTTCCGATTGTGACAGATAGGATGTCTGGATACAGTGGCGTCGGATTACTTAGGGCCCGTTTAGGTGAGCTCTCGCTTTAGCCAAAACAGTTTTAGTTGTGGTCATCTGTGGAGCAGATTCACATGAGGAGTTGAATCTATTTTTTTAGATCGATTGACAAAACAGCTTCTCCTTATGATAAAAAGGGATGAAATGTCTAGAATACCATTTTTTTTTCTTTTTTCTCTCCTTTTATTTCTTTTTATTTATTCCTTTTCTCACTACCTTGTCTCTACCTTATCACCCCGCACACGGATAGGCCTCGCGTAGGTCGTTGCTCCCCTGTTCCTCTTCCCAGTGCGTCGGCTTCGTCGCGCCTCCCCGTGTCGAGGCCACGGCTCCTGGCGCCCCCGAAAGCAACAAGACATCGCCTAGCCCCGCCTCAAGATCTCGGCCGCCTGTGTGCCCCACAACTCTACTCCACACAGCGCCTCACTCAAGACTGCCGCCGCCGCCCCAGAGGGGCCCCACTCCCGATTCCAGCGGATCTGGCGTGCGGTGTCAGTCCAGACGACTGCCGCCCAGCAGAGACGCTTGGGGGGCAAAGGAGACCCATGGCCACAATGGGGCCCTCTACCGCTAGAGGAAGCCAGAAGAAGCCATAAATTTCAGCTTCTACTCTCTCTCCTCCCTTGTCTCAGCAGGAATTTCGAGGCTTTTTCCTAAGATCTGAGCAGGTCAAAGGCGTTTTGTAGGTGGAGCCGAAAAACGGATTCAGGAGCCGCCCAAGAATCTGAACCAAATGGGGCCTTAATTAAGAAAATATTTTGTCAAGACGTATACTCATCATTATTATGAATTAGAAATACCAGATAGCGAGTCAGAGTTTATGGTGGATAGCGGATGCACAATTACAATATCAGAATATTTCAAATAAACAAACTTTGCACCTTATATCAACACCGACCTCATGTTTGTTAAATATAATCAAAAGTTTTTAGTTGATTACAATTCACGGTATAAAAAGAAACATAAACAAATAATAAAGAAGATATACATAAACAAAATAAAATTAAGCTTTCATATCAATTGAAGATAATGTCATTCGTCATCCCATCATTATTTATCATCACTCAAATCACCATCCTCGATATATTTGTTGTCATGGGTACGTCCACATTGTTACTTGAACCATTCACATAGTGAATAGTGCCTAACTACGATAAGAGTGGGATGCTAAGTTTCAACATGCTATCCTTAGCTACTTTGTAGTGTAGCGGTAGAGGGCCGCTACCGTTATAATGACTGCTATTATGGGTGCTACTAGGGGTATTTATTACTATGATTATATGTATCATATTATAGCATTCAAACCAACTTTACAAGTCCAAATTTATGTTACTTGTTTTAATTTGAAAGTTTAGATATTAATTTACATATTTGTATACGGTCTTTTATCACTTTACCCTACTGCCTCCGGCCTTGCTACATTCCTTTATTTTTTCCCTATCCATTTACAGTGACCATACTTACTTAGTGTGGTATGGTTGGATAAGGCTTGAGGGTCTCGCAAATGAATGTTAAATGCATTTGCATTGCGCATTTGTGGATAAGCTTAGCATGTAAAGAAAGAGGTAGTGAGATTACCAAGACAATTTGTATAGTAACACTCGTTGGTTGATGTATTTGAATGGAATGTGTCGGGTATCAGTATCAGGGATACCCAGAAGAAGTAAGCTAATGGCCGTGAACGCTAACTTTCTTGTGTGGTCAAGAGCATATCTTGGTCTCGCCCGACTTCGAGGGCACGAACTCCGTCTCGCCCAACCTCAAAGATGCGAGATCCAGGTTGTAACAACCCAAAAATCCACACACCAAAAATCACAACTACAAATTTTTTTCTTCAAAACCCTATGTGATGTTGAGTGACACATATAGAAGCCAAACCCTAGTTTTGCATTAGATGTGACCCAACTAGGTTAAAATCATAAGCATAGTTTGGTTTTATGCCACACGTGTAATTAAATTCCTAAATAAATAAATCATGCATGCATCCTTAACTCCACTTGTGATTTGGATTCTTTTGCTTTATGTGATGTCTAACTAACTTACTTAATATTTATGATAATCCCTAAATAAAGAATTATTTGTTGGAAGAATAAAACACCCCTATATAAAAACTTCAACTATTTTTGTATAAACATAGCCAATAATCCCTAATATATGGGATGTATTTTGACCACTATTTGAAACACCTTGTGGGACCCACTACATGACTCGAAGCTCAAGTTTAAACTCTAACTAAATTTGAATCGAAGCAAAACAAAGAAAAGAGAAACGAACATAAAAAGAAAAGGAAAAAGAGGGAGGCAGCAGCTCAGCCCAGCCTGCCTCGACCGGCCCAGCTAGCCCAGCCAAGCCTCGCCTGCCCTTTCACGTGCGTAGCCCACGAAGCCGGCCCAGCGTCGCCGCCCGCACGCGCACAGCCGCTGACAAGCCGGGCCCGCTCGGCAGCCATCACGCGCCGCACGCAGCCACAACGCGCCAAGCGCCTGACGACCCGACCTCGCTTGTCAGCACAGTAGCGTCTTCTTCCCCTCGCCCACGCATTCTCCCCGGGCGATCGGGGGCCGACCAGCGTGGTAGGCATGGGCCAGGGGTCACGCAAGAAGCATGACCCTGTTCCCCCTTGCATCGCGCCTACGCTACCGCACGCGGGCTGTCGGATACGCCGCACGCATCACCACCGCCCGATCGTTGTCCGCCATTGGAGCCCTTGGAACTCGGCTATAAAAGCCAACGCCCGCGATGCCCTAACCCTCAGCCCGTTCGCCGCCGCCGCTGGTGGCACAGCACCACACCGTGTCAAGCCGAGAGAGAGGGAGAAGGAAGAAGCAAGGAGGAGAAGGAAGCCGCTGCGGAACCGGACCTCGCCGGAGCCAGGAGCGTCGCCCCGATCAGCTACAACGATGTAGCTGCTTGGCACGGCACTGCATCGCCTCATCATGGCCTTGCCTCGCCACCGCACCGCCATCCTACCGTCACGAGCCCTACGGTGAGCCACGTCGTTCGCCGCTCACCGTGCTAGCTATACTCGCCATGAATGCCACCGCATTCCCGCACCTAGGGGACGCAGAGGCGGAGCATTCCCGCTCTTGGACACACTGCACATGCACCGCACGCGCACAAGCCCAAGGCCTGGCCTCACCGACCCCTAGCGGTTCGGGAACACTGGCATGACCACCCTGCACTCCATGGCCGAGAGCACAACCATGGCGAGATCACAGCATCTTCTACGTCGCGGTAAAGGCGACGTTGACACCCCAACTGGCTCCGCCATGACAAAAGACACACCACGCTCACCTTAGCCGAGGATGAAGCCCACCGGAGCCCTACGTTGCCGCATCGCACCTCGTCAGAGCGCCACCGCCTCCGCTTTGCCCCCACCACCGTGGCCGGAGGCGTTGAGAGCTCCCGGAGCTCCTTCGACCTGCTCGCCATGGCCGTAGCAGCGTCGGGGAGCTCGTGCGCACCACCAATCTCCGGTACCGCCGCCATAGCCACCACACCGCCGCTTGTCGGTGTACGAGGACCGCCGCCACCGCGGCCAGCCAACTAGAGCTGCCCGGCCACCACGTTAACTTAACCGGGGCACCCGCCATGGCAAGGCCAAGCTTTTGCCTACCTTAATCGCACACCGATACCGCTCGAGAGGCTCACCGGCGGGAGCACACTGGGGAAGAAGATGGGGATTTTCCCCTCGCCGGCCACACGTCCGTGCACTTGGTGCACGTGAACCGAACCCTAGGAAGGAGTAAGTGGACCAAGTCCTTCATAGACCGGCTCTGCGGTCTTTGGACCAATGCAGGCGGGTTCACCATGAACCGCGCCTCACCTTTCAGTCACCGTTTGACCCTGGACCCACCTGTCAGTGACCAATTGAGATGATGACATCATGCTGACGTCAGTGGGACCCACCTGTCAGCCGTGGTTTAGCTCTGATAACGCCATGCTAACATCATGCCGAAGATGAGACCACACCAGTGTCGGGGACCTCGGTGATCTTTTCGACCACCTCGGTGATCTCTCCGACCACCTCAGCGACCTCTCCGACCACCTCGGTGACCTCTCCGACCACCTCACCAGCCGATACACCACTCCAAGTCCCTACATGCCACGTGAACCAGTCACAGTGTGACACATGTCAGCCCTGAATCAATCAGCCTTCATTATTTTCATAAATGGATTTAATCTTCGGAAATTCATAACTAATTCATATGATCTCAGAAAAATACAAGACCAGGACCAAAATTCATCTAAAATCGAGCTCTACGCAATGAACCCATGTTTGAGTGCATTTGGCTCTTTTGAATTTTCATTGCTTTTTGTGCTATTCTATAGACGTCGCTAACGCGACTATAATGCGATCATTTGCAGACTCGGAGGAGAACCAGACGAACGAGGACCGAGAGTACCGTGAGGAGTACAGAGACGACTTCACTAAAGGTGCCACATCCCACCCAATCTTGTAGCACCTATTACGCATGGCTAATATAGAACCGCTATTGCTTTACTTTATTGTTATACTCACACTAAGATAGGACTTGCATGGTAGTATGCTTACTTGATGGCCTTTACCTTGACGCAACCTTACCCCTGCTTACCCTGCTATTAGGCTAGACACACACTTGCTGCTATATTTCATTGCTTATTACTTCTACTACGCTTGTACTACATTGATGCGTGGTGAAAACTGGTGTTATCTGGACTATGGGGAGAGTGCTGCGTGTGTGACTTGGGTGCGTGGAGGGTGAGGGTTGTGTCAACCAAGTTGGAGTATACGATGAGCCTAGGGCAAGTCTTGCCATGGGGTGCTACCTGAGCACCCTTGGAAATGGATACCTGTGGTGGGTAAATGGTATATGAGGTGGCCATGGGTGTGAACCTGTGATGGGAGGAGCCCGAGGTGGAGGTGTTGTGGTGGCACGGTAAATGGAAACCCTGATGAAGACATTCTAGCTTGGTCATCCCTAAAGACTTACTAGTACTCAGATTCACCGGGAAGCCTTACGTACCACTCGCCCTATATGGTGCGGGACGGTCGGACTACTTGGTAGGATATTGCCACTACTGCTAGGTTGATAGCGGACAGTGCAAGGGAGGTACGGGGCGTGAAGGATTTCCCCCCACACCCTTCCGAGACTTCATGGAGACCTTGTGGACCTGGCTCATGACTCATAGTTTCAGCCACCCCAGACTAGACTTGGGGTGTACCAGGGCTAAATGGTAGAGTGGCATTATCCTAGGTTAGTAAGCGGCCGAAATCAGCCCAGTTGATGACGATCAGCGAGGAAGGTGGATCTTGTGGTTATGTAAAACCTCTGCAGAGTGTATGGTTGATCGATCGATACATATGCCGACTTGTTGGCTATAGAACTTTCCTGGGTTTCGCTTATACTAGAAAGTGAGATGAGTCCTCTTCTTCCCCCATGAGAGAGTGCCGGTCGTAGCCAGGGGCTACAGGCCATGAGACAGTGCCGAGAGGGAGTTGGCCTATCGACTGAGCGATGGTATGGTGGTGATGTGGTGATAATGTGGAGATGGTGGTATATCGATCCCAGGATTGAAACCTGGCTCTGGACGGAAATGGGGTTGAATGGGTGTGGGATTGGTGTTAAAACTTGACCAACTGTTATTATATACTTGATATGGTAAACCATAGAAAGCCCCAGCCTTATAGGTTCCTTTCGACTATATCCAACTTGCATCCAATTTCCACAAAGCAATGCTCATAGGGTGGGAGTGGCAAGATAAATCGTCTTGATAAATTTTGCACACATGAGTTCTTTGAGGAGTATAGCTCTGAGGAGTTTGATGGTTGAGGGGTTCGTTCCTACGCTCGAGTTTGGTGATCTTGTCTTCAAGCTGTTCTGAATGAATGCTACTTTTGATTCCACCAATGCGGTGATGTAATAATTTATGTAGTTCCACACTATTTGTACTCTGATATTATCGTTGTATGGATGTGGTATTCGACTGGAATTTGGGTAATATGATCTACAACGGTCATAATACACTTCAACTCTGTGGATTTCCCTTCGCGGAAATCAGGTCGTTTTAGTTGGTATCAGAGACATACTTGACCCTAGGACGAAACCCTCAGAAATGGACAATAGAATAGGACGTGAACAACCTTTCTTTTGGTTATATACCGACCCTGCATTTACTTTTATACAAGGTTTATCTATTATTGACCTGCTAACACCTGGTTCCTTAAAACATGCAGATGGCAATGAACGTCGAATGGCCACCTCTAGGACCACTACCTCTGGACCACGCCAAGCTTACCTTCGACCTACGTGAGCTCGGGGGTTTTGCACAGACCCTTTGCCGAGTTCTCATCATGTTAGGAGTCCCTGACGAGCTTGTCAAGGTCACCTACACCGGGAAGTCAGCGTAGGAAGGAGGAATCGAAGGACCGGTTGTCACCTCAGTCGAGTTCCCAGCTAGCACTACCTTACCTTCTGTCCTAGCTTTCACCAAGTTGACTATAGAGGACACAGTTGAGGAGGGACTACGAGCTATCTCACACCAGGCACTTCGCAGAGTGATGAGGGACCACTACGAGCACCTGAAGATGACAGAGTTCCGTCTACTTCCCTAGGCCCTCGACCTCAGCCTTTCCCCTAGTGAGCAGAGTTTTGTAGCCGGTAGAGTTATCTTTGCTGAGGAGGATAGATGCCTTCGCGTCTCGGCTATCCACCTACTAGAGTAGGATAGGTACATGACCTAGCTTGAGCAGAGGAGACGTCAGGACCGGACCCTTCTATGGGAGTACCAGGAGCGAGACTCACAGGGAGCACAAGAGTGAGCTAGTCTGCTTGAGACAGTTGCCAAGCTACAGGACGAGCTCAACCGTCGTGAAGAAGTCCACAGAGCCGAGGTCGCTGACTTATAGGACAAAGCAGCCGACCTAGGCAATAGGAACTGCTACCTCGACTGCAAGGTCTTGGAGTTGCATAGAGAGTTGGACAACAAGAAGGCTGAGTTCAACCGCAGAGGAGACAGAGAGAAAGGTCCAAGGGGATTGATATGCTGAAAATCCAATCTCGGAACAAGACCATGACCCAGGAGCTAGAGGAGTTCAGGAAGAAGGCCGTTCATAACCAGGGTCACCTAATCGAGGCACTCAGGCAAAATGAGTACCTACAGGACAAGTGTGAGAGGACTTGGCAGGCTTGGTAGAAGTCTGACAAGAAGCGCCTCAAGGAGATGAAGGGTATGTGGGATCAGCTACCCAAGGAGATTCGCAGCAAGACGAAGCCTAGGATAAAGGAGTTTGAGTTAACCCCGACTCGCCTCAACCTAGACGCCTGCCCTACCCTACCTGGAGCCAAGCCTATTGAGGAGCTCACCGAGGCCTTGAAGTACGTGTCCCGACTTCACAAGTCTGACGAGGAGATCGAGATCGAGAACAGTCATATCCCATGCTGCGGTGTACGAGTTAGAGTAGATGACCCTACATGGTCATGAGTCATGTCAGTGGCTTCAATAAGTTGTACCCCATTATGTACCCCTTATGAGATGTAATATGAGACACTATGCGTAGTATGATTCTCGCAAGTCTTCAAGTGTAGCTACTGGAGATGATGCTATGTAATAAAACCCATGTAATGAATGTTTTGGATCTTATTGCATCTTATGGATCTTATTGCTTCTTTGTAATGAGTGTTGGATAGTATAAATATTTTTCTTGAAAATCGTCAAAATCATGTAATCATACTAAATTATAAGCACTTAGGGCACAAATACTAAAATTCCTATGATCCGTGTTGTAGATGCCGAACCACCGATCTGCTCGCCTAATGAACCGTAGACGTGCGCCCACCCCCGAACCAGTCGAACCAAATGGGGGGCGTGGTGGCAACCACCGTGGACGTGGAGGGATACCCTTCAACCTGGAGAATACCCTGCCGCTTGTTGAGGAGAACATTCCGCCACCGCCACCACCGAACCTGGCAGAGGTGATGGTGCAACAGACCTAGCTTCTTGCAGCTCTTGTTGACGGAGCAAACCGTCGCCAAGGAGGTCAGCAGAATGACTTCCAAAGGAAGCTAGAGGGATTTCTGAAGCTGAGGCCACCTACCTATGATGGTACCGACCCTGACCCGCTTGTAGCCGATGACTGGCTCAAGGAGGTGGAAAAGAAGCTCGACCTCACCACCTTCACCGACGATGAGTGTGTTGGAGCTGCCACAGACCAGCTCACAGGTGCAGCATGCACCTGGTGGGACAGTTTCAGTGATTCCCATGAGGACCCTGCCAACATCTCGTGGGATGAGTTTGCCGAAGCATTCACTGAGTATCACATTCCTAAAGGTATCATGGAGGCCAAAGCCGAGGAGTTCCGCAACATCAAGATGGGAAAGGATAGGGTGACTAAGTACACCACTCGCTTCACCAACCTTCTACGCTATGCACCTTCCTATGTTGTGAACTCTGGGAAGGAGAAGCTGTACTATTACCACAAGGGACTTAACCCACACATCAAGCTGAAGTTTGGCGGTATTGAGAGTAGCACACTGCATGCTCTGGTGGATCGCTGCATCCAGATTGAGAAGGACCATGCTGAAGCTGGAGAGGAGTACAGAGAGAGGAAGCATAAGCCTAAGGAGTCCTTCCGTGGCCATGATCGTAAGAGGTTCCGTAGAGATGCACCATCTAGGGAACGCTCACGCCACAATAGGGATGACAACCCTAGATCGAGTAGGGGTGGCGGAGGCTACACCACCAAATACTCCCGCCCTGCTCAAGATCGTTACACCTAGGACCATTATGCTCAGGACCGCAACACTTAGGACCGTTCCAACCGTTCCCGCTCTGTGAATGAACGCCCAGCACAGAACCGCTCCGCACCAAGCACTGGAAACTAGAAGGCACCCGCGCCAACCCCTACAGGCGGTGCGCCTTTCACCTGCTTTGCTTGTGGCCAACCGGGTCACAAAGTCCGCTGAGTGCCCTCAGAACTCAGCCGCTCAGAAGTCTCAGTTCAAGGGATCTGCTACTCGTGGATGTCTCAACCATCTAGACGATGAGGAAGCACAGGCTGCCTCTGACATTGTGTATGGTATGTTTTTAGTTAATGGCAATATTGTTTTAGTTCTATTTGACTCTGGAGCAACTTGTTCTTACATATCATCCAAGTTTGCATGAGAGCATGACCTACCTATAACCCCATGTGAAAAGCCTATCATCACCAGCTCACCTTTAGGAGACCTAAAGTGCACCCACATCTTTAAGGGAGTGAGTCTTACCATTGAGGGTCTTATCTTCGAAGCCGACCAAACCCTGTTACCTTCCACGAGCCTAGATGTCATCTTAGGTATGGATTGGCTAACCATTTACCGAGGTATCATATTATGTTCACCTAGATACGTCCAAGTGACCCACCCATCAGGCCAAGTTATTAGGTGTGAACCTCAGTCCGGAAAGTCCACCTCTATCCTATGTGCCCTTAAAGCGAGTTCAGAATCACAAAAGGAGGAGAGGACAGTCCATGATGTGCCTATGGTCAGAGACTATCCCGATGTATTCCCTAAAGAATTACCGGGTATGCCATCAGACCATGATGTAGAGTTCATCATTGATCTTTTGCCGAGAACAGGACCCATTGCCAAGAGACCCTATCGCATGTCAGTTGACGAACTGGCCGAGCTCAAGAAATAGCTTGATGAGCTCATCTCAAAGAGATATATCAGACCCAGTGCTTCACCCTGGGGATCCCCTGTTCTATTTGTTAAGAAGAAGGATGGCTCAATGAGAATGTGCATTGATTACCGGAACTTGAATGCAGTCACCATCAAGAACAAGTATCCTCTGCCAAGAATTGATGATCTGCTTGACTAGCTTAGAGGTGCCAAGTATTTCTCCAAGATTGATCTCAGATCTGGCTATCATCAGATGAAGATTCGAGAGAGTGACATCCCAAAGACAGCTTTTGTGACTAGGTATGGGCAGTTTGAGTTCACTGTGGTGTCCTTTGGACTCATGAATGCTCCCGCCTACTTCATGAACATGATGAATAAGGTTTTCATGAATGATCTGGATAAGTTTGTGGTAGTATTCATTGATGACATCCTTGTCTATTCACCCACCGCTGAAGAACATGAACATCATCTGAGAATTGTGCTTGAGAAATTAGCCCAACATCAGCTCTACGCAAAGTTCAGTAAATGTGAGTTTTGGCTACAGGAAGTTGCCTTCCTAGGCCATGTACTATCAGCTGAAGGTGTTGCAGTTGACCTAGCTAAGATTGAAGCTATGAAAGAGTGGGATCAACCCCGTAATGTGACAGAAATCAGAAGTTTCTTGGGATTACCTGGATATTATCGCCGATTCATCGAAAATTTCTCCAAGATAGCCCATCCGATGACCAACCTTCTGAAGAACACTCTCGAGTATAAAGAGCACCCTATTAAAATTCTGGGTAGAGATACCAAAGAGACCCGAAGTAAAACTATTTCTATGTGCAAGGTCCAATGGAGCAATCACACTGAGAGGGAAGCAACATGGGAGAAAGAGTCTGACCTCCGGCTACAATATCCTTATCTCTTCGAAGGGTACGTTACGCTTTCATCTCGGGGACGAGATTCTGTTAAGGGGGTAGGACTGTAACAACCCAAAAATCCACACACCAAAAATCACAACTACAAAATTTTTCTTCAAAACCCTATGTGATGTTGAGTGACACATGTAGAAGCCAAACCCTAGTTTTAGATTAGATGTGACCCAACTAGGTTAAAATCATAAACATAGTTTGGTTTTATGCCACATGTGTAGTTAAATTCCTAAATAAATAAATCATGCATGCATCCTTAACTCCACAAGTGATTTGGATTCTTTTGCCTTATGTGATGTTTAACTAACTTACTTAATATTTATGATAAACCCTAAATAAAGAATTATTTGTTGGAAGAATAAAACACCCCTATATAAAAACTTCAACTATTTTTGTATAAACATAGCCAATAATCCCTAATATATGGGATGTATTTTAACCACTATTTGAAACACCTTGTGGGACCCACTACATGACTCGAAGCTCAAGTTTAAACTCTAACTAAATTTGAATCGATGCAAAACAAAGAAAAGAGAAACGAACAGAAAAAGAAAAGGAAAAAGAGGGAGGTAGCAGCTCAGCCCAGCCTGCCTTGACCGGCCCAGCTAGCCCAGCCAAGCCTCGCCTGCCCTTTCACGCACATAGCCCATGAAGCTGGCCTAGCGTCCCCGCCCGCACGCGCACAACCGCTGACAAGCCGGGCCTGCTCGGCAGCCATCACACGCCGCACACAGCCACAACACGCCAAGCGCCTGACGACCCGACCCCACTTGTCAGCACAGTAGCGTCTTCTTCCCCTCGCCCACGCGTTCTCCCCACGCAATTGGGGGCCGACCAGCGTGGCAGGCGCGGGCCAGGGGGTCACGCAAGAAGCATGACCCTGTTCCCCCTTACGCCGCGCCTATGCTACTGCACGCGGGCCGTCGGATGCGCCGCATGCATCACCACCACCCGATCACCGTCTGCCATTAGAGCCCTTAGAGCTCGGCTATAAAAGCCAACGCTCGTGATGCCCTAACCCTCAGTCCGTTCGCCGCCACCGCTGGTGGCATAGCACCACACCGCATCAAGCTGAGAGAGAGGGAGAAGGAAGAAGCAAGGAGGAGAAGGAAGCCGCTATGGAACCGGACCTCGCCGGAGCCAGGGGCGGCGCCCCGATCAGCTACAGCGACGTAGCTACTCGGCACGGCACTGCATCGCCTCATCACAGCCTTGCCTCACCACCACACTGCCATCCTACTGCCACGAGCCCTACGGTGAGCCACGCCGTTAGCCGCTCACCGCGCTAGCCGTACTCACCATGAACGCCACCGCGTTCCCGCACCTAGGGGACGCAGAGGCGGAGCATTCCCACTCCTTGACACGCTGCACACGCACCGCACGCGCATAAGCCCAAGGCCTGGCCTCACCGACCCCTAGCGGCTCAGGAACACCGGCACGACCACCCTGCACGCCATGGCCGAGAGCACAACCATGGCGAGACCACTGCGTCTTCTACGTCGCGGTAAAGGCGATGTTGACACCCCGACTGGCTCCACCATGATGAAAGACACACCGCACTCACCTTAGCTAAGGATGAAGCCCATCGGAGCCCTGCGTTGCCGCATCGCACCTCGTCGAGAGCACCACCGCCTCCGCTTTGCCCCCACCATCATGGCCAAAGGCGTTGAGAGGTCCCGGAGCCCCTTTGGTCTGCTCGCCATGGCCGTGGCAGTGTCGGGGAGCTCGTGCACACCACTAATCTCTGGTACCGCCACCACAGCCACCACACCGCCGCTCGCCGGTGTACGAGGACCGCCGCCACCTCGGCCAACCAACTGGATCCGCTCGGCCACCACGTTAACTTCACCAGGGCACCCGCCATGGCAAGGCCAAGCTTTTGCCTACCTTAATCATGCACCGGTACCACCCAAGAGGCTCATCGGCAAGCTCACCACCGGTGGGAGCACGTCGGGGAAGAAGATGGGGATTTTCCCCTCGCCGGCCACACGTCCGTGCACTTGGTGCACGTGAACCGAACCCTGCGAAGGAGTAAGTGGACCAAGTCCTTCATAGACCGGCTCTGCGGTCTATGGACCAACACAGGCGGGTTCACCATGAACCGCGCCTCACCTATCAGTCACCATTTGACCGTAGACCCACCTGTCAGTGACCAACCAAGATGATGACATCATGCTGACATCAGCGGGACCCACTTGTCAGCCGCGGTTTAGCTCTGATAACGCCATGCTGATGTCATGCCAAAGATGAGACCATACCAGCATCGGGGACCTTGGCGATCTTTCCGACCACCTCGATGATCTGTTCGACCACCTCGGCGATCTCTTCGACCACCTCGGTGATCTCTCCGACCACCTCGGTGATATCTCCGACTACCTCGGTGATCTCTCCGACCACCTCGGTGACCTCTCCAACCACCTCACCAGCCGATACACCACTCCAAGTCCCTACATGCCATGTGAACCAGTCACAGTGTGACACGTGTCAGCCCTGAATCAATCAGCCTTCATTATTTTTAGAAATAGATTTAATCTTCGGAAATTCATAACTAATTCATACGACCACAGAAAAATACAAGACCAGGACCAAAATTCATCTAAAATCAAGCTCTATACAATGAACCCATGTTTGAGTGCATTTGGCTCTTTTGAATTTTTATTGCTTTTTGTGCTATTCTATAGACGTCGCTAACGCGACTATAATGCGATCGTTTGCTGACTCGGAGGAGAACCATACGGACGAGGACCGAGAGTACCATGAGGAGTATGGAGATGACTTCACTAAAGGTGCCACATCCCACCCAACCTCGTAGCACCTATTATGCATGGCTAATATAGAACTGCTATTGCTTTACTTTATTGTTATACTCACACTAAGATAGGACTTGCATGGTAGTATGCTTACTTGATGGCCTTTACCTTGACGCAACCTTACCCCTGCTTACCCTGCTATTAGGCTAGACACACGCTTGCTGCTATATTTCATTGCTTATTACTTCTACTATGCTTATACTACTTTAATGCGTGGTGGAAACTGGTGTTATTTGGACTATGGGGAGAGTGCTGTGTGTGTGACTTGGGTGCGTGGAGGGTGAGGGTTGTGTCGACCAAGTTGGAGTATACGACGAGCCTGGGGCAAGTCTTGCCATGGGGTGCTACCTGGGCACCCCTGGAAATGGATACCTATGGTGGGTAAATGGTATATGAGGTGGCCCTGGGTGTGAACCTGTGATGGGAGGAGCCCGGGTTGGAGGTGCTGTGGTGGCACGGTAAATGGAAACCCTGATGAAGACATTCTGGCTTGGTCATCCCTAAGGACTTACTAGTACTCAGATTCACCGGGAAGCCTTATGTACCACTCGCCCTATATGGTGCGGGACGATCAGACTACTTGGTAGGATGTTGCCACTACTGCTAGGTTGATAGCGGACAGTGCAACGGAGGTATGGGGCGCGGAGGATTTCCCCCCACACCCTTCCGACACTTCATGGAGACCTTGTGGACCCGGCTCATGACTCACAGTTTCAGCCACCCCAGACTAGACTTGGGGTGTACCAGGGCTGAATGGTAGAGTGGCATTATCCTAGGCTAGCAAGCGGCCGGAATCAGCCTAGTTGACGACGGTCAGTGAGGAAGGCGGATCTTGTGGTTATGTAAAACCTCTGCAGAGTGTATGGTTGATCGATCGATACATATGCCGACTTGTTGGCTATGGACCTTTCTTGGGTTTCGCTTATACTAGATAGTGAGATGAGTCCTTCTCTTCTTCCCCCGTGAGAGAGTGTCGGTCGTAGCCAGGGGCTACAGGCCACGAGACAGTGTCGAGAGGGAGTTGGCCTATCGACTGAGTGATGGTATGGTGGTGATGTGGTGATAATGTGGAGATGGTGGTATATCGATCCCAGGATCGAAACCTGGCTCTGGCGGAAATGGGGTGGAATGGGTGTGGGATTGGTGTTAAAACTTGACCAACTGTTATTATATACTTGATATGCTAAACCATAGGAAACCCCAGCCTTATAGGTTCCTTTCAATTATATCCAACTTGCATCCAATTTCCACAAAGCAATGCTCATAGGGTGGGAGTGGCCAGTACAAATCATACTGATAAATTTTGGCACACAGGTTCTACTGAGGAGTATAGTTCTGAGGAGTTTGATGGTTGAGGGGTTCGTTCCTACGCTCGAGTTTGGCGATCTTGTCTTCAAGCTGTTCTGAATGAATGCTACTTTTGATTCCGCCAATGCGGCGATGTAATAATTTATGTAATTTCGCACTATTTGTACTCTGATATTATCGTTGTATGGATGTGGTATTCGACTAGAATTTGGGTAATATGATCTACAATGGTCGTAATACACTTTGACTCTGTGGATTTCCCTTCGTGGAAATCAGGTCGTTTCACAGGTCACCCGACCCCTCGGACGAGAGCCCCATCACGTCTGACCCCGAGGGCGCGGACTCCGCCTTGCCTCGACCCCGAGGGTGTGGGCTCCCCCTCACCCGACGAAGGTCTGTACCGCCCCCAACCACTACAGGGCTAAAAGTATGAGTCTAGGGTCAAACTTCTGATGCTAGAAGGAGATCAGGCGCGTCTTGATGTGACCCATGGCCATGATGGGCCATGTCTGAGGACGCACATCGCCAAAGCATCAGGCGTACTGGCGTTGTGCTACCTACTCCCCGTACGACCTCCAGCGGAGGCGTCAGCGAGCTATACCGTTCGCTGGGATAGGATGGAACACCATGACCGGCTGATGACGCCCGCGTACCATGCCAGTGACAAACAGGGCCATGACATGGAGCCGTCCCCGTCGTCATCTATAGGGCCGGTGGGACCCACATAAAGGAGATGGAAGACGTTGCAATCCCCGAAGCCTTCCTCTCCTCGTCTCTCTCTCTCCGATGTAACCTACATCTTCCCCTTCATCTATAAAAGGGGAAGCAGGGCACCCCACGGTGGGGACATTCACACACATCTAACATGTTTGAGCGGTTGAAGGCTTAGGCACCCAATAGTAGATAGAAAGCTCGACCAGACTCACCCTTTTCACTAGAGACTTGGGACCTTCTCCCTCTCTCGCCTGTTTGTAACCTTTACTACAAACCAAGTGCCGATAACATGAGCAGCAGCAGACTGGACGTAGGGATGTTTCGCCTGAACCAGTATAAATCCTTATGTCCTCTAAGCATAGCCATCCGGGTCAGACGCGCAAACTAGAAATTTGGTAGCTGGTGATTCGAAACATCGACAGTTGGCGCACTAGGTAGGGGACTTTTGTGTGTCTCGTCGTCCACAATAGGACATGGATGGCTAGCCATAGCGTTAGCTGGGTCCCTAGTGCGCACGTGCACTTCGGGAGCCTAGACTTCATTGTCGCCATGGAGGGAGAGCTGGCGTGGGCTCCTGCCCCCGTCCAACTTCTTTGCTCCACCGGCCTCGACACAACCATTGAAGCCCCTGAGAAGCTGTAGCTACGCACACCGGAGGCCCATGTCCCTAGGAGTGACCAGCTTCTCAGCTTCGATTACGGGAGGCTGGAGCGTCATCTTGACGCCTTCCTAGGACCCCAACCATCCTAGGAAGATGTGCGCTGCCTCACCTTCTGCTTCGCCAACGTCATGACGCAACTTGTCAAAGGAGAGCCGCTCTCCCTGGAATATCTCACCCGGGATGCCCGGACAGCATTCCCGTTTGGTCTGCGCAATGTCGCAAGGACTGTTGGTCACCTCACGGTACAACACACATACCCGCCTCCCACAGATGATGAATTCATGGGAATGGCCGATTACATTATGGAGTCTTTCCACGACCTTCTCATGGGAGTCGATCTCTAACTCTGACTCTAGTAGGGGGAGCCATCACTCCTCGCGAGAATGTTTTATGGCAGGTACCCCTGAAGGATGCGTCGAAAACATCCATGAGGGAGGGCTACCCCACCAAATGACTTCGGCGACGAAGTTGAAGAAGATATGGGGCCCTTCCCCGCATGTAGGTGGAACAACTAAGGGTGCGGCATCTAGGAGCTCGAAGATGCGCGCCTCTAGCTCGAAGACCGGAGCCCAAGCCCTAACCTACCGAGGCCCTAGGCTTTTAGTTGGCACTCCTCAACGTGGCTTTCCCGCCACGGTAGCGACTGCCGACAAACGTCATGAAGTACTCCGAGGAGACAAACCCTGGCTTGTGGCTCGAGGACTACCGGCTTGCTTGTCAAGCCAGCGCCACGGATAGTGATTACATCATTATCCACAACCTCCCCTTGTTCCTAGCCAATTCGGTGTGAACATGGCTAGAGCACCTTCCGCCCCAATCGGATTCAAAGTTGGGCGGACTTGAAGGAGATCTTTGTGGGAAACTTCTAGGACACCTACATGCGCTCTGGAAACCCCTAGGATCTAAAAAATTGCCGACAGAAGTCCGGAGAGACTACTTCATGAGTACATCCAACGCTTCTTCCGGCAATACAATGAGTTGCCTAATGTTGCCGATGCCAACGTCATTGGAGCCTTCCTATCCAGGACCACCTACGAGTCCCTAGTCCACAAGCTAGGACGTAAGGGCCCTCAGACCACCAAGGAGCTCCTCGACATCACTACTAGACATGCCTCAGGCGAGGAGGCGGTTGGAGCGATTTTTTATCACTCCAAAGGCAAAGCGAGGTGGGACGAGGACGCCGGCGAGGGCCCTCTAACCGTCCAAACAAGAAGAAGAACAAGCAATAGCACGGGGGCTCACTCGTGGCCGCTGTCGAGCGGAAAGGTGGCCAGGCACCCATCGAGAATGCTCCTGACCACTTTGAGAAGCTGCTCGAGGGTCCATGCCTGAACCATGACTTCCCCATCAAGCATCTGTACAAGGACTACGCCCTCATGAAGCGGTTCCTGTCCGACAGCTCCAACAAAGGGAACCAGAGAAAGAAGCCTGAGCCAGCGGCAGACGACGCCAAGGGGAAGGATGGTGGCTTTTCGACCCCAGTCGGTTGCCTCATGATCTTCGGTGGGATGGCGATCTATGACTCCAAGCGCCGCCAAAAGATCGCACGCCACGAGGTCTACGTGGCCAAATTGGCCACACCGTCTTTCCTCTGGTGGTCGGAGTCTGCCATCACCTTTGACTGATCCAACCACCCGGATAGCATGCCACAGCCAAGGTGTTGATGGATGGAGGCAGCGGCCTCAACATCATGTACGCCGAGACACTTGATGCCATGGGCATCCACCGGTCGCGCGTTCGACCAACCGGGGAGACTTTCATAGCATCATGCCGAGGAAGCAAGCCATGCCGCTCGGGCAGAATGACTTGCCCATCACCTTTGGGGATCCAACCAACTATAGGATGGAGACCCTCACCTTCGAGGTGGTTGGATTCCATGGGACCTACCATGCCATCCTGGGATGACCATGCTATGTGTGGGGGGTATGACCCCAGATACCCATGGTAGACCACATGCGCTGCGCCCCCAGGGGCGGCCCAACCCACAAGACGATGCCTTGCGGGGCACGACTCTGCTTGGTGGTTCTCGCAAGACATCTAGAAGATATCCCAAAGATACTACGAGATCTGTTAGGATATATATGATCCCAAGATTCCTGTAATCAATTATTACTTTCCGATTATCTCTTAGACCTAACCGACTTGTAATCCTGCTCCCCGGACTATATAAGGTGGGCAGGGACCCCCTCCAAACACACGCAATATCATACGATAGCTAATACAAACCAATAGACCACAGGAGTAGGGTATTATGTCATACTAATGGCCTAAACCTGTCTAACTCGTGTGTCTCTGTTGCCTTCTTGTTCTTGATCTCACGCTCCTCTACCGATCAATCTACCTTCGTGGGACACTCCTCGGAGGACTACCGATGATATTCTATCGATAGTTGGCGCGCTAGGTAGGGGTTTGTGTGATGTTTCCTTATCGAACAGGATGGCTTTTCCCGCAGGCTCTTTGTCCCTCCCGTAGCCCAGCCAGATCTTCATGGTCGGATCGATCTCGTGGATCATCAACGCTGAATCAACGCTGATGGAGTCGGAGAGCTCCTTGAGCCGGTGCAGATCGATTTTGCTCTGATCATCCTCGCACCTGCGACTACAGATCCGATCTTGGAACCGCTTCTGAGGTCTCCTTCATCAACAACTCACCGCCCGCTTCCTCGCTACTAGAGGAGGCAGATCAACAACGATGATCTGATCGAATCCATCGATCGGGTCGGTCTAAAGCTTGCCGATTGTCTCTCCATCGCTGAATCGGCCTTGGACACTTTGGTTCAGCGCCGACCACCCTCCGATCCAAATCTATCGGAGGCTGCTCGAGAAAACTCTAGGAGTTGTGGCTCTGCCCTTCGGGCTCACCAACATCGCCGCCACTTACCAAGGCGCCCTGTGGGGCAAATTCGCCGACCAGGTGGGATGCGCCCACCCACTTGCTGACCAGATCGCCATCTAGTTTCCTCCAGTCATCAACATGCTACATATAGGTCGGTGCCCCGGAGCGTCCCTCTAGACCATCCTAGAGGAAAATTCATGCTCCAAGTCTCAGGGCTCTATGGAGACCCTCGCCGAAACCTTCACCGAGCAACTCCTTCTCCCACCCTTCTAGGGTGGCGCAATCTTCAACGTCAGCGTCGACAACCCTCCTCAAAACGGCGAAACCGAGGAGGAGAGTGTCGCTCATGAGAACCAGAACATCAACCGCGCCCAGCGCTGAGAAAATGAGGCGGCCATTGCGAGGGCCGAGGCTACTTGTTATAATTGGCTTGATTCATAGGGAAGGCCGCTCCTGCTCCACCATGACCTCGACGAAGAATTTCTCCGACGTTGACAGACATGATGTCTTCAAGACTCCAAGTGCTAATCTGGCAGTGGCCGCCAATGAGCTCGCTCACCACCCGTAGACGCCCGAGCTCGCCAAGGTCACCGCCATGCTTAAAGCGACACACTGTCAGGTTAATGAGATTCGTGAGGATCACAAACCTTCATGCTCTACGAGCACGATTCATCGATCAGCTGCGCCGAGATCTAATCGCCGCCCTAGTCAAATCCATTTCATCGACCAGTCGCTGCCTCTCTAGGGGGGAGCCGGGGGCCACCGCGCTGAACACCATCTCCAACATGACCAAGAGGTCGAATAGGATGCTCGAGTGCACCTCAGCAACCTCCGGGATGCACGACGGTGTATCGAGTAACGTCGCTTCGGTTGCCATGAAGACAAAGTACGTTGCCGCTAGGAGTATGAGCAGGAGTATGGCAACCCGGACTCAGCCCTCGAGCCGATCACTGATGACAATGCTGTAGACGACGGCGTCGACAACCCTGAGGGGCCCTCGACTTTCACAAGGGTGCTCCGAACACTTCCGTGGCCCCATGGTTTTAAGATCACTGGGGTCAAGCCCTATGAAGGAAGGATGAATCCGACACAGTGGCTGCAGGCATATGCCACTGATGTCCGTGCCGCCGAAGGAGACACTAGTGTCATGGAGAATTATCTCCCCACCATGCTCATGCCACCCGCCATGAGCTGGTTTACTAGCCTTGCCCCGGACTCCATCGGATCCTAGGAAGAGCTGAAGAAAGTCTTCACCGACAACTATATGGCCACGTGTACTCGACCGGGCACCAAGCATGATCTCAACCGCATCAACTAGAAGCCATCCGAGCTCCTCCGCAGCTACATTCGACGCTTTTTCGAGATGAGGAACTCTATTCCCAACATCACAGAAGCTGAGGTCATCATCGCCTTCATCCGAGGACTCCACCATCGCGAGCTTCACTCCAAATTCAACTACAAGCTGCCCATAGGCATCGACAAGATGATCACTACTGCCAACTAGTACGCCGACATCGAGGAAGCTGAGGTGCGCTTCAACGAGGACGAGGGCACTCATCGCCCACCTTGCCGCTACGAGGATCGCCCCGACGACCGATGCCACAATGACTGCCGTTTCAACGACCATAGTTATCATCGTGACAGTGGTCGTGATCGGCCAGAAGGACCCAAGTCTGGCCAAAATCGCCGCCGCCGGCCAGACCACATCGTCGCCGCCGTCAGTCAACCTCGCGCCAAGCACAACTACGATGAACAGTACCAAAAGATCCTCGACGGCCCATGCCCTCTTCACAAGAACGCCAAACACAAGATGAAGATCTGCCTCAGTTTGGCTAAGGAGTTCCAGGACAAGAAGCTAGACGACGACGCCAACGATGGGGCTAGAGGTCGCCGACCACCTGGGGGCAACAACAATGCCTTCCAGGACCACGACAAGGTGGTCACCACCATCTTCGGGGGCCTTACCTCCACCGAGAGCAGAAGAGAATGAAAGCTCGCCGCACGGCGGGTGCTCTCCGTCACTACCGAAGACGCCACCGCCAACCCCAGCTATCGCCCATGATCCAAGGTCCCCATCACCTTCAACAGGGCCAACCAGTGGGCGGATATTCCCTACATAGGGCGTTTTCCCCTCGTCCTCGACGCAACCGTCCAGAAGGTGCTCTTCAGAAAAGTGCTTGTCGACGGTGGGAGCGCTCTAAATCTCCTCTTCGCCAGAGCCCTAAAAGAGCTGGGCCTCGGTTTGTCAAATCTCACACCCTCCAACTCCTCCTTTTGGGGTGTAGTACCTAGCAGGGCCTCCAAACCGCTTGGAGAGATTACCCTACCAGTACAGTTCACCACGGCAAGCAACTATCGCGTCGAACACATCAATTTCTACGTTGCCGACTTCAACGCCGCCTATCATGCCATACTTGGTTGGCCAGCTCAGGCCAAGTTCATGGCTGTACCACACTACCCGTATCTGGTACTGAAGATGCCATCGCCTGCAGGAGTTCTGGCCCTATGGGCCAACCTCTCCATCGCCTACGCCTGTGAGACAGAGAGTCTCACCCTCGCTGGAGCCACCGACCTCTCTATCCAGATGGCCAGTGTGGTCACCGAAGCCAAGACAGTGTCCGCCGACGACGTGGAGATCCTAGAGCTAGAGCCTCCTCGCGCCTCCGCCAAATCCAAGGAAGTCAAGGAGGTCGGCCTCGGCCTCGACGACCCCTCCAAGACCATGAAGATTGGGGCTCACCTTGACGCCAAATAGGAAAGCGCGCTCGTCTCCTTCCTATGTGCCAACACTGATGTGTTTGCTTGGAAACCTACAGACATGCCGGGGGTACCACGGGAGAAGATCAAGCACTCCTTGAATGTCTCACCGATCGCCAAACCGATCAAGTAGAAACTCCACCGATTCGCGCTAGATAAGAAGGAGGCTATTAGGGTAGAAATAAAATAGTTCATAGCTGCCAGATTTATAAAAGAAGTGTATCATCCTGAGTGGTTAGCAAACCATGTTCTCATTCGAAAAAAGAATAAAGAATGGAGAATGTGCGTTGATTACACTGATCTCAACAAACACTGTCCTAAGGACCCCTTCGGTTTACCTCGGATAGACGAGGTTGTAGACTCCACCGCCGGCTGTGAACTGCTCTCCTTCCTTGACTGTTACTCTGGCTATCACCATATCTCCCTCAAGGAAGAAGACCAGATCAAGACGTCATTCATCATGCCTTTCGGGGCGTACTGCTACACCACCATGTCCTTCCGAGTAAACAACGCCGGGGCGGCTTATGAAAGAGCTATCCAGATGTGCCTTGATCAACAGATCGGCCGCAATGTTGAAGCTTACATTGATGATGTGGTCGTTAAGTCCAAGACCTCTGATGAGCTTATCGCCGACCTCAAAGAAACGTTCGCCAACTTGAAAAAGTACCGATGGAAGTTGAACCCTTCAAAGTGCATCTTGGGAGTTCCATCCGGTATACTATTGGGCTACATTGTTAGTGCTCGTGGCATCGAACCCAACCCTGATAAGGTCTCCGCCATCACCAACATGAAACGGCCAACATGCGTCAAGGACATACAGAAATTTACAGGTTGCATGGCTGCTTTAAGCCGCTTCATATCACGCCTCGGTGAGAAAGGGCTACCATTCTTCAAACTCCTCAAGGACTCTAAGTGTTTTTCTTGGTTGGAGGAGGCAGATACAGCATTCGAGTAGCTCAAGTTGTTCCTAACAAAGCCTCCGATCATGACGGCGCCACGACTAGATGAAACTCTACTAATCTACATCGCCGCTACTTCTCGCGTTGTCAGCACAGCTATCGTGGTCGAACATGAGGAGGCCGAGCACGCCTATAAGGTGCAACATCCAGTTTATTTCATCAGCGAGGTCCTTAACGAGCCCAAGACTTGTTATCCTCAAGTCCAAAAGTTGCTATATGCCATTCTGATTATGTCGCGCAAGCTGCGTCACTACTTCGAGTATTACAAGATCGCCGTGGTCACCGAGTTCCCTCTTGGGGACATCCTCCACAACAAAGAGGCCAATGGCTGTATCATCAAGTGGGTTGTCGAGCTCGACACCTACTAAATTGAATTCAGAAGCAGGCCTACGATCAAGTCTCAGGCGCTTGCTGATTTCATCGCTGAGTGGACCAAGATCCAAGAGCCCATCGCCGCCACCTACCCCGAGCACTGGGTGGTGTACTTCGACGGCGCCCTTAACATCAACGGTGCTGGTGTGGGCATTCTGTTTATTATGCCGACCAAGGATAAGCTCCGATACGTTCTCCGGATACACTTTCGGCCTCCAACAACACCGTCGAGTATGAAGCATGTCTCCACGGACTCCGTATAATCGTTGAGCTCGGCGTCAAATGCCTCATGGTATACGGGGACTCCAGACGTCAAAGAGGAGTATTCTAGACATGGTACTAACCTTGATCTACTTCGTCACCCCAGCAAGGGCGGTCTCTAGTCTCCTGAACTCCCTGGTGGTGTCCTCCTCTTCGACAATTACTATGTCATTGCCACATTTTCGGAGGATTCGGACAGCTTGGGGTCGAGGTTCCTCACGCACGATCTCCTCCACCTCGTCCTCCTTTGCTATAGCCGGAGGCACCACCTGGGGGCTCGGTGGCTGGATAGTGGGCCCGACCATGCCCCTCAACGCCTCGGGCAGTGTCGTCTACTCCTTTGGCACCACAAGATTCTCCGCTCCAGATTCCGGCGCGATGTTGGTAACTACAGCTTCTACTCCAAAGGACTCGGCGATGCCCACTGTTGCCGAGGGTGCTGTCGCCGGCTCATCCGTCGTCGACGACAGCTGCTCACCGCCGCCAAGCCCACCAACGGTGGCAATTGGCTCCCCCGCGTGCTGACGAGCACCTGGGGACTCTTAGATGGGGTCCACCGGCGTCCCCTCCATCCCAGAGCCAGCCTTCGACTGCTCGTCATCCTAGATGGGCAGGACTAGATCTGTTGTATGACTTGCTCTTCATCAAGTCAGCTCGTCAGTCACCACAAAAGTTAAGAAACTACAGCAAAGTAACTCCAAGATAAGGCTACTTATGGTTTGGTCCGCCGGCTCAATTTCTTGAACCAGCGGTGCCTGCCTGAGCCCCCAGGCGCTACTGTGGGGTCGACTCCCGTGCTCTGTGGGGGAGGTCTTGGCTCCTCCATAGTTGACCTCTGTTCTGACTGCCGCTCTGGGGCCCTCTCTGCCAGTTGCTCGGGGACTCCCGTCGCTTGCCCCGTAGGGACTCCTGTCATCTACTGTGCGGGAACTTTCCTCGCCCGCTGCTTGGGGACTTCCTTTGTCTACGGCTCAGGGACTTCTTTGCCTCCCCTTGATTGATTCCCCGTGAGAGTGCTGCGCGAAGGCTCCTTCATGCTCGGCGGAGGGTTCGTCGGAGCTTCATCATCATCAGACCAGTCGAACATGGCGGTCCTTCGAGTTCAAGTGGTCTGATCATCGCCAAGCGAGATGCCTCCCGGTTTGATGGGAGCAGCAGTCGCCGTCTTCCTCCTCTTCCGGGCCAGCTCGTCTACCACTACCCTCTTCCCTCGGGTTTTCTCTGACACCGAGGGAGAACTCTCCATCCGACCAACATCCATACCTCCGGAATCCGACGAGACGCCGATGGCACTTCCTTCAGGTTGTGTCGGTGGTCGTGCATCCACAGCTGGTGGCCAATTGCCCTTCGGCACACTTGAAAAGTACACCGCCCTATCCTGTGAGTGGATCTTCGCATAAGTAAATCAGTCAACTGCTCGGCAATGAAGGAGGATAGAAGCAACAGGAATACACAGCTAAGATATTTACCTGAGGAGGCAAATTTTTGAAGTTGAAGGGCTTCGTATACCCTGACATGTTGAACGAGGAAAATGGAGCGAATAGCTCTGCAGCCCGCTCTTCACAAACATTCCCCGACAACATCTCTAACCTCTCCCGGGTATCATCGGTCTCCCCCTTGAACTCAAAGCTGGATGCGCCATAAACTTATAGGGCTGCACATGGTGTACTATAAAGCTTGGCACTACCAATCCACCGTTGGTTCTCACGCCTTTTATTAAGGCAAGAAGCTCCTTCACTTGCTCCATGTCAGCGCTGTTCGGTGCCTCCAACCAGCTCCTCTGGCTCTCCGAGATGTGGTCTGCGTCAAAGCGAATGGCTGGGTGGCTCTATTTCATATAGAACCACCTGGTGTTCCACCCTTTTAATGATGTGTCTAGCGGCACAGTAAGGTATTTGCCCATCATCCCATCCCGCAGCTAAAGGTACACCCCACCGACCACTTTGGAATCACCTCCGCCTCTCTTTTTTAGCCAGAACAGGTAACGAAATAGGGTGAAATGGGGGAGGATTCCGAGATATGCCTCACAAAAGTGGATGAAGATTGAGATGTGCAGAATGGTATTGGGATGGAGGTTGCACAGACTAACCACCCAAAGCTCCAGCAGATCCCTCAGGAATGGATGAATAGGAAATCCCAACCCATGCCAGATATAATCCTCGAATACCACCACTTCATTGGTATCAGGCGTTGGGAAGGACTCACCGAGGGCCGGTCGTCATCTGACGGTCACACGGTAAGGAAGTACGCTAGCCTCCACCAATCTGTTAATCTCCGCCTCTCCCGTTCGCGATGGCACCCACTCTTCGTCCAGCCGGGCGCCGGCGCTCACCTTCTTGGGGCTTGTTTTCTTTGATTTGGCATCTCCTTTTTTGGCGCTATCTCTCCAATGTGATTGGGATTCGAGTGGCGGAAGCAAATGTAGAAGCGAATCTAAAACGCGAGGTTTGAGGATGAGACGGAATGGAAGAGTGGCAAAGGTGGGAACGTGGGATGCGGCGGTGCAGTTATAAAGCACTTTCCCCACCCTTTCACATTCGAGGGTTTTTGGGGAACCGTTCCGCAACTTGTGCCCCTCTGAATTCTCCGGCGCAGCTTAATGGGCCGTAACATGGGCTTTCACGCAACCGCAGCCCATGTCGCTCATTTATCGCCATCGTCAGTGGTTAATAGCCGAATAATCACCGATTTCTCCACCATTTATTGAGGCTCAGTAACCGTTACTGTACAGCCATTCCTCCGGTTTTTTTCTCCATGGTTGGATTTCTCCCGCTATCTCCGCTCGCGGCTCGGGGACTGGCTGCTTGCTCGGTCGGTTTTTCACTATTTCTTTGTTTCTGACCCTGGCACCACGTGACTCCATCACCTACTGTCAGGCTCAGGGACTAAGTGGGCACACTTCACCTTACGGTGAATGTGCTTTTCGATTTACGCCCGGGGACTGGCTGCCTGCTCAGCTGGTTTTTTATTTTGGACCTTGGCACCAAATGACTACGTCATCTACTATCAGGCTCAGGGACTAAGTGGACACACTTCACCTCACGGTGAATGTGCTTACTCTTTTCTGACAGACTCCGCGCCCTTGAGGCTGAAGAAGATTATCTCCTACTCGCGTGGTCGGACTCTAAGTGGGCACACTTGGTCCACTGAGAGGAAATTTTCGATTCTGAACTTGAGCTCCTTACACCCTTATGGCAAGCCGTGTTTGGATCATACTACTCAGCTGAGGTCCGCGCTGTTCGGCAACTGCTCACAACTGCTCGACAACTCATCACGGTGGTCGGATCATGAGTTTTATTGCTCAGCTTTGTTCGCACCTGCTCGGAC
The DNA here is from genome assembly GCA_904845875.1 of Miscanthus lutarioriparius. Taxonomy (NCBI): domain Eukaryota; kingdom Viridiplantae; phylum Streptophyta; class Magnoliopsida; order Poales; family Poaceae; genus Miscanthus; species Miscanthus lutarioriparius. The sequence goes on from CAJGYO010000001.1 coordinate 25,286,641, forward strand.
AAGCGCATAACGGCGTTGCACAATGGGTACAAGGTGCTCAGGGACTAGCTGTGTGGGGTACAACCCCGGATACCCACCACAGACCACATGGGTTGTGCCCTCAGGGGCGACCCAGCCCACAAGATAACGCCTTGCAGGGCACGACTCTGCTCGGCGGTTCCCGCAAGACATCTGGAAGATATCCCGAAGATACTACGAGATCTGTTAGGATATGTATGATCCCAAGATTCCTGTAATCAGTTATTACTTTCTGGTTATCTCTTAGACCTAACCGACTTGTAATCCTGCTCCTCGGACTATATAAGGCGGGCAGGGACCCCCTCCAAACACACACAATATCATACGATAGCTAATACAAACCAACAGACCACAGAAGTAGGGTATTACATCATACTGACGGCTTGAACCTGTCTAACTCGTGTGTCTCTGTTGCCTTCTTGTTCTTGATCTCATGCTCCTCTACCGATCAATCTACCTTCGAGGGATACACCTCGGAGGACTGCCGATGATATTCTGTCGTCACTACGTGAAGTTCATGGCCGTCCCCAACTACACCTACCTAAAGCTCAAGATGTTAGGCCCACGTGGGGTCATCACCGTCAGCACCACCTTATAGCGTGCTTACGAGTGTGAGGTTGAGTGCTGTGAGCATGCCTCAGCAATCATCGCCTTCGAGGAGCTCGCGGTCATCAAGGAAGGGACTGTTGAGGAGGCACCCGACTCCAAGCAGTCAGCCGGATCCTTTGAGCCCACAAAGGGCGTCAAGGAGGTCCTCATAGACCCTAGTAGCTCCGAGGGCAAAGTGGTGCGTATCAACACCACGCTTCCCTCCAAATAGGAAAGCGCGCTCGTCGACTTCCTCTGCGCCAACAGAGATATTTTCGCGTCAAAACCCTCAAACATGCTGGGCATCCCGAGGGAAGTCACCAAGTACGCCTTCAAGATCAGGTTAGGCTCTAAGCCTATGAAACAACACCTACGCCGCTTTGATGAGGAGAATCGTAGGGGCATCGGCGAAGAGATCACAAAGCTTTTGGCGGCCGGATTCATCAAGAAAGTGTATCATCCCGAGTGGTTAGCCAATTCGTCCTTATATGAAAAAAAAGAATGGGAAATAGAGAATGTGTATTGACTACACGAGTCTTCAATAAGGCATGTCCAAAGGATCCATTTCCTTTGCCATGTATAGATCAAGTAGTTGACTTGACCTCGAGGTGCAAAACCCTCTATTTCCTTGATGCGTACTCTGAGTACCATCAGATAACTATGAAAGAGTCTGACTAGCTCGTGACTTCTTTCATCACCCCGTTCGGGTCATTCTGCTATGTCACGATGCCTTTTGGTCTGAAAAACATGGGAGCTACATACCCGCAATGTACGCTCAAGTGTTTCGGAGACCTCATCGAGTGAACCATTGAGGCCTATGTAGATGACATCATGGTCAAGTCCAAATGGACTGACCAGCTCATAGATGACCAAGAGCAGACCTTCGCAAAACTATGAGCAAACGACATCAAACTCAACCCTAAAAAATGTGTTTTCAGGGTCTTGAGGTACATGCTATTTGGGTTCATCATCTCTAAGCATGGCATCGAAGCCAACCTAGAGAAGATCTCAGCCATCACAAAGATGGGTCTGATTCAGAATCTAAAGGGAGTGCATCGAGTCACGGGGTGCCTCGCCGCGCTTATCCATTTCATCTCTTGCCTCAGCAAACGAGGCCTCCCATTGTATCGACTTCTGAAGAAGACCAATTAGTTTGCATGGACTCCTGAGGCTCAAGAGGCGCTCAACAAAAGTTAAGGAAATCCTAACAAAAGCCTCGATCCTGGTTCCCCTGACCGATGGAGAGCCGCTCCTGCTCTACATCGCGGCCACCACACAAGTGGTCAGCGCCACCTAGTCATAGATCATGAGGAAGAGGGACCCTCCCTCAAAGTGCAGCACCCATATACTTTGTTAGCAAGGTCTTGTCCGACTCCAAGACTTGCTACCTACAAATCCAGAAGCTCTTGTACATCATCTTGATCGCCAATAGAAAGCTGTGTCACTACTTCGAGTCACACCCGGTGACGGTCGTGACGTCCTTCCCTCTCGGTGAGGTCATCCGAAACCGGGATGCCACAGGGAGAATCGCCAAGTGGGCACTCAAGCTGATGGGTCAGGGCATTTTGTATGCCCCTCAGACGACCATCAAGTCCCAAGCACTGGCCGATTTTGTTGCGAAATGGACCGAGGTCCAGATGCCGCTAGCAGCCATCGACCAAGAGTATTGGACGATGTACTTCGATGGGTCACTGATGAATAGAGGCGTCGGCGTGGGGCTAGTCTTCGTTTCGCCCCTTTTGATACGCATGAAGTATGCGGTCCACCTCTATTTCCCTGCCTCCAACAAAGTGGCCAAATACTGGGCGCTCATCAACGGCCTATGCATTGCCATTGAGTTGGGCATCTGACGGCTTGACGTCCGAGGTGACTGAAAGCTAGTCATCGGTCAGATCATGAAGGAGTCAAGCTGCCATGACACCAAGATGGCTGCTTACTACCGAGAAGTTCGCCAGTTGGAGGACAAGTTCGATGGCCTAGAACTCAGTCACATCCTGAGGCGGCTCAATGAGGTGGCCAACACACTGGCGAAGATGGCATCAGCCAGGAGCCGGTGCCAATGGGTGTCTTCGCCAGCGATCAGCACAAGCCTTCGGCCCACTACGAGGAATGGGGATAGACCGAGGACAAGCTGCTTGCCCTAGGCTCAGGGACTGACCGATTGCCCGCCCCCTCTGACCTCGAAGTCATGGAGCTTGACGAAGGTCTAATGGCAGAGCCTGACCCTCTAGCTGACTGGAGGACCCTATACCTCGATTGACGTCTCCATGAAGTGCTCCCAGCGGACAAAACGGAGGCCCAGCGGATCGCACGTCGAGCCAAGTCTTTTGTCAATGTCGAGGAGGAGCTCTACAAGCGAAGCCACACTAGGATCCTGTAGCATTGCATTCCTGTCAAACAAGGGAGGCAACTGTTGAAGGACATTCACGGTGGGGTCTGCGGATATCATGCCACACCAAGAACCCTAGTCAGAAACACGTTCCGATAGGGATTCTACTGGCCAACCACGGTGGCCGATGCTGAGCAGATTGTGCATCCCTACGAAGGGTGTCAATACTACGCTCGGTAGACCCACCTACCGGCACAAGCACTCCAAATGATCCCCATCACATGGCCGTTCATGGTCTGGGGGCTCGATATGGTCGGACCTCTCAAAAGAGCGCCCAGGGGCTACACGCACTTGCTTGTCGCCATAAACAAGTTTACAAAGTGGATAGAGGCTCGACCGATCTCTGTGATCAAGTCTAAGCAGGCCATGTTATTATTCCTCAACATCATCCATCACTTTGGAGTCCCAAACTCCATTATCATGGACAACGGCACATAGTTCACCGGGAAGAAGTTCCTCCGATTCTACGATGATTGGGTCACCGAGGCGCACCCCGCATGAATGGGTAGGTCAAGCGCATGAACAACATGGTCCTACAAGGTCTCAGGCCTACGATTTTCAACCGGTCCTACAAGGTGCTCTAGAGCTTGAGGACAACCCCTAGCCCGGCAATTGGCTACACACCCTTCTTCATGGTCTATGATTTCGAGGCTATCCTCCCGATCTACCTTGACTATGGGGCACTGAGAGTCAGGGCGTACAATGAGCAGGGAGCCGAGGCGTCCCTCGAGGATGCCATGGATCAGCTCGACGTTGCCCTCCTTTGCTCGGCTAAGTACCAGCAGGCACTACGCCGGTACCATAGTTGTCGAGTGTAGGGTCAAGCCTTCAACGTTAGGGACCTAGTACTCCGCCTTGTCTAGAGCAACAAAAATCATCACAAGCTCTCTCCGCCATGGGAGGGACCGTACGCCATCGCGGAGGTGCTTCGACCAGGCACCTACAAGCTCAAGACCATCGACAACAAGGTCTTCACCAACACATGGAACATCGAGCAACTACATTGATTTTACCCCTAGCCTATGCATATACTTAAGAATGATATTTCTAAAATACAAAACGTTTTCTCTTATCGGTTTTGCTATCGTTCCCTCTATCTTTAGTGACACCCGACCCCGACAATGGTAGGGGGTTAGGCATCACTCGGGGGCTAATAAGAGTGTATCTACTTAGAGACATTCTCTGCGCCTGACCCTCCCTTACATTTAGATCTCAAAGTAAGGGCTGTGGAAACAAACCTTGAGTAAAACTGGTCGGACTGTAAGAAACCTACGCCCCAGCAGCTATGGTGTTTTTGCTCACCAGCGTGATCAGAGTTGTTTCACCCACATCCCAAGCTTTATAGCCTTAACCATGGAAAGGGTCAGAACACATTAACCTTTTTATAAAAAAAGGATGAAGAACCAAAAGATTGTTCAACCATAGCAGAAATTAAAATCTGTCCATTTATTACAAGGTCACTATTTGGCCTAACTAACTAATTTTTTGGGAGGATGATCTCATCCTCCATCTTGGCAGATAAGTCCTACGCCAGAGGGGCCACCTCCTTCTCGATGTTCTGTAGCTCGGCATTGGAGTAACAGGGCGCGAAGCCCTAGCTCATCGTCTCTAGATCGATGTTCTCATAGTGAGAACGAGCGATCGTGAATGACCGATGAACGTCGAAGCAGAATGCGTCCCTGGCCATCTCGCGTGCCTGATCCATGATCCAGATGGCACGGACCACGAGCGAGCTCGTCTCCTGCGATGGGGCCAACTCGAGGTCATCGCCGACCAGCTAGAGGGTGACGCACAGGGCATCGTGCTCATCGCTCTCCTTTAGGAGGGAGGCCTTTACCTTGTCGAGCTCCTTCTCTAGGTTGTGGCTCTTTGTCACCTCCAGCCCTGAGCCTATGATCAAGACCTATCCAAAACATGTACTAGCAATGTCAAAAAGCTCGCAGTGGATCCTAGAGAGAAGGACAACAAAGGAAGACTAGGGGCCTACCGTTCACATCCACTGGAGCTTGTGTGCCTCGTCACGTCACCGGGCCACCTCGGCCTCCAAGTTTCATGCCTGCTCCTGGTGCTGGCTGACCTCCACGGCAAGTCTAGTGGTCACCGCCTCTGCCGCGGCCTTCAGATCCTTCTCCCCCTAGAGCTTGCTCTCTAGGAGGTCGATCCGCTGCTGGGCGTCGTCACTCTCCTTCCATAGCCGCTCGATCTCTACAGCGTCCATGCGCATACTCTCGACTAGGTCCTCACGTAACCGCTCCCTCATGGCTTGCAGCTGCTCCTCCGCCATGAGGCGATCCCAAACGTCCTTCTCATGGCGAAGGAATGCAAACTTCTCCTGGCTGCGGTCCATGAGGACCTACGAAAAGGGTATGAGTTAAAAGGCAAGAAAAGGGAAGACGAAGGTCAGAAACACTGATGCACTATACCTGGCCAACTAGAGCGATGACATCTTGTAGCGAACTCAGCGCTGTGGTCAAGGCGCGGACCACGATCCCCACCTCCATGTGGACGCTCCTCCACTCCCTCTTCTCTGCGGCATCATCGAGGGTGAAGAGCATCGCCCCTGGGTCCCAATGGTCAGCCCACTTGATCTAGGGTCCTCCCAGGTGTGAGGGTCGCCATCGACCTGGACCAGAGTCCAAGATGCCTCTACGCCGACCCCAGGCAGCGTCGACCCCTCTCGTGACCGCAACTCCTCTAGAGTGGGACCCCCAGCAGTAGAAGGGGGCGACATGGACTAGGAAGCCTAGCCCTACCATCACACCTGTCGAGGGTGCACTAGGCGCATCCTTCTCCATCCATCTCACCACGGGTGCCACCATCTGCCCAGATGATAGCCTCGGTTGCCCCATCACCGACACGCCCGCCAGCGCGAACAATGGCTCCGGTCGCACCATCTCCGCCTATGGCATCGCAGCCACACTCGACAGTGTCGCGCCTACCACTTGTGTCCTGAACGCGCTTTTCCGCTGCTTGCCCTCCCGTAGACACGATCGATGGCTATGCCTGCCCGGTCGATCCCGTGGTTGCCCCGGCCATGCTCCTGCTAGCCTCTAGCGTGGCGTCAAGACTAGTCATCATGCACCCACCAAAGGGCAAGAGTCTTCTTCAATGCCAGCTTCAAGAGGGTCCTGCGCCCCCAATGTTGCAGAAGGCACGATAGTTTGTTCGCGTTGAAAAATCATCAAAAAACAAAAGAGCGAAAAAAACTCTCAGCATACCTTGATGCCATCGGGCACTAACGTTTTGGGGCTGGCCCACTCAACCCCGGCTATGACTCCTCATCTCACTACCATTTTGAGCCCTTCCTTTGCTCGAGAGGGTCGAATGAGGTGGAGCCACCGGCTCCCCTCGGCTCTAGGGGCGCCATAGAAGGCCTGGGTGGAGCAGGGCAACCCGCTCCCACCATCTCCGAGGGTGTGTCCTCCCCTCTTGCTCTAGGAGATGCCACAGGAAGGGGCCCATCTATAGTGAAGGTGGGTCCCCGTCCCCGCCGGCCAGATCATCCCATGGGATGGGTGACCTAGAGCCATCAGCCCCCTCCTCTTCTTCCTCCTCCTCATCTTTCTCCTCCAACAAGCCTTGGCACTGCTTCCCCCGCTACAGCTTCGCCAGCTCCTTCGCCCGCCGTTTCTTCTCCTTGTCGTCCTTCTTCTTCTTCCTCCGCTCATCTGTGTCACGGTTCGCCGCCCTCACAGCTGCATGCTCCGGTAGCGGCGCGATAGAGGCCCGAAGGCCCAAATCCATCGGTAGCTCGATGAAGCCCGACTCTGGCCGCATCATAGGATGTCTTGGGATCGAGAACATGGCATCGGACATTTCTATCGCCTCCTTGATGCGCTGCGCAATTTCATTGTTGCAAAGCAGCCCTTGAGCGAGCACTGTCCTGCTGAGTTCCATGACGGGCACCATCCCGAACAATGGGAGGGTGCGCGCCATCAGCGGCGCCACCCTCCTCGCGTGATATGGTCCAATGACACTAGCCCCATGAAGGCCACGGCTCCTTAGCGACACAACGACCTCAAGGATGTCGCATATCCTTTTCTTCTCCTTGTCGGGTGGCCCCCATGGCCACATCGGCGGTGCCTCTTTGATCAAGCACCCTGTAAAGTTCGGCAAGGGGGCAGCGAGGTCGTTCTTCAAGTAGAACCACTGCGCGTGCCACCCCTTGTTGGATCTGGACAACTAGCAGTGCATGTACTCGACCGCCCCCTGTCCCCGGAGGTGGATGCCCGCACATCCCATCGGGGACCCCTCCTCTGTCCTTCTTCCTGTGTAGGGAGATGGCGAAGAAGTACCTCCACAACTCAAAGTGTGGCTCGATCCCTAGGTACCCCTCGCACATCGCGATGAAGGCCATGATGTGCTAGATCCCATTGGGATTGAGGTGTTGCAGCTCAACCTCATAGTGATGCAGTAGCCCCCAAAAGAATGGATGAGGGGGATCATGAGCCCACGCTCGTGGAAGGGCGTGAAAGTGGGGATGTAATCGTCAGACGGCATCGACACCTCCTCATGGCCAGGAACCAGCCACTCCATCGCGTTAGTCCTCCTGTGAAGAAGACCACGCTTAACGAGGCCCTCCATGCATGCAAGGGTGACATCAGAGCGGTACCATGACTCCATGGAAAGTGAAGACGGAGGAGCGAGGACTTTTTGGCGATGATAGAGAAGCGAAAGCTACAAATCTAGGGCGCTGGCGGTAGACTATCAGAGGCAGCAGAAATGAACGGCGGTGGTAGAAAGATGGAGAAGGCAAGATTGCGGTTTAGCATGCCAAAACATGAAGGGGGAGCCCGCTATTTATAAGGCGGGTTGAGGCGAGAGGTGAACCATCCGCCTAGATCGACGCGCCTGCCATGCCCCATCACTTTGCCTCTCCGAGAATCGTGCACATGCCACAACCGGGCACTCCTCGAAGGGCGCGCCTGACAGCGGTTCACCCCTCGATGGGCTAAAAACCGCCGCAGGTATGTAGAGATACGGAGCTGAAAACGCTCCCACGGCCCATTAAGGCCCAGGAGTTTGAAGGTTGGCCCATAGACGGGTTCACAACCTCTCTAGGACACTTTTAGAGTGAGGGGTGGAACAGGATGGGCCCGCTAGCGGCCAATACCTAGGCGCATGAGCGCCGTGGGCATCCCAGCCCATGTTCGAGTCTTGACAGAGCACGGTCCATGGTTTTTCCTCGAAGAAAGGCAACGAGCCCTTAGGACCGATCGAACGGACTCAAGAACTATATGGACTGGCGTCAGGAACCTAGAGTTGGTCACCAGTTGACCCATACCGGACCCCCATGAACAGGAAGCTGGGGCCCCACTCAAACTTGCCCGTTAATAGTTTGCCAACCACCATAGTTCGTCAATCGAGGAAAACATGGCACAGCTCAGCCCCTCCGTTTTATCAAAAAATGCTTGAGGGAGGACGACCTTAAGATGAGCTAACCCCTCGACTAGACCCTTGTTGCGTGTAGGGGCTCGAGAGTTGGACTCACAAGGAGACCGAATACGCGGTCATATAACAATGGCGGATCGGTTAGATCCTAGAGAGGAATCAGAATCAAGAGAGATCTTCTATGATCCCCCGAATCGCATAGCTACATGCTCCCGAGGAGTCCGAACATGATGGAAAGGAATCTCGACCATACCAAGACATCCCGTAGCCCACAAAGGGAGATCAAGATCCTCAGAATCCTTCCGTCTGAAAAGCCTTCGAAGGAGTATCCTACTCCTCCGCAGGCTCCGAGACTACTATCAGGTATCAGTATCAGGGATACCGGAAGAAGGAAGCTAATGGCCACGAACGCTAACTCTCTCGGATGGTCAAGAGCGTATCTTGGTCTCACCCGGCCCTAGGGCATGGGCTCTGTCTCGCCTGACCTCAAGGATACGGGATCCGGGTCACCCGACCCTAAGGGCGTGGGCTCTGTCTCGCCCAACCCCTCGGGCGAGAGCCTCATCACGCCCGACCCCTAGGGCACGGACTCCGCCTCACCCCCAACCACTACGGCTCTAAAAGTACGAGTCCAAGGTCAAACTTCTGACGCCAGAAGGGGAGTAGGCGTGTCTTGACGTGACCTGCGGCCATGACGGGCCACGTCTGAGGACGCACGTCACCAACAGCATCGGGCGTGCCGGCGCTATGCTACCTACTCCCTGTATGGCCTCCAGCGAAGGCGTCAGCGAGCCATACCGTCCGCTGGGACGGGATGGAGCGCCACGACCGGCTGACGACACCCACGTACGACGCTAGTGACGAACAGGGCCACGACATGGAGCCATCCCCATCATCATCTATAGGGCCGACAGGACCCGCACAAGAGAGATGGAAGATGTTGCAATCCCAGAAGCCTTCCTCTCCTCATCTCTCTCTCTCCGATGTAACCTGCATCTTCCCCTTCATCTATAAAAAGGGGAAGCAAGGCACCCCATGGAGGGGGCATTCACGCACATCTAACACGTCTGAGCGCCTGAAGACTTAGGCACCCGACAGTAGACAGAAAAGCTCAACCAGACTCACCCTTTTTACTAGAGACTTGGGGACCTTCTCCCTCTCTCGCCTGTTTGTAACCCCTACTACAAACCAAGTGTTGGTAACACGAGCAGCAACAGACTGAACATAGGGACGTTCCGCTCGAACCAGTATAAATCTTTGTGTCCTCCGAGCATAGCCATCCGGGTCAGACGCGCAAACTAGAAATTTACTAGCCGGTGATTGAAACACCGACATAATGCAACCTATAAAGTTATATGTAAAGAGCATTTGTTTAAGATTCATAAACAAAACATTAACATGTCGTAGCTTGTTAGATAGTTGTTTATTTATCAGTCTGACTATCATAACTCTGATTTGGTTGTCATAGTTTTTCTCCATTTGTTGGTGACTAGTGCCTTTTGCAAACCATCCAAAAGGTGTGGAGATCAGACTCCTATCCAAACAATTGTCAACGCTAAAAAAACGATGTGTATTTGGGTCTACGATTTTGCAACCCGTATATGTAATAATGGAATTGATGTGTCCTTGTAGGGTGATTTTGAAACAAGGCACTTCAATCCAAATGGTGGTTTCACTCATTGTTCATTTCATCTCTTTTGAATTTTTTTATGTTTAGATGCGTCTAGCGAAACTAACACATATACCCTCTGCACTTTTTATTCTCCGCATGTATTAATTGGACAAAAGCAAATGATTGTGCTTGCACCTATAAACTCTATATTTCATTACATCATACATCTAGACAGCATACCTTTCTAGTATACCACACCTACTCTTAAGTTAGAGTTACATTTTTTTCTGGGACAACACACAACTGCTAGAAATTGTAGTATTCTTTGTAGGATGGAGTATGTCATTCCAATTTAAATTATAAGACGCTTGGCTTTTATAAATACATTGCTTTTGATATGCACTTGGATATACATTATGTCTAGATACATAGCAAAAAATAATGTATAAAAAAGCAAAATATCTTATAATTTAGAATAGAGGGAGTACTTAACAACAAAATCCAGTGCTACCAAACCATAGGATTAGTGTGCACATATAATACGAGCTAGACCAACATATCGCACCTCCCTCACACATACTCCCTTTGATCCACTTTCTAAGGCGCACATACATATTAAGATTCTAAAAAAATACAATTTATGACTGATAATTTGGCCAACAATTTTGAATTATACTGTAATACAAACCTGAAATGTTTAGATTTACAACAAAACATAGTATCCAATAATTATAAATCTAAATCATAAATTATATAATATAATATAAAATAGATGAATGGTGACTGTACTGGCATGTCAAACGGTACATATACACTCGACTACTTGAGGCAGTACTGTCTTAATTTTAATGCCGGCATTAGTACCTGTATAAAATGACAAGCTGGTGTCCCAGAGCGTATTGTCGGGTTGGGTAGCCGTAGAATTAATCGTCCTCCACGCTGTCGCCTTGTTGACTACGAGCAGCGCCTGATCGCGACGGTCATTGACGACCCAGGCAGCGCAGCTCGGAAACGAGCGATAATTATCCATAGCTAGGTGCCCCCCAGATTCGGGCCATCCTTCTGGAAGCTCGCTCCTAATTAGTCCCACCCCACCAAGTCACCAACCAGACCAGGTACCATGTCTTCCTCGCCAGCTTTGCGATGCTGCGCACGTCCGTCCATCTCCGTTCACAATTGCTCGTCGTTTATATACACCTGAAAGGAACCATCGGTTCCTCCAAAGATCACCACATGGCAGCTTGTTCTTCTGAACTATTGAACCCGTGATTCCGTGATGTTAGGTTAAATTCCACCCTGACCAGAGAATCCGGTGCTTTCAGCTTTCCTTTGAAATAATCTATTTCTTCTCTCTCAAGCTTCACAAGCGCACGTGTCCTGGTATTTATGGGCTTACGAGTTACGACCATCCGTCCACCATAGTAATAATTCATAAAAAATAAGAGGCGGACAAGGCTCCATTAACAGTTAGGGACGGCAATGGGTACTCCATAAGTATCACTCAACCATACCCATGCGCATCAAAGACTCTCTTCGTTTGAGCTTATAAGTCAGAATCAGCCATACTTTTTTAGTCTACGAATCAACCGCAGCAGTAATAAATCCTGCCGAACAGAGTCAAAATTTCCAGGACTAAAATCAAATCAAAGTACTAAAATGCCGTTAACTAACTACAATTACCCTTTCAAACAAACAAACTACAATTAATTATTTTTTTGCATGATCAACGGCTAACAATAGGAGCAAACACGGTAACAAACTTCTTATTATTCCTCACGATGAAGTTTAAATTTTAATCTGCATCGCAACTTGAATTTACGTAACCATTCTTGGCTCCTTGCAAAAAAAAAAAATGAAAGCAGGCTGAAGTTGTCAGCCAGTTCGGCTCTTTAGGGAAAGATGTTCGCGAGGCCCATCATGTCTTTCAAGACAGGAGTAGTGCAGGCCCTAACCTAGAGGCCCATGAAGCCCGCCTCTGCGTTTCCCTTTCCAAGTACTCCTATACGGTTCCTCTTTGTCGGAAGCATCCAGCATCCCCATTGAAACCATGAGGCGCTTGGGGTTCGTCATGTGTGTGCGAACTGCGAAGCAAGCGTGCCATTCGCTTTGGTCCGTCCAGCCATACTCGCGCGGGCGAGCGCACACGCAATGGGCGCGGACGCACGGTGCAGGGGGACCGAACGACCCATCACAGAACTCCATACATCAGGCCCTTTTGTTAGCCGCCGATCTGATGGAGAACGGAGCCGTAGGCCCCGTCACAGCTCTGTCCGCACACCAAGGGAGGCCGGGAGGGGATCGGTCATGCTGCGTAGGCGCTGTGCATGCGCGACAGGTACTCCGTCATGTAGACAGCTACCAGGCTACGCGTCGGCCGGGCACGGCCCCGCGCAGGGCTTTTGTCTGCTCGGCGGCCACTTGCGAGGTCCCGTGGTGGCGCACAGGAACCTTAGCAGGATCCGCTGCGCCGGCGCGCGTATGCCCTGATCCCTGTGCCGAGTCGTGGCCGCGACCGGCGACCGCGGAGCCGCCGTCTGCTCCTGCTCGGCCGCTCGGGGTTGGTCAGTCTGGTTGATGCCGCTCTCGGCTCTTCAGACAGAGGATCCGGGACCGGCGCCGCTCCGGGCCAAGGAGTGGCACGTGAAGAGGGCGAGGTGCATGTCCACCTGGCGGCTTCCTCGCGTGGGGGGCCGCCCGCATAGGCCACGGGCCGGCCGGGGGAGAAAGATATTTGCGCACGGCGGCCCACGTCGCTTTCCAATCTCCGCTCCTCCAATTGGCTCCCCGCGCCCACGTGAACGCCCGGCCCGCCCGCCCCCGCTTTTCCTCCCGCGCCCGCTCCGTGCGCTCGGTCCACAGGAGGAAACCCCGGCGCCGACTGGCCGTCGCCGCGGCCAGCGGGTGGAAGGAGCCGTGGACCTCTCCCAGCGAAGCGGCGGGCGGGAGTTGGTGTCCTCATCCGTGGCGCATGTATATATACGATCCTCCCCTGTCGACTCTGCACGCCTTATCGTCACACACGGAATCAGATTGCGGGCAGGGCATCCATAGACTCTCGCTCGCTGCAGTAAACCAAAAAAACCAAAAGGATCCATGGCTCCCGGAGGCGACTCTAATCCCGCCTCTTATATTCACACGGTAATTAAGTATCCATTTTTCTCCAATCTGTTTCATTATTAGTTCCTGTATTATTAGTTCTCCTGAACTGAAGTCACACTCGTCTGAATGCATGCATGATGCTCGGAACTAACTGCGGTGGTCGCCGTCGCCGTCGTCGTCGTTCACGCATGCAGGTGCAGCACCTGATAGAGAGGTGCATGACGTTCGGGATGAGCATGGAGGAGTGCATGGAGGCGCTGGCCAAGCGCGCCGACGTCCAGCCCGTCGTCACCTCCACAGGTCATTTCAGTAGTAGAAACGAGGAACGAATTGCCATCTGAAATTTTTCTGGTAAATATTCATATATGTTTCCTGCGAGCATTTGCAGTGTGGAAGGAGCTGGAGAAGGAGAACAAGGAGTTCTTCGACAAGTACAAGCAGTGGATATCCGAGAAGAGAAGCACAAGCACCTCCTAGCACACTAGCACTGAATTAGCTGCTGGCGTACTTTACTTAAATTAGTCATGATGTTTATTATTTTAGTTATTTTTGGATTTTATTACTTACCGTGTTTAATTAGGGAGGAATAAGCGATAGGGGGAGGTCAGCTGCTAATGTGATCTTCTGTAATCAGTAATCACCTGTATTGCGCGGGCTGTGGCGTTGTGTACAAGGTAAAGCAGGGAAAGCCATCTTATCATGAGCACCACTCTTTCTTATTCTTATTCGATTTCTGTGCGACTCTACGTAAGTGGCCGTTGCTGGCGTCGTAGTATGTATATACATTTACCTCCTACTTCTATACCATATATATGGCTCATCCTCGCTAAAGTACACCACAGTTGAAATATATAGCTCGTCGTTTTCTGACAATAATATAAAGCAGAAATTGAACTTGGTACTTATAATCATCAATCACACTTCTTCACAAGAAGCCCATACATATATAGGCAGTGGTGGAGCTTGATGATAAATATAGAGGGAGCCAACAAGAAAATAAGCATGGTTTAGGAAGTGTTGAGGTGGCCATTATAAAGCTTTATACTAGCAAAATATTCTTAAGTACTGTAGCAACATCTATAAAATTGCAAATATGAGGGGGGGCCATGGCCCACTATGGCCCCAATGAAGCTCCGCCAGTGAATATAGGGGCCGTTTGGTAGGGTGTTCAAATTGAACTAGCCTGGTTCTACAACCAGAAGAAGCCCATAGACACATACAGTCTATCAGTATAGTAGCTGAATTAGTGGAGATGGAAATTAAAGTGGCCGCAAGTCCCAAATTATCTGAGATTTTTTTATTAGCACTAGTAAATGAGGTGACTTAGGGGGTGTTTGTTTCCAGGGACTATTTTTTAGTCCATGTCACATCGGATGTTTGGACACTAATTTGAAGTATTAAATATATTTTAATTACAAAACTAATTACATAGATGGAGACTAAAGTAATCTATTCTAATTAGTGCATGATTTGACAATGTGGTGCTACAGTAAATATACTCTAATGATGGATTAATTAGGCTTAATAGATAGATCTGCCTCTAAACCAAGTCTCCATCTGTAATTAGTTTTGTAATTAGAATATATTTAGTCTCCAAATTAGTGTCAAACATCCGATGTGACAGGGACTAAAAATTAGTCCCTGGAACCAAACACCCCCTTAGTTTCTGCACTTTGTACTTCCTTATATTATAAAAGTTCTCTTAGAGTCAGAGGTTCGGTAGTGATATACCAACCCTGCTAGCTAGTTTACTTCTGGCCATTGTCTTCTCTTTGTTAACCTCTGAGTCAGAGGTTCGGTAGCGTAGTGCTGTAACTCTGCGAGTTTACTTCTGGGCACCATCTTCTCTTTGTTTCTGGTTTAAACTCTTTGACTCTTTGTGTTTCCAAATGGAGTTGCCTCGTGTCGAAAAATTAAAATAAAGGCAGTGATGTATAAGAAAATTGAGAAATTTTATCTTTAAACAAGCGCTAAATAAGGAACCACTTTAATTTTCCGTGATAAATACCTAGATAACTTTCTTAATTTCAATTAAAAGATGACAAGAAGGCCAGAGAATAACTTTCTTAATTTCAATTTAAACGATTGATTATTCTATCTTGACTAGTTTGGTGACAAGAAGGCCGGAAAATGAGATCGAACATGCGGGAGATCGCTAACGGGACAAGGATACAAGACGTACAGTATGAATGTATGATATATGACAGGAAGAAAACTAGGAATATTTTGGGAAGGCCAGGGCAGGCCACCGCATGGATGCAACGGGCCAGGCCAAGCCATAGGGTAGGTTTGGTGCGACACGACGGGCGGCACAGGACGAAGGGACTCTCTCTTCGGCCGGCAGCGAGACCGAGACGCAACCGGTGGTGTCGCGGTGACAGGCTCTACGGCGGGGACGAAAGAACGGGCCGGGGGATGACGACGGGGATTTTTTTTATTTTTAACGCTTTTTAAAACTAATTTTAAATCTAATACGTTTATTTTTTAAACTAACACTTTTGGTCGCGCCTATTTTTCCGGCGCGGTGAAACGCCTGTGCCGCGCTATGTATGGTGGCGCGACAAGAGGGTTGACGTGGCGACGATCGGGACGCTGACCGGTGACGTGGCAGGGTCTGCCGCGCCACCGATATGTCGCGCCAAGATCGGTGACGCGGCAGAGCCGGATAAAGTTAGTTGACCGTGGCAGAGTAGGAATGCAAATCAAAGCTACTGTGTAGCTGCACATCGCGTCCTCATGTTGGCTCCTGCTCTCTCTCTCAGGGCTCATTAAATACATTGAATTAAAAAAAATAAAGCCAACTCAACTTAGGTAAAAAAATAAAGTCAACTAGTCAAGCTACCTGCTCAACTTTTGGGGCGTACATGCTGCAGCAGCAGCAGTTGAGAAGCCGAGAAGGCGATCGTGGCGCATGCAGGGTGATGAAGCCGCTGTAGCCGGTGGCATTTCTCTCTCCAGTTTGCAGATGATGAGATTTGACGGACGTGAGAATCGACTGATGAGAAGGCACCAGAGATTCTATACACCCGTGAGACGTTCTGAGCCGGCTCCTTGTCGTGCTCTTGTCGAGCTGGTGTCACGGACCGGCGATGTGACGTCCTCAGGTTCGCTCCTGCGCTCTCTCTCTCTCTCCCCCTGCGGTTGATTGGATTTCACAACGTGGGTCTAGGCACCTCACTCGTAAGCTAGATCTAATTATTTATCATAATTTTGTTAAGCTGAGAGCTAGACTCGTACACACATTTTAAGATCACGTGAGTATATCATATGGAGCAATTTATGTAATGAGTCATGTGCTAAAGTTAGCACTATTGAGGGAGTTAACTTAGAACTAGTAACTAGTTTATAGTACGAGGCAAAAGGAGTTACTCCCTTCTAGTATTTAAATTTTATCCTAAAATAAGTGTATTTATAAGTGTCCTGAAATTTGTCCTGCACTAGCGCACAACGCGATAAAGACCCTCATCTACGTTTGAGGTAGGGTACTCCATATCAAGATCAGTATTTTGCTACCCTCTCTAATCTATTATCGTGATACACTAATGGAACCTAGAAATAACAACGGTTGGCTCGATTCGACCATTTAAAAAACACTACGAAAATTTTGGATCACTTGTGGCTATTGCCGAATAAATTATAGTGCAAACTTTGTGGAGTACCACCATATAATATTTCATCATTGTGTTACTTGTCGGTTCTCAATTATCACTAACAGGAGCACTTTATAGAATCATGTCAAGTATATAAAAGTATAAAAATATGTCTGTTAGCTGCTCTGGTGCATGTTCTTGTGCATGTGCATGTGCATGTGCACGTGCCTGGCTAGCTGCTCTGGTGCATGTGCATGTGTAGGCACTGTGCTGAGAGAATCCAAATCAACGGCCTTGTTTAGTTGGTGTTCGATCGAGGTCTAAAATCGGATGTTACATTATATAAGATTGTTTGAATAGTAATAATAAAATTATTTACACAAGTCTTCGATAATCCATGAGACGAATTTATTAAATCTAATTAATCCGTCATTAGTATATGATTACTATAGCAACATATTGTCAAATCATGAACTAATTAAGCTTAAAAATTTCGTCTCATAAAGTAGTCGTAATTTATACAATTAGTTACTTTAAATATAAACTAAAAAAATAGTCGCAATTTGTACAAAGTAGTCTCACTGGTTCACAGGAATCTCTGGTGCCGTCTGGTCAGATTCAGGCACCGACATGTTAAAGGTCACCGGCTGCAGCGGCTTTATCACCCTGCATGTGCCACGATCGTCTTCTCCGCTGCTGCAGCATGCACGCGCCAAAAGTTGAGCAGGTAGCTTGGCTAGTTGGCTTTATTTTTTTTATCTGAGTTGAGTTGGCTTTATTTTTTTAATTCAATGTATTTAATGAGAGCTAGAGCCATTCTGAGAGAGAGAGAGCGAGGGCCAACATGAGGACGCGATGTGCAGCTACACAACAGCTTTGATTTGCATTCCTACTCTGCCACGGTCAACTAACTTTATCCGGCTCTATCGCGCCACCTGCCGCGCCCTGATCGGTGGCGCGGCAGACCCTGCCACGTCACCGGTCAGCGTCTCGGTCGTCGTCACGTCAACCATCTCGCCGCGCCACCATGCATAGCACGGCACAGGCGTTTCACCGCGTCAGGAAAATAGGCGTGACAAAAAATGTTAGTTTTGAAAAATAATAAACAGTGTTAGATTTAAAAATAATTTAAAAAAGTGTTAAAAAAATTGACGATGGGAGCAGCATCGCTGATAGCTCCCGCGGGTTTCTGCCGCACAAAAAGATGGAGAGGGGCCGATCGGGCGGGTCACGGATCGACCCGCAGTTCCGCACCGTCTCGTCCGCTTCTGCCGAGCCGAGAGCTGCCGTCTTGTGTGCCGTGTGCCTCTCAAGTCTCAATCAGCTACTGGTACTTTCTGTAACCTCAACCAGCAACAACTCCTACTTACCTACTGTGTCTTGCCTCTTGCGCGAGCTACCGGGTCATTGGGTGTGTTCAGTTTCGTGTTATACATAATCACGTCCACAAGTAGAGAACAAATCTTTAATCCTCGGTTAAAATGAGCTTTAGTTCCGGTATTTTTTAAGCCTGGGACTAAAGATACCTTTAGTCCCAGTTGATGGCTCCAACCGGAACTAAAGGTCACAATTTCAACGGCCATCAAAGCCAGCAGAGAGGGCGAGGACCTTTAGTCCGGTTGGAGCTACCAACCGGGACTAAAGTATACTTTTTACTCCGGTTGGTGGCTCCAACCAGGAGTAAAGGTCTACTCTCGGCCGTGGTGCGCTGAGGGGTTGAAAAGTTACCTTTATACCAACCGGGACTAAAGGTCCCCCTTTATATCCCGGCAGTCTCCTTCTTCCTCTCGAGCCCGAGCTCAGCACATTTTGAAGCTCACTGCACTAGTGTTCTTGCTTCCTCCCTCCCTCCATTGTTCCTCCATCCATTCTTCGATTCTTCCGTCGATTTTTTCGATTTCTCCGTCGATTCTTCAGTTGTAAAGGTTACCAATCTCATACTCTCATTTTTCATAATTGTCTTATCTCATTTTGTTCACTATATATATATATCGTTCTTTATTATGGTTTTTTTCATTTGTAAGCAATTTGAGCTCAAAATCACTTCAAGCTTGCATATTTACATGAAAGAAGGTTAAAGTAGCTAGTTGAACTTGCGGACCGTGTTCATCTCGGCGAGCATGTTCTCTGCCGAGCGGTAACGGACGTCAAGGAGGAGCTTTGATTCTACGAGGGAGAGCGGCAACGGTCGTGGAAGACCGTGTTCCCTTCCTCGTAGAATCGGAGCTCTTCCTTGACCAAGTACGGTGCCGTCCGGTGGAGAAATGCTCGCCGAGATGATCACGTAAGTAAGGTCAACTAGTACGGATGGTTATTTATTCACATGTCCCGATATCGTCGTAGTAGTCTGTCAATCACCGTACCAAAACATAGTATATATAAAAATATAAACTTAGAAAATAGTTAGAAAATTATAGAAAATCCGTACTAGTTGAACTTGCCTACCGTGTTCATCTCGGCGAGCATGTTCTCTGCCGAGCGGTAACGGACGTCAAGGAGGAGCTTTGATTCTACGAGGGAGAGCAGCAACGGTCGTGGAAGACCGTGTTCCCTTCCTCGTAGAATCGGAGCTCTTCCTTGATCAAGTACGGTACCGTCCGGTAGAGAAATGCTCGTCGAGATGATCACGTAAGCAAGGTCAACTAGTACGGATGGTTATTTATTAAAACATGTTTTTGAGATATAGATAATTTTATAGTTTCTTAATTTTATTTGTTTATAAAATGAGAAATTTATAGTGTATTAAAAATGAGTATAGAGAGTAGATGGCAACTGCTTCCGGGTCCTCGGCCTCTCATGGGTTTCCAAAGCGACTTAGGCCGGGCCTCCCTCTAATTCCATGCGGCAAGTATCGTGGTGAGACGAAGATTGTGATGGAGTATCGAGTGAAGAAGGAGGGTCCCAACAAGGATCGTATCTTCTACAAGTGTCCGGATCGCAATGTGAGTTATTTTATTGTATTTAATGATTATGATTAGTTTATACCTATTTTCATGATGGTTGTGATTAAAGTTCTAATTTTTTGTTTTAATTTCAGTGGGATGGCAATGGACGATGTTCAGGCTTCTACTGGGAGGAAGAGTATGTTGAACTCATGCAAAAATATCTTGCACAACAGGCAGATACGGCGGCTAATGAGGTAGTGATCCAGCCGAAGAAGCCCAAAGATGTTGCACAATCGTTGGATCTGTCTGTTTTAGTGGAGATTGGTCGCGAAATCCTTGTGCTCCTGAAATGTATTTTAGCTTTAGTTCTTTTAGTGGTAGTTGGGATTGTCTACATTGTAGCGATGCTTTCATAAATTTGTACCTTTTGTGGTGGCACACATGTTGTATAAATAATTAATTATGATCTAGGTTTTAATATGGTATTTATGTCATGTAATGCAGATGAGCCGGCATTGGATGTACAATACTGATCGCCGCTCCCAAGAGTTCATTGACGGCGTGCATTCTTTGTTACGTGCGGCCGAGGCAAACAAACGCGACGGTTTCATGTGCTGCCCATGTGCCATATGTAAGAATACGGTGGAATATCCTTGCTCAAGGACTCTTCATTCACACTTGTTCAAGTCGGGTTTCATGCCAAACTATATTTGTTGGACGAAGCACGGAGAAACCGGCGTTGTAATGGAAGAAGGTGAAGAAGAACAATGGGACGACAATGATATTATTCTCGATGGTGCGTGCTTCAATGATACTGCAATGGAAGAAGCTGAAGAAGAGGTAGCCACAGAAGATGAGCATGCTGATGATCTTTGTCAGGTCATTTGTGACGCACAAAGAGAATGTGAAAGTGAAAAGGAGAAGATCAAGTTCGAGCGGATGCTAGAAGATCACAACAAATTGTTATACCCAACTTGTGATGCAGGCGGAAAAAGTTGGGAACCATACTAGAAATTTGCAATGGAAGGCAAAGAATGGTGTATCGACAAGGGATTTGGAGAGTTACTAAAATCCAAAAGAAGATGCTTCGAAGGACAATGAATTGCCCGCCTCTACCTACTGAAGCAAAACAAGTTTCTACGTCCTATGGGGCTAGAAATCGAGAAGATACATGCATGTCCTAATGACTGCATCCTGTACCGTGGCAAAGAGTACGAGAAATTAGATGCATGCCCGGTATGCCATGCATCGCAGTATAAGATCAGGCGAGATGACCCTAGTGATGTTGAGGGCGAACGTCCGCGGAAGAAAATCCCTCGAGTGGGGAGAGCGTGCAAAGAATTGGTTTTTCGCTCATGGGGGAACACTGGATCAGGAGACAGGGAAGTGCGTTTATGGTGCAAGACTACAAGAAGCAGCAGAAAGATTGTTTTATGCTCAGAGAGCTACTGCTAGTGGTGCGTTCAGGCCCAACAGAGAGAAGGATGAGCTGACATACGCCATCGGGACTATTGAACATGGTGGCCGAACTAGAGGCAAAGGAAGTGTCTCGTGGGAGCATGGATTCCCTCAGGACAGACCTTCCTACAAAAGCCGCTAGAAAAAGAAGGAAGAAGAGGCACAACGGCTCTAGAGGTTGGAGGAAGTGGTGCGTGAAGCACAGGAGCGGCAAAAAATCTTAAAGCGAGAATGCAGGAGGAAATCAGAAGGCAAGTGCAAATAGCAGTGAGTGCAAGCAAGCAGGCATCAGAGCCAGGAATCAACATTAGCCAATATGTTCAGTTGAAAAGCAGCTGCGCTTCCACGAAGATACCAAATCAAGGGGACACATGACTGCGCTTCCCTGTGGATGACGTCACTGAACCTTGTACATCGTGTGAGCTACACATTCCGAAGGGGAATTCCACAATCAAGGTGGCTATCGGTCTTGTTAATCCTATTGACCGAACCAAGACACCAAGGATTTATGGGAATATAATCCAAGAAGGATATGCTACCATCTCGGTAGATAAAGCTGAAAAAGGTTTTAGTGATTTGCCTCTTGACATTCCTGGAGGTGATGGCGAGAAGACTCTAGGAGAAGCAGAGAAGACATTCATTCTATGGCGCAAGCGCTACATCATCATTCCTGGGATATCGGCTCCACCTCCTCCTGAACTACCTCACCATAGGTGCGGATAAAAACACTACATCATTAATTTATATTGGCTTAAATAATTAACAATCTGCTCATAATAATATGTCATTCCTTTTTTTGTAGCAGATCCTCCCCCAACCTAAATCCAATTGTTCAATCGACAGATCATCATAGTGCTCAGTACGATGACATTGTGTTGGAAGGCGAGGCTGCATCCACACCATCTCCAAGGAGGTCTCCAACGCCGTAGCCGCCACCTCCAAGGAGGTCTCCAACGCCGCTGCCACCACCTCCAAGGAGGTCTCCAACGCCTCCCCTGCCCCCGCCTACCAAGAAGCCAAGTGCTAGCAAGAGGCCAGCCCCGCAAACGAAGAACCAGTCCCCGCCGGCAAAGAAAGCCACCGTGAAACCAAGGGCTATTCCCAAAATAATATCTGAAGAGAAGGAAGAAGGAACTGATGCATATAAAAAAGACTTGTCCAGATTCTATGACAAACTTAAAAAGAATCAAGAAGCAAGGCGAAACCCGGAGAAACCGTACTTCTTCGTAGCTCCAGATATTCTAAGAAAAAAGGTGGCTTCTTACCAGCAACAATAGCGGGAATCTCATAAGCCGTCCAAATCAACGTTAACGGACTATGACCGCACTCTCACCAAGTCAATTGAGGCGGCACAGAAAAAGAAGCGGGCAGGGAAAGGAGTTGCCCAACTCGGACTACAATCGCACCAATTAGTCCCCCCGCTAGTTGTTGGTAATGAATATGGTTCGAATTTAGGATTAATGCATCAGGCAAACATACCTCCGGATGTCGATTTGGATCACCTTGGTGAATTTATTGATGAGACTGGTCTCGACCTTTACCAGATGTTTGGTGATGGAAACATTGAGAGTCTGACAGAGGTTGATATTTGGAAAAAAAAAAAATTTGTACTAGGCCGAGTCTATACAACCCTCAAGCCTTATCTCGATTTGGGGACTTAAATGTACCGCTAAA
Source organism: Miscanthus lutarioriparius (assembly GCA_904845875.1). Lineage (NCBI taxonomy): Eukaryota > Viridiplantae > Streptophyta > Magnoliopsida > Poales > Poaceae > Miscanthus > Miscanthus lutarioriparius. The sequence goes on from CAJGYO010000001.1 coordinate 25,309,345, forward strand.
CAAGTGGTACATGGGACGTCTACCGGTGGAGACTTCTGCGTTGGTGTCGTAATTAGAGACAAACATTGGTTCCGCGTGGCGATGATGTTATGTATGTTGACTTTGCGTAATTTCATCAACTATGCCACCGACCTCTCCGGACAAAGTTATCATTAGTTGCTATTGCTTGTAAGTAATAATTCTTTTCGATCTATTATTAAACTCATCATATGTGTGTATATGCATATAAATTATCCTAACAAGTACTATATATATGCAGATTTACAATGACAGAGCTCGTCTTCGCAATGAAATTGGTTTTGTTGATCCCCATATAGTATTCAAAGACCCGATTACTCCAAAGACTAATTGGAAGTCCGAGTGGAGAGTAACCTCATGAACTTCTTAGTGAACCAACGCCACAAGAAGGATATACTCTTTCCTACAACTTCAAGTGAGTGTTAATAATGTCGATCATCCTTAATGGCTCATATGTTGATTCTAGTTAATTAATGAGTGTTATGCGTTATATCCTATAAACACATGCAGCAATCATTGGATATTGATGGACATCGATCTGGTGAAAAGTCACTTGATAATCTATGACTCGATGAGAAAACCACAACAAGACTATCAAGATATGATAGATATTATCCAGAGGTAATTTTGGTATCTCTAGCAACTATATATACACACAAACATGATGATTAACTATATCTGATGACGTGGCAAATTTTTTATTGGGCAGTGTTTGGAAAACCTTTATTGAGAAGCAACACATGTGAAAATGCAAAGCGCCACTGAATGTAATCCCTTTAAAAGTAAGTCCCCTAAATCGCATCATCTTTATTAATTAAACATATAGCTTTCACCGAATCACTAGATTGGATGATAAATCTTTTCTCGTAAAGAAGAAGTGGTGTGTCGAGGCGTAAATAGGGAACAACTCATTGTGGTTACTATGTTTGCAAGTTTATCAAGGTGGTCTCCCAAAGAACTCCTACAGAGAGACTCAAAGTACATTAAAAATACACTATATATTCATTTAATTATTATTATTGATTGTGTTACTATGTTTATATATATATATATGTACATATATTAATTTATTTTCCTTTAATTCAAACATGTAGGCTCGATGGTTGGAGAAAAAGGTCATACAGCAAGACCAAATCAAAGCAATTCAAGAGTCTATAGCCGGATTTTTTAATGAGCAGGTCATCGATTGCAAGGGCGAGTTCTACTTCGACCCAACACTGCCATGGAAGCCAAGCTAGAGGATGAGAGGAAACTTGTTATATATCACAACAACTGTAATGCAATCTTTTATAATATATGCACATGAAATAATATAATGTAAAATACACATATGCATGCATGCATGCATGTAAATATATATATGATGCATGCATGCATATATATATATATATGTATGTATGTTTGAATTGTGTGATTTAATACGTTCATTGTGCTTGAACCGAAACATACTATACGCGCATATAAATGTATAATTAGCAGCGTACAATACGACTTCGAAAACCTATTTTGAAAAGAAAACAAAAAAATGAAAAGAAAAGAAAAAAAACCTTTAGTCCCGGTTCGTATTACCAACCGGGACTAAAGGTGCCGGCCATCGTGGCATGTCAGGAGGCACCTTTAGTCCCGGTTAGTGTTACCCACCGGGACTAAAGGTCCTCCTTTAGTCCTAGTTCCCGACCCGGGACTAAAGGACCCCCCTTTAGTCCTGGATGCTTGCTCCCGAGTGGGGAACCGGGACTAGAGGGGGTTCCCCACCGGGAGTAAAGCTCTATTCTCTACCAGTGGTCCTTGTGCCAAGTCAAACTGCACAACGACGTGGCGCCGGCTGGCTCTCCTCCGGCCGAAAGAAGCAACCTGTGCGTGGTGTTTTGTTGTACCGTGGGGTGGTGCATTGTTCCGGATCGGAGGTAGCTCGAGTCGATCTATTGCATGCTCAGATAATATGGCCGTGCTCTAGCGTCTAGCGATCACAGAACGGCGATGGTACGATGTTGTCTTGTCTGCTACTATGTCCGATTTTTTTTGGAGAAATACTTATGTCCGAATTGGAGTCACCATCTCGATGATCGTCTGTGGCCTACTTCTGCTTCTCATGCTTCCTGTTGTTCGTGTGCCTTGCATGCCTACTCACATCCCGTCACCCGCCCAGCTTTTGTTCTCTTGTCAACATAACATTGAGGCCTCCTTTGAAGACCCAATCCACGGGGGTTTCCCCACCTTTTCCTGGGCAGGCTCCCACGCGGATTTCAGCCCCATGGAGAAGCGCCCTTACATTTGGAAACCCATCACGGGAGAGAGCGACCCGAGCCCCGTACTTTCCCCGGGGTGGCTCGTCCCGCATGTAGGGGTCCGAGCGGCTCTTCCCCGACTCGCGCGAGCGAGGGCGACAAAGAGGAAGGACCGCCGCCGCAGTCGTTGCCCCCATGGCCGCCACCGAGCTCGCCCCGCCACCGAAGCTCGTCCCCACCACGCCACCGAAGCTCGCCCCGCCGCCGCACTGCCGTGCTCTGCTTCAGCTGGCTTCTTCCTCATCTCCGTCGCCGGCCTCGCGACCACCACCACCTCCGTCCGAGCTTCAAGATCTACTCCAGGTTAGCTCCAAGAACCCGTCCAAGTTCCTCTCCTAGGTCTGACCTAGGTCTGATTCGTACGGTGATGAGACGGGCGCAGGTAAGAGGTAGTCAAGGTGTTGTGGGAGATTATGGCGCCCATCTCCTAGATCTCCTGGATCTGTTGATTCTGAAGTTTTTTTTGGTTTGATGCAGCTCAAGTTCTAGGACATCCTCACCGAGGTACACTTACTCACGACGTCAACAAGCTCGGACGATCGCTTGCGATCCGGTATGTCTTTGAATCTTTGTTTGTGAAAGGGTTGATGCAGGATCGTGTGATTTGATTGTTCATCATGAAGAGAGGGTTGTGCTGCTGTGATTTGATTGTTTACTCGGTCTTGAGTGTATAAAAATGTACTGTTTAGGATTGTATTTGTATTTTGATGTTGCACAAAGGAAAACAGACGAGTGACATTCTTTAGTTGCCCAAATTGTTACATTCTTGTTAGTGATCTCTCAAGTCAAAAAGCATACACTAACATAACGATTAATTTCTTTTAGCATGCACACAGTGACCAGTGAGCTAGGTCTACCCCATTAATTAGTTTCATAGAAATAAACTAAACACTCACACATTTTCATTCGTCGTTTGCCGCAGTTCAGTAAACACATCCTATATACAATATATTATGCATGTTAAATTTATAAATTAGTACTATATATGAGTTATCAAAGTTAACAAGAAACAAGTACTTAGTTGACTGGAAGTCTCAAAGAAGTTGCAACCACATTATTAACATATATAGAAAAAGCTGTTAAGACTTCCACTACTCCTTGAGTAAGTACTTGTTTTGGTCTACTTACTTTAAGTAGTGCTCAAAGCAAATCTCGTTTTGGTCTACTTGAAAATTGTATTGCAGTTCAGAGAACTCCTTTTATGCTTAGCAGGTCATAGAACTCTTCTTTTATGTATTGTAGTTCAGATAACTCTTCTTTTATGTTTGGCACATCAGTTATAATTCTTGTTTTTAGTTATATTATATCCTAGTTAATAATATTATCCCTATTCCCTATATAATAGATAATGGGTTCTTGGGAGGAGGATGTTAGGCAGTTCATGTTAGATGAGGAAGAATTGGACGATGAACTTTTCTTTGTTATTGTCCGTGCTGTCATGTCATGTCTCTATGATGAAAAGATGCCAGAACACACGCCATCTCTTCCTGGTGTCACAAAGGTCAAAGAAGTCCTAGAAGGCCATGAAAATTGGTGCAAGTCAGAGTTTAGAATGGAGGTTGAGATCTTTAGAGCTATAGCAAATCTTCTCAGAGCAGAAAACTTATTACGCGACACACGCGGTGTTAAGATTGAGGAGCAATTAGGAATGTTTTTGTTCATGCTCTCCCATAATGCTAGCATTGAAACACTGAAGAAAGCATTCCAACACAACGGTGAGACAATTCATAGGAAAGTCAATGAGGTCTTCGATATAATTCCAACATTGACTCAGATTCATCAAGCTTCCAAATCCAAACCGAACACATGCCAAGATTTTCTCAAACCCTCGGTTCATGCCGTTCTTCTAGGTTAGTCATATATGCTGCTTGCCCTTGTATCATTCCAAACACACTATTCCAACAATCTTAGGTTCCTTTTTACGTGCAGAACTACATTGGCGCCATTGATGGGACACATATCCCTATTACTATCAATGAAGATAAGGCCCCTCCTTTTAGAAACAGAAAAGGGACATTGTCCTAGAATGTTATGTTCGCTTATGACTTCGATCTCAAATTCACTTTCATCTCTTGTGGGTGGGAAGGATCCGCGTCTGATGCAGGAGTCCTACGTTCTGCTCTTATGAAGGGGTTTCATGTACCGCCAGGGAAATTCTACCTTGTAGATGGTGGATATGCTAACACTCCATCATTCATAGCACCGTACCGAGGAGTTAGGTACCACCTTGGCGAGTTTAAAAGGCGTGGATCATCGCAAAGAAATGAGTATGCAAACTACAAGGAGTTGTTTAATCATCGGCATGCACAACTTCAGAATCATATTGAAAGGGAATTTGGGGAGTTGAAAAAACAGTTTCCAATTCTAAAAGTGGGAACACACTATCCAATTGAGACTCAGATCAAGATTCCTGCAGCAACAACGGTATTTCACAATATAATTAGAGCGTGTAAGGAAAATGGATCCTTGGCCCATTTACTTTAGATTTTGGTGTTTGATAACCAACACAACCAAATTAGACTAATGAACTTACAAGTGATTGTTTTGTAGTTCAATAGGATGCAAGACGTGACTTGGACGAAGGCAACGTGATGATCCGATGATCAACACCATAAGCAAGACCCTAGGAGCACAATAGAAGACCCAAGATATCAAGCAAAGTCCAAGCATGAAGATAGGAACCAAGCCATACGCAAGATCGCGAAGAAACAAGCTCACAGAAGTGATCGGACGCTGGACCGAACGCTGGAAGAAAGTGACCGGACACTCCGATCAAGAGGCTCGGCAACAGGCGCGACCGGACGCTGGTGGCAGATCGACCGGACGTAGGACAACAGAGTTCGGTCAAGTACAGAGAGGTTCCAGAGCAGCGAAACTACGACCGGACGCGTCCGGTGGCAGGTGACCGGACGCTGGCAGTGTTCGATCAGTTGATCGCGGCTCCAACGGTCGAGACGACCGGACGCGTTCGGTCAGGACGATTTCAGCGTCCGGTCAGTAGCAAAAAAGCGGGATTTCATCCCCAACGGCTACTTTCTCAGTGGGGCTTATAAATACAACCCCCAACCGGCCAAATGAGAGGAGTGGAGCTGAGAAAACATACCAAATGAAGCTTTGAAGAATGTTGATTATGTTAATGCTATGCATGAAGAGCTAAACAACTTCACAAGAAACCAAGTATGGGAGTTAGTTGAGAGGCCTAAGGATCATAATGTGATTGAAACCAAGTGGGTCTTTCGGAACAAGCAAGATCAAGATGGGATAGTAATAAGGAACAAAACAAGATTAGTGGCTCAAGGTTACACTCAAGTTAAAGGTCTTGACTTTGGAGAAACATATGCCCCGGTTGCAAGATTGGAAGTAATTAGGACCTTGTTAGCCTATGCTTGTGCCCACAACATCAAATTGTACCAAATGGATGTGAAGAGTGCATTTCTCAATGGGTACATCAATGAGCTTGTGTATGTTGAGCAACCTCCTGGTTTTGAAGATGAAAAGAAACCCATCCATGTCTACAAATTGAGAAAGGCTTTGTATGGATTAAAACAAGCACCTAGAGCATAGTATGAGAGATTGAGGGATTTCCTACTCTCTAAGGGATTCAAGATGAGAAAGGTTGACACCACTCTCTTCACCAAGAAGCTTGGAAATGACTTATTTGTAATGCAAATCTATGTTGATGATATCATTTTTGAGTCAACAAATCAAGATTTTTGTGAGGAGTTTGGCAAGATGATGGCTAGTGAGTTTGAAATGTCCATGATTGGAGAGCTTAGCTACTTCCTTGGTCTTCAAATCAAGCAAATGAAGAATGGCAAATGAAGAATGGCACATTTATAAGTTAAGGCAAGTATATCAAGGACATGCTTAAGAAGTTTGGAATGGATGATGCTAAAGCTATTAGTACACCAATGGGGACAAGTGGAAGCTTGGATAGTGATGCTAGTGGCAACATGGTGGATCAAAAGATGTATCGGTCTATGATTGGAAGCCTACTCTATGTGACCACATCAAGGCCGGATGTGATGTTTAGTGTATGCATGTGTGCTAGATTTCAAGCCTCACCAAGAGAAAGTCATTTGAAGGCAACAAAGAGAATATTAAGGTACTTGAAGCATACACAAAATGTTGGATTGTGGTATCCCAAAGGAGCAAGATTTGAGTTGATTGGATATTCGGACTCCGATTATGCGTAATGCAAAGTTGAGAGAAAGAGCATATCGGGCACATGTCAACTATTGGGAAGATCACTTGTATCTTGGTCATCAAAGAAGCAAAATAGTGTGGCACTTTCAACCGCCGAAGCGGAGTACATTTCGGCCGGTAGTTGTTGTGCTCAATTACTTTGGATGAAGGCTACCTTGAATGACTTTGAGATCAAATTCAAGCAAGTGCCATTGCTATGTGATAATGAGAGTGCTGTAAAGCTCACCAACAACCCGGTTCAACATTCAAGAACAAAGCATATTGATGTCCGCCATCATTTCATAAGAAATCACCAACAAAAAGGGGACATTGGCATTGAGAGTGTGGGCACCAAAGATCAACTTGCCGATATCTTCACCAAGCCACTTGATGAGAAGAGGTTTTGCAAGCTAAGGAATGAATTGAACATACTTGACTTCTCCAATATGTGTTGATGCACCCCATTATATGACATGCCTCTCCTTCGAGCAAAGCAAGGTAAAGTTGATTGACATGTCATCCATCCATTGCTAAGGACTTGTTTAGTGCATCTAGTCATTCCTATCATGTCCTAGGCTCATTCATGAAAATCAAATGAATTTGATGCTTGTATGGTACCACTATTGCTTGCTTGTTTGAAATGATCTAGTGGTAGCATATGACATGTTTGTGGGCTTGTAAACCTAGTGTTTGATCTAGAAAATAAGCTATAAGTGTTTAACTCAACATGGTACAAGATAACCCTTATTTGGAGGTGTGAAGAAGCTTGTCCTTGGATCAAACCGAGTTAAATATCTTTTGCAAGTACTCTAGATTGAACCAAATTGAAAAATGATCCTCATTTCATATGGTTTCACCCCAACCTATCTATAATTTGAGCTCACCTTTTGTGCTAATTGTTGACATTAATAATCCTAACCTATCTATACTTTAAGCCTTTGTGGTCATTGATGACAAAGGGGAGAAATAGCATACAAAGATAGTGAAAGGACAACAAAAGGGGAGAATTTGATATAGGGGGAGAGATATGACAAAGAAAGAGAATCAATTAAAATTTTGAGCACACAAGTAGGGGGAGCAAGCTCATAAACTTGTATGTTGCATTTGAATGTGCATTTCATATTTGCTTGCATGACACAAGTTTTAAATTTCAATATCCATGCTTGTGTGGTGTATGTTAGTTATAGGCTTGAATGATGAAATAAAAATCTAATATGTATAGGCTATCTAATGATTTCATTTCCAAAGTAGTATTTCCAAGTGGTATCAAGCCAAAGTAACTAGACTCATGTTCATTCTATGAAAACTAGACCCTTGCTTGTAATGTTGATCTCATGGGCTATCCTAGTTTTTATGTATGACTAGTTACAAATGGTGCTAAGGATGGTATATTGGTGCACTCCGATTGATATCACACTTCAAAGGTCCATCTCTTATACCTTAGCATCATTTGGTAGAAACTGACTCCTATATTTCCTATCTAAGCATATGTGCAAGCTACAATCCAAACTCTTAGCACATATATAGGGGGAGCAATTGCTACCATATGGAGTTCATGAAACTTGTCCATATCCTTTACACTTGGTAAATATGCTTGGGCAAGCAACATGGATTCAAATGAACTTTAATTCATATCTTTGTGTAAGGGTTGTCATCAATTACCAAAAAGGGGGAGATTGAAAGCTCTAGTTTGGTTTTGGTTAATTGATGAAACCCTAAGTGCTAACCTAGTTTGTCAAGGTGATTATGAGAAAGGTAGCACTACTCCAAGTGATGAAGCAATGACGAAGATCATGACAATGGTGATGGCATGGCGATGATCAAAGGCTTGAACTTGGAAAAGAAGAAAGAGAAAAACAAAAGGCTTAAGACAAAGGTATAATATGTAGGAGACATTTTGTTTTAGTGATCAAGACACTTAGTGAGTGTGATCACATTTAGGATTGATATCCGTACTATTAAGAGGGGTGAAACTCGTATTGAAATGCGGTTATCAAAGTGCCACTAGATGTTCTAATTCATTGTATATGCATTTAGGATCTAGTGAGTGCTAACACCCTTGAAAATGTTTGTGAAAATATGCTAACACATATGCACAAGGTGATACACTTGGTGGTTGGCACATTTGAGCAAGGGTGAAGAAGTTAGAGGTGAAAAAGAGTTAGTCACGCTGGTCACAGAGTGACCGGACGCGTCTGGTATGATGACCGGACACGTCCGGTATTAACAATGAACTCAGCGATCGGACACGTCCGGTCGCCACACCGGACACGTCCGGTGTGAATCAGCAAAATCGGTGTTTCGGTGAGACAGTTGATTGGACACTGACAGCGTCCGGTCGACCATGGGTGCTTAGTGTACTCGACCAAACGCGGAGGCTCAGCGTCTGGTCGGTTTCTAACAGACGCGTCCGGTCAGCCCTGGGGGCTTACTGGACTCGTCCGGACGCAGCGGCTCAGCGTTCGGTCGTTTTGAACAGTGCGTCCGATCGAACATGTCAGAGAGCCGTTGGAGGTAACGGTTGGACACGTGGCGGTCTGTAGCTATTGGACACGTCTGGTATTCATGACCGGTGTGTCCGGTGCTGCGTCCGGTCACCCCGATCAGTACCCAGTGAAGGGGTACAACGGCTCTATTTCGTGGGGGCTTCTATTTAAGGCCCATGGCCGGTTCAAGCTCACTTTCTTGCACATTTTCATTAACATAGCAACCTTGTGAGCTTAGCCAAAGCCCTCCCACTCATCTCCATCATTGATTTATCATCATTGTGAGAGAATCCAAGTGCATTGCTTGAGTGATTGCATCTAGAGGCACTTGGTATTCGTGTTTCACTGTGGATTTCGCTTGTTGCTCTTGGTGGTTGCCACCACCTAGACAGCTTGGTGCAGTGGTGGAGGATCGGCACGAGTTGGTGATTGTTCGTAGCCGTCTCTGGTAATTGTGAGGGGAATTGTACCTTCCCCGGCGGAGTGCCAAAAGGTAACTCTAGTAAATTGCTCGTGTCATTGAGTTACCTCACTTGTGGGTAGGTTATTGCATTGTCCAATCGTGTGGACGAGGTTTGTGAAACACCTCTTAGCCACCGAACCACCAAGTGTTGGTCGACACAACGGGGACATAGCGTGTTGGCAAGCACATGAACCTCGGGAGAAAATCGGTTGTCTCTTGCCATATTGTATTCTCCCGGTGATTGGTTTCATATTCATCTTGTGATTGGTTCCTTCCTCTACACGGCGGTATAATCATCCTACTCACTCTTTTACATTTTTGCAAACTAGTTGTAGCAAGCTCTTTAGTGTAATTAGAATTGAGAGCTTGATTTGCTACTTAAGTTGATTTAGTGGAGCTCTTTAGAGTAGCATGATTGAGAGCTCTTAGTGAGTAGTATCATAGCAAGTTGTGTGTCTAGCTATCATTACAACTAGAATTATTGGATAGGTGGCTTGCAACCCTTGTAGAGCTAGAGCAAGTTTGCATTTTGCTATTTGTCATACTAATCAAATTGCTCTAGTTGATTTGTAGTTTTTAAATAGGCTATTCACCCCCCCTCTAGCCATATTAGGATCTTTCAGCGGCAGATCGACCGAACACAGGACAACAGAGTCTGGTCGAGTACAGAGAGGTTCCAAAGCGGCGAAACTATGACCAGACGCGTCTGGTGGCAGGTGATCGGACACTGGCAGCGTTCGATCAGTTGATCGTGGCTCCAACGGTCGGGACGACCGGACGCGTCCGGTCAGGACGATTTCAGCGTTCGGTCAGTAGCAAAAAAGCGGGATTTCATCCCCAACGGCTACTTTCTCAGTGGGGCTTATAAATGTTAGCTAATCTACTGCCACCTTGTGAGAACACAGCAGAGGAAGGCGGCGCCGACTTAGCTGCCTGCTGTGTGTGAACACAGCAAGGGAAGGCGGCGCCGACTTTTCCCCCTGTTGTGATACAGTAGCCACTGCAGGTGCAGGCGCCGCACGGCTCACCTGCAACACTGTAGGAACAGGCAGTGGCCGGTGTAGAGTCAGCCCTATCAGGTTATCTAGTTACTATGCCAGCTTGGGCGCTGCACATGGACTAGATAGTTAGAGTTGTATAAATAGACATGTATGGCAACTCAGTAAAGAGAGCTCAGATTTGCCATCACACAGACAGGGCTTCGGCCAACGCTGTTGTCTTGTATTGTGCGTGCTTGCTCTGTTCTTCCTTCTTCTTCTAGCTCGATCCATAGTGTGTGGGTACGAACAACGCCGGTACATGGTCTGCACGGCTAGTGTGTGCTCGGCAATACTAGCGCGTGCTCGGCGAGACCCTCAAGTGCTCCACTCGCCTGAGCCGGTGCTCGGCAAGATCGGCTGGAGTGGTTCACTATCGTGAGCCGGAGATCCTGTGAGACCAACGGAGTGGTCTGGGAGACTAGTGGTCTGGGAGACCAGGTGGTCTGGGGCTAGTGGTCTAGGAGACTAGTGGTCTGGGGCCAGTGGTCTGGGAGACGAGTGGTCTGGGAGGCTAACTATGAGCCAACAAGTGGTATCAGAGCCGTACAAGCGCCGTCGTCATTCTAACCGATGGCGATGACAGGCGGTTTGGAGTTGGGCGATGGCAGTGGCACTGTCGTGGCTGCCCAGCCACTATCGAAGGTAGTTGTCCGCATGGTGCGGGAGGTCAGCGGCACCACTTGGCCGACGCTGACTCACACTAACTATGGAGAGTGGTCGGTGACCATGAAGGTCAAGCTCAGAGCCCGACGGCTCTGGAATGCTGTTGACAAGGGCATCGACGTGGAAGAAGACGACATGTCAGCATTGGAGGCTATCCTCACTGCTGTACCGGCAAAGTATAGGGAATCGTTGGGGACGAAGAGCTCAGCTAAGGAGGCGTGGGAGGCCATTGCGGCGATGCGCTTCGGTTCTGACCGCGCAAAGAAGGCAACGGCCCAACTTCTGAAGCAGGAGTACACAAACCTCAAGTTCAAGGATGGTGAAACGGTAGAGGACTTCTCCCTCCGCCTGCAGACGCTCATCAGCAAGCTAAAGAGCCATGGAGTCACCATCGACGAAGAGGAGGCGGTCTCCAAGTTCCTCCACTTCGTGCCGGCAAAGTACATCCAGATCGCTCTCTCCATAGAGACGATGCTGGACCTGTCCACCCTCACCATCGAGGATGTGGCAGGCCATCTACGGGCGGTGGACGAGCGCCTGGAGCAGGCGATAGCAACGAAGGACAAGCGGGAAACTCCTGCTGATGGAAGAGGAGTGGGCTGCTCGGCGAAACTCCGGGAAGGCAGCCTCCTCCAGTCGCGGTGGCAACGGCAAACATCGCAGCAGGGCTTCTTAGGAGAAGAAGCAAATCGACTCCAACGCCTGTCGGTGTTGCGGGAAGATGGGCCATTGGGCACGGGAGTGCCCAAATCGCAAGAAGGAAAAGAAGGCTCAGGCTCACCTGGCGAAAGCCGATGATGAGGATGAGGCTACTATCCTTATGGCGACGTTCTGTGCACTGCACGACGTCGAGGCCATGGAAAGGGAAGAGGCGACGATGGTGGAAGGATCTAGCAAGGCCCTGAAGACCGTCAACCTCGACAAACCACGCACCCAAGTCCATCTTGGGCATGTGGGCGTCGACCAGGAGCAGCTGTGGTATCTGGTCTCTGGTGCCAGTAACCACATGACGGGCTCCAAGGACTCCTTCTCCGAGCTCGACGGCGATGTTACCGGTACGGTGAAGTTTGGTGATGGCTCAAGGGTGGCTATCCAAGGGCGCGACACCATCATCTTCAGATGCTAGAATGGGGAGCACCGCACGCTAACGGATGTATACTACATCCCGTAGCTACGTTCCAGCATCATCAGCATTGGTCAGCTGGATGAGCGCGGTAGCGAGGTTCTGATCAAGGACGATGTTCTGAGGATCAGAGACCGGGAGCAGCGACTTCTCGCCAAGGTGAAGAGGTCCTTGAACCGGTTGTACCTGCTCGACCTGAAGGTAGAGCAGCCGGTTTGCCTAGCGGCAAGGCACTCTGAGGAACCGTGGATGTGGCATGCCCGGTTCGGACATCTCAGCTTCGACGCACTTGGTCGGCTGGGGAAGATGGTCCGAGGGCTACCCCACATCAAACACAGAGGTGAGCTGTGTGACAGCTGCCTAGCCGGGAAGCAGACGAGGCTACCTTTCCCAAAGGCGGCCAAGTATCGCGCGAAGGAAGCTCTCGAGCTAGTTCACGGCGACCTCTACGGGCCGATCACGCCTGCTACATGCGGTGGTCGGTGGTGCTTCCTCCTACTCATGGACGATTGCAGTCGCTACATGTGGCTGCAACTCCTGACGAGCAAGGACGAAGCGACAGTGGCGATCAAGAAGTTCAAGACGCGCGCGGAGGCCGAGAGCGGCAAGAAGCTCCATGTACTGAGTACTGACCGGGGTGGCGAATTCACTTCGGTGGAGTTTGCTACGTACTGCGTGGATCAAGGTGTGGGGCAACATCACACCGCACCGTACTCGCCACAACAGAATGGCGTGGTGGAGCAACGGAACCAGACAGTGGTCGGCATGGCCCGATCCATGATGAAGGCCAAAGGGATGCCGGCAAAGTTCTGGGGAGAGGCGGTGACCACGGCGGTGTTCATCCTCAACCATGTTCCAACCAAAGCCCTAATGGGCAAGACGCCATTCGAAGCTTGGTACGGGAGCAAGCCGAACGTGTCATTCCTCCGGACATTCGGTTGCATCGGCCACGTCAGGAAGACGAAGCCGAACCTCACCAAGCTGGAGGACAGGAGCACACCCATGGTGTTCCTGGGCTACGCGGAGGGTACCAAGGCATACCGGCTCTATGACCCACGCGGAGACAAGGTGACTGTCTCGCGCGATGTTGTGTTCAACGAGGAGGCAGCTTGGGACTGGCACAGTCCGAGCATGGGGGAAGCTGGAGGCTTCACCAACACCTTCGTCATCGAGCACTTGGTCATCCACGGCGGTGGAGACGCTGCGGAACAGGTGCCACGCACTCTGGGAGGAGCGCCGAGCACTCCGGCGGTAGAGTCGAGCACTTCTAGGGCAGTGCCGAGCACTTCAGGAGGGATGCCGAGAACTCCGGGAGGAGTGTCGAGCACTTCTGGAGGAATGCCGAGCACGCCAGGAGTGGAGCCAGGAGGTTCTACAGTGGCGGCGACCACTTCAGGATGGGTACCGAGCACTCCCGTGGCGGAGCCAAAACGTCTTACTATGGTTCCGACCACTCCAAGACTAAGGCTGGGCACTCCTACAGTGTGGCCGAACACTACAGGAGTTATGACGAGCAGTCCAGAAGCAGTACCGAGCACTTCAGGTGCTATGTAGGGTACTCCGGTGGAAGAAGGAACTTCATCACCCCTGATCGAGTTCACCTCACCTCCAAGTGACATCACTGAGTTCGTGGACGCCTACCACGAAGGTGAGGAGTTGAGGTTCCACAGGCTAGACGACATCGTCGGTGGCACAGGTCCCTCAGGTATGGTGGGTAGGCTGCTCAATGACGCAGAGCTGCTACTCGTCAGTGCAGAGGAACCACCCATGTTCGCGCTAGCCAAGCGCGATGGAAATTGGCGACGGGCAATGCTGGAGGAGATGAAGGCGATCAAGGAAAACGAGACTTGGCAGCTCGTCGATCCACCTCCAGGATGCCGTCCGATCAGCCTAAAGTGGGTGTACAAAGTCAAAAGGGATGAGCTCGGCGCCATTGTCAAGTACAAGGCATGCCTCGTCGCCCGAGGCTTTGTCCAGCGCGAGGGCATCGACTTCGAGGAGGTCTTTGCACCAGTAGCGCGCATGGAGTCGGTCCGTTTGCTACTTGCTTTGGCGGCAGCAAAGGACTGGCGCGTCCATCACTTGAACGTTAAATCGGCCTTCCTCAACGGCGAGCTGGTGGAAACAGTCTTTGTCAGGCAACCTCCAGGGTTCGCCGTCAAGGGAGAGGAGCACAGGGTGCTCTGACTACGCAAAGCGCTCTACGGGCTAAGGTAAGCCCCTCGAGCATGGAACGCCAAGCTTGACACCACGCTGGGCGAGCTTGGGTTTTAGAGGTGCGCAACCGAGCACGCGCTCTACATGCGACGACGGGGGAAGGAAGAACTCGTGGTCGGCGTGTATGTGGATGACTTAATCATCACCGGCACGTGCACGGAGGATATCAACAGCTTCAAGCGAGAGATGGCAGCTCGTTTCGAATGAGCGATCTCGGCGCTTTCTCCTACTACCTCGGCATCGAGGTGAGACAGGGAAGGAGGAACTCACGCCGGGCAAAGCGCGTATGCCTCCAAGCTGTTGGAGAGGAGCGGCATGGTGGAGTGCAAGCCATGCGTGACTGGATGGAGGAGCGGTGAAGTCGATGAAGGACAAACACCACGACAAAAGTAGATGCAACACTCTCCGGAGGAGCATCGTCGGTGGTCTGCGCTACCTAGTCCACAAAGCCGGACATTTGCGTTCGCCAGTGGGCTACGTCGGCCGCTTCATGGAGGATCCCGAGAGAGGATCACTGGGCTGCGGTGAAGCGGCTACTACGCTACGTCAAGGGGACGGTGAATCATGGAATCATCTTCCCAAAGACCGGGGAAGTAGGGCTGCGGCTCATGATGTTCAGCCGATGCGAACATGGCGGGGACATCGACGGACGACGGAGCACCTTTGGCGTACTCATCTTCCTCGGCCAGCCCCAATTTCATGGTCTGTCTGAAAGCAGAAGGTGGTGGCGCTATCTACGTGCGGCGAGGCGAGTATGTAGCAGCGGCGTACAATGGCGTGTTGTTGTGTGGCTACTGGCCAGCTCATCGGGCGAAGCTAACCGGCGTGGAAGCTCACCCACCAAAGACCGATGGTGGACAACCAGCCCGCCATCGCCCTCGCAAGAATCCATTACGCACGAATCGGAGTAAACACATCGATGTGAAGTTCCACTTCCTCGGGGATCTGTGTTGATGGAGGGCGATCATCATCGAAGTTAAATCAAAAGCGCTTTCGGCAGCTCATGGATGTCCTCACCAAGCCACTGGACGACTTTGACTCATGGAGTGAAGGAGATGATCGGCATGGAGGGGGGTACAAGGGTTAGTGAGAGGATTAGGGAAGATTGTTAGCTAATTCATCGCCACCTTGTGAGAACACAACAGAGGAAAGGCGGCGCCGACTTAGTTGCTGCTATGTGTGAACACAAAGAAGGGAAGGCGGGCCGACTTTGCCCCCTATTTGTGATACAAGAGCCATCAGAGGTGTGGCGCCACACGGCTCACCCGCAAAGATCAGAGGAAAGGCAAGCGGTGGCAGCAGCAGAGTCACCTGTTAGGTTATCTCAGTTCTTGCATGCCGACTTGGGCTCTGCACATGGACTAGATAGTTAGAGTTGTATAAATAGACATGTATGGCAACTCGGTAGAAAGAGAGCTCAGATTTGCCATCACACGTACGGGGGCTTGCCAACGCTGTTGTCTTGTATTGTGCGTGCTTGCTCTGTTCTCCCTTGTTCTTCTAGCTCGATCCGTAGTGTGTGGGTACGGACAACGCCGGTACGTGGTCTGCACGGCTAGTGTGTGCTCAGCAATACTAGCGCGTGCTCGGTGAGACCCTCAAGTGCTCCACTCGCCTGAGCCGGTGCTCGGCAAGATCGGCTGGAGTGGTTCACTGTCGTGAGCCGGAGATCCTATGAGACCAACGGAGTGGTCTGGAAGACTAGTGGTCTAGGAGACTAGGTGGTCTGGGGCTAGTGGTCTAGGAGACTAGTGGTCTGGGGCCAGTGGTCTGGGAGACGAGTAGTTTGGGAGGCTAACTGTGGGCCAACAATAAATACAACCCCCAACCGGCCAAATGAGAGGAGTGGAGCTGAGGAAACATACCAAGGGTGTTGATACACCATTTTAGTGATCTCCACTTGCATAATGCTTAGTGATTCATTAGGTGATTAGCGTAGGTACTTTGCGAAGTGCTTTGGTTGATTAGACCACCGCTTATGCACTTGCTCTAGGTTTAGGCCTAGTGTTTAGTGAGGTTTGCATACCTCTTACCACTCGGTGCTTGCGCGCACCATTGTTGTACATCGGAGGGGCTTGTAGTCTTGCGAGATCACACCAACTGCATTTGTGGTGTGGCCGCCACCATGTACCAGAGGGAACAAGGCCTGCGACGTTTCGGCCAGAAGCTTGATAGTGAAGATGGTGAGGAGCATCCGAGAGAGGCTTGCTGAGAGGCACGTCGGAGACCCACTTGCGCGTGGAGAAGGCTCGAGGCTATCCACGGAGTTACCCGACTGGGAGCTTGGCCCTTGCGAGGGATTTCTTGTGAGGGGCTCCAACGAGGACTAGGGGGAAGCTTGCGTGCTTCTCGATACCTCGGTTAAAATATCGGAGTCGCCGATAGGAGTTTGCATATCTCTACCTTGCTCTTTACCTTCCGCATTTACGTTGATTGTATTACTCCTTTTGCGGTAGAGATAGCAACACACTAGCAAAATCGTAGTTGCACATTTTGATAGTTTATCCTTTGCATAGGTTTTGCTAAGGTTGGAAAAAGAGGCCATAGTTTAGAGTTAGATTTTTAAGTTGCCTAATTCACCCCCCCCTCTTAGGCGTCCCGGTCCCTTCAAAGCGCACAATGGGCAAGATAATTGGCTAGATCACCAACCACAATATATCAATCCAACCACTTTTGTTGATATGCCGGAGGTGGATAATAGTTATCCAAGTGAGATAGAATCGAGTGATGGCAACACATTACGAGATCAAATCGCACAAGCGATGTGGGCTGCCTATAATAATTAGATGGTAATTTGGAGCATTGTTCATCATTTTCAGCATTTTACCTTACATTTATATTTCTAGAATTTTAGCTTATATTTATCTTTCACCATTTTTCAGCATTGTCAACGTCCCAGGGTACAAGGGCTGCATGGAGCTACACGTATGAGAAAGGGCTGGTGGATGTAATGAAAGAGCATGTCAATATCCCAATGTACAGGGCACAAATGGCTGGACAACAGATGGTTGGAGAAATATTACTAAACGGTTCAATGAAACCTTCCCTTTAGCTCATTTTTCAAAACAACAAATGCAAGAGAAGGAGAAGGAGTTGAAAGGAAACTATAGGACAGTTAGAGATGCCAGAAAAAAGAGTGGTGTTGGTTGGAATGAGACATTAAGCATGATAATTGCCGAACCAAAGAAATGGGAAGACCTAATTGAGGTTAGTCACTTTCTGTCAATTATATAGTACTGTGTTTTCACTATTTTAAGAAGCTAACCAAAATGTTGCTTTGTTGCATTTAATAGAAGAATCCCAAAGTCAGTAAGTTCCAAAAGAAGCCACTTTCTCTTTATGAACACCTGGCATCATTGTATGCAGGTAATTTTCCTTTATTTGCTCATGAATACAGTTTTTGTGGTGCTGTATTCATGAGCTAGCTGTATCATAAATCTAAATTTTTGTACAGGTGTGCTCTTTATTTTATTTAGCTCATCTATGCTGCAGTAAGAGTATTCAGAACTGTCATGAATTTTATACAAGTGTGCTCTTTATTTTATTCAGCTCATGAGTCTAAAAGAACAACTATGTTTATTTGGTGGTCTGAGTTCAGGGAACCATAATTTTTTCTATCATTATGGCCTTACCATTTGTTTGCTCTGTTTCTTAAATGAACATGTGCCTATGGTGTTGAATAACTTTGAATAATACCTAAGAGTGTATCTCTGATGTGTATTAATAGGGAGTATAGCCACTGGAGATTTGAATTTTACATCAACCGAGCCACCTAACATGACGGCACGACCTCCAATTGAAAGAAGTCACTCTGAGCAAAGTACACAGAACACGACTGCTGGCTCTGATTCTGTTGGCATCAATTTTGGTACAAATCCTTTTTCTCAAATTGAGGGCCCAGAAGTGCAATCTGCACCACCCTATCTCAATCTAGAGGAGCAAGAAAGTGCTAGTGAAAAAACACAAGCAAAGTCAAATGGCAGCTAAACTCGGCGAATTCATAGACTTGAGAAAGATCCAGATGGAGAAAAATCAGGAAAAACTAGATGAGAAGAAGAAAAAAGAAGATGACTATTATGTAGAAAAGTGCATTGCTGTTGTGGATAGCATAGAAGACCTAACTATTGACCAGAAGACCGATGCTAATGAGCTCTTTCAATCTGAGATGAATCGATAGATATTTATGATGACAAAAAATCCAGCTGTTCGACTAGTTTGGCTAAAGAAAAAAATTTCACAGGTATGTTTGCTTGTCTTAGTTTTCTCCTCTTCTTCTAGCATTAGAGACTGCTGTAGTGTTCATCTGATGTTGTGGATATTTATGACGACCTGAATGTTTATCTGAATGGATGCCTCTAATTTGATCATTGGAGACTGCTGTAGTGTTCATCTACTGTAGTGTTAGAACATGTGTGAATGTTTATCTGCTGAATGAATGAATGTTTATCTACTGTAGTGTTCATCTGCTGAATGACCTACTGAACCTGTATGAATGTTTATCTGAACGTGACCTGTTGTAGTGTTAGAACATGACCTGGAGTGTTAGAGAGAGTATGGCAAGAATATATGGAAATGCAGTGGTAAATAAATTCAGAGTTCAGATAAGTTGCACTATGTGAAAAAGAAATCCCAAGTATTTCTTTTCGTCAGTCGTCCTGCTTTGTTTGGTTTTTTTCTCTGTTTATCTTATTGCTAAGTTACTAATTCCACTAATTTCACAGATGTTACATGTTTTTTTTTGCTGCAGAATTAGACCTGAAATGTCTACCTCCCTCGTCCTGTGTGTTCATCTCTTTGCTGCTAGCACTGGACACAAAGGAGTAGAGGGTAGCTAGCTAAGACTGAATTTTTAATTTGTGTTCATGTTCCATGATGAATAGAACTGTATTATTTCGACTTTGGAGCTGTACTTTGACAATAGGTGCAGATTCAAGCTTCTTTGAGAACTATCTTGCTTTGTGCTAAATTACCTATGCAATTATGCTGTAATTTTGGAGCCGTAATCTCTATTGGAGCTGTAATTTTAGAGCTGTAATCTCTATTGGAACTGTATTATTACTGCTTCAATTTTGGTCTACATTTGAGCTATACTTGTTCACAAATCAATCATGATTTGTATTATTTATGTAGATCTCTTATTTTCCATGTTATCTGACTTTTCTTGATTTTATTTTAAAAAAATTAATGAATTTTGGGGTTTTTCTGATTTGATGATTACTACTGTTGTCTATTATTTTCCTGATTTGTTGTTGATTTTTTTTTTCTGAGTTTTTATCCGATTCTAATAATTCTTGAAGCACCAGTCTGCACCAATAGCCTCAGGCGCACAACACCAGGCAGGAGAGGCGAAGGGGAGTGAAGCAGGCAGCAGAGGCAGAGGCAGAGTGAAGCCACGGGAGGGAATACCAAATGGAAAAGGGGTTAGGGGAGGGAAACAACAGGGTTTGATAAGTCCAGTGAAATCCCCCTCGGGGCCTCCTTTCCCTGGGCGTGGCTTCCCTATGCATCAAAGGAGGCCTGAGGCACTGACAGTGAGATACAGTTATCGAGGGTGTCAATATGGCGGAGTCGAGGGCTGGGGCCACGTTTAGTTTGGTGTCCGATTCGGCGCCGCCAAATTCAGGGAGGTACTGTAGCTACAGTAATTTTTAGGCTCAAAATGTTCGTCTCGTAAAGTACAACAAAACTGTGCAATTAGTTTTTGATTTCGTCAACATTTAGTACTTCATGCATGTACCGCAAATTTGATGTGACGGGGAATCTTCTTTTTGCATAGTGCCAAAATTGGGAATTTGATGGAACTAAACAGGGCCTGGGTGAACCTTGCTGCGGGCCTGCGGCTGTGCTGCTGCAGCAGCTGCAGTTGGCCTAGAGACAATATACCGTCGATGGCAGTACAATTGGCTTGCAGCTGCAGCACTACCGAACTACGTCGGGCATCATTCGCCACGCCTAAGCTTCGTCGGCCACAAAAAAAAATAAGGAGCTGTTTTGCTGGCACTTAATCTTTGGCATGCCACATAAATTTCAGATCATTTGGAGATGTTTTCTCGCCACAACAATAGTACTATTTAATTACAAATATAATTATATCAAGTTCATGTTATCATAATTTAAAATAATCAATTAAATTATTAGTTAATGATTTTAAAGTTTGAATCTTGATATACGTGCATGTTCTATAAAAGAGAATGGAGGTAGCACTATGTGCCACAGGCATCAAAAGCTATACTTCCTTGGTACTCTTTAAAACCCAGCAGCACTAGCGCCCCGGACGTTCCGACGCCTGCATCCATTCGGGTGCCCACGGCTGCTCTGCCCCGTCCGCTTAGATTCGGGCGTCGCTTGCGCCAGCTTCGTTTTCCACGCTCGCATCCGAACCACCCGCTTTAGATCCTCTACCCATGCTGCTAGGATGACTCACCCCGCCTCTTTCCACACTGGCGCGGTGCCCCGTCTCTTCCAGGACGTCCGGAAGACTCGTCCCCGCCTCCTCCACAACAGCACCGCGTTGCCTGCGCCTCCTCCACACGTTGGTGGCTGCGGCTTGGCCCTGCCCGCCCTCATGGACATACACTTAAAACAGATGAAACATTTAGGACATACGCTTGCAACATGTGTGTGAAACATATGCAACATCCAGATAAAACAATTACAACATGAAACAACACTTACCGCAACATAAGACTGAAACAGCTGAAACATTTGGAACATACTATTACAATATATGTGTGAAAACATATGCAACATCTAGATAAAAAATGATTGCAACATACGTCTGAAAACAGATGAAACATTTTGAACAAACGCTTACAACATGATTCTGAAAACACTTGCAACATATGCAACATCACCCGATCTACTTTTGCAACATCCATAAGAAACAACCGCAACATACCTTTGAAACGACTGAAACACCTAAAATATATATTTGCAACAAAGGGGAGGGGAAGCCTAGGCTGGTCGATTCCAGCCATCGGGGTCGGAGCCGGTGGCGAGCGGCGGCGCACGAGCACCACCGCCACCAACACCACCAGTACTGGGCCTAGCTCGGCAGCGATGGTGGGGGATGGGGGGCGAGGAGCGCTATGGCCGCCGGAGTGGGGGAGCTTGATCGTCGGGGTGAGAGGGGGCGTCGCCGGGGGTGGGGAGGGCGCCGCAGCAGGGTGGAGGAGAGCCGCCCACTCCCCCGCAACACCGCCGCACCACCTCCATGGATCTCGCCGGAGGTAAATGGATCTCGCTCCTGCTCTATGGATCTCGCGGGGTGGGGAGAGGGTCGCCGGATCTGCGGGCGTCGGGGGTCCCAGTTGGGGAGGACGCCGAGCGTTGGTGCGCTACGGTAGAGGATGAGGAGCGTGGAAGGGGTAAAGGTGGGAGTGGAGCGAGGCGTGCGGAAGTTGATTTTGATTTTTTAGACAAGCGACGTCGACAGTGTGTGAAGCAAGACATCCGACCTTCCGAACATCTTAATGGTACCATTACCGTTTAAAACCAGGCTAGATAGACAAGGAACAGTGGCGCGGGGCTTTCCTTTTGAGTGGACTGGGCCTGCTGTATATGAAGCTGGATAAGTAGCGGATCTTTCCTTCTTTTATCACAAGTGGATCTTTAATTGTTTTGCCAAGTGGATCTACAAAAACCCGAAAAATGGATTATGGAAAAGGTCTTGCAAGTTGTGGGCTGTATTGACATCACATGCCGCGGTCAGCAGCGATGGGCATATGGGCACGTGCTGACGGGGCTAGCTCTTAAGTAACAAGTGGATTGCATCGGTTAAGGGTTACTCAGCAAACTAAACCCACATACGGACACGAAATGGCAACAATGCAGCTATATATATGACGATAGATGGGGCTACTTTACTTGCAATGCAATAATTGGGGCTCGGTCGCCAATTTGGAGTAAACAAGCTCCATTATCATCTATTATCTTGGAGATGGTCAGATGGGCTGTGAATCCTGTGATATGTGGCCGTGTGGCGTGTGGGTGTTCCCATATAACGCAAGTTGCGGCTGTATATTAGAAAAAATAACGACCCAGAGGTCGTCTAGCTCGACTGGCATCATATCGCGAGAGTATAAAAAAAAGGAGGGACGTGCTGTCTGTCTGCTGTGCTAAACTGACTATAAATACACTATCGGCTCTCGCTATCCATTCCACAATCCTGTAACAACAACAACAACAACCCACAAGCATAATGTACATGTATATCAGTAGTGCGTGCGCATGCGCGGAGCCAGGGGCAGCGACGCCCAAATGGGTTCAGCGGCAGCCGTGCGCGCCGGCTGCACGTCGTGCTGCGGCCGGGTACACGCCGGTGAGGTGCTCCTCGTTGCCCGTGGGACCGCCGCCGCCGCCTATACGGCAGTCGGCGAACTACCAACCCAACAGTTGGAACTACGGCTACATGGAGTCATTAGCGGCTGGCAATAACAATAAGCGTGATCGTAGACTGGTGGGGTTTGACTTGTATTTATGTACAACTCATGCATTATATCACTTTTGGTTCGTGTTTCTCGTTTAAGAAAGATATGATAAACGATCTTATATATATTTGTTGACATCTTCTAGACAACAAAATTATGCAAAACACAATTCAAATAAAATATTTTGATTTATTTAAACTTATTTGCCTATTATATTCGGATACTGTGGGGGTATTAACCCCTATACCCTTACGGCTAAGCTTGGGCCGGCCCGGATCGATGGGTCCGGTCCATCCGAAAGACGACGCGCGGCCCAGCCAACCTGGTTGGAGTCCTGCGCAAGGAGTTAAGGCGGATTTGGCGATCAAGCAGGATCCTGGTCGGTTAGAATAGGAATCCTTATCCGGCCACATATGCCAATTGTAACTAGCTAGGATTAGTTTCCAGATCTGTAACCCTGCCCCCCGGATTATATAAGGCGGGCAGGGGATCTCTCTAAAAAACATCTCTCATTAACATACAGCAATACAATCAGACGCAGGACGTAGGTATTACGCCTTCTTGGCGGCCGAACCTGGATAAAACCTCGTGTCAGTCTTGCGTCACCGTCTTGTTTGTGGCTTGCGCATCCGTCGCCGACAATCTACTACCTTGGGCATACCCCTAGGTAGGCGCCGACCATATTTTCGCCGGCGGTGGCGCGCCGGTAGGGGTGTGCGTCTTGCTCTCCAAGCAAACAAGACGGTCATCACCTCGGCTCCATGGTTACGCTTAAACGGCCTCACGTTCACCGTCGGCCAGATCACTGGACCACCGGCCCGACGGCTTCATCGTCATGACCACGGAGGAGGCGTGGATTCGATCTGCGCCGACCATCGCTTCACCTACATCGGCTACGGCTCACCACGATGGATCTGGCTCACCACCGCAGACGTCGGCTCGACCACGATGGATCGGGCTCCGACCCGCGACGTCTCGCTCCGACCACGATGGATCTGGCTCCGACCACGGTACATCTGGCTCCGACCACGCCTACATCATCTTCAGCCACGCCGACGACTCGTCGTCCGCTTCCCCGCTACAAAGGGAAGCAGATCGACAACACCGACCTGCTCAACTCCATCGATCGGGTCGGCACCAAACTCGCTGAAACCCTAGCTCTGGTAAGGCACGATTCAAAGTCAACCTAACGAAGGTGTAACCGCGCCCCACAACAGATCTACCCAACCAGCTCGGACCGGTCGTCCGCACGATTTGCTACAGATCTTGTGGTCTTATCTACTCCTAAAGGCGCTCCGCTCATCGCCGGCCAGCCACCGCGACGGGTCTTGGCTCTCGAGCACGCGACCTCGACGGAGAACCACGAGTCCAGCCTTACGGCTGCGAAACGCGCTGCCCCGGACTACACGCAGATAACCCACAACGTTGCTTGGATCTATGTTTTATGCACCGACCTCGGCGAAGCCGCAATAACCGTCAACATGATCCGAATCAAGATTATCGGGAAGGATCCATCCACACGCTTCAAGAGGGCGACTCCACCTCCTGCGTCGCGGCATCGCATCTAAAGCATCAGACACACCGAAGCTTCAGCATCACGAAAGACGACGGCACCAAGTACGATCTGGATCTCGCCAAACCACGCTCGTGGTTTTCACAATTCCCATCTTTCCCGCCAAGACGAGGGGATTTGATCCATGTTGTCAGCAATGACGAACCGTCGGCGGTTGGCGAAACAGAACAAGAAAAGACCGCGTGCGAAGCGCGCAATATTGACCGGTTCAATCACCGGCAAATCGAAGCCGAAGCAGACCAGGAGGCGCGACGCATCAGGGTCCAGCCACGTGACCTCAACGATGCTTTCGACAGGATGGGAGACAAACAGGTCTTTAGGACTCCAAGTGCCAATGTAGCCGTCGCCATGGCAACAATGCAACGGCTACCCAACACCCTGGAAACCCAAGCGGTTCGCGATGAAATACAAGCCTATCTGACGGCTGCCATGGCCCAGATCACAGAGATTGTAAATCAAGTCCGGGCTCCATCCGTCTCAGTCGAGTCAAGCCACAGTCGCCAGCTTCCAAGCCGCTCACAGTCACTCAACCCACGTGGCTCGCGCAACAACGACCCATCAGACAACCATTGAGGCAGAAACGGTGGCCATGACGGTGGTAACCGTCGTCGGGAGGACAACCGTCGCGATATCCGAGACGATAATCACCAAGACAACCGCGACAATCGTCGCGATAACCGTGGTCGCAGGGCTAATCCAGATGGCAATCGAGATCGCCACGATGGCAATAACGATCTCCGCCATTACCTCGGTGGACGCGATCTGCACGCTCGCATCAACCAGAGAGCTGATGATCGAGCATCCCACGAAAGCTATCGCCGTATGGAGTATGACACTGCCCACGGTCCGCCGGGTTTGAAGCAGTTTACTCCACACCTTCGCCAAGTCATATGGCCCAAGAATTTTAAGCTCGAGAAACTTCAGAAGTATGATGGCAAAGAAAACCCCGAATTATGGGTCATGCTCTACGAAACCGCGTGCAGATCAGCCATGGATGACGAGCACGTCATGTCTAACTACTTCCCAGTCGCTGTTGGCCATGCAGGTCACCAATGGCTGGTCAGCTTACCGGTGAACTACTTTGATTCTTGGCAGGAGCTTAAGCAAGCCTTCATTGACAATTTCATCGCTACTTGTGAACAACCAGGCAACAAGTACGATTCAGAACGGATCCGAGATCGGAAAGATGAGCCATCGCGCGAAATACGTCCGGCGTTTCTCGAGAGATGCGCATCAAGGTCCCATCAATCTCCGACAACGAGGCAATCGAGGCTTTCATCACTGGCCTCCGTTTCCATGACGCCCTAAGAGACAAGCTCCTTCGGAAGAGACCTGAGTCGGTCTCAGCGCTCCTATCCACCGCTAAAAAATATGCGGATGCCGATGACGCCAAGAAGATAATTATTGAAGAAGCAGCAAGGGTTCCACGCTCCGACCACCCCTCACACCGCGACGACTACCGTGGCAACCGTGGTCGGAGCGACAATTTTGACCGCCACAACCAGCGCAACGACTCCCGCGACCACCGCGACCGACGTAATCAGCAGCGTAACCGCCGTAACGATTACGAGAGCAAGCGTGCTTTCGGGAAGACGACAGCGAGGTCAATACCGATTAAAAAGGGTGGCGGACGTCAGAATTCACGAAGACGACTACGCCAAAGCATTGAAGGGCCCCGCCAGCTCCATCCTAAGTCAAACCATACCATGAAGAATTGCCGCGTTCTCAAGTCTATCTATACACGTCAACGAGCTCCAGATACATCCGACAAGCCTAATGATGTAGCGTAACAGTATAACGAGGATAACGAAAACGACGATGCAGACCCTCGTCACAAGTACGTCAAGCCAACCGATCGCGTGCACACCATCATCGGAGGCAAAGTGTCCATCGAGACCAAGCGGGAACGCAAGCTGCTCGCCTGTGCTTGTTTGAACGTGGCCAACACCAATAACCTGCTCGCCGATCCCCGGCTCCCTCCGTGGTCTCACCGCGAAATCTCTTTCAGTAGGAAGGACCAATGGGCCGCAATACCGGAGCCAGGACGTTTTCCCCTGGTCCTCAATCCTTGTATCAACAAGGTCCAGTTTGATAGAATCTTGATCGACGGCGGTAGCTCCATTGATATCTTGTTCAGAAACGATCGCCTACCGAAGATAGCTCAGCGGATCTTAAGCCATACGAGGCATAGTTACGGGGTGTTCTTCCGGATGAGCTCTACACCTCTCGGGCGAGATCATGCTACCTGCATGCTTTGGGACCTTGGACCACTTCCCGCACCGATTACGTCAACTTTGTGGTCGGCCGACTTCGACGGCGGCACCTACCATGCTATTCTTGGTCGACCGTCGCTCACCAAGTTCATGGCCATACCTCATTATAGGTATCCGGTGCTCAAGATGCCTACCGAGAAAGGAGTCCTAACCCTCCGAGGTAACGTGTACGCCGCCTACACTGCGAAGACAGCAGGTTTCAAAATAGCAGAGGCCCACGACCTCTCTATTCGCATGGTCGAGACCATGCTCGACGCTAAGAAGACCTCGGCCGACCACCGGAGATCCCGAGCTCAAGACTCCACGCATAAAAAACATCAAGTCAAAGGAGCACAAGGTGATCCGGTGGTCGACGGCGACCCCAAAGAAACGGCCCTTATCGGGGCCAACTGGATCCCAAATAGGAAGACGCGCTCATCGGGTTTTTGAGGAGCAACGTGGATGTGTTCGCATGGAAAACCGCCGACATGCCCGGTGTACCTCGGAACTTGATCGAGCACTCCTTGAATGTCAACAAGAAGGCCAAACCTATCAAGCGAAGCTTGACGTTTATTTCGCGACAAAAAAAGGAGGCTATTAGGGTAGAAGTTACACGACTTTTTGGCACCGGATTCATTAAAGAAGTGTATCATCCGGAGTGGTTAGCCAACTTTGGTTCTTTGTATAAAAAAAGAATAATGAATGGAGAATGTGCGTTGATTACACCGATCTCAACAAACACGCCCTAAGGACCCCTTGGCTTACCTCACATAGACGAGGTCGTAGATTCAACCGGCCGGTTATGAGTCGCTTTCCTTTCTTGATTGCTACTCTGGTTATCACCGGATCGCTCTCAAAAGGACGATCGAGATCAAGACGTCTTTCATCACGCCTTTCGGCGCCTACTGCTACATGACTATGTCGTTCGGGCTCAAGAACACCGGGGCTACATACCAACGCGCCATTCAGGCCTGCCTCGCAGATGAGATAAAAGATGACCTAGTAGAGGCCTATGTGGATGATGTAGTTGTCAAAACCAAGGAAGCACATACCCTTGTTGACAACCTCAAACGTACCTTCGCGGCCCTCAATACATTCCAATGGAAGTTAAACCCAAAGAAGTGCATCTTTGGTGTTCCTTCTGGTATATTGCTAGGCAACGTAAATGGATTCTGACGGCATACGCCCTAATCCAGAGAAAGTCAAAGCTGTCTTAGACATGAAGCCCCCTAAAAAGGTGAAGGATGTCCAAAAGCTTACCGGATGCATGGCCGCTCTAAGCCGTTTCATATCAAGATTAGGAGAAAAAGGGTTACCGTTTTTTAAACTACTCAAAGCATCCGAGAAGTTTGAGTGATCGGAAGAAGCGTGACAGCGCCTTCACGCAGACTAAAACATTACCTTACATCACCTCCGGTCCTCACTTGCTCCTAGAGAAGACGAAACCCTCCTACTTTACATTGCAACAACCAATCGGGTGGTCTCCACTACCATGGTGGTCGGTCGAACGACCAGCCGGGCCACGCCTATAAGGTATACAATGGCCAATTTATTTCGTCGTTGAGGTACTCAACGAATCTAAGACCGGTACCCACTGATTCGTAAACCGCTCTCACGCCATCACCGATAACATCCCGAAAGTTGAGACATTACTTCGACGGATATCGTGTGGTGATAACATCCCGAAAGTTGGGACATCATTCGCAATAAGGATGCGAACGGGCGCATCGTCAAATGGGCAATGGAGCTATGCCCCTTCTCCTTGGAATTCGCAAGCCGTACTACAATCAAGTCTCAGGCACTCATCGATTTCATTGTCGAGTGGACAGACTTAAGCACGCCTGCCTCTCCAGAATCCGATGAATATTGGACGATGTACTTCGACGGCTCTCTCACAATTGACGGTGCGGGAGCAGGGGTTCTTTTCGTGTCACCATCCAAGGAGCAGCTCCGGTACGTGCTCAGGATTTATTTCCCAGCATCTAATAACGCCGCCGAGTATGAAGCATGCCTGCATGGTTTACGCATTGTGGTTGAGCTTGGTGTCAAACGTCTCTACGTCTATAGAGACTTGGCTCTGGTCATCAACCAACTCAACAAGGACTGGGACACGACCAGCGAAAAGATGGACGCATACTGTAAATCGATAAGAAAGCTGGAAGGCAGGTTCTATGGCATCGAGTACATACACGTGGTCCGGGACAAGAACCAAGCAGCGGATGCGCTGTCAAAGTTAGGATCATCTCGAGCCAAAATCCCGCATGGTGTATTCGCCCAAGACCGCTCATGCCTTCCATCAAAGAGGAAGATTCCACGGTCGACAAAGTTAGGACCAGCAATTGGTGGCTACGGTTTCGGCGCCAAGCACAACCGCCGAAGCTGCCTCCGACCACTCATGAGCCGATCGAGAGTACCCTTCATCAAGTACTTAATAGATGGCGGCGGTTATATTGACGGACGAAAAACGAAGCGCCTAATGCGTCGCGAGAAGCGAGATTCGCTTCGTCGATGGCAAGTTATGGTGCAAAAACTCAAAGGAAGAAATCTTGATGAAGTGTATAACCCAGGAAGAAGGCGAACATCTCCTGGACCAAATCCACTCTGGCTCCTGCGGCAACCACGTGGCCTCAAGAACACTGGTCGGTAAGGCTTTTCGAGCAGGGTTTTATTGGCCGTCAGCAGTAGCCGACGCAGAGAAGCTAGTCCGCCACTGTGAGGGTTGTCAGTTCTTTGCCAAAAGAATCCACGTACCAGCACACGAGATTCAGACAATACCAGCCTCTTGGCCCTTTGCATGCTGGGGACTGGATATGATCGGGCCCTTCAAACCGGCTCCTGGGAAATTTACATGTGTTTTTGTGCTGATATGATCGGGCACTTCTTGGCACCGTTTCTCCCACGTGTCCTGCTCCTCGGCGGCCTTGAGGCATCGTGCTTTCCAGTCATCACGCTCTCTGATCACGGCCTCTAGGTGCTTCTTGGCATTGACTTTCAAAACTGAACACAATACAAGACATCAAATGTGAAAACACGACATGGCAAGGTGGGCAACAGAATGAGAAAGGTGATCTGGAATACTTACTTTTTAGTTCCTCCTTCATTTTGTTGGTGTGGTCTTAGAGTTGAGACTGGCTGCATGCTAGCTTCATGTTGTCCTCCTTCAGGCGACCACACTCTGCGGTCACACGGTTATTTTCCCTTTGAGGCGGGCCACTTGACTTCTAAACCCGCTTTATATAATTGTTACTACTAAGAATACAACAACACAAGTCCCGCACTTGTTATGATAAGATGAAACTTTACTTGTTTTCTCCAACTCTTTGTTGTTGAGTGGCCGACTGTGTTTTGGTTCTGTGTTTCTCGATCTATCCTCTCCTGGTCGGCGGTTTCAAGTTGGCACCGCAAGCGTTCCACTTCGGCCACCAGTTCTTTATTGGTCGCCGTGATTCCTTCAATCTGGTCGAAGCACCTCTTTCGGTATTTTGCGGTTTTCATCAGGTCCTGCATACAGACAAGCTAAGTCAGACAGTTCGACTACATAACAGGGTCAAGGATTCAAGCCAAACGTACCTAGACTTCTGTCACCAGACGCTTGGCCGCCCGTTCGACTCTTAGGGTCTCTTTGACCTCTGGGATTTCTTCGTGCATAACCCATCCGTCGTTCCGATAGCGCGACACATATACATGTTGTCGCCTATCTTGGGGACGGCCTAGGACCTCTTCTACTTCTTCCTCTTCAGCCTCCTGTTCGGGAGGCGGCGCTGGTCTGGAGTCTGCAGACTCCACAACCACCAGGGCTTTTCCACGAGCCGTCGCGTCGGCCAGAATGCTCTGGGCCACTTCTGGCTGCTGCTCCTCGGCTAGATTCGGCTCCCTTGGCGCCATGGTATCCGCCTTAGTAGGGTTCGTGCTCGGAGCACTTCTACTTTTTTCTGTTGTCTTCTTCTCGACCACAGCTCGGGGACTAGCGTCGGTCGTCACTTCTTTGAGGTCCAAAGCGGAGTTCCTACTCTGAGCTCCTCCACTGGGGTCTCTTTGGGCGATTTGTCCCGTCGTTCTTTGGCGGTTGTGCCGCACTTCCTAGCTGGTGGTCGGGGTTCTCGGTGGACGCCGACCTAATATATCAGAGACAATTTCAGAAGATAGTAGTATCCAATGCAAATTACAAGCTTACATCAAAGATATAGATACTTACAGCTTCGATTTGCGGAATGATGTGGCAAAGGTGCGTCGCCTTGACCGTCCCTGCTCCGCGTGCTCGGCAGGCTCCACCGGGTCTTTTTCCACCTCCGATGACAAAGCGTCGGGGTTTGATGCCCGATGTTTCCCTCGCTTAGTACTGCGTATGTTGCGGTGGTGATGCGACGACCGCCGGCGCCTGAGGAGCCACCCCGCTCAAGACCCCATTTGTCTTCTCCTCTTTTGAGGGACGAGCCGAAAGATGTCGCATCCTCTCCGCGCCGCGTCGTCCGGCTGCGGGGAAGATAGCTTGGCGTCGTTCTTTGGCCACGACGCTTGCCGGCCGCTGCCGGGTGTGCATCCTCCACGATCTCGAAAGTGCCACCCAGTGGACATCGGCCGGTCTGGCGCGAATGGTCAGGCGGTGGGTCGGCGGCTTTGCGGCCAATCTACACCGGGGAGGCGACACGAACACATCTTGCCCGGTCCACGACCATTCCACTGCGACACAAAGCGGGGCAGCAGTCAATTTCTTGTTACAACATGACTCTACGATTAAAAGGAGGCATCAATTACCTTTGGGGAGGTCGGGCGGTTTGAAGGCGTGCTCGATGTCGTTCGACTGACGTAATTGGGATCGGCCCGAGTTGAATAGCTCCCCAATCTCGGCTTTGATTTCCGTCTTGTCGAGCGGCTCCTTCCCTGGTCCTTGTCGGATCGGCGCTTCCTTGGTACTCGAAGCCCGGATGAACCCTCTTTGGTAGGAAATTTGGATCCTTTGGTGATGAAGTTCCCGACCACACTTGGGCCATCTAGCTTTCCCTACGGGATCATCCCGAGCAGCGATTCGTGATCTGCGCCTGTGTTCTCGGCTTTTACGTCACTATTCTTCTTCTCCGAATCGGTCTCACGTCACATTGTGGTGATGGTGTTTGGCTCTTCACGGATGTAGAACCACTTCTTGTACCACTCATCCAGCGAGGTGTTCTAGGGGCAGTGCAAGTATTGTGCTTTCATGCCGTCGCGCAGATTCAGGTAGGCGCCTCTGGCTATCTTCGAGCCACCGCTCCCTTTCTTCGAAGACAGAACAGGTGGCGAAAGAGGTCGAAATAGGGCTGGAAGCCACCATAAGACTCGCAGAGATGAATGAAGGTGGAGATAAGGAGAATCAAATTGGGATGCAGATTGCAAATCCCAATCTCATAGTACAAGCAGAGACCTTGAAGGAAAGGGTGCACTGGAATCCGAAACCCCGTTTGAAGAGGTCTTGAAAACCACAATCTCACTGGTTGTGGATCGGGAAGCTTTCTCCTTCAACAAGACGCCATCCCCATGAAAGTGCCTTATTGTGGAGCACTCCCATGGCGGCGAGGTCCTCGATGGTTCGCTCATTGCTCGCGACTTCCACCATTCCTTCGCCATGACCCCGCCTTTCTTACAGGCGTCTCTCTTCGCCATTAGTCCGTCCTTACTAAGGGGTGGATGCGGTGGCAAGGGATTGGCGGCGATTTTCGGAGGAATAGGGTTTGGCGAGGAGGAAGAAGAGGGTTGCGGCGGCGAATGACAATGGGGAGCAGTGTGAGTAACTTACCGATCTACATTATATA
This sequence comes from Miscanthus lutarioriparius, assembly GCA_904845875.1. Lineage (NCBI taxonomy): Eukaryota > Viridiplantae > Streptophyta > Magnoliopsida > Poales > Poaceae > Miscanthus > Miscanthus lutarioriparius. The sequence continues at coordinate 25,341,868 of CAJGYO010000001.1, forward strand.
AAACAAAGAGCTCCGTCGTTTCGTCCGCCCGAGATTATTGGGAGATGTGCGCACGCGCGCCGCAGACGATTGTTCACACAACCTCGAGATCTACACCAATAAACGCGCTCCTTCGTTACCGAAGGTACGCGCCTCTTCGTTAATAGTGTAAGAGGGCCCTGGCCGCGTGCCTCCACACAAAAAGCGTTTAATATTTGCGAGAAAAAAGAGTAAGAAGACGAGAATGACGTACTATACCCATTTGCTTTTTTGACCAGCGTGTCGATGGACTTGGCGAAGAATAGAGATAAATAAATACACCGAATAAATACATCAATGGCGTTCGCATTTTAGATGCCCGTTTCGCGCTAAGGATGGATCGGGGCGCCTGACCACTGCGTGTGCTCGGGATTGCCCGGACCAACTGGCGGTTTCGGGGCTCGCCTGACCACCGCTGCGTGCTCGGGATCGCCTGACCAACTGCTTGTGCTTGGGACTGCCGCAGACCAGCTGAAGTGCTCGGGGACTGCTCCGACCACTAACATGCTCGGGGACTACTACGACCATTATCGTGTTTCTGGAGATCGCGCCCGACAACTGGTGTGCTCGGAGGATATCCCGACCACTGATCGAAGAATTGTTCTCCTCGGCTACATGTGATTTGTACTCACATACAGTTGAGAGACATTTATTTAGACCTTACTATAAGGCTCATGCCGCCTTCCGGCAAGCTCGGGGACTACATCGGTACGATGCACCTGCCGGTGCATCTCGTATCGCCTGTACGACGATTGAGTTCTCAACTTAATTGGGAATTCTTTTTAGACCACGGCACCACGTGCTTACTTCACCTACTACCGGGCTCGGGGACTAAGTGGGCACACTTCACCTTACGGTGAATGTGTTTGTTTTTCACCACCTCGCCTCGATGATCAAAGATGCTACGCTTCAAGACACACTTACATTTCTTTTCGTAAATACAAGTGGGCACACTTCCCAGGACATAAATCTTTTCTTTTTTTTCTTAAGAGCACCATACATTCTTCGGACAACCTATTTCTCGACGCGACGGCGGTGGTCGGAAGATGTCAAGGACTCGGGCATAACTTGCCGGAGAAGGTCGAATGGCGTGTCGCACCATAATACATGGTGCTCGGGGACTAGCTGTGGGGGTATTAACCCCTATACCCTTCTGGCTAAGCTTGGGCGGCCGGATCGATGGGTCCGGTCCATCCGAAAGACGACAGCCACGCCCAAACCAACTGGTTGGAGTCTGCGCAAGGAGTTAAAGCGGATTTGGCGATCAAGCGAGATCTGGTCGGTTAGAATAGGAATCTTATCCGCCACATATGGCAATTATAATCAGCTAGGATTAGTTTCAGATCGTAACCCCGCCCCGGACTATATATAATGAGGCGGGGATCCTCTAAAAACATCTCTCATTAACATACAACAATACAATCGAGACGCAGGACGTAGGTATTACCTTCTTGGCGGCCGAACACGGATAAAACCTCGTATGGGTCTTGCGTCACCGTCTTGTTTGTAGCTTGCGCATCTGTCTACCGACAATCTACTACCTTGGGCATACCCCTAGGTAGACTGCCGACCATATTTCATCGACAGATACGTTTAATGAAATTTTAGATTTTACTGAATACATATTTATGTTTTATTATATTCTATATTTTATGGGATGCGTAGTAACAATTTAGTGGTTATCAATATTTTACTGTTATAAAGCTTATTGAACGATACTATTACTATATGTGGACATTCTTTTTTTTAAAAGAATTACATCAATACAACGTAGATGCCCACAACTCACGGATATGCGCACGCGCGCGTGTATATATATATATATATATATATATATATATATATATATATATATATATATATATATATATATATATATATATATATATATATATATATATATATATATATATATATATATAAAGCTCAACCATATGAACAAACACACATCCTACTCTATTATGAGCACTTCTGAAACTAAGCCGGAAGATTTTGAAATTCTCACCACATGTGTCATGCTATCAGGATTGCCTACTAAATCAAGAACATAATTATTAGATCGTTAGATACTAAAATAAATTCAGATAAATAGGAACAGTTGTATCAATAACTAACCAAATGGACATGTTCCACCATCGCGAATATCGTCTAGCTGCCCAAACTTCTCATCCCACCACTAACCCCTCCCCCCATTTGGACTCGGCCACGCCGCCACAGCCCGTGGACTAGCTGCGCCCCCATTCCAGGCCAAGCGGAAGATGGGCAGACCACCAAAGAGGAAGGATTACGCAGGGCGTCTTGTCCGCCACCTTGTCCCCGCAGTGCCTTCCTCCTCCAACTTTTCTGCTGCGCTGGCTGCTTCACCACAAGCCCACATATCTTTGTGTTGCACTCTCCACAGCCACTCCGACATTGTCTTCCATCTCTGGGCCTGCCTTCTCCAGCAACGATCTCTTGGTTGCTCGCCGTGGCGGGCACTTCATCGGTGAGCCCAACATGGGGACACAGAGGTTGCGAGAGAGAAGGGAGGGAAAGAGAAGAAGAGGTGGGACCCACCTATAAGTGGGAGAGAGACAGGAAAATAGGTTAGCCGTCATGTGCACAATTCCATATCAGCAAAAACCATATTGGAAAGCACTTTGTATCGGTTCGGGGTTCCTCCAATTTTGATAATTGAAGAGTGTATGGTACCCGATCTCCTACTCTAGAGTAGAAAATCAGATTGCTGTGCAAGTTGGAGCTTGAAAAATGCACTTTATCCGGTCAAATACGAAGACATGTCTTCTCGTGTATGTATAGTGTTACTATGTGCTGTGATTTTTTTTTTAATTCTTGTGGTGCAAGGGGACCCATCTAGCTTTGACAAGTTAAAGTTTCGCATAAGGCATCTACTTCTCCATCAGGAAGTAGAACTGCTGCCAAAGCTTAGAGTCATTGACACAGTTCAACGGCTCGGTGTTGCCTACCATTTCGACAATCAGATCAGTGCCATACTCAACTCCGTGTCAATGGAGAGACGAGACATCGATCGCATGGACGATGTTCGTCTCATGACCTTATCCTTTAATTAGATTGCTTAGGCAGAACAATTATCCCGTTTCTCCAGGTAACCAAATTCAGAAAACTCTTCATCCCATCGAAGTAATAGGACGCAAAGCATTGTTTTTACCTTCTGTAGCATTTGGCCTATCTGAAATACACACATAATTGCTAGAGTACCAACTGATTGCTAAGCAAATTTAACTGGCAAACAAAATCGCAACAGAAGTACTATTGCGAAGCCTGAAGGATGGAAGAGGTAACTTCAAGAAAACGCTTCAGAAAGATACAGAGGGTCTTCTATCCCTCTACGAGGCTTCACATCTTGCATTTGAAGGCGAATAGCTCCTGGATGAAGCAAGGGTGTTTTCTACAGAGGCTCTAAGAGAACTCAGGCCGTCCATGCATCCACATCTAAGGAGCTCTGTGGATAATGCTTGGGCCGTCCCACTGCACTGGGCGGCCCCACGGTTGCAAGCGAGATGGTTCATCAACCACTATGCAAGAGATAGTCACGAGCGGATTCGTCGTTGCTTCATTTTGCCAAGCTTGACTTCAACAATGTGCAGAAACTACAGCAGCAAGAACTTTCAAGGATAACACTGTAATCTAAGAAATAATAACTAGACTAGTCTCATGGTTGCATATATGATGTTGTTTCCATTTTGTAGCTGGTGGAGGAACGCCAATCTGAGTGAAAGTCTGCCATTTGCGAGGGATCGTCTGATGGAGTGCTTCTATTTTGCTACCGGTGTTGCTCCTGAACCTAGTCTCGAGGCATGTCGAGAAGTGGTCGCTAAAACTTTTGCTCTGATTGTGCTCTTAGATGATATCGACGATAGGCCTGTTCGTTTGAACTTATCAGCTAGAATCTATAGTATTTTTCTTCCGTAACAAAATAGTTTCAGCCGACTTATCTACGGGACCCTGGATGAGCTTGTGATGTTCACCGATGCCATTGAAAGGTAAGCTTTGAAATGCACCTACCTCAAGGCTGGAGCCGATAAAGTTGACTACAATAAATACATTTATCAATGGAAATTTCATGCAAGTTTAGAAATAGTATAAAAACTAGTAGTACTTTAAATTTGTTTCTGCCATATATATTATTATAGTACTAAAACCAATGTCATAATGTATTACTCCATTTGTTCCAAATTATAAGTCACTTTTAATAAAAAAAATTATAAGTCCATTTTATTTTTTTAGTTCATCTATTTTACTATATATATAGACATATTATTATACCTAGATGCATAGAAAAATATATGTAAAAAAAATCAAAACGACTTATAATTAAGAACGGAGGAGTACATTACAACATGAATAAGCAATGAATATTTCTCCACATATAGGAGGCATCCGCGAGCGAACAACTCCCTGCGTATATGAAAGCAATCTACCTCACTATCGTCAGCGCATCAAATGAGGTGGCTGAGCAAGTGCTTAGGCAACAAGGATGCGACGCGAGGTTTCTTCTTAAGAAAGCGGTAAGTACAAACCACAAGTAGACAAATACTACAATTAATTCTTTGGCTGACAAAATACAACAACAGTTTATGAATGACGAAGCTAACACGTACAACTACTTACTGTCTCAGTGGCATGACCTCTGCAAGGCATTCCTAATGGAAGCAAAGTGGCATTACAGCAATTACAAACCAACCCTCCATGAGTATTTGGAGAACGGGTGGATCTCTTCTGTCTCTGGGCCACTAATGTTAATTCATGTTTTCCCCATGATCGAGAAGAAGGGTGTTGTTACCCCAAACTCCATACAGCAACTTGAGAGTTATCCAAAATTGGTACAGATGGTGTCCAAAATATTCCGCCTCTGCAACGACTCCGCAACACATTCTGTAAGAACAACGTACGTTTATTCTTGCACTAAATTTGTTAGATCCAAACAAGCCCTTGTTGAGATTTATTTCCTGCATAAAATGTAGAAAGAGCTAAAGAGAGGAGATGCGTCATCTTCTATCAGCCTGTTTGGTTGGCCTGTGCTTGTCGTAAATGATCGTAAATAGGAAGCAACCGTACCAAAAAAGATTTACAAAGAACGAACAAGCAGAGAACAGTATAGATATAGCCATTTACATGTCAGAGAACAGAGCCACGGAGCATGACGCTCGCAAGGCCATGAGAGATCTGACCATGGAGACCTGCGTGTTCAGCTGGTATACTTTCAGCTTGTTTCAGCTTATTCTCTCTCACAGAATACTATTTAATCATCAAAAAATCCAAAAAAAATGGTCAACCAGGTGCGTTCAGTAACTAGGTGCGTTCAGTAACTGCCGATTCCCTCTTCCTTTCGCAAATGCCTGTGTGAATATGGCGCGCATCGCCCACTGCATCTACCGGGGTGGAGATGGTATTAGTGCACCAGACGATGAGAAACGGATGGAAATCAAGGAGCTGTTCTTGGAGCCATTCAAAGAGGAGAAATGAAGGTGCATGCAATGCAGCTTGCTTATTGCTAGTAACTCTCCAGGTCCACACAGTCCACCGAGACATTGTGGCGAAAATTAGAATGGTGTAAAAGTGCATTCCATGCATTTCAATAAATCACATGTATTTCAACAACCTTTATATATTTATATTCGTTTTTAAGCCTACGCCTGTGCAAGCATTGTTGTCTACCGAATCATTTCAATTTCTATAATTTAGTCTGGTTAAAGATAAATACTGCCCTACATTCGGTTAAACACGGAAATACGTCAACGCCAGTCGTCTGATAAACACTCGTCTTTTTTTTTTTTTTCGTCTGCTGCATCTCTATTGGGTCGGACCGTGAGAATGTGACATGAGGGAGCTTTTATCGAGCCTTTGATAGTATATGTTGGGCTGAGTCGTTGCTTTCATGTTTTGTACGCATTCGGCCCAAAGCTATCCGGCCTATCTGTCCATCTGACTTTTTATGGCTGCTGGCTGTATGGGTTTGCTACTTTTGTTCAATAGATAGAATAGAGAAAGCAAAGGAGGAAAAATGGGGATAAAGTAGAAAAATCATACGTCCACGCTCTTGGAACAGACTAGCACGATGCTAGGTTGGTCCAGTCCGTAACTGTAATCTTGTAGATCTCTTAGGACGCTCAGCCAGAAACGCGTTGTATTGAACTTTTTCTATCCTCGTACAAAGATGCATAATCTTTTGCGTAAAAAAAACATGGAGAACCTTCCTGCTGAAGCGAAAGATCACGTCAAATCCAAAACGCGGCTAGAAACGCGCATTAAAGCGTGCGTTCTTTTCACGGACCGTGCGGCTCGACTCGATGTGGAGGGAAACGGAAGAAGCGGCGGAGATCTCGTGTCCCGGGAGTTGAGGGCATATTAGACACTTGCGCGTGGTCAGTGATCCACCGAAATCTTGACACGACACACCACAACCGAACCCATCTGCGGGACACCATGATCCGGCGACCCCCCGGACGACAGTGACGCAGGACCTGCACAAAATCATGAGCCGTGTTAAGCCCACGCAAGCAAAGCCTCAACTTCGGTAGCGTACGGCGAAACTATGAGCGTGCTCCTAGTGTTGGCAAAATGGCAAACAAGTATGGTAAAAAAAATGGCAAACAAGTTCCATCCAGTTCGAGACGAAAAGGATGGGTGAAAATGAAATGGAAGGAACCGCCGGGACCCGGGAGGAAGGAAAAGTCGGTAAGCTCCATTGGCGAGACGCGGTTGCATAGAAGTAGTGGAGCAAACCGGCCAACGCGGAGCCCCAACCACCGTGCCTACCCCGTCCTCTCCTCCAGTCCTCCTGGACACCGGGACCTGAAGTCACTGCGATGACTCGAGTCCCCGCCCGAAATGGTCGTCTCCTTCGCCGGATTGCCCCCACCAACCGGAGGCCGGGTTTAGCATCGCTTGCTTTGTTTAGCTGCCATTATTGGGAGCGCCACCGCCGGTGGTGGCCACGTAATCCGGTGTCCGCTCGTTAACCACAAACGTCCAATTGTCAGCGCGCGCCGACCTGGCGTCGGCTGGCTGGCTGCGCGGCCTGCGGGGCCTCACTGGAGCAATCAAAATCTCTCGGCCCATACGCGCCGCGGACACACACGCCCCCCACACCCGCCCGCCCATCTCTCTCTCGGTTCCTGCGCCCGCAGCCCCGCACGTTTCCAGTTCGACCGAGCCAGAGAGCCCCGGGCAGTTTCCATTCGCTGCTGCCGTGCTGCACTCCTCCTCCTGCACAATCCCCTCCCCCGAATTCGAGCCGGAGGGCCGGAGTAGATCTGCGGCGGCGACCAGAGGATGGCCGTCAACTGGGAGCTGCAGGGCTGCTGCGACCACGACCAGAGGATCTTCATCGCCGCCGTCGGCGTCTCCACCGTCGTCATCCTCCTCGTGAGTACCACATCCCCGACGCCTTCTCATTTGCTCTCGGTCTCTCTCTCTGGTTGTATGATTCTCCTCGCCGCGCCGATAGGGGGCTTCCTGACTCACCCGCTGCGATGTGTGGTGCTTTTTGCAGCTCTGGAGGACGTTCCTGCTCACGCCGTTCAAGCTCATCACCGTCTTCCTCCACGAGACCAGCCACGCGCTCGCCTGCAAGCTCACCTGCGGCGATGTAAGCCATAAACCCTTACTCGTTCCAGCACTCGCTTTAGGAAGGGGAAGAGAAAAAAATCCGCTGCGCTGCGACCTGCGATGGTGACGCATTGAGATTGGGGTACCGGCGAGCGAGGTCGGATTTTAGTCTCTAAATGGGGGCGGATAGGTTTCGCCCATCATTTTGTGCTGGTGGGTGGGAAAAGTAGGCGCCGTATGAGTGGGGATCATGGATTCCAATATCCCATAGTGCGGGTGCGCTTTTTATGCCTTTGCTGCTATTCACGGGAGCAGAATATACCGTGCATCTTTGCAATTCTTCTGCATAAAGGGATTTTTATTTCATTTCATCAAGGACTGCTGGACTGGAGTCCTGGATTAGTTGCTGTCTCCTATCGGCAAGTATCCCTTGATTCTTGCTGCAGTTGTACTGTTCTTCAGCGTTCAAGTCAGGGATTCTGGTCAATGAATGTCAACTGTCTGCAACAATGTGCACTCCTTGGCATTCTGGGATACTCCTCCACCCACCTGGTAAAGCAAACCAGCAATGGCTCTTTGTTAGGGTACCTTAGAAGATCGTGCTGTCTGTACACTGTGCAGTGTAAAGGGGAAGTAACACATGCTTTTGGAGTCCGCAATTACATCGACAACCACATGATCAAGGGTGAAACCGTTGGAGGTGAATCACCATTGGTTTATAATAAAGGAGTAGCAAACACTTGCTTGTGGTATGTTTATTGCAGAGTGCATGGGTGGCGCGAAATTCTTTGCTTTTGTTTCTTTCCTTTTCTCCCCATGTTAATCAGTTGCTCAGATAGGTAGTGCAGTTAATTATTAGCTAGCCTTGATTGCATCTTTAGTTTAAACTTTGGTTTTAAATAAATTCGTCGAAAACTGTAGTTTTTCGATGTGCATGGAGTTGGATATTTGTTACTTTTCCCCATGCCAAACAAATTGACTGTTGGATAGCCCTGATTCTGAATGTACCTGAGGGCAACCCTGTGCGATGAAATGTTTCAGACATTTCAAAACATCTTCTGATATGCTTATCTGCAGTGGCGGATCCAGGCATTAGCTGTGGGGCCACTTGGCCCTAGAGCTTTGGCCAAAATACATTAAACCTCTCTATAAATTTTGCAATTATATATGTTGATGATGCTAATTAGCTTAAAATCATCAAGACTTGGTCCCCCCTGGTTTTTAATCCTAGATCCGCCACTGCTTATCTGGGTCTATGCTTTTTGTCGTACAATTTATTGGTCTGTCTTTAAAAATCAGTGTTTTGATTTTGACCGGATTTTGCCTTTTGATTCATGTGGAGTTTGGCATTTGGTGCATTGCTTAGACATAATATTTTGTCCAGCTTCTGCCAACTTACCATATCAAGACATATATCTACTCAGTGTTGATGCCAGATAAGATATCGCCTCAAATATTCATTAGACATATTACTGATTTCAATTTGATTGGCTTCTTCAGGTAGAAGGCATGCAGGTCCATGCGAATGAGGGTGGCGTTACTCAAACTCGGGGTGGCATATATTGGATAATCTTGCCCGCTGGATGTATATCACTTGTCCCTCCCATATCCTTCTTTCTTATATGATTTGTCAGAAGAATGCGAATAAAAACACAATATCTTATTTTCTATTACTCAGCGAGTCAGCCTCCTATTTTTGTGTTCTCTCTGATATTTTAATGCATGGGATCTAAACTGTTGATTCTATAAACATTTTAAACCTAATTGCCAAGAAGTAAATTTATGATGAATTTATTCATGGGATTCATCTGTTTGTGTAACCTTGCCTAGTTCTTTTTAAGTAACCTTACATTCTTTTAACATCTAACAACCATAACAAACCATCTCTATGGACTAGATTTGTTGTTCTAATCCCTCTAAATTTTATGTTCCCCTGTTCAAGCAATTTGCGTTTGGTCCTTTTCTTGATGCTAATGTTTTGTTTTGAATTGCAGATCTGGGTTCATCATTTTGGGGAATGGTCTTCATACTTGCATCCACAAATCTCCTAGCAACAAGAATTGCAGCGGGTTGTTTCATACTTGCATTGTTTATTGTTCTTTTTGTTGCAGATAATGTAAGTTAACTATTTATTTATTTATTTTGCAACTTATGACTTCATTTGTCTTTTCCACTTGCGCATACAGTAATAATGATCATTTAGCTAAGCGTTATTATCTCTTGTTTGAATTGTGCAGTGGTTTCTTCGCTGGCTCTGCCTTGGTATGCATCAACATGACTTGGTCTCCATTTAAGATCTTACTCTGCAGCATGCCACTTACGATGTTGTTATCCAGGATTCATTGTGTTCATTGCTGTTGTTTGGGTCATACAAGAATTTACATCTTTCCATATTCTGAAATATGTGATCTTATTCATAGGTGAGACTGAAGACATCCTACAATCATGTTCTCTTTATTTTAATTTCTGGAATGCAAATTATATGGTTGAAAATTAATGTTTAGGTTTACTTATGTGCAACAGGTGTGATGAACAGCTTATTTTCAGTTTATGGTAAGAAGCAAAAAGCCTTTTCCTTGTTATTCCATGCTAGAATAATCCATGAGTTACTATCTTCTGAATCAAATGTTCTCAAATGATATAGATATTTATGATGACTTGATATCCCGAAGAGTTAATACAAGTGATGCTGAGAAGTTTGCTGAAATCTGCCCTTGCCCTTGCAATGGTTTTGCATGGGGTGTTATATGGTCTGCTCCCAATTTCAATAGTTATATTTTTTCAGTACCTTGATTTGTATTAAGATAATCCTGATGGTAAAGGCACCATGCTAATATTTGCTGTTCTTTCAGGGGATTCATCTCGTTTATCTTTCTCTGCGCTTCAATATACCTTGGACTGGTCATATTGTCTTGAGGTGATTCCTATGTTTTCATATTACCACACTTTATTCTCCTTTTGACATGCTCATTCACTATTGCACTGCAACACAGAACACAATCACACAGGTGCTATTAACTTAGTTGTTAGGAAGATATGTCCCAGAACTAAACATAGCATCACAAGATTTACCGGACGGTAGGAAACTAAGGAATGTCTGCCTTGTGCATCGTAAATTGTGAAACAGTACTTCCCTCATTGGTAAAAAAGACAAGTGTCTAGGGAAATGGGGCAGAAGACTAGTTTCAGTCACACAATCCTAATTTCAATGGCCTTCGGTCTGAAGACTGATATGATCATCAGATCATGTACTGCTATCTTTCTAACAAATAAATTTGTTGATCAAATGACAGTGCGTTGCAGCCCTACCTTTTTCCACATATAAGCTCATACTTACTCTGATTGGCTTTTTCAGGATTCCAACCTCGCGCATGCCATTTTGATCTGACAGCCAACTCTGATCGGCTTTTGCAGAGTTTTCCTTGCTCTAGATTTTGGTTCAAACTTACATTGTTCTGGTGGTTGTACAGTAGACATGTAGGTTAAACATGTATATCCATTGGAGTTAAATTGGTGGGGATTATTCATGTGATTCTTCGATTTTAGTGGTTCTATAGATACCATTTTACTTACCAGTTGTATTTATGGTCAGTAGCCTCTTCTATTTATGTACCTGTATATCATATTACCTTGCCTTATTGCTCATTTAACCAATTCAAAACATATTCAGGAATGCAACATTGTGCATTTTATCTGGCAACGTTTTGCCATAATGATTGACGGGCTGATTTGCTACCACTAGCAGGAGCTAGTGCCCACTGCAGTTTAGTTTATCCTGGTACTTTGAGGCCCTCTAATCCGCTCTTTTTGACGGATGGAACTGTCTCGTGTTAACTAACTCTGGATCTTGTCGCCATGTCGGTTCGACGCAAAATATTGGTAGTTGGGCTGCTGTTGCAAATTGCTGCACTACCAAAAAAAACCCATATACATAACGGTTTACTTTGGTCATAGACAAGTGAAAATGTGTCATAGTTAACTCACGATGACGATTCAGAAAAACATCATGTATCCCGCGTCATACATTTGTTGGACCGAAATGGACCGTCATAGGTTGGTTTTTTGATCGTCATGGATGAACTGGTCAGCAACAATAAGAAGAGGCTATAGTGATGAAATGAACTGTCATGATTATATTGCCATGTTAGCTGTTGCCATGTCATTTGGTGATTTGGATTTGACGTGGCGGCTACCTAGCCACGTCATCAGTAGGATGTCTGTGGCCATTTTCATCAATTAGGCCCATGTTTTGTGTAGTTTTTTAGTTTTAGTTAGGCCCACATTGTAGCATGTACTATTGGGCTAGCCCAGTTGCACAGTAGAATTGACCCATTGTGGACCATAACATATCAGCAGACATTCAAATTTAAATTGCACCAAATTCAAATTCAAATCGACACCAAATGCAAATTTATGGCCTGTTCGCTTGAACTTATCAGCTAGAATCTATAGTATTTTTCTCTCACAACAAAACAACTTCAGTCGACTTATCAGCCGACTTTAATACCAGCCGAAGAGGCCCTTAAATTGACAACACATTCAAATTTAAATTCACACCATTCAGGTCGTCAGATCATCACAAATACATATAAATATGCCATCACATATAAATAGAGCCATCATCACAGATACATCTAAATATCCAACATAGCTATCAGTTACATATAAAGCTTGGCACACCACATGCATGCATCAGACCTTTCATCAGTTCACAGAACTGCACAGGTCAAAGACCATGCATCAGTTCAAACAAAAGACCATGCATCCACCTGTTTCCAGACCAACATTGCAGGAAGACAACTTGACAAAATGCATCCATAACAAAAAAAAAAGCATCCAACAGCATCGGTGTGTCAGCCGGTAATCCAAGACAACTTCTTTGTGTTGCTTGACATCCTGAAATCATGGACATCAAAGTCCTGATCAGTGCATCTGTGTCACCTTGCCTTTTCTTACTGTGTTGCTTGACAACCTTACTATGTATTTCTAACACAGATAAAAGGCAGTAAACAAACTAAATTTATAGCATGTTCTAGTGAAAGTGGCATAGCTAATTTTACAGCCCCAAGTTTAGTATGTTATGACATAATTTTAAAAACCAAGCAACCAGCAGTGGATTTTTGTCAACTATTACTAATCTATGTGGCATAGCTACATACAAAGCTCTCCTAGATATGCAGAGAAGAAAAGACCTGACAAACAAATGACAAGACTTAGTATTCAACTCAAAGTTAGTTCATATACAGTATTTTGCAATTGAAGCTCAAACACCATGTTCTAGTAAAAAGTGTCAGTGAGTTGTACTCATCAAATTTACAATCTGCATTTCATAGTCATGAGACCCAAAGTGGTCCGATGGAACACTTTGCTTCATTCTCTCTCGTTCTTCTCACACAAGTCACCCACAGAACACAGTTACATTGTTAGCACATATAACATCAACATGATGAGATGTGGAACAGTTAGATGAACTTACCATTTTTGCTCATTTTTCCAAGTGTTCCACAAGTTTATCCCATTGCTCATCGGTCATTGAGGTCACAATGCAAGATAGAATTAGTAATAGTACTTTGGAATCTTTGTTTCTAGAATTTGAGTTTAATTTGTTTAGGAAATGTAGTGATTAACCTTCCTCTGTAACCTGATTGCAGATTTCAGCTTGATTAATCACTGCATTAACATCAGCTGGACAATTCTTCTTGGACCTTGTGAGAACACCAGATTGCATCCCAGGTTGCGCCTTCTGAGCACCTCTCTTGGTAACCTTTTTTGTTGTCTTCTTCTACAAACAACCAATCAAACAACGCCTCATCTTTTGAAGTTCGTAGTCAGTAAGCGGAGCTTCTACATTCACACGGAACAAAGAGAAAAGTAGTCTGGGCGAATATAACAATAGAGAACAAGTTCACATAAGCCTGGATGAATATAAGCCAAATTGACAGCTCTCTTAGAAGGAGATATTAAGAATTGACATGTGCACTACTTTGTCAGAAAAGTATTACTCAGGAAGTGCACACTATAATTACAAAACATATAGAAGGAATAGCCAATGTGTAAACATGTGTGAAGTCATTTCATCTTATCAGTCAGGGTTATTGATTATATAACTAAGCTAATTTTCTATTACTATGGAACAGTAATTTGACAAGGACAGCCATGGACAAGTGCAAAACATCATATGCCAGCTTTTCTTTTAATAGGGCAGCCATGTGTAACTATTCAGCTAATTAGGGCCATGCCACAATAATATCAACAGATCTGGCAATACAAATTATAAAAATTGAATTAAATTACTGAGCACAATTATATTATACATGCGAATATGAAACTAAAATAACCATTCACTAGGAACACTCATTTTAACAAACACAGCACCACCCCACCAAGCCTGAACCCACCATGGCCTTGCCGAGATTATATTAGACAAAGGAAAAACGAAGAGACAAACTCACTACTCCAAGCAACTTCAGCACGAACAGGTTGAAAGCGCTAGGCAAGTAACAGGTTGAAAGCACTAAGCACTCACTTTCTGAACCCAGAAACAGAGAAATCTTAAACCTTGCACTAATGAACCACCACTCACATAGGGTGCGTAGGAGCTAATCTAGGCGACTAGATATTGTCTAAGCAAAAGCAAGAGATCACCCAAAATACAAGATGCAGGAGAGACACTTCACCTTGAAACTGGTTTTCCGGCCGTGGCCTCTTCGCTGGCTTTCTGACCCTCTTCTTTGGCGACATAGGACCCTTTGCAGGTAATCCCCTTGAAGAGGCCGAGGTGGCTGCGGGATGGCGGAGCGGCGGTGGAGGATTTGGGGGATTTGGGGCGGTGGCTGCGGGACGGCGGAGCGGCGGCATAGGCTGGGAGATGTCGGAGGATTTGGGGGATTTGGAGCGGACGGCGTAGGCTGCGGGACGGCGGAGTGGGCGGCGTAGGCTGCGGCGGAGCAGGCGGCGTAGGGTTTTGGGCGGCGTTGGCTAGGAGATTTGGGATTTGGGGGCGGCATTGCCTGCGAGACGGCGGAGCCCGATTATATATGGCGCTGCATACTACAAAAATATCCTCATCGTTTTCTTTGCCGGATGCAGTGCTGTCCTAGCGGGCGGGGCAGAATGGTAAATTCTGCTGCCAAATCGTGGAGTGGGGAAGGCCGCTGGCAGCGAAAATTTTAGGGTGCGCGCCTACACTGTTTAGAATTCCCACTGAAACATTCAGGGTGCTTTCTTTTTCTTGAAATGGTCCTTATATTTTTTTTAGCTATCAAGATATTAAAATAGTGCCCGGTAATAACCAAATTTTGATTACTATATACTTGCTTGGTATTAATTGTCTATATTTGGTCAATTAAATTGTTTAGGCTCGGTAATCTATATAAATCACTAATGGCACATATTAAGCCCAATAATCTATATAACTTTGAGACTTTCATGTGTATTTGTACAAAGGCCACATTTTACTTCGTGGTAGGTATCAAATAACCTATATTAATCCTTGATGATTTGAGAAGTGACTGACTCGGACGTAAATTGCTTAGGGTGTTATTTGGTGGTGATTATATATATAGTAAGTACCAAATAACTTCTACTAATCCCTAGAGGTTCTCTACCTACCTAGATCAATCAACTCCATCGTGTTGTGCTATATAAATGTTCGACTCGAACTTATCTTGCTTAGTGTGATTTGGTGGTACGTGGCACTATAATTTCTTTGAGACAGGACTAAAGGAAAAAAAGTTCAACACCATATGAAAACAACCCAGTATCCCAGTAGTTAGGTCCATGCTCTTGCAACCAAGAGGTCCACTGTTTGATTCCTAGTAGCCGCAGATTTTTTGCAAATTTAGCTCCCTCACCGATAGGTAGGTCCCACCTTCCCTGTTTACATCAGCGCCAGCCCCTGCCTCTCATCAGCATGACATGTAGGAACGATGTGGATGCTCACATTAGCGCCATGTTGGATGTATGATTTGTGACCTCTACATTAGTCCGTCATAGATTTACTATAGAGTGTCAAAATGATTGGTGACGTCCAACCATGACGATAATTTAACCAATCGTCATATATCTATCAACTTAGGTTGAACCATCACAGATGACTTCATTCTATGATGATTTGCTAGAAGGTCATGGGTAAAACATCCTGTATAAGGGTTTTTCTTGTAGTGCTGGAGGGCTCGCTGTACAGTAAGGTGAGTGGCTTTATTGCATTCCCTGGCAGGAAGGGCGTCTTGTGCTCCCGGCTAGCATCGCCGCATCACCTAACGTGCTCAGTTGTCGCTGTCCGGGATCTAGACTTCCAGACGCTGAGACTCAAGTTAGATGGTGCGTAACAGCATATAGTAGTATGCTAAATAAAAGGTGCTTGTTGTCGCGGCACCATTTTGCCGGTAATGTTAATTAATGGTCCTACAAGAGGATATTAAGCCACTGCTTTCTCAAGTCTTTAAATAAAAAATGTACAAATATGGATCGAGCTGGTGTAATGACCCTGCTTCTTGGTAGACACCCTTGCTTGTACTCAAACACATGTGACATGTCCTTCGGATCATATCGAGACACGCTCGCTGTCTCTGCTTCCACTTCTGAGGCCAAGTGACACAGGGGTGAAGTAGGCTAGTAGCCCTGCTGGAGTGGTGGTTGTTAGGTTGATCTCTTCACCAAGATTGGCCAACGGTTAACTTGGGCTTTAATCCTGCGCCCTGATCGGGGGCGTCCAACCCTACAAGGTTGGTGGGCCCCCGTCGCACTGCGCTAAATAAAGAGGTGGATGCCGACGACTCGCAGTACGAGGTTCACCGGTTGCCACAGTACCCCATCGATAGAACCCTAATCCGATCTAAGGGAGCGTAGCAGCGTCGGGAAGCGCCGCCACTGTTCTTCATCGCCTTGCCGCTGCCTGGACGCCGTCGTCACTGGACTGCATCACCCCACTCCATGACCCCAACTTGACAGCGCCTTCTTCACCGACGCCATAGCTAGCTCCTCCGCCAAGCCCACTGATGGTCGGTAACACATCCCATCTCTCATCCTCTCTCATCTCTTTAGTTCATGTTCTAGCACGGATCTATGTGTACTATCTCAAATAGAAAGGTTATCGTTTCTATTGTCCTGATAGACATACGAAGTTTGTAGAAACAAGACACGTTGTGTTCTTGGAGGATGATATGGTCAGGGGAGCATGTGTAACACCCCGGGTGTTAGCCACTTACTAGGCAGTGGGTTTGAGCTCAAACATGGCATGTTAAGTGATAATCAACAACTTTAGTTCCTTGTCTCTGAAGTGGTGATGAAGGTGTTGAGGTCAAACCTATGAAAATGAGCCACAACTTGAACTTGGGCAATGCATTTTGCTTACCTGTGGACCCTTGTTAAGATTATGCATGAGAAATGTTAAAACATGCTTATTTCATGTACATTACATCAACATGCATCTATAGTGAACTTTGAAAAATTTCATGAAGTTTGGAATCAAGAAGTCACATGAAATAATAAGTTACATTTTGCTTAAATTGCTTCATTAAGCAAATGGAAACACGGGATGTCGACCAAACCTTGTCACCTTTCCCAAATGACTCTAACTGAATTCTACAACAAAAGTCATGAATGATTCATGTTGAGCAAATGCCGAGAAAATGCCTCAATCGGTCTAAAACTCTAATTTAAGGTTTATCGTGATGCTGCTTTGACCAAGATCAAATAATAGTGTGGAAACAAGTTATGAAGTTTGACCTTAAATAAAAGTTGTAGCTTGAGTTGTGTACAACAAACTTTGTTTAAGGGTCAAGAACTAGTTTGGTCCCTAACTTAGTCAAACTGAGGCCTCAAAACTGAATCCAGTGCTGTTTTGGATCTCGAAATTTTGGCTAAGTCTGAGATTACAATGTTGGTGATGGTTGGCATTTCGCGTTCTCGGATTTTTGTTAAGCAACTCAAGTTGAGCCAAATATAAAAGTTGGAGTTTACATCTTGGATATGAGCATGTAAAAAGTTGGACTTAGTTTGACCAAGTTTGACCTCCCAAAGATAATGGAAACCGAATTCTACCTTAATTCTCGTTTTGCTTTGATAGTGTCAACTTAGGACTTTATTATCTCCTAATCCATAGATCTAATGGCTCAGCACCCTTAGTGAAAGTTGTAGAGCAGTTCGTGGGCTTCAACTTTGCTTTTGGTCCCAAGGTCCAATTCGGCCCATAACTGGCCCAAAAACGCGTCCCACGCCGGCCACTCCATCGCACGCCAGGTGTTCGTCGAAATGTCCACGCGTCCGTCATGCACTTGCCGCGCCCCCACCATGGATGACACACGCCCCTGCCTTCTCCTCATGTCGGTATGAATATCGAGCCCCAGCTCCGCGACCCAGGCTCCCAGACGCTCCCTCCTCACTCGCCTCGCCCTCCCCATCCCCTTCTTCACTCTCCAGGGCCTACACACACGCACAGAGCGCGGACGACGCCATGGCTGCCAGCCGAGCTCCACGAACATTGTCCTCACTCGTCCTTCGAGCCTCCCTGCGCCCTCTGCTAGCTCCACCAGATGTGCCGACTCACTACCAGCGTCACGCACACGCTCGCCGAGAAGCTCCATCGCCGAGCAGCCGCCGCCACTAGAGTCGTGCCTCTGGTGCCGCGTGGCTAGGCCAACCTGGCCCTCCTCGGGCTAAGCCAGGCAGCCCTGCAGGTGCGCTCAGACCCTTGGGTGCTCCTCGCCCCTGCTGGCCAAGGCTGTCCGACACCGAGCCCGTCCTCCCCGATCGTCGAGCTGCTGCTACCGTGGCCGAGCCGCCTCCGTCCACCACGGGGCAAGCCATGAGCGCCTGCTAGTGCGTGCAGGCCCCTGTCACTCCGCCACTGCCGCTCGCCGCTGGAGGTCGACCACCTCGTCGGAAAATCGAGCCGTCGTCGACTTCCTCTGCTCCAACTCACGTCGGGGACCTCACGCTTAAATAGGAAGAAAGGGAAGGGCCTAACTATAAAGCTATTGACTCATGTGAACAGTTCCTAGAAGGACCTTTTCGCTGGAATATGCTTTCGTGAAAGTTCGGGGACCTCGGTGCAAATGTGTTTTTCTTTTATGGCTAAAAATGTGGAAAATCATAGTAAATCGTAGAAAAATCATAAAATAGCAAATGAACATGTTTTAAAATCCTTGTGAGTTGATCTACATAGTAGTGTCATAATATGATATGTGTTAGTATAAATGTTCTGTTGTTTTTATTTATTCTTGTAAAGTGCTTTTAAAAATGCTTTTAAGTTGGACAGATGCATATCTTGAGTTATAGAAGTCCAAAAATGGTAATTCTAGTTGTGTTAATCTTGTGATGACATGATCCAGCCAATAAAAATATTAAACATGCAAATTGTGTACTATTTTTATAATGTTTTGACTTAATCTTGTTAAATAGGCAATTTTAGCTTATTTTGCTTGTTATTCTCATATCTAAATTTGTAGTGCTCCAAATGGCATGAAATTTTAATTGTAGGATATCTATGTGATGTATAAGCTTTGGTTAAAATTTCATGATTTTTGGTGTATGTATTACTGAGTTATCAATTTATCTTGCTAGGTGCTTGATAAGTAGTTGTAAATGCTTGATAAATATCATAAAGGTGTAAAAAATGGAAAATGTTGTTCCATTGCCTTTGCATGGTGTGGTGGTAACCTAAGAAAACCTAATTTGGTCATGTGTGTATAGAAAATGTGGAGGTTTAGATTTGTCTTGCTCTCACATGCTTATTTGCAGTTAAAACTTATTTTGCATGTAATAATTAATTTATAAAACTTGAGCAAGTAAATTTGTACAGTAGCCATGTTTTGTTATCATATCTCTCTCATAAAAATCTAGGCTCCAAATTAGAATGTTTGCAACATCACCTTTTTATTAGTTGCATGTTAATTAAACTTTGAAGGAGCATGTGCTTTTCTTATTAGATGTTTATACATGGTTCTTGTGATGCTAATGCCATGTGTTGGTTTGAGATGAGGTTGTATGGGTTCCTCATGATGGCTTAGAGCTATGTGTTGCATGTGGTTTTATGTCACCTTGTTATAGAATCAAGTGAAAATCCATTTTGCTTGTGTGCTAAAAATGGCTGCATGTATAGTTTTTGTGGTGGTGATATTTTTGTCATCCAAATAATGTTTTCTATAGATATGTTGAATACAAAAGTTTTAGATAAGTTCCTTATATTGCTTGTCCTAAAATTTCATAATTTTAGGCATGTTGGTTTAGGAGTTATAGATTTTATAAATTTGCTATCAGCTTTTGCATGTCCTCTAAACAGATTTGAATGATTATATTGTTTGACTTATTTAAACATAAAATCATGTATTAGTGATAATAGAAGAGTTGTGGTGCTTTTCGTAAGCTTTATAAAATGTCTAAGATCACTGCTTTTTGTGGTCTAGAACTCTAGTTATTGCTATTTAAAGAGGAATGGCAAGTTGTGTCCAAATTTGGACAGAGATGCCTTCATTGGGTTGTTTAACCTTGTTAGCTGTAGATTCATCTTAAGATGATAATAAGAAAGTTATAGATAACTTAAGAATATTTCTGTAAAGTTAATAATCGTGTTTGCTAAATGTCTAGAACTCCAGTTATGAATCTCTGAAGTTACTGTCAGTTTTCTATCCTTGTCTATGCAGACCTAATATATTGGCATATTTGATCATGTTAACATACGAATTAGCTTTTGGTATGAATAATAAAGTTCTAGACGATTTCTTAAGCTTTCTAGAAAGTCTAGGATCACACTTTTTGCATGCCTAGAACTCTAGGTATGGTTGAAACAAGTGATTGTTGTGCTGCTGCTCATAATCTGAGCGTGTACCTAAAGTTGTTTGCTTCACGTTGCATTGCTTTGTATGCTTGTTAGTGTTAGCTCATGACACTTGTCGGGTATCGATATTAGGGATATCCAAAGCAAGAAAGTTAGCACCCATGCTGACTTCCCCAGATGGCTTAAGATGTATTAAAAGGTCTCGCCTGATCCCAAGGTTGCGGTCTCCGTCTCGCCCGACCTCAAGGCCGTGGGCTCCGTCTCGCCCAACCCCTTGGGTGCGGGCTCTTTCTCACCTGACCACAAGGATGTGGGTTCCGTCTCACCCAAAGTCATGGGCTCTGTCTCACCCAACCTCGAGGCCGCGGGCTCTGTCTCACCCGGCCCCTTGGGTGCGGGCTCCGTCTTGCCCGACCCTAAGGACGTGGGTTTCGTCTCTTGCCCAAGGTCGCGAGCTC
Organism: Miscanthus lutarioriparius; assembly: GCA_904845875.1. Taxonomy (NCBI): domain Eukaryota; kingdom Viridiplantae; phylum Streptophyta; class Magnoliopsida; order Poales; family Poaceae; genus Miscanthus; species Miscanthus lutarioriparius. Next base: position 25,362,694 of record CAJGYO010000001.1, read on the forward strand.
TATCTCACCCGACCCCAAGGACGCGGGTTCCGTCTCATCCGATGGGACCCATACCGCCACCAACCACTCCAGGTCCAAGCGTATGGGCCTAGGTTAAAACTCTGACTCTAGGGAAGAGGCTGGCACGCCTCGATGCAACCCGTGGTCATGACAGGCCATACATAGGGATTCATATCAAGAACAGTGTCAGGCGTGCCGATGCTGTTCTGCCTAATCCTCGTACGGATGCTAATAGGCACATCAGTTCACCACGACGTCCGTCGGGAGGGAGTGGAACGCCATGACCAGCAAATGATGCCTATGCATGGTGCCAGTGACGAACAGGGCCATGACATGGAGCCATCCCTGTTAATATCTACAGGATCGGCGGGACCCACATGAAGGAGAAGGACCCGACAACCCTAGAAGCCTTCTTCTCTCTCTCGTTCTTCTCTTTTTCCTTCTCTATAACCCGCGCTTTCCCTTTGCCTATAAAAGGGGAAGCAGGGCACCCCATGAAAGGGGGGATCTTGACACAAGAGCATGACATGAGCACATGGCTGAGCGGCAAGTGAGCTCTCAGCACCCGTTCACTCCTTCCATCAGAGACTTGGGATCCTCTCCTTCTCTCGCCTGTTTGTAACCTCTACTGCAAACCAAGTGTCAGTAATATGAGCAGCAGCGAACTGGACGTAGGGACGTTCCGCCTGAACTAATATAAACCCTTGTGTCCTCCAAGCACACCATCCGAGCCAGACGCGCAAATACAAATTTACTCGTCGATGGTCCAAAAACACCGACAACACTACTAGAGTTAAATTGATCTACCTGAGGTATCTTATAAATGTGTTATATAATGTTGGTCAAGCACGTTACTAATAAATGGTCATGTATGCTGTTGCCACAAAATGATCTTGATGCATGGTTTTCTAGAGCTTTAATTATGTTGGTGTCATTCACCGCAGCCCTAGTTCTTATGTGATGCTAGGCTTAATTAGTTCTTGATTGTTAAATGCTTGTTTTGCTTGCTACCCCTATGCTAGACTTGAGTGATAGTTAGTTAATTGACTTGCTCTCTAAGTACATATGTCTTGAGGTGTAACCTTATACTAATCTTGAATGTTTTTATATGATACATCTCATGTTACCATTCTTCGCATTCATGCACTGGCATTGTTGCATCTCATCTAGGTACGCTAGATGCACAATGCGTGGATGTGAAGCATGTGATAATGGAATCAAGCCAAAAGACGGTGTTGGTGGACCTATCCTGAAGATGGAAGGACCCCTGGAGTGCATGCCTAGAGTGGAAGATGTTCCCCAAGACGGTGCAAGCTAACTGAACTGATTTTGTGTTGGATCCTAGGCAAGCCTCGAAGCATTCTAAGCCTCCTATGATTTTTATAAATATCACTTGCGTCCTTTATGTTTGATGCATTAGGTTATAGGAGTTGATTGGAAACACATGATGCATATAACTTCCTTGTCCAGATATATATACCTTTAACCCGGTATAGGTATAGGATCGAATATATGCTTAGCAATGTTTAGACCGGTAGAAGTCGGGTGATTTCCTATCACCTATGAGATATAGGTGGACATTGAACCATGGTTGGATATATTTGCTATCATGTAAAAGAACCATGGGATGTTGTGACCTATACCCTAGCGGTTTGCAAGGCGACATTGGAGAACTTTAAGAGCTACAACCGCGATGCCACTGCCTCCACTGTGACCTATGTCCTAGCGGTGGTCCGGTCCCACTACCCCTCCATCGATCTTCAAGTGATAGGGGCTGGATTCGCCAGAGGGACGGGCGCGACAAAGCAGCAACAGCTGGAAGATGAGGTGGAGGACGCGGCGAGGAGGCTGGCCGGCGATGTCGACCTATTCAGCGAGACGGATGGTGAAGGCCAAACCCAATGACCTGCTCGGAGAGTAATCTGTAATAGCTGGAGAGGGTAGTTAAAACACGTGAGGGCGCAGATAAACATTTATGTATGTGTATAAATGTTATAAAAGTCACATGTGCATGTTTATGCAGTTTGCTAGTATTTCAGTGAAAAATCATTGTAGTGTTAACCCTAACACGATAATATGTAGTATAAATAGCGTTTGAGCAGTTAGTTCGTTACTGAACTCTTGGCCTTGGCTAGCCCATATTCTATAACGTCGATATAACATCGAGCGTGGAGCCCATGCACGTGTAGGAGGAATAGTCGTGACCAAGGAACCGCAGCCAACCACCCATAACGTAGAGCGTGGAGCCCGTAGCACGTGTAGGGAGAGATCAGAGACTAGGTCTTCTCCAAAGAGCACAAAGCAGAACATGTGCTGCTCGGAGGTTGGCGAAGTATCTTAGACATATGGAGAAACGTGGCGGAGTGTTTATGCAGATCACATATTGGAGTTTGTTAAGGAGTAGCTTAGAGCTAGCGACCGCAAATGGAGATTAATTCATAATGGAGAAATAATGGAGACAAATTATGGCGACCAAAACTTCATTCATTATGGAGTGGAGAATACATATCTGGAGCGTTTCAAGGATAGAAACGTATAAGGTGCTCGATGTGCCATGAATTGGGGATATTAATTCCGTCCAAGTTATATAGCCAGTAAGACCCTGGTCAGGTAACCTCTTTGACCACGTAAGGCCCTTCCCAGGGGGAGGAGAGCTTCTGCATCCCTTCGGTTTTCTGTTTTATGTGGAGAACGAGGTCGCCGACAGCAAATGAACGACCTTTGATGTTGTGGTTGTAGTATCTTCACAAGCATTCTAGGTACTTGGCTGTGCGGATGCAAGTGATCGGGCATTCTTCTTTGGCCCTATCGATGTCCTCTGTCCGAACAGCTGTGGCTTCCTCTTCATTATAATATTTTACCCTAGGTGTTTGGAAGGCAATGTCCACTGAAAGTATGGCCTTAGAGCCATAGACCAAAAAGTATGGAGATACACCGGTGCTGCGACTAGCTTGAGTGCGTTGTCCCCAGACCACAGCTAGGAGCTCTTTGAGCCATCTGCCCGGATGCTTTTCCTCTTTCTAATATAGCCTCTTTTTGAGGGCATCAAGGATCATGCCGTTCGCCCGTTCTACCTGGCCGTTGGCTCTAGGATGGGCAACGGAGACATATTTAATGGAGATGCATCGATCTTCGTAGAAGTCCCAAAAATAATGACCAGTGAATGTAGTTCCGAGGTCGGTGATAATGCTATTTGGGAGACCGAATCTATGGATGATATCTTCAAAGAGCTCGACTGCCTTCTTAGCAGTCGCCGAAACAAGCGGTTTGTATTCGATCCACTTGGAGAACTTATCAATGGCGATGTAAACGTACCAAAAACCACCTGGCGCTGGCTTGAAAGGCCCGATCATGTCTGGTCCCCAGCATGCAAAAAGACAAGAAGCTAGGATGGTCTATAGTTCTTGTGCCGGCACGTGTATCTGCTTGGCAAAAAAATGACATCCTTCACAACGTCGGACGAGGTCTTCTGCGTCGGTGATGGCCGTAGGCCAGTAAAAACCAACTTGGATAGCTTTGCCGACCAGGTTTCTTGACGCCGCATGGTTGCCATAGGAACCAGAGTGAATCTCAAGAAGTAGTTTCACTCCCTCTTCTTGGGTGATGCATTTCTGTAGTATCCCTTCCTTGGACTTTTCCTCATCAAGTTCCCATCTACCAGAACGTAATGCTTGCTTCGATGGATTAGGCGTTCGGTTTTAGTCTTGTCGGCGGGTACATCAGCGCTAGTGAGGTACTTGATGAACTGTTCACTCCAGTCGGCGGACGGCGAAGGTACTGTAAGTACCAACTGAAAGGTCCATGTGTGGTTTTGGTAATTGAGTGACAACCTAGGTGGACTAATTGTGTTTATATGAGATATACAGGTGAGTAGTCCATAGGTACATGTGTGTGAGCAACATATGCTATGAAGGTGAAAATGGCTTGGAGATGTTGCAAAGCTCACACATGTGATGATGAAGGAGCTCATTGCACATGAGACATGACATTGAGTCATGTGATCAAGGTGGAGAAGATCAAGACAAGACTTGGCTTGATGGACCAGTTGCAAGCGTGAAGGGCAAGTCAGAGGCTTTGGAGCGATGGACCGCGTGGTGGTGAAGCATGAGCAAGACTTGGCACCGATGGACGAAGGCAATGGTGAAAAGCAAGTGAAGTCAAGATTGATGAATCAATATGATCACATGATGATATGAAGTGAATCATATCATTGTTGATCATGTTGGTGCATGTGTTGCATCAACATTGGAGGAGATGGAATGGAATGCGTAAGGCAAAGGTATAACCTAGGGCATTTCATTTCACCGGTCATAGGTGTGTAGAGAAGTTGATGACCGGGTTTAGGATAGATGGCCGTACTATCAAGAGGGGCAAACTTGTTTGCATATCGGTCATCTAGTGCCACTCGAGTGATCTAACTTTGCATCATCGCTAGGATTGAGTGGCGTGGCAAGTTGAATGGCTAATCATTTGGAAAATGATTGTGAAAATGCTAACACACATACACATGATGTTGTACACTTGGTGGTGTTGGCACATTTACAAAGGTGATGAAGTTGGACTTGATGTGGATCAACTCGGCGAAGAAACGGAGGCGAGAAGGGTTAGGAACTCCACCGGCGCCCTATACAGAAAAGACAGGGTCTCACAGAGTGGACCAGACGCTGGTCACGTGGTGACCGGACGTTGGGGTCCTGCGTCCAGTTAGTGGCGGCAAAGAGCGTGCAAGTGTCGATCTTCGACCGGACACTGGCGCTGAAAGTGATCAGACGCTGATAGGGTGCGTCTGGTCAGGCTAACGTATGGTGACATAGGCGACGCAGAGAAGGTGGAGAAGGACCGAACACTGATGTTGCGTTTGATCGTGACCGAACGGATGCGTTCGGTCGTGACTAGTACCTTACTGGAAACGACCGAACGCTGGGTTGCTGCGTCCGGTCACTTTGAGCAGCTACGTCCGGTCATCACTTGACCATTGTGATCAAGTGACTGAGGTTGAATGGAGGCGACACGAGGCGAGCATCCGTTGACTGGACGCTGAGGTCCTGCGTCCGGTCGATACGACCGGAGCGTCCGGTCGTCCCGAGTTTTGCCCAATGAAGGGGTAATGGCTAGTTTAGCCCATGGAGCTATAAATAGAAGGCTGTCTCAGCCATGGCTGGTGTTGAGCACCTGGGGGACTTTGTGTCCATGCTTGTGAGTGCTTGGGAGCCCTCCATCTCACATATACTTGATAGTGATCATTCGATTGTGTGAGAGAGCGATTCTAGTGTGATTGCATCATGAGGTTGCATTGAGTGGCACTAGGTGATCGAGTTGCAAGCCGGTGGTGCTTGTTACTCTTGGAGGTTGCCACCTCCTAGACGGCTTGGTGGTAGTCTCCGTCGAAGCCCGCAAGAAGCTTGTGCGGTGCTCCAGAGAAGAGCTTTGTGAGGGGCATTGTGCTCGCCCCGCGGGAGCCACGAAAAGCAACTCTAGTTGAGCGTGTCATTGAGCTACCCTCACTTTCGAGGTAGGTTCTTGCGGTGCCCGACGTGCGGGCTTGGCGGGTGATGCCAATTAGCCGCCGAACCACCAAGTGAGCGGTCGACACAACGGGGACTAGCGTGTTGGCAAACACGTGAACCTCGGGAGAAAAATCACCGTGTCAACCTTGTTCTTCCCGTTGGTTTGCATCCTCGTTACACAATCTTGTAATTACTTTTGGATACATTGTGCTTGTGTAGTTGCTCTTGTAATTAGTTAGCTTGTGTAGCTTACTAGTTACATTCTTGCTTGTGTAGCATAGAAGTAGCTCCCTTGCGTGGCTAATTTGGTTTGTGTGACCTTGTTAGTCACATTGCTTAGTTTGTGTAGCTAAGTAATTGCGCTCTCTAATTTGACATTGGTTGCCTTGTTATTGAGCATTGTTAGTGAGCATTAGGTGGCTTTGTGTTTTTTATTACTAGCATATGTAGGAGCTCCCTTGTTGCTTAAAGTACTAGTGGCATAGATTTGTGTGATTTTGCTTCTAGAATTGGTTAGGTGAGCTCTAGCTAGCCTGGCACCTTTGTTGCTTAATTAGTATCTTTGGAAGGTGCTAGAGAACATAGATAGGGGGTGTAGTCTTGGCTAGACCGATAGTTTTAATTCCGCACTTATTTCGGTTAGCCGACGCGATTAATTTTAGAAAGGACTATTCACCCCCCTCTAGTCCATCATCTCAACCTTACAAGTGGTATCGGAGCTGGGTCTCTCATTTGTGGTCTTTACCGTTCCGAGAGAATGGCGTCTAAAGGGCTAGATGTTTGTGAGACACACATTTTTTATGGCACAAACTTTGCACTTTGGAAAAATCACATGCTTAATCATTTTCGTGCAAATAGACCTAAAATTTAGTGGATTGTCACTAGTGGTCTCACTCATGTCTTGGATCATAGAAATCTCACCAATGCTCAAAAAGTTCTCTATAAACTTGATGCACATGCTTGTTGTTTTCTAATGGATGCATTGAGTTTTGATTTGATGAAACAAGTAAACTACACTAGAACCGCTCATGAGATATGGGAGTCCATCAAGTGCACTTTTGATGATTCCTCCACGTGGGATGATGGCAAATTCAAGAAGGAGGGGCCCAAGAAGGAGGCACATGAGGATGTTGAGCATGACCATAACTCGAGATTATGGAAGATTGCTCCACCTCATGGTCAAGTGATGATGATGATCAATCCACTACAAATTCACTTGGCAAGATTGATGATGCCACAAGTGTTGCAAATGATGATGCTACCCCATGCACACTTGATGGTTATGATGATGGATCATGCCCGGATGACATTGCTACTACAAGCTCTCCTACTTCACCACATTGCTTCATGTCACAAGGTGACACCAAGGTATCAAATAATAATGTGGTTGATCATGTTGATTCATATGATGAACTTGTTAGTAGACTTGCTAGCATAACCATGTATTTAGAAAATGAGAAAGCTAAAACATTGAAATTGGAAAACGAAAACTCATTTCTAAAGAACTTACTTGATGCTTTTAAATCTTCACATGATGAGTTAAAATTGAATCATGAGACACTACTTGCATCTCATGATGAATTATTAGAACAACATGCTTCTCTTATTAAAGTGTTAACAAAGAAACTTAAAATAGTGAGAGCTCATCACATGGGTCAATTGATCAATCACAAATTGTTGCTAACCCTTGTGATGTAGGCAAAAAGCATGTATCCACCTCTTGTGACGATTTATTAGAAATGCCATGTTCTTCGCATATAGATGCTTCTTCTACTTCTATATCTTGTGAGACTAACCTTTTGAAGGAGAACAATGAGCTCAATGAACAAGTGAAGAAATTGAGCAACAAGTTAGAAAGGTGCTACAACTCTCAAGTCACCTTTGAGCATATGTTGAAGACTCAAAGAAACTTTGGTGACAAGAGTAGAGTCGGCTTCAAGACTAGCAAAGTCAATCATCAAGAAAGCCGCAATAACATAAGTGGCATTGGCTTCAACAAGAGCAAGATCAAGGGCAAAAGATGGGGCAAGAGAAGATATGAAAGAGAGATGAAGAAGCAAGAACAAGAGAAGCTCTCTCATTTTATGTGCTTCAAGTGCCATGAAGTGGGACATCTTGCAAAATGGTTGCTCCAATGAAGAAAAGCTCAAGTTGAAGAAAGAAGAAGAGAGGCTAAGGCATGTTAAGTGCTTCAAGTGCCGCACTTGGGGTCATCTTATCTCAATGTGCCCAACCAAGCAATTGATGAAGCAACTAGAAGAGCCTTAACCAAAGCCACAAATTGAGCAAGAGAAGACACCCCAAGAGCAAATCAAGATGAACCATGAAGATGGTGGTGATTTGATGATAAAGAAGAAGAAAACTAGAAGGGGTGGAAAAGCAAGAGAAAGAGCAATGCGTCCAAGGATGAATCAAGATGCAAAGCAAGTGAGCAAGAACGAAGAAGAGAAAATGGAGAAGATTGCTCACATGAGATGCTATAGTTATGACACATTGGGCCACCTAGCTTTGGATTATTCAAACAAGCTTGAGAAGAAGGCTCAAGCAAAGAAGGAGAAGCAAGGCAATGAGAAGCACAACATGAGCAAGGAAGAGAAGGCTCAAGCAAAGAAAAAGTGCTACTCATGCCAAGGAATGGAACACATGGCATATTCATGTCCCCTAGGTAACACTCCTAAGCCTATTTCAATTGATGATGATTCTATACTTAGGAAGGGTGGTAATGGTACCTCTATGGTTGCTATTGCAAAACATCTCGCTATTTATACTAAGGCTATGCCTAATTATGTTGCACCTAACTTGAAAGGACCCAAAGTTATTTGGGTACCATCAAAAAGTGGATGATTGTTTGTGAAGCAACCCCGATTTCCACAAAGGGAAATCCACAGAGTCGAAGTGTAATAAGACCGTTGTAGATCATATTACCCAAATTCTAGTCGAATATCACATCCATACAACGATAATATCATAGTACAAATAGTACGGAAGTACATCAATTATTACATCACCGTATTGGCGGAATCAAAAGTAGCATTCATTCAGAACAGCTTGAAGATAAGATCACCAAACTCAAGCGTAGGAACGAACCCCTCAACCGTCCAACTCCTCGGAGCTATACTCCTCAGCAGAACCTATGTACCAAAATTTATCAGTACGATTTGTATTGGCCACTCCCACCCTATGAACATTGCTTTGTGGTAATTGAATGCAAGTTGGATATAATAAAAAGGAACCTATAAGGCTGGGGTTTCCTATGTATTAGCATTTCAAGTATATATTAACAGTTGGTCAAGTTTTAACACCATTCCCACACCCATTCCTCCCCATTCCCATTCCAGAGCCAAGTGTCGATCCTGGGATCGATATACCACCATCTCCACACCATCACCATACCACACCCATACCATCGCTCAGTTGACAGGCCAACTCCCTCTCGGCACTATCTCAAGGCCCATAGCCCCTGGCTACGTCCGAACACTCACTCCCAGGGGGAGAAAAGAAGGACTCATCTCACTATCTAGTTTAAGCGAAACCCAAGAAAGGTCCATAGCCAACAAGTCGGCATATGTATCGATCGATCAACCATACACTCTGCAGAGGTTTTACATAACCACAAGATCCGCCTTCCTCGCTGACTGTCGTCAACTGGGCTGATTCCGGCCGCTTGCTAGCCTAGGATAATGCCACTCTACCATTCAGCCCTGGTACACCCCAAGTCTGGTCTAGGGTGGCTGAAATTGTGAGTCATGAACTGGGTCCACAAGGTCTCCATGAAGTCTCGGAAGGGTGTGGGGGGAATCCTCCGCACCTCGTACCTCCCTCACACTGTCCGCTATCAACCTAGCAGTAGTGGCAATACCCTACCAAGTAGTCCGGCCGTCCCGCACCATATAGGGCGAGAGGTACGTAAGGCTTCCCGGTGAATCTGAGTACTAGTAAGTCCTTAGGGATGACCAAGCCAGAATGTCTTCATCAGGGTTTCCATTTACCGTGCCACCACAACACCTCCACCCAGGCTCCTCCCATCACAGGATCACACCCAGGACCACCTCATATACCATTTACCCACCATAGGTATCCATTCGGCAATGGTGCCAGGTAGCACCCCATGGCAAGAGGGTAAGGTCGTCAAGGTGCATACTACCATGCAAGTCCTATCATAGTGTGCTCGTCAATAATGTAAATACTCCAACTAATAGGTCGACACAACCCTCACCTCCACTCACGGTACTCATGATCCAAGTCACACACGCAACACTCTCCCCATATAGCAATAACAAAGAAGATGAACATTCAAAAGAGCCAAATTCAAACATGGGTTCCAGCTCGATTTTAGATCAATGTGGTTTGCAAGCGTTGTAGAAGTAATAAGCAATGAAAAATATAGTAAGCAAGCGTGTCCACATGGCATGACTAGCCTACGAATCGACAGGTGGGGTCGGGGTCATCAAGCATCCCGGGTAAGGTTCAAGGCATCAAGGTAAAGTCCATTAAGAAAGCATACTACCATGCAAGTCCTATCATAGTGTGATCATAACAATAATGTAAAGCACTAGCATTTCTATTTTAGCCATGCATAATAGGTGCTACGAGATTGGGTGGGAGGTGGCACATGGGTCGGTCTCAAGTAGCTTTGTGGGCTCGGGTTGGGCGGTCGGGCCGAGCCGACCCGGGACGCGTGGCATCTGGCGCTGCCATGTCGTTGCCATGATCTCTCACGGGTTCAGACTCACGATCCTGGTCCGTCCGTCTCCGTTCTCCTTTGGTGTCAATTGGGGAGGAAAAAGTCATGGCGATCATGACGATCGCATTATAGTGGCTTGGCGCGGCGCTCGTCGGTGTGGCATGGTCAGCTGTGGTGGTGGTCACGGGCTGATAGAATAGCACAAAGAAGCAATGAAAATTCAAAAGAGCCAAATGCACTCAAACATGGGTTCATCATCACGGTGATGCTCTACTGGATGTTCTAGCTCGATTTTAGATGAATTTTGGTCCCGATTTTATATTTTTCGAGGTCATATGAATTAGTTATGAATTTCCAAAGTTTAAATTTCATTTCCGAAAATGGAAAAAAGAATTAGAATTAACATTTATCCTTTGGTTTGAATAGTAATTACTTTATACGTGTGTTTTTTTAAAAGAGTTGTTTAAGCATAACATAAAACAAATGGAAATCCAAACCATAATTTGAGTTCAATGTGGCATCTTGATTTGTTAGAAATTAAATAATCATAATGTCAAATGGCATGCCATGTTTATGGTTTGACTTGGGTTGGGGTTAGACCTAATGCATCTCTTAGGTTGATGTCATCATGACACTCATCATCATGGAAGTTCTAAAAAAATTTGTACTTGATATTTTGGTGTGTGGATTTTGGGTTGTTACAGAGTGGGTCCAGGGCTCTTGGATGCTTGGTTCAAATGATATTCATCTTGTTGATCATGTAGTTGAGCCAAGTATTGCTAAGTGATGGTATCCCAATGCCATGACAAAAAGTCAACGCTACAACATATAAGTGCTATAATTCAAGTTGTTGGTGATTCATTGGATATATTTGATGACTTGCAAATAATTGAGTTGAAGCTTGCTAGTTGAATGATCAAGAGCTAACCAAGGTATATCTCTTGTTGATCATTTCATATGTGGTGCACATAAGTTGATTGAATTGATAAACATCACTTCATTTGCTATAAGATGTTTGAATGGATAATTTGGGTAATTAAGTTTGGATTAATTTGTGTTGGATAAATTCATGAGATGACTTTTAGTAAGTGGTTTGAATGGATATATGTCTTATGGAAGTATTCGAACAAGTTAGTTTCAAGTTTGATTCATATTTGATGAAGTATAGCTCAATTGTTGAAATCTGTCATATATTGCAAAATCTGAGCTAGCTGTGATCATAGCCATGTTTGAGTGATCAAAACTTATTGGATTGGCATAAAAATTGATGTACATGCTCTAGACTTTTGGTATAATATGGTGTACAAATTTCATGAGAATTGGATAAGAGATTCTTCAGTTTTAGAGTGGATCTTGTCAGCTATAGTGCAGCAGTTTTCAGCATATAGCAGTGGTGGAAGAATTGAAATCTAGTAGCAATCTAGAAGTCAAATGAATCTCAAATTTTTTCAGCTGCTATATAACTTAGTGGTGCACAGCTCTACCAAATTTCGTGGTATTTAGATGTGTACTTTGGGAGATATGCTTATTTCTTTGAATGGTACATAATCTGTCAGAAAAGTGACAAATGTTGGATTGATCTAGAGTCACTTTGATTGAAAGGTCCTCAAATTAAAAACATGTTTAAGAGTAATTGAGGTACCTAAGTTGGTTTTGGGATGATCTAAAAGCATGACAAGATATGAGTACAAGGCTATTTGATTGTGGAGTGTACTTTGTACACTTTTGGTACTCAAGATGAAAATCAAGATTAAACTCAAGTTGAAGATGAAGTTTAAGTTCAAGTGATGATTGGAGATCATTTGGTAGAAAGAAAATGACTTAAACAAGTAGAAAGAAAAGGACTTAAAGAAGGAATCAAGGTTACTCATTAAGTTAAGTCCATCACTTGGATCAATCAATCAAGTTATTTTAAATGAGTGTCAAGAATGGTTCTTGGAGAGAGGTCACTTCTTTCTAATGTAGGGGCTTGCCGCCTATGAGTAGGTGAACCAAATGTGCTACTTGGAAGACTAACATGGAAGTGATGATCCGAGAAACATTTGAGATGCTTAGTTAAAGCAATCAAAAGGGTTGATCAAGAAAAGCAAGCAACACCAAAAGAGAGCTAGTCATGATATTTCAAGTAGTATTCTCAAATTAATGCTCTCACACGAGTAAAGATGAAAAGAAGAAGCAAGCCAACCACAACAAGAAAGTGCACTTGATCATAAGTGGTATTCATTTCATATGGGTGAAGAATGGAATTCAAAATAGTATATATTGAGTCTTCACCAAGCTTATAATTGGACTTCACATTGCTATTAGAGTAATGAATTAGAATCTATGTGACTATCCTCTACTCCAACATAGCAAATGTATCATTGTAATGTGCATGATCATTTTATCCCTTACTAGTATGCGGTTAGTGCATATAGTACATGCTTCATAGGATCATGCATAACAAATGAAATGTTTAAATTTATAACCTACCACTATTGCTTGAATTATTACTTGATCTAGTGGTTAGTATATGAATTTGTTCATGAGCTAGTGATCCCAAGTACTTGATCAAATTTGGATTGCTAACAAGTGACAAGTACAACATTGGCAAGATAACCCTTGCAAGAGGTGTGAAGAAGCTTGTCATTGGTTCAAACCGGACTTGAAAGCTTAGGCAAATCAATTTAGTTCAAGTCAACCATAGAAGCTCATGATAGTGATAAGAGTACAAGCACAAGACAACAATGCAAATGGATATCTAGTTTATTTGTTTCAAGTGGTATCTAGACTCAAGTATTTCATCAAAATCTACAAATGATGTCTAGAGCAACTCACAAGTGATATCCTATAAGTGGTATTCATGAAGATAGCAAATGTTCAAGAAATGGTTTTTATTGATAAATCCAACAAGTGGTTCCATACTAGAAGATTCTTTCAAGTGATATCATATCTACACATGGTATCAATCATGTAAGACGATGGTTCCACAAGTGATCCTCAACTTTAAGTGATCATCAAATGAAGAATGCATCATTCACCAACAAGAGCTCAAGTGTATCAAATGGATGACTCATGCTATCACATAGGGGAAGTGTCCCACAAATTGATCTCAAGATAAAAAAACTTATGTGTGGTATCTCAAGAAGCCCTACACAAGATACAAGTGGTATAAGTTACAAGTGGTATCTACAAGTGGTGTCATTCCAACAATCAAGTGATGTCCATAAAAATGCAAGATTCAAGCCTCAACCATCTACCCCAAACGTATACCTTTGCATCAATGAGAAGCTCACCTTTTATGAAAATTGATGACAAAGGGGGAGAGATTGTATAAAGATATGAAAGCTTTGAGATTGAGATTGTACAAGGGGGAGATATAAGATATAAAAGCTCAAAGAAGTAGATGTTGGACATGGACATGGACATGGACAAAGAAGGAGCAACATTGAAGAAAAGAGATGGATCAAAATTCTTCGACAAGAGAAGCACACAAATAGGGGGAGCAAGCTCATGAACTTTGATTGATTGCATTTGATATGTACATATTCATGTGCTTGCTTGTATTGCATAAGTCCTTAAATTCAATATGCATGCTTGTGTGGTGTATGCTAGTTGTAGAATTTGTTTGATGAAATGAAAACTAGCATGCATAGGATGATAGCTAGACACTTGGTATGTTCTTCAAGTAATGCTAGTACCTTGCTTTTAATGTTGATCTCACGAGGTATCTAGTGATTTTATTTCCAAGTGATATCTAGCTAATCATGGTGCTAAGGATGAACTTAAAAGTGCAACTTCGATTGGTATCACGCTTCAAAGGTTTACTCTATACACCTTAGCATCATTCGGTAGTAATTACTCTCCCACAATTTCAATCAATGCATATGTGCGAGCTTCAAATCAAACACTCTAGCACATATCTAGGGGGAGCTAATACTACCATTTCGGGTTTGTGGTACTTGTCCAAAATCATTTGCACATGGTAAAATTGCTTGGGCAAGCAACATGAATCCAAAAGAGCTTAATTTTCATATCTTTGTAGAGTTGTCATCAATTACCAAAAAGGGGGAAATTGAAAGGTCCTTGTGTGGTTTTGGTAATTGAGTGACAACCTAGGTGGACTAATTGTGTTTATGTGAGATACATAGGTGATTAGTCCACAGGTACATGTGTGTGAGCAACATATGCCATGAAGGTGAAAATGGCTTGGAGATGTTGCAAAGCTCACACATGTGATGATGAAGGAGCTCATTGCACATGAGACATGACATTGAGTCATGTGATCAAGGTGGAGAAGATCAAGACAAGACTTGGCTTGATGGACCGGTTGCAAGCGTGAAGGGCAAGTCGGAGGCTTTGGAGCGATGGACCGTGTGGTGGTGAAGCATGAGCAAGACTTGGCGTCGATGGACGAAGGCAACGGGGAAAAGCAAGTGAAGTCAAGATTGATGAATCAATATGATCACGTGATGATATGAAGTGGATCATATCATTGTTGATCATGTTGGTGAATGTGTTGCATCGACATTGGAGGAGATGGAATGGAATGCGCAAGGCAAAGGTATAACCTAGGGCATTTCATTTCACCGGTCATAGGTGTGTAGAGAAGTTGATGACCGGGTTTAGGATAGATGGCCGTACTATCAAGAGGGGCAAACTTATTTGTATATCGGTCATCTAGTGCCACTCGAGTGATCTAACTTTGCATCATCGCTGGGATTGAGTGGCGTGGCAAGTTGAGTGGCTAATCCTTTGGAAAATAATTGTGAAAATGCTAACACATATACACATGATAGTGAACACTTGGTGGTGTTGGCACATTTACAAAGGAGATGAAGTTGGAGTTGATGTGGATCAACTCGGCGATGAAACAGAGGCGAGAAGGGTTAGGAACTCCACCGGCGCCCTATACAGAAAAGATAGGGTCTCACAGAGTGGACCGGACGCTGGTCATGTGGTGACCGAACATTGGGGTCCTGCGTCCAGTCAGTGGCGGTAGAGAGCGTGCAGGCATCGATCTTCGACCGGACGCTGGCGCTGAAAGTGACCGGACGCTGACAGGGTGCGTCGGGTTAGGCTGACGTACGGTGACGTAGGCGGTGCAGAGAAGGTGGATAAGGACTGGACGCTGATGTTGCGTCCGATCGTGACCGACCGGAAGCGTCCGGTCGCGACTGGTACCATACTGGAAATGACCAGACGCTGGGGTTGCTACGTCCAGTCACTTTGAGCAGCTACATCCGGTCATCACTTGACCGTTGAGATCAAGTGACTGAGGTTGAATGGAGGCGACACGTGGCGAGCATCCGTTGACTGGACGCTGAGGTCCTACGTCCGGTCGATACGACCGGAGTGTTCGGTCATCCCGAGTTTTGCCCAGTGAAGGGGTAACGGCTAGTTTAGCCCGTGGATCTATAAATAGAAGGGTGTCTCGGCCATGGCTGGTGTTGAGCACCTCAGGGGCTTTGTGTCCATGCTTGTGAGTGCTTGGGAGCCCTCCATCTCACATATACTTGATAGTGATCATTCAATTGTGTGAGAGAGCGATTCTAGTGCGATTGCATCATGAGGTTGCATTGAGTGGCACTAGATGATCGAGTTGCAAGCCGATGGTGCTTGTTACTCTTGGAGGTTGCCACCTCCTAGATGGCTTGGTGGTAGTCTCCGTCGAAGCCCACAAGAAGCTTGTGCGGTGCTCCGGAGAAGAGCTTTGTGAAAGGCATTGTGCTCGCCCCGCGGGAGCCACGAAAAGCAACTCTAGTTGAGCATGTCATTGAGCTACCCTCACTTTCGGGGTAGGTTCTTGCGGTGCCCGACGTGCGGGCTTGGCAGATGATGCCAATTAGCCGCCGAACCACCAAGTGAGCGGTCGACACAACGGGGACTAGCGTGTTGGCAAACACGTGAACTTCAGGAGAAAAATCACCGTGTCAACCTTGTTCTTCTCGTTGGTTTGCATCCTCGTTACACAAGCTTGTAATTACTTTTGCATACATTGTGCTTGTGTAGTTGCTCTTGTAATTAGTTAGCCTGTGTAGCTTACTAGTTACCTTCTTGCTTGTGTAGCATAGAAGTAGCTCCCTTGCGTGGCTAATTTGATTTGTGTGACCTTGTTAGTCACATTGATTAGTTTGTGTAGCTAAGTAATTGCGCTCTCTAATTTGGCATTGGTTGCCTTGTTATTGAGCATTGTTAGTGAGCATTAGGTGGCTTTGTGCTTTTGCTTACTAGCATGTGTAGGAGCTCCCTTGTTGCTTAAAGTACTAGTGGCATAGGTTTGTGTGACCTTGCTTGTAGAATTGGTTAGGTGAGCTCTAGCTAGCCTGGCACCTTTGTTGCTTAATTAGTATGTTTGGAAGGTGCTAGAGAACATAGATAGGGGGTGTAGTCTTGGTTAGACCGATAGTTTTAACTCCACACTTGTTTCGGTTAGCCGACACAATTAATTTTAGAAAGGACTATTCACCCCCCCCCTCTAGTCCGCCATCTCGACCTTACACCAACTGCTCGGCGGGAGGAATTTCTTGATGTAAGGAAAATGGACCATTGGCCCATTTACTTTGGATTTTGGTGTTTGATGACCAACACAACCAAATTGGACTAATGAATTTGCAAGTGTTTGTTTTGTAGTCCAAAGACCCAAGAGGTGCAAGTCCAAGCATGACTTAGATGAAGAAAGAAGCTCACTATGGTGACCGAACGCTGGACAAGCGAGCCGGAATGACGCGGGAGATGATCCGATGATCAACACCTTAAAGCAAGACCTTAGGAGCACAAGAGAAGACCCAAGAGATCAAGCAAAGTCCAAGCATGAAGATTGGGAACCAAGCCATACGCGACGATCATCGAAGAAACAATAAATATAACCCCAACTACGGTTGGCCATTTGGTGTGGAGCTGGAAACATACCAAGGGTGTTGATACACCATTTTAGTGATCTCCACATGCATAGTGCTTAGTGTTTTATTAGGTGATTAACGGAGTGTTGAAGTGTAGGTTGAGACCACCGCTTATGCGCTTGCTCTAGGTTTATGCTTTGTGTTTAGTGAGGTTTGCATACCTCTTGCCACCCCGTGCTTGACGAGCACGTGTTGACATCGGAGGGCTTGAAGTCTTGCGAGATCACACCAACCGCCACCATGACGAGGGAACGTTTTGGCCGGAAGCTAGATAGTGAAGTACAGCGAGGGGAGGTTCCGGGAGAGAGCTTGCCGGAAGGCACGTCGAGACCCATGCGCATCTGAGGCGAGTTCGGACTTGGCCCGCTCCCGAGGACTAGGGGAAGCTTGCGATACCTCGAGTCGTCGACGGAGTTTGCATATCTCTACCTCTCTTTAGCTTCCGCACTTACATTGATTACATTAGATATTGTAGAGATAGCAAACACATTAGCAAAACCGTAGTTGCACATTTAGATAGTTTATCTTTTGTATAGGTTTTGCTAAGGTTAGCAAAAAGGCCATAGTTTAGAGTTAAATTTTTAAGTTGCCTAATTCACCCCCCCCTCTTAGGCATCACGGTCCCTTCAATTGGTATCGAAGCTCATATTGCTTGTAGCTAGAATGGTTTGTCACCTTGAGGCGGTTAATTCCCGTACTATAAAGGTGTATGTCACCTTGAGTCGGTTGATTTGGGTGTATGGACGGATGACGGGATGAAAC
Organism: Miscanthus lutarioriparius; assembly: GCA_904845875.1. Classification (NCBI taxonomy): domain Eukaryota; kingdom Viridiplantae; phylum Streptophyta; class Magnoliopsida; order Poales; family Poaceae; genus Miscanthus; species Miscanthus lutarioriparius. The sequence goes on from CAJGYO010000001.1 coordinate 25,380,528, forward strand.
CCATCAAGAATCCAGAAAAACCCACAAAGAGTGATGAAAAAGAAATGCACTTCAATGCTAGAGCTAAAAATTGCTTGTTTGAATTACTTAGTATGAATGTTTTTAACCAAGTATTCACTTTAAATATGGCACATGAAATTTGGTTAAAACTTCAAGAGCTCCATGACGGCACAAGCAATGTCCGTGAGCAAAAACATTGTCTAGCAAAGCAAAACTTGATTCCTTTACTATGAATGATGATGAGCTTGTTCGTGATATGTATTCTCGTTTGAATCTAATTATCAATGAGCTCCATTCTATAGGATTATTAAAGCTAGATGATGCGGACATCGTGAAGAAGATCATCTCCGTGCTACCACAAAAGAAATATGTAAGCATCATCACCATCCTTCACAACATGGAGGACTTGAGCAACATGACCCCGGGCATAGTAATTGGCAAGTTAGTGGCATTTGAAATGTCACGTAAGATGGGTCAAGAAGAAGCTTCTTCATCAAGCAAAGGCAAAGCTCTCGCTTGTAGCGAGAAAAAGAAGATGAAGGGCAAGCAAGTTGAGACAAGCTCAAGCTCAAGTTCCTCAAGTAAAGATGAAGAAGAAGACAAGGACGATGATGATGATGATGATGATGATTCAAGTGATGATCAATCTTCCCCCTCCACCTCTGATCTTGATGAAGAATCAATCAAAGTGATCAACAAGCTGGAGAAGATGATCCAAAGGCTCAATGTCAAGGGTGTGCCCATCCAAATTCAAGATTTCATTTTCACAAATCAAAGAAAAGAGCAAAGAAAGAGAGGATGCTATGGATGCGACGAGTTGGGGCACTTTGTGGAAGTTTACCCAAACAAGCCCACACCCAAGACAAAGAAGAATAAGGCATGCAAGAACCAAGCCCTCACATCAATAATATCATGGGATGATTCTTCAAGTGGAGAAGAACACCATCATAAGAGGCTAGGTCGCAAGCACTCATCATCAAGCTCTTTACGTGTGTGCCTTATGGCACGAGGTAACGAAAGCTCTTCCTCTAGTGAGAGTGATAGTGATGATGATATGCCTTCTTATAATGAAATTGTGCAAGAAAATCTTAAATATGCTAAAGCTATCACCAGTCAACAAAAGAAGCTCAACGGTTTAAAAGAAAAGCTAGATAGTTCACAAAAAGCATACAAAACCTTGTTTGAACAATATGAGAACTTTGCTAATCTCAATGTTGAACTGTCTACTAAAATTGAGAAGCTTGAGGCTAGTGCAACAACAAATGCATGCACAATAAATGATGAGCAACTTGTAAAGAAAAATGAAAAATAAAAAGAAAAGTTAGCTATCTCATAAGAAGCATATAATAGTTTGCTTGCTAAAATGGAAACCATGTGCAAACATTGTGATGAGCTAACTAATAAAGTTGCTAATCTTGAAGCCGTGAGCACAACCCCACCAAGGCATCTAAAAAGAAAAGTTCTATCTTTAACTTGTCTAAAAAGGATGCCTCTACTTCTTGTAATGATTTATGTTTAGACTCATCTTTGTGCAACCAAGTTTGTGTTGAGAAAGTTGTTATAGATACATGCACACAAGAGGTTACAAAGGAGAATGAGCAACTCAAGCAAGAAGTAGCTCGCCTCACCAAGGACTTGACTCAAGTAAAAGGCAAGGCGAAGCAAACCCAACTTCATCAAGATAACACCATCAAGGGAATGAAGAAGCTTGATGAAGGACAAACCATGGTTTGTTATGTGTGCCACAAGGAAGGTCACAAGTCCTACAAAGTGCAAGGTGAAGAATGGGGGAGGAGCAAAGAAGGAGAAAAAGCAAACAAGCAAGCTCTCCAACACCTACACCAACAAGGTGGACAAGAAGGCCTCCACACCTTATCTGTTGAAGAAGAAGAAAAATGATAAGGTGGTGGCCATCAAGGTGAACAAGCAAGGCAACAATGGGGTCAAATGCTTTTGGGTGCCAAAGAAAATCATTTCCAACATGAAAAGCACCAAGAAGGTTTGGATCCCAAAAGGGAAGTGAGAAGTCCGTCGGACATTGGGAAATTTGGAGACATGGCAAAGTTTGGGTGCATTTCATGGGGTGCATCATGATGGACAAAATCATTGCCAAGTGGGTTAGTGAATACTATGGACCCAAATTCCCCTTCCCATGTTAGGTAACTAGATGTTATTGCTTTCAATTAGTATTTTCTTCAAATAGTATTGCTTTCAATTGATATTATTTTTCAATTGGTATCTTTTTAAGCATCTAGTTACTTCTAATGTCTATGTTTGCATTTGCATTTGCATTCTTAAATCTGTTGTCATGCATACAATAGGTATATCTTATGATAGGATTGCTCGGTTTCATTTTTAACCCTTGGAGCAAACCTACATGGTTTAAAATTGTTTAGAAGCAAGGCACATAGCTTGTCTTACAATTATTCATTTAATATGTGCCAAAGTCCAAATTGTAGATAATTTCTCCCAAATATCATATTTCAAGTGGTATTTTGATTCCAAAATTAAATGTGCATGAGTACTACAAGTATTCCACGCTTGCATGCACAAATTTAGGGGGAGGATCATCTACAAGATGGATGCTTTGAGACTAACAACTTTTCAAGCTTATCATGTGTGTAGTAGTCTCATTGTAAGGAAAATGGAGTCCCCGGAGATAAGCATCATTCTTCATTTGGTATCATCATGTTGACTTCATTTTGATATTTATATTCTTTCTCCATGCATTATATAGATTAAACTCCTTCGTGCAATAATTTGCTAATTATGCATATGCTTTGCCTTCCATCATATGTATGCATATATTTAGGAGAGCTTAGTATATATAATGTGAGAGTCAAATTTTGTGATATATTCAATTCTGCATACAAAGGATCACAAAGTTTGACCCTCCCTTGTGCTACTAATGACTTCCTTTGGGTGTTTGATGCCAAAGGGGGAGAATTTGGAGGACCAAAGGCAAGCATTAATTTGGTGTTTACAAATGGTATTGATCCGAGAAAGGGGGGATAGTGGGTTATGGATTAGTCTAAGTAATGGGGAGAATTAATAAAAAACAAGGCTTAAATCCATAATACCACATGGGGACATTTGCAAGGGCAAGATAAGCTTTAAATAGTTTTTCAATTGGTCCTACAAGTTGTATCTTCAATTGGTATCAATTGGTATCTTTTTAGTATCATATAACCTTGCCCTTTGCATTGCATCTTAGCAAGTAGATAGTTTTTAAATTTCAAATTCTTATTATTTGCTTGCTTTGGTCGTGTTATCATCAATCACCAAAAAGGGGAGATTGTAAGGAAAATGGACCATTGGCCCATTTACTTTGGATTTTGGTGTTTGATGACCAACACAACCAAATTGGACTAATGAATTTGCAAGTGTTTGTTTTGTAGTCCAATAGGGTAGTGGTGCAAGACGTGATGATTTGACCTTAAAGCGACCTTAGGATGATCCGATGATCAACACCTTAAAGCAAGACCTTAGGAGCACAAGAGAATACCCAAGAGATCAAGCAAAGTCCAAGCATGAAGATTAGAACCAAACCGTATGCAAGATCACGAAGAAACGAGCTCACTATGGTGACCGGACCGACCGGACAGGAGCGCAACGTCCGACGCCGCGATCGGATGCCGGGTGGAGACTCGTCGAGGTATATTTTCGCTCAACGGTTGGGCGACCGGACGCGAGGACCGGACGGCGGGGCTTGGCGGCCATTCGACCGGACGCGAGGAACGCAGATACACCGTCGCATAGTGCTTAGTGTTTTATTAGGTGATTATCGAGTACAAGAAGGTTCCAAAGCGGCATATTTATGAGGTTTGCATACCTATTGCCAAGCACAAGTGTTGTACATCGGAGGGCGATCACACCAATGGAGGTGGTGTGGCCACCACCGTGTACCAGAGGAACAAAACATATCCGAGAGGCTTGCGGAAGGGTGTGAAAGGGTGGAGATGATGACAGAGGGGGTGAATAGTCTTTTCTAAAATTAATCGCAAGCAAATCTTGAACTAACCGATACAAATGCTGATTACGGAAAAATACTACACCCCTCTTATATGTTCACTAGCACCTTGCTTGACACAAAGGTGTGATCTCCATAGTGGCGAGTGCTGCCACTTGATACTTTAAGTGTTTTATTAGGTGAGAACCCATAAGTGATGCGGACTAGAGGGGGTTAGGCGTGATTAGACGCGTTATACGCAGATTACAAATCGTCGTCGTTTATGAAGATATTGCCAACCCGTGCTTCAACGGATGGGATGATGACCGGACACTTGTCACACAAACCCGGTCAGACAATTCAAGGCGTCCGGTCAAGCTTGATAGTGAAGCGCTTTCACGGGAATTTGACCCCAACGGCTACTTTCTCGGCTGGGGCTTATAAATACAACCCCCAACCGGCCATTTGAGAGTAGTGGAGCTGAGGAAACATACCAAGGGTGTTGATACACCATTTTAGTGATCTCCACTTGCATAGTGCTTAGTGTTTTATTAGGTGATTAGCATAAGTGCTTTGCAAAGTGCTTAGGTTGATTAGACCACCGCTTATGCGCTCTCTCTAGGTTTATGCCTAGTGTTTAGTGAGGTTTGCATACCTCTTGCCACCCCGTGCTTGTGAGCACAAGTGTTGTACATCGAGGGACTTGAAGCCACGCCATGATCCCTGAGCGATCAAAAGTTAGATCACTTTGATTGCGAGATCACACCAACCGCGTTTGTGGTGTGGTCGCCACCGTGATACCGGAGGGAACAAGGCCTGCTGCATGGACACAAGTCCCCTTTCGCCGTAAGCTTGATAGTGAAGACAGCGGGGAGCATCAGAGAGAGGCTTGCCGGAAGGCACGTCGGAGACCCACTTGCGCGTGGGGAAGGCCCAAGGCTATCCATGGAGTTACCCGACCGGGAGCTTGGCCCTTGCGAGGGATTCCTTGTGAGGGGCTCCAATGAGGACTAGGGGGAAGCTTGTGCGCTTCTCGATACCTCGGTAAAAATACCGGAGTCATCGACGGGAGTTTGCATATCTCTACCTCGCTCTTTAGCTTCCGCACTTACATTGATTACATTACTTGTATTGCGGTAGAGATAGCAACACATTAGCAAAACCGTAGTTGCACATTTAGATAGTTTATCTTTTACATAGGTTTTGCTAAGGTTAGCAAAAGAGGCCATAGTTTAGAGTTAAATTTTTTAAGTTGCCTAATTCACCCCCCCCTCTTAGGCGTCACGGTCCCTTCACTTGAACTTCCTTCTCTTCCTTAATAGATGACGTAAAGAGGTCTTGAACGAAGACCCAGGCAGAATCACAGCGTGAGAAGAGCCTATCTTAGATAGGTGGTCGGTGAGCTGATTTTGATCTCGTAGCATGTGGTGGTACTCGATACCATAGAACTTTCCTTCAAGTTACCTGATTTCGGCGCAATATGCGTCCATCTTATCACTGGAGCAGGACCAGTCTTTGTTGAGCTGGTTGATGACCAGCGTGGAGTCTCCGTACACCATGAGGTGTTTGACACCGAGCTCAATGGCTATACGGAGTCCGTGGAGACATGCTTCATATTCGGCGACGTTGTTGGAGGCTGGAAAATAAATTCGGAGAACATATCGGAGCTTGTCCTTGATCGGTGTAATGAACAGAATGCCAGCACCAACACCGTTGATGTTGAGTGCGCCGTCGAAGTACATCACCCAGTGCTCGGTGCAAGTAGCGGGGATGTGCTCTTGGATCTCGGTCCACTCAGCGACGAAGTCAGCGAGTGCCTGTGACTTGATGGTAGGCCTGCTTCTGAATTCAATGGAGTAAGTGCCGAGCTCAATAGCCCACTTGATGATGCGGCCGTTGGCCTCTTTGCTGCGAAGGATGTCCCCTAGAGGGAACTCGGTGACCACAGCGATCTTGTAATACTCAAAGTAATGGTGGAGCTTGTGTGACGTGATCAGTATAGCGTATAGCAGTTTCTGAACTTGAGGATAACGAGTTTTGGGCTCATTAAGGACCTTACTGATGAAGTAGACCGGACGTTGCACCTTATAGGCATGCCCGGCCTCCTCGCGTTCGACGATGATAGCTGTGCTAATGACGCGAGAAGTGGCGGCGATGTAGATCAGTAGAGTTTCATCTAGTCGAGGCGATGTCATGATTGGAGGCTTTGTTAGAAACAACTTGAGCTGCTCGAAAGCTGTGTCTGCCTCATCCGACCAGGAGAAGCGCTCGGAGGCCTTGAGGATTTTGAAGAACGGTAGTCCCTTTTCGCCGAGGCGCGATATAAAGCGGCTGAGAGCAGCCTTGCAGCCTATAAGTTTCTGTATGTCCTTTACGCAAGTTGGCCATTTCATGTTGGTGATGGCGAAGACCATGTCGGGGTTAGGCTCGATGCCACGGGCGCTGATGATGTAGCCCATGAGTATGCCGGATGGAACTCCAAAGATGCACTTTAAAGGGTTCAACTTCCATCTGTACCTTTTTAGGTTGACGAACATTTCTTCAAGGTCGGCGATGAGATTATCAGCGGTCTTGGACTTGACAACCACATCGTCGATGTATGCTTCTACATTGCAGCCGATCTATTGATCGAGGCACATCTGGATGGCCCTTTGGTAGGTCGCCCCGACGTTCTTGAGTCCGAAGGACATGGTGGTATAGCAGTACGCACCAAAAGGCGTTTTGAACGACATCTTGATCTGGTTGTCTTCCTTGAGGGATATCTGGTGATAGCCGGAGTAACAATAGAGAAAGGAGAGCAGTTCACAGCCGGCGGTGGAGTCTACAACCTCGTCTATCCGAGGTGGACCAAAGGGTCTTTAGGGCAGTGTTTGTTAAGATTAGTGTAATCAACGCACATTCTCCATTCTTTATTCTTTTTTTGAACGAGAACAGGGTTTGCTAACCACTTAGGATGATACTCTTCTTTAATAAATCTAGCAGCTAGGAGCTATTTTATTTCTACCCTAATAGCCTCCTTATCTGGCGTGAATCATCGGAGTTTCTGCTTGATCGGTTTGGCGGTCAGTGAGACATTCAAGGAGTGCTCGATCTTCACCGTGGTACCCCCGGTATGTCTATAGGTTTCTAAGCAAACACATCGGTGTTGGCACGTAGGAAGGAGACGAGTGTGCTTTCCTATTTGGGGTCGAGGTGAGCCCCAATCTTGATGGTCTTGGAGGGGTCGTCGAGGCCGAGGCCGACCTCCTTTGTTTCCTTGGACTTGGCGGATGCGTGAGGAGGCTCTAGCGCTGGGATCTCCATGTCATCGGCGGGCACCGTCTTGGCGTCGGTGACAACGCTAGCCATCCGAATGGAGAGATCGGTGGCTTCGGTGAGGACAAGACTCTTTGTCTCACAGGCGTAGGTGATGGAGCGGTTGGCCCACAGGGCCAGAACTCCTACATGCTAAGGCATCTTCAACATCAGATAGGCATAGTGCGGTATGGCCATGAACTTGGCTAGAGCCGGCCGACCAATTATGGCGTGGTAGGCGGTGTTGAAGTCGGCGACGTAGAAGTTGATGTGCTCGACGCGGTAGTTCCTAGCTATGTCGAACTGTACTTGGAGGGTGATCTCTCTAAGTGGTTTAGATGCCCTGCCAGGTACCACACTCTAGAAGGAGGAGTCGGAGAGTGTGAGGTCTCCTATCCCAAGGACCAACTCTTTTAGGGCTCCAGCGAAGAGGAGGTTCAGAGCACTTCCACCATCGACGAGTACTTTCCTGAAAAGCACTTTCTAGACGGTTGCATCAAGAACGAGGGGGAAACACCCTGTGTAAGGGATCTCCGCCCACTGGTCGGCCCTGCTAAAGGTGATGGGGACTTTAGACCAGGGGCGATAGCTAGGGTTGGCGACGGCATCTTCTGCGTTGACGACAAGCACCCGACAGGCGGTGAGCTTCCGATCTCTTCTATTCTCGACGGCGGCGAGACCACCAAAGATGGTGGTGACCACATTGTCATGATCCTAGAAGGCATTGTTGTTGCCCCCAGGTGGTTGGCGGCCTCCGGCTCCGTCGTTGTTGTCATCGTCCGACTTTTTAGCCTGAAATTCCTTAGCCAAGCCGAGGCAGTCCTTCATCTTATGCTTGCTATTTTTGTGGAGAGGGCATGGGCCTTCAAGGATCTTCTTGTACTGCTCGTCATAGTTGCACTTGGCGTGAGGTTCGTCAACGGCGGCGACGATGTGGTCTGGTCGGTGGCGGTGATATTGACCAGATTTTGACCCTTCTGGCCGATCACGGCCACTGTCCCGATGGTGACTATGGTCGTCGTAGTGGTGGTCACTGTGGTGTCGGTCGTTGGGTCGCTCATCGCTATGGTGAGTTGGGCGATGAGTGCCTGCATCCTCGTTGAAGCGTACTTCGATGTCGGCGTATTGATCGGCAGTTCTAATCATCTCGCCAATCCCCTTAGGCGGCTTGCGATTGAACTTGGAGCGGAGGTCATGGTGATGGAGTCGTCGGATGAAGGCGGTGATGACCTCTGCTTCCATGATGTTGGGAATAGAATTCCTCATCTCGGAAAAGCGTCTGATGTAGCTACGAAGGAGCTCGAACGGCTTCTGGTAGATGCGGTTCAGATCATGCTTGGTGCCTGGCTGAGTACACGTAGCCATGTAGTTGTCGGTGAAGACCTTCTTCAGCTCTTCCCATAATCCGATGGAGTCCGAGGCAAGACTTGTGAACTAGTTCATCGCAGTTGGCATGAGCATGACAGGAAGATAGTTCGCCATGACGCTGGTATCTCCCCCGACGGCGCGCATAGTAGTGGCATAAGCTTGTAGCCACTGTGTGGGGTTCATCCATCCCTCGTAAGGCTCGACCCCAATGATTTTGAAACCATGGGACCACTGGAGTGTTCGGAGTGCCCTCGTGAATGGGGGCCCTTCAGGATCATCGCCGTCGTTATCTGCGGCGTTGCCGGCATTGAGTGGCTGGAGGGCTAAGTCCGGATTACCGAACTCTTGCTTGTATTCTTGACGGCGGCATACTTCTTCTTCATGGTGAGAGAAACAACGCTCGTTGATACGTCGTCGCGCATCTCGGAGATTGTTGAGGTGCGCTTGGACATCCTGGTCGACTTCCTGGTCATGTTGGCGAGGGTGGTCGATGTGGTTGCCCCTAGCTCCCCCTGAAGAGGTTGTCCATCATCATGGTGCTAGTCGGCGAAATGACTTCGGCTGGGGCGACGATTAGATCTTGGTGTGGCTGATCGGCGAATCGAGCTCGATCGAGTAGGAAGGTCTGTGATCTTGGTGGATCGCGTTGACCTGGTAGTGCATCGCTTTAAGCATGGCGGTGACCTTGGCGACCTCCGGTGTTTGCGGGAGCCGGGCGAGCTCATTGGTAGCCACAGCCAAGTTGGCGCTTGGGGTCTTGTAGATGTTGTGGCCGTCAACACGGATAAATTCATCATCGAGGTTGCATTGGAGTTGGTGTGACCTTCCTTGTGAGTCGAGCTGGTCATTGCGAGCAGCCTCGGTTAGCACAAGGGCAGCTTCGTTTGCTCGGCACTGCGTAGGTTGACATTCCTGTTGATGTGGGCGACGCTATCCTCCTTGGTTTCCTCTTCCTGTGGGGGGCTGTCGACGCTGACGTTGAAAATTCCGCCTCCACGGAAGGGAGGGAAAGGAGGCTGTACGGCGGTGGTTTCAGCGATAGTCTCCGTAGAGCCCTGAAACTTAGAGTTTGGATTTTCCTCTAGGATGGTTTGGAGGGATGCTTCGGGGCGTCGGCCGATGTGTAGCATGTTGATAGTCGGCGAGAGCTGGTCGACGAGAGGATGGATATCTCCCACCTGGTCGATGAATTTTCCCCTTAGGGCATCTTGATAGGTGGCGGCGACGCTGGTGAGCCCGAAGGGTAGGGCCGTAACCCCTGGAGTTTCTTGATCCACCTCCAATAGATCTGGATCGGAGGATGGTTGGCGCTAAACCAGAGTGGTCAGAGCCGATTCTGCGATGGAGAGGCAATCGGCGAGCTTCTGGCCAACCTGATCGATAGATGCGATCAGATCGTCGTTATTGATTTGCCTCCTTGGGTAGCGGGGAAGCGGGTAGCGAATTGTCGGCGAAGACGACCTCGGAGGCGTTCGAGATCGGATCTACAGTCGCAGGTATTGGGGTGATCGGCACAATATTAATCTGCACCGGCTCGATGAGCTCTCCGACTTTGTCAACGTTGATGATCCAGGAGATCGATCCGACCGTGAAGATCTGGCCGGGCTGTGGGAGGGACAAAGAGCCTGCAAAACGTACCATCTTGTTCGACATGGAAACAGCACGCACACCCCTACCTAGCGCGCCAATTGTCGACAGAATATCGTCGGCAGTCCTCCGAGGGGTATCCCATGAAGGTAGATTGATCGGCAGAGATGCATGTAATCGAGAACAAGAAGGCAACAGAGACACACGAGTTAGACGGGTTTGGACCATCAGCACAACGTAATACCCTACTCCTATGGTCTGTTGGATTGTATTGGCTATCATATGATATTACGTGTGTTTGGAGGGGGTCCCTGCCCGCCTTATATAGTCCGGAGGGCAGGGTTACAAGTCGGTTAGATTTAGGAGATAACCGGAAAGTAATAACAGATTACAGGAATCATGGGATCATACATATCCTAACAGATCTCGTAGTATTTTCAGGATATCTTTCCGGTGTCTTGCGGGACGCGCCGAGTAGCGCCATACTCCGCAAGGCTTCGTCTTGTGGGCTAGCCGCCCTGGGGGCGCAACCCATATGATCTGACGTGGGTATCCGGGGTTGTACCCCCCACAGTCAGTAACACATCCCCTCTCTCATCTTCTCTCCTCTCTCTAGTTCATGTTCTAGACAGATCTATGTGTTCTATCTCAAATAGAAAGGTTTCACCGCTAGATCTACTCCTAGATGATCCTACAGTAATAACATTACCTCACCGATAGAACCCTAATCCGATCTAAGAGAGCACAGCAGCGGTGGGAAGCGCCGCCACCGTTCTTCACCGCCTCGTCGCCGCCACTGGACGCTGTCGTCATTGGACTGCGTCACCCCACTCCATTGACCCCAACTTGGCAGCGCCTTCTTCACCGACGCCATAGCCAACTCCTTCGCCAAGCCCACTGATGGTCAGTAACACATCCCCTCTATCATCCTCTCTCTCCTCTCTCTAGTTCATGTTCTAGGACGGGTCTATGTGTTCTATCTCAAATAGAAAGGTTTCACCCGCTATATCTACTCCTAGATGATCCTACAGTAATAACAGTGGTGACTGGTGAAACCGCAGCGGTGGGGCAGCGGCAGGCGCATGGTCCCGTGGAGAAGACGAACGACCTGACCTGCTAGACCTCGTTTTAAATTCAGGGTGTAAAATTTTAGGTGTCACATCGGGTATCATGTGAGTTGTCGTACGGGGTGTTCGGATACTAATAAAAAAATAAATTACAGAATCCATCAATAATCCGCGAGACGAATTTATTAAGCCAAATTAATCCGTCCTTAGCACATGCGTTACTGTAAGCACCACATTGTTAAATCATGGACTAATTAGGTTTAAAAGATTTGTCTCGCAAATTAGTCGTAAACTGTATAATTAGTTATTTTTTTAGTCTATATTTAATATGTTAGGCATGTGTCCAAACTTTGGATGGATAGAGGTAAACTTGAGACAGGAAATAAACAAGGCCCTAGTCTGATACAGCGGAAACAACAAAAAGAAAGCATCAGGCACAGCACAGGCACCCTCGACCCTCGGGCTCGGTCACTCCCCTTGCCCCCCCTTCTCGATTCCTTTGCTCGCCACAAGTGCCAAGCCCACAGCGACACAGGTGCCTGCGCACCTGACCTGGTGATGGTGGCGACGCCGCAGGTCCGTGGCGTTCGCGTGCGCGTGCGCCTCGCCGCCCCATCGCAGCAGTGCAGATCAGACGGCGCGGGGAGCGAGCGATCTGTGAGTATCTAACTTGCACTCGTCCCATCGCTGGTCACATCATCCAGTGTCACGTACGCTCGCCATCCCAGGGACACGCACGCTCGGGCGGTACGGGTGCGGTTGCGCCGATGCTTTCTTCTTCGGGCAAAGCTCAAAGCTGTCCCTGTGCGTGAGCCTGAGACGGCTGAGCCCTCCCGTGACCGTGACATCCATACTCTAGCCGCCTTTATAGGAGAGTGTGTATGCAGTAGTATATGCTTCGCTTAATTAAGGGGTTTTCGTCTAGAAATTTTGCAATATGGCGTTAAGTACTTAAGTGCAGCATATCAGCAGTGGTATAAAATTCGGCCATATCCAATGCGGCCGCAGTCAGATTAGGCTGATCTGTCGATGAATTCAGCTCGTGCCGCGCCAACTTGAACTTTCACGAGATGACGCGACGTAAGACGGGGGAGACTGTCACGTGTATGATTGATGCCCGGCCCGGGAGTGTCGGCCAAGACCCGCAGCTCACGGCACTGTCAACTTCGACGTGCAATATACTACTATTCCGTGGCGGCCGTGTCGTGTCCCCGCCACGTGCGCACGATGCTGCCAAGCGTAACATACTCCTACCATCATCCTCTCTCAAGCCTTCATTTTTCGACGGGTTAGTGGTGACTCGTATGGCTTTTTTTTGGCAGGGCTCTGGCTCCGGCTCTGATTTTTATGAAGGAGCAGCTTCTCTGGAGGAGCTGAAGCCGTTCTAGAAAATGTTTGGCAAACGGCTCCTTCGCACTGGACAACGTGAATCTACAGCAAGGAGCCGCGCGAAGCTCGTTTTTTAGGCTTTTCCTGCGCAGGCAAAAAATGATTTCGGCTCTTGACCGGCTCTCCATGCGGAGCCCTTTCCAAAACAGGCATTTGGCACAGCTCCTACAGGAGACGGAGCTGAAGCCCCTGCAGGAGCCCTACCAAAGAGGCTCATATACTCACCCTGGCAGTACTGCCCAAGCCCAACCTGGCAGACGCTGAGGAGTGCAGAGCTGGGGAATATTACTTGTTGTTGCAACAGCAAAACATGGCTACTGCAACATAGCTCGTTAGAACCCTAGCCATCGCGGCGTCCCTCAGATCCAGATTCAGATCCAGATCTAGAGGAGTAGTGACGAAGCAAAAAAAAAATTTAGGATGGGCTGAACAAAAGAATAGAGACTTTTTTATCTTCTCTTAACCTTAACCCTTCCTATCTAATACATATATGCATAAAATTTTAAGGGAGGACTTAGGGCGCTCTACGTGCCCAGGATCGGTAGGGGGGCTAGAGCCCCCCAGCCCCACCGCTGCCTCCGTCGCTACAGAGGAGGAAGAGGAGGAGAAGGAGGAGGGCTTAGATCCACCTATCTTGTCGGAAGCTGTCGCCGTCGCCCTCCTCTCCGGTGGCATGGAGGTCGCGGAGGGAGGGAGGGAGGGGCGGCTCGCCGGAAGCCGCCGTCATCGCCCTCCTCTCTGGTGACATGGAGGTCGCGGAGGGAGGGAGGGACGACGGCGTGCGAGCGCTGCGTGCCAGGAGCGGGAGAGTGGAGGAGTGGGCGAGCAGAGCGAGGCGCGGTCGGTCGAGCAGAGTGGATGAGCGGGAGGAAGACGCGGACTAGCAGAGCGAGACACGGTCGAATAAAGCGAGGCGCGGCGTCGTGCGAGGTCCGTTAGGACGGTATGGACGCCCGGACAATAGCAATATAGTTTTCTTTGCTCTGCCGGTGCGGTGCCGGTAGCCCGGTACACTTTGTACAGTAGTCAGTACCCATGCTGATCCTTCAAGGTCCAGGCGTCCAGCACAGCAATCCGTAGAGTGGTGGCACCAGCGCATGTGCATTGCTACGTCTCCTGTTGCCGTGGATTAGAACTGTCCAGCACTGCTGCAGGGGCCTCCTCCGAAGATTCTCCAGCTTCATAAGGGCGCGTTTGGCCGGGCTTCCGCTCAGCTCTGGCTCCCACACTGTAGCCCAATCTGTAGCGCGCAGGAGCTGGAGCCGGAGGAGAAAAAAAACGGGTTTCTCTGTCTCCGGCGCTGTCAGCGAGAGAGGAAAGGAGGAGAGAGAAAAACAGCTCCGGTAAACAATGTCGCTACAGGAGATGAACAGGAAAGAAGCCAGAGGAGCCAGAGCCGTCGGAGCCTGGCCAAACGGCTTTAAAACTGCGCACGTGTCTCGTACCAGGACACGACTCAGCACTAATTGAAGAAGGCGGCCCGCGAGGCGAGTCGCAGCGTCACCTGCGCTGCATCGACACGACACGGGCAGGGCGCCGGCCGCGGGCGCATCCTTCCGGCGGTGGGTCATTTCCCCCCTCGCTCACCCCACCGCCATCACGCGGTGCGGTTGCGGCCCTGCTCTACCTGCCGATGCATGCGTCTCTCCCTGCGTGTGGACCCCCTCTCCTTCCCTTCCCTCTCTTCTAGAGCCACGCACCGCTAGAGAACAAGCGCGGGCTGCTCGCAAGTCGCAAGACGACCCGGACGCTCAGCCGACGACGCGCGCACACCGCACAGTAGAGTACCAGGCAAGGGACGAACGGTCCGTTCCGGTGGGTGCCCACCACCGACCGAATGGAGACCCCAACGGACTGTAGGATGGGCCCCACATGTCCTACCCTGCAACAGGTGGGGCCAGCACCGTAGTTTAATCAGCATGTTCGCTCGTCAGTTTTAGCCATGACTTATCAGTCAGACAACAATATTTTTCTCTCACAACAAATAAGCACCAATCGAACTTATCGACCAAGATCCCACAAGTGAACAGGCTGAATAAGTACGTACGTATCCTCTTGCCGACATATGGGACCAAGCGGGGAGTCTGCGACTGCGAGCGGCTTTGAGGGGCACAGGCGCACGCTGCACAGCACGGCGGCGGCATCCCAAGCAGAGCGCACATGGCACATCACACCCACACCATTGGGCGACGCCGCGGATGTCATGTCACACTGGGGGCTGGGGCGCATGGTCATGGACCGGGTGCACCAGGGGTTTTGCCCGACCCACACCCACACGTGTGACTTGTGAGCAACGGCCCCCCCGGCGATGCCGTCGGGTGGTCCTGCCCCGCCGGCGTACTGTAGACGCTCCCCATGCAGATGTCTGTGGAAGGCAAAACCATTTTTGGGCTCTTCTGGTTCTGGGTTCTGGTCGCCTTTTGCACATTGGACCCTTTGAATTAAAAAAGTTCACGTGCCTTGGGGACCGGTGACTTGGAGATTGTGCGCTAGGTTTCTCTTTTGTCCAACTGTTGGGACTTGGGAGTTGGGAGTGCTGCGTTGTCTACGGATGTGTGTTTTGGTTTTTTGCGGTTTTGGGCCGTGGAGTGCCTCTAAACAACGGTACACAACTCCATGATTAGATTTGGAAATAATGGATGATATTAGTGAATGACCTTTTTTTGATATCAAGTACTCAAGTAGTACAAATAATGCTTCAAAATTTATATCAGCAGTGCAATGCTAGTAACGTTTAAAGAATCATTTTCGTGGCAGAGAATAAAAAAAATAGTCACGTTGGGAGAACAATTGAGTTAGAGTAGTTCAGCAGGTTAAAGCGCTTTAGATGTATATTTGTTATTTTTATCTTAAAAAGGCATTTCTTGTACTCATTGCTTTTGCCACGAATCAAGAAGAAGCATTGATAATAGCACGATGTAATAACTAAATATGTAGGATCTTGCATAATTAAAGTATTATTCATTGTTTGGTCTTTGGGCGGTAATCTTGAAAATCACTAGCTACAATAGTAATGTACTATTTCTGCAATCACCTTGGGGAATCATTAGCATCAATGGTTTGAAATAAATATTGCAATTTAATTAAATGTATCTAAACAAATCGTTGGGCGGAAATGATGATGGCAGGCAACCTCAATGATCCACCTTAAAGAGAAGAGGGGACGTGTCATCAAAAATAAAGAGACGAGGAAAAAAGTGCAGCACACTAAATTGCAAATTTAAAACTACCCAGGTACCTAGACGCAAAGCAAGAACCAAACAAAAACTATTAAAAATTAATTAAGTAGAGATAGTACTGTAGATAGAGACTTGGAGTGACAGATTGGAGATAGAGAGAGAAAGGGAGAAGAAACTGAAAGATTACAAAACCCCACATAAGAGATTTTAGAGAGAGAGAAACACGCCACCAGAGTGGAGAGAGAGACAAGAAACAGGCAGACGAAACAAACGGGGGCCTATTTCCCCGTCGTCGTCGTCCTCGGTCCTCCAGTCCTCCTCCCTAGTCTCCCTCCCACTCAAAATCGAGTTCCCGTTTAGCTCTCCGAGTCCACCTCCCTCTCCCCCCTCCGTCCCAAGTCCTCCCCGCTCGTGCGCGGCGGATGCGAGCGATTTGCTTCGTCGCCGCATCCGGTCGGGCTCAGGAACGGAGGTGAGCATGGCGAGCATTGCGCGCGGCAGATCGCGACGGAGACAGGGCGACGGGTCGTCGGACCGGAATGCGGCACACTCCACCGTTCCTAACCCCGATCACCAAGGTCTGTGCGTGCCTGCTTTCTTGTTACAGATTCCTATGGTGCTCCTTGGATTCTTTTTTTGCAATTTCGGGTGTATTTCCGCCCAAGATTTTTTTTTTGGGGGAAAGTAAGGAGTCCATGTGATGAAGATCTCACCTTTGATCTTGGATGGTGATGGTTGTTGCGACTATTTCCCCTCTTGCTTTGCCCTTAGGAGATCAGGACATTTTTCCTTTTCTCTCCCTTCGTAGGCTCGTAGCTCTGGTACTGCTAACGGGAACCTGGGATTGCTTGCACATTCGTCATAATCCAGTTTTAGGTTCTGCTTTGCTATTTTGAATTAAAATCCCGTCCCTTTACCTTCATCTCCACTTCACTTCATAGGGATGGAGTTTGGTGTTGGGAAGGACGTCTTTTTCGGGTTTGTGCACAGTAGCTAATACTATGATTTTTTAGGATAAAGTCTGGCATAAATACACTTAGTCCTTGACATAGCTAAGTGAAAGGGCATGTTATTAATCTTTTATAACCCCCTGTTTTCGGCTGCGGGGACATAGCTTTCTTGTGGACTTTAGGTCTTAGTCATGCCTTTATTGGAGAGAGAAAGATTCTTGCTTCCAATTTCAAACCATTTTGGCGGACGGTTCTTTTCCTTTTTCTTATAGTTTCTTTCATTTGAAGCTGCAGTGGCCTAGATTCTGCACGAGTTCTAGGCCAATTTTAAAACCAAGGATGAAAAGGATGTAATCTCCCATCCTGTTTTGCCGAATTGGTATACAGTTGTACAGCATGCTATGCTTTGAATTGTTGAAGTACTGTAGAGTGTTGGATTTATAGTCTTAGAGTTGTCCACTTGTCAATTCCCACAGGATCACGCAAAGAAACCTCACTTGCCCGTAATTTGCTGGATATGTAAGTTAAAGTATTAAATTATTCTATTCTGCGTCCTCTTGTCTGTTGGATGCCGTGAAGGTTCATCGCCAAGTGGCTTTTATATGCTAATCACTAAGCAAATAGGAGTATTTGTTAAACCTGGATTGGTCATTTAGTTATTTGGTTTCTGGGCTGATAAGCCCGGCTGGTGCTGGTTTGTTGTTGGAGGAAAACACTGTACCATGGCTGATAAGCTCTAGCTGAAACCAACAAATGAACAGGCTGATAGAAGATAAATACGCCTCCTTTAAGCACTAGGGTCCAGGGGTGAAACTTGCTATGGATTCGTACTGCTTGTTCTGTGAAGGAAGGTACTTGGGGTGGTAGAAATTCAGTCTACCACCATGTGGAATTGAAGCAAATACTGTGCATTCTTCATGGTTCATGTTTGTTGTGTGGTCCTACAAAGCTTGTCCATGTCTAGCTGGTTTGTTGCATATCCTTTATAGAGGTTCCATGCGATGAAAGGCTATGTAGCTATGTAGTGTTAGCAGCAGGTAACATGGCAAGGGAGCCCCCCCCAACCCTGACATCCCTAAACAGTTCAAATGGAATTGTTTTTTGTATTTACTTGCTTAGTCAAGTCAGCGTTGGATAATGTATTTCTTAATTGAGTTTATCACCTAGTTTTTGCAAAAGTTTCACCAATATTCTGTGGGTGTTCGTGTTCCAGAAAGTTACTGTTTCTGGACAAGCTGGTGATTGCTGATGTTTCAATTCTAATTTGCTGAAATGAACTTGTTCAAGCTTGTTAATAAATGGCAACATGTGAACTCGCTGAACAGCCACTTTGATGTTTATAGAAGCTTATGCTTCTTTAAGTGCCCTTCTCTCAGGTTTGACAGTTGGATAATAATTCTTTAGTAAATTTTGAGTTATATAATTCCTTATGAATATTTCCTGACCGAACCCAGCAACAGATATCTTCATATCATTTTACTTCTATAGGTGGAGTAGGAACAAATGGATTGCATTTGAAACCTCCCTTCCTGATCTTATCTTACAATCCAGTTCAGCATGACATGCCTTCGGCCTGACACTTTGTAATGTTGCTACTGTTGCCATTGTGGTTTTAGACCTGCGGAGATTGATTTCCATTTCTTTTCTCTTGAATTCAGGGGTTGTGTCCTCTAGGAAACAAGCAACTTACCCTGGGATGCTATCTGATTCTGTGGTGAGTAATCTGGATTTAGTTGAAGATTTATACATATGGATATGATTCACACGTTTGGAACTAAAGAGCTTAAGACTTATTAAAACTATGCCATCAAACTGACAGCATAAAGCTGAAATGCATATGCTATTGATCTAGACATGTTTTAAATTGTATGCTTTATTGTATCAAGCGAACTTTGCTGATGGTTATTTGTGGGAATAACTTCATTTCATTTGCATCTTCATCTATTAAACTTTTATTCATTATTCATTCAACTTACTGTGCCATTTTAAGAGCTAACTAATGAGTTGCTATTGCCTCTCCCTTTTTTTTCCTTCTCAGTTTGCTGATGTAAACAGGCAAAGTAAATCAAGAAAAGCCAGTGCTGTACCAATGAAAATACTGATAGACGAAGAATTTTCAAATGATGTCAATGCTAGGCACATTTCACCAGGTGCTGTAGGAAGGCTCATGGGTCTTGATTCGTTGCCCTCATCTGGAATCCATAATCAGCATAGGCATAACCAAAGTCATGCACCAAAGACTTCACCTGGTAGTTCTCATGCTCGAAATGGTTTACATGAAGACATTCCACACAGGAGTAGTGCAGATACCATTGATGTTTTTGAAGTTATGGAGGCCGCAAAAACAAAGATGCACCGGAGTCCAAGATCTAAAATTGGAAATACAACTTCCAGATCTGACAAGGTTGACAGTGCTGATATAGATTTCATAAGGCAGAAATTTATGGATGCTAAGCGTCTTTCTACTGATGAATCCCTTCAAATGTCAGAAGAATTTAACGAGACACTTGATGCACTGGTATCTAACAGGGATCTTTTGTTGGAATTTCTTCAAAAAATTGATCCTGCTGTCAGAAGGGACCTGCACAATCATGGTTCCCCATCCTCTGCCGCAAACTGCATCACGATATTGAAGCCATCTCGAAGAAATCATTTTATTGACATGGACAATATTTATCCACAAGAGAAAGGTGCCGAGAGCATCTTCAACGAGCAAAAGGAAGTGAAACATTCTTTGAGGAAGCCATATTCTAATGTGCCCTTGCAATCCCAAAAAGAAGATTCTTGTTCAATAAGGCAGAAACTGTCAAGGCCCAGTCATCAGGAAAATACTGGAAAACGAGGCTGCCCCACTCGGATTGTTGTCTTGAAGCCAAATTTTGAGAAACCTCATGATATTGAAGAAACCCTTCCTCTACATCATAAAATCCCCCATTCTGATTATAGAAGCCACAAAGAATGTCCGGAGGTTGGTAGATGGACTCCGTATACTGAAGATTACTTGTGTCAGGTGCCCCTTGAAGATTCTGTAAGTCGTATGGGGAAGGGATCTAGAGAAATTGCTACGGAGATCACCAAACAAATGAGAGCTGCTAGGGGTGGGAGTAGGAAACATGCTGTCAAACCGGAGATCAGAACTCCTGCTTCAGATGAAAGGTCACAGTTCCTGCCATCTGTTACTAAACTCAAGACTCCCGAGGCAATTCATAGATATTCTGAGCCATGTGATGCTTGGGCTTCTTCCAGCCTAAACTCTTCGCCAACATATTCGACTGAAACATCAGTAAGCAAGGAAGCAAAGAAACACCTCTCTAACAGATGGAAGAAGACCCATCAGTGTCAGCATCAAGAAACTGATATTGACAGCTTCAGCACGCTTGGGGACATGCTTGCTCTCTCTGATCAGAATGCATCAAAGGTTGCTACCCATAAAATGACATCCAGGAAATGTCCAAAGGCAGGAGTGCAGAGTGATAGAATGCAAAGCTCATGCATCTATCCTCTTGGCATCAGCAGCAATGATGGTTGGAGAGACACAGCTACTAGTAAATTGACAAGGTCCAAGTCTCTTCCATCATCCTTCATCCGTGGAGTTCAAAAGTCAAACAATAGAAAAAGAACTGGTAGTGTCACGTACAATGAGTTCTCGATGCTTAAAGATGTTCTTAAGGTTGGACCCCACTATTCTGAACATGCATGTCGTAGCAGGCAAAGACAATCTCTAAGTAGAGATTCTACAATTCATGGTGATGAATCTGATCTGATGTCCACAGATAATGAGGAAAAAATGGCAGTTGAACGTGAGATACATGTAAATTACGAGGAACCAATTAATGGTACTGCTGTGACAGAAACATCTGGGCAGTCACAACATCCTGCAAATCTTGACCATGAACTAGATGCAGTAGGTATACTGGATACCAGTTCTGCAATCCCTGTCAGTAACAAAAGACCTCTTTCTCCTGCTGGACAGAACCAGCAAATGCTTAAGATGACCACAACAGCACTAGATAACTGCCTTCTTGTGCCTAGTCTTGATGATCTGATGGCTAAGGTACTAACGTGCTTATCACATTATTCTTTCCTATTGTTCCCTTTAGCAAGTCTTCAATTATGTGGGCACTTTCTTTTTAGCAAACAGTTTGAATTTCCTCTGGTTTGTTTTGTATTAAGGTTCCAAGGTACTTTCATTCTTTTTTCTTTTAGTTCGCACTTACTGTGTGTTCTGCTGGAATCATGAAATGTTCACAAAGCCGTTTGTCACAACCACTGATTTCTCAGTTTAAACATGTGCGTACTTACCATATATTGCCTTTGCTGTAATTTGGGGGTGGGGGTGGGTTGCTTGATCTTTCCATGTCATGCTTATTAACTGCCAACTATTTTCAATCCAGCATGAGCAAATTGAATACCATGAAGCTGATGATTACCCAGCCACTTATGATCCCCAGATAGGATCAGATTCTCCTAAGGAGATTAATCATCACCTGGGGGATGACAATCAAACCCTCTGTATTCCACCTAATGAATCAGAATCGCCAGCAAACTCCAATAAAGATGACCAGCAAAGTCCAGTGTCTGTTCTTGAATCTTCCATGGACGCAGAAGATGTTTACTCAGGAGATTTTGAGAAAATTAGTGCAGATCTCCAAGGCAAGTGATTGAATTCTTTTTTACAGATTTCTCTTCCACTCTTCCTTATTCTTAGTTCTTAAGTTTGATTTGTTGTAAACATTGCAGAGCTCAGATTGCAACTTCGGCTTCTGAAGAGGGAGACTACAGACAATGGAGATGACAACGAGCTTTTTATATTGAGTGATGATGAGACAGCACGTCAATCACTTCCTGAAATGGAGGAATCCCATTCATTTTAGGAATATGGAAGAAAGGGATTTCTCCTATGTGTTTGATATGCTTGTTGCTTTGGGCATTCATGCGCCCAACGAGGAAGAGCTGCTTGACAACTGCTACTTACTGGAGTTTCCTGCAGGCCTTGATTTATTTGATGATCTTGAAAAGAAGTATAGCAGCCTCATTTTATGGCCACGACATGAGAGGAAGCTCTTGTTCGATATCACAAATGTTGTTCTTGGGGATATGATTACCTCCGTAATGAACAGTTGGTCAAAGGGATTGATGATGAGGTGCTCACCTGGATGGAATCAGGAAGAGTTTGCTGAGCTTGTGTGGCAAAGGGTGGTGCAGGTACAGCAAGAAATAGAGTTTAATCAGGAAGCCCTACCCTTGAGTGTAGAGTGGGTTGGCTCTGAAGATGGCAACAATCTGGTTGGGTGCGATATCGGGAGTATGTTGCAAGATGATCTCCTAGAGGAAATTGTAGCTGACTTTCTGGGTGTGACTAAATCCGCCAAGCTCCGTGGCTAGAATTGCCAATGTTTGCATCCGAAGCCATTAGAAGCATATGCATGTATTGGTCGCTGGTGAAGTCTAGTGGAAGATGAGCCCTCGATGAGTTGCTTAGGAGGGGGCGATAATCCCTGGAGTTCACCTCATGGCTACTGAAGGGCATGGGCTAAGATGGCGTAGGTGATGGTGGAACATCAAACAAGTGGGGTGGAAGTTTGACCTGGTTGTGTCATGCTCATGTACATGTCACCTTTGACTCCGAACTCAATAACGTAGTACCGGAGGGTTTCCTCTGAACTCCGAAAAGCGTTTTTATTTTTTTTATTAGGTTCGCATAATGTTGGAATATAGATGTACAATTTTGGTTTTAAGGAATCGTGTAAAATAATATCTTGGGGAATTAGTATGTTTATTATTACATGCAATAATGGTAGTGTTAGTTCAGACATTATTATCTGTCAGTTTATTTCTTGTGATGGTGTGCTGTGCACTACGTATCCTTTTGCTGTCATGCTCTTTGTAATAAGGAGCTACGCCATAAACGTCGAGCAAGAGATCACGCCTCTTGAATAGATGCATGGCTGCGTTGTGATTGCCGTCTCTTAGATGAACCTCTGCCAGACCAATAAGCTGTTGAGTGCTGAGCATGCTACTAGCAAAGTAGCAATAGCTCCTGGAAACCGTGGGCCGAAGGGGCACCATGGATGCACCTGCGCGGGCGGGCGAACCACTCCTGCAAATCAGCACCTGCCCGTTCGTCCCGGTCGTCTATGCGCTGGGATATGTGGCGCCAAGCCTCTGCTGTTGTCCCTCCCAAGTCCCAACCGCACCTCTTCTTTTCAGAGGTTTAGGTTCCTGGGCGTCCTCGCACAACTAACGCACAACACCGCCATCAAACTACTCCACTCTTCCCACGGCTATGCTCTCGGCCTACCTGCACCTGCACGACCGGCGACTCCTATATAATTCTGGCATATCGCAGCAACATGCACAGCAACAGCAAGTACAAGCGATCGATCTACTGAGACTGGACAATAGCTAGTTGGATACACGCCACAGTCCTCGCTCTTCTCCAGTGGACGTTCAAGCCTGCGTGGCTTGCGAAACATGGCCAAGAACGCGGTGCAAACCGTCAGGGCGGCGCTGTGCCTGGTGCTCGCGCTCGCTGTGGCGAACTGCGCATTGGCTGGTCGCGTCCTCGACGAGCAGGCTGCGGCTCCGCTGCTGGCTGACCCGCTGCCCTCCCCGACGGATCCCCCAACAGACCCAGTGGTTGCGCCAGCGGCCGGCCCAGCCGCAGCCTCCGGCGCTGCGGGAGCAGCGAGTGCTGGTGCCGCCGCGACGGGCAACGCAGGAGCCGCCGGCGCGGGCGTGGGCGACCACCCGCTGACGTTCTTCATGCACGACATCCTCGGCGGCTCGCAGCCGTCGGGGCGCATCGTGACCGGCGTGGTGGCGAGCGCGGCGGCCAACGGGCAGCTCCCGTTCGCGCGCCCCAACACCAACATCTTCCCGATCCAGGGCGCGATGCCGCTGCCGCAGGGCGCCAGCAACCTCATCAACAGCAACAACGTGCCCTACGTCGCGGGCCTCGGCGGCACGTCCTCCGCCGTCGTCCAGAACAACGGCAACCCCGGCAACGGCGGCAACAAGAACATCCCCTTCGTCAACGCCGGGGACCTGCCGTCGGGCGTCACGCTCCAGAACCTCCTCTTCGGCACCACCACCGTCATCGACGACGAGCTCACCGAGGGACACGAGCTCGGCGCGGGGGTCATCGGCAGGGCGCAGGGCTTCTACGTCGCCAGCTCGCAGGACGGCACCAGCAAGACCATTGTGCTCACCGCCATGTTCGAGGGCCCCGAGGCACCGCATGGCGGCGACACGCTCAGCTTCTTCGGGGTCCACCGCATGGCCGCGCCGGAGTCCCACATCGCCATCATCGGAGGCACCGGCAAGTACGAGCACGCCAAGGGCTTCGCTGCCATCCAGACGCTGCACCCTGGCGACGAGCACACCACCGACGGCGTCGAGACTCTACTCCAGTTCAACGTTCACCTCATTTAATAAGCCGCTCCATTACCATTAGATCGACAATTACCGGTTCTTGTCCTTCCAGCAGTTTCGTGCAATGTTTGTGATTCCAAGTATTGTGCCAGCTTTCGGCCATGTATGTAATGAACTAATAGGTGCTATGATCGCATCAGCATATTGTGAGATTGTACGAGTAAATCAAGGATGTTTTCTGCTATTCTGAGATGGCTACTCCTAAAAGAAATGGCATGATAATATGACATCATCCTACGTAAAATGGAGCTGGATGGGTTTCAAGAACAACATTAGGAAGAGGGACATGTAGACCTCTCACTGTTCGCTGAAAGGCTACCATGTAATTCTATGGCGAACTTTATGTATCGAAGAAACCGTAACCAAAGAACAGATGTCCTGTCACAAAAAATAACTCGCCCTGGAGGAAGAAACTTTTGGCAATTAGTCCTTCATCTGAGCTCTGTCAAGGGCTTCAAGGCACCAAAAAGAGCTCTGTCAGTATGATACAGTATGCTGAGACTCGTAGCTTGTGCTCCTCAATTCTCATCCATGATGCGCTTCTGGAAGTCCGAGACCATACGCGGCAGGCCTTGTTTTAGTGAAACTTTGGGCTCCCAATTGAGAAGAGATTTGGCCTTAGAAATGTCAGGTTTTCTCATATGTGGATCATCTGCAGTGTTGGGTTTGAACTCGACAGATGCACCTGGGTCGATCGTTTCTTTTACCACCTGCAGCAAAAAAAAATACAGTATCATTATTCCTGGTTGGGATATTGGAGACAGGAAGCCGTGGTATTCTGAAAGAAGAATGGATAGCAAATTTCAGTGTCAAGGTCAGACCTGTGCAAGCTCCAGCATTGTAAATTCTCCCGGATTCCCCAAGTTGAAAGGTCCAATATGTTCGCTTTCCATTAGAGTTACCAACCCATCAACCTATAAATTTATAGATATGTAAATCCTTCAGATCTGAATGTGGCAAACGTGAACTTTCTGCAGCAAACAAAATTTAAAATAGAAACTGATTTATGAAGAACAAAGGTCGAGGAAAATAAAGAACACTTGCATGCATTATCTGAATATAATTTTGTATAAAATAAACAATTGAAACTTCTGCATATAGAAAGAGAGGCAGAAACCATGCATAAGTACCAGATCTGAAACATATTGAAAACTTCGAGTCTGTTTTCCATCACCATAAACTGTCATTGGTTGTTTCTGCAAAGCCTAGAAATGAAGCAATGCCAACTTTAAGCAGTGCTGAAGTTCTATGATAATCCTCTCCTCCAATGCATCAGAATCACAAACTGGGACAAACCTGTGTAACAAAGTTGCTAACAACTCGGCCATCATCTAAACACATACGAGGGCCATATGTGTTAAATATGCGTGCAATTCTCACCTGAGGGAAGCAGTCTTATGTCAAAGTTTGCTCTTCAAGAAGAGAATACAGATAAAGCACACATACAACTCATAAGCAGAATTGCAGGATATAAACAAAGTCTGTACTGAGATCTTTACAAAATGAAAACTAGCCATCAAATATTCAAAATTCAAATAACCAAGGGTTCTGATTAATTAGCAGTTTAGTGAAATGCAATACCACTTCCTGACTTCCCTCCATCTATAACCACTGTGTAAATACTATACTATTTTGAGTATCCACCCTAGAGAAGAATTCTTTCTTTGTCTCTCAAACATGAAAGACATCTTTCTCAAACTTAACAATGCCACATACCATAAAGATATTACTTTTTTGACAAAGCCATGTCCTAGTATATTTAATCATAATTATTAAAAAGATGAAATGTATGCATCACTCGTGCTCAATATTTGACATTTGGAGCATGCTAAGCACTAGAATAACACATATGAATACCACCTCAAAGTTGATTATTACATCTAGTTCAATTGCAGAACTTACTAAGTACTGACATGTAAATAGTTGTAGAGCTTATTAAATACTGGCATGTAATAATTTCTAAAGGTCACATTGCCAACAAGATAACCTTTGCTAGACTTGGATCCATAATCAGAAACTGAGGCTTTACCTCAACACCAGCACCACGGTGGTAATCCATGGTAAGAGTTTCAGCTGTTCTCTTCCCCTCATCATAACAGCTCCTAACACCTGCACAATTATAACATATCGACTAGCAAGGTATATCACAATGCATTGGACTGGAGAGACTCAAATGGGTCATAATCCTAAACTATGACAAAATCAGCAAACCTATGGGATTGACATGGCCCCAGTAGCTCTCCTTCTGTGGATGCTCAAGAGGATCACCATACACCTCACTGGTACTAGTCAACAAGAACCGGGCCCCGACCCTCTTTGCCAATCCAAGCATGTTCAAGGTCCCCACGACATTTGTCTTGTACATAGTTGGTTAAGGAAACAATTTGAGAAAAATCAGACAAAATAAACAGATGTAAATACAGGCTCTTCCCCACGCAGGCACAAAAGTACAAATCCACCCCCACGCCCACCTTCAACTCATGTGAAATGTGCATCATAGAATAGAACTGACATTGAAGAAGTCGTATCCGTGTCCATAAATAAATCAATAATAAAGACAAATATATTGAATCCAATTCCTGTGAGGGTGTGGACGAATTATGCGCGGCACAAGGGAGCGGAAAGGATATGATGGTCTTGATGGGGTTGAATTTGTAGTGCACGGGGGACGCGGGGCAGGCGAGGTGGTAGATCTGGTCGACCTCTAGCAGAATGGGTTCGACGACGTCGTGGCGGATGAGCTCGAATCGCGGGTTGCCGAGGTGGTGCGCGACGTTGTCTTTGCGGCCCGTGAAGAAGTTGTCGACGACGATGACGCTGTCCCCGCGGGCGAGGAGCTTGTCGACGAGGTGGCTGCCAACAAACCCTGCGCCGCCGGTGACGACGACGCGCAGGGAGGGCTTCCGGACGCCGACGGGGAGGCGGCGCGCGGCGGAGGAGGCGCCGCCGCCGCGGGGGATTTTCCTGGCGACGGCGGCGGCAGCGAAATTGATAGGAGGAGGCGGCGGAATGCGGGTTGACGGACGACGGGTGGAGGAAAAAGAAGGAGGAGGCTAGGAGGAAGCCGAGGAGGACGAAGAGGAGGCGCTGCTCGCGGAGGAGGTAGGAAGCGAGGGTGCGGGAGAGGGAGGCGCGGTGGTGGTGCGGGCGGTGCTGCTTGCTCATGCTGGCCTGCCGGTGCAGCTGCTTCATGGCGGGGTGGGCGCGCCCTCTCGCCGCCGGAGGGGGAGAAGAGTGGTGGCGGAGTGAGGGGGAGAGGGAGGCGCGTGGAGGTTGGGCCCCGCAGCTGCCGAATCGAACGGGATGCGATTCTTCCTGCCGCTCTGGCTTGTCCCCCGCAGATGCCGCACGTGCGTGTGGAATCGTTCTCTCTTCTTTGCTTCCGGCCGAATGTCAGGTTGTATTGATTTATATAGTTTTGGACAAAAGTTGTATCACTCAGCGACCGCATAGCGCAGTGGATTAGCGCGTCTGACTTCGGATCAGAAGGTCGTGGGTTCGACTCCCACTGTGGTCGACTATGTTTTTTTTTTCTTTTCTGTTTTTTCCCCTTTTCTGTTATATATACTCCTAACACTGTACGGCAGAAAGCGAACGTGTCAACACTTATTTTGTTTTGCAATAGCTTTGCTTGGAAGCAGAAGATAAGAAGTTCAACGATCAATCACGTCGTTTGGTACGCTTGTTAAAGTCTTACTACTGCAGGACGATGACAACAGATGAACTGAAAGGTGAAAGGCAAGTGGTCTTGTTAGAACAGCACGCTGATCGATCGCCTTACTGTTCCTGTATCACCATCAGCGATGTTGTAAGATCGAAGATAAAACTGAAATTCGGATATCAGCTGTTGATGATGGTAGTAACAAAAGAGAGCAGGTCCGTTAGCTTGAGAAGATGAGATATAGGTATAGGTATGGATTAGTTAGTCATGTCTACCAATAGCGAAAGGCTCAATTTTTTAGAGTTCATAGACATAGGACGTGCTTGTGTGCATTTACATGCTGAGTACCATGATTCATAAAGAAAATAATTTGTCGTCCTTGATCTCTAAAGTACCTTTGACATTTTTCATAGTAGAGAATAGAGATGCCGCCTACCCCTTAAATATGCATGTATCTTATGAAAGCAAACCTAATTAATATAGATACTCACTCCGTTTCAAATTATAATTCGTTTGACTTTTTTGACCCCAAGTTTAACCACGTCTTATTCAAAAATTTTGTGTAAACATAGTCAAATTTAAGTCATTCTTGTAGAATTTTTGTTAATAAAGCAAGCCACAGCAAAAGAAGTAATATTTTACACAAATTCTTGAATAAGGCGAGTGATCAAACTTGAGGTCAAAAAAGTAAAATAAATTATAATTTGAAACGAATTTAGTATATCTTTGTGGAAAGTAATTACGCCAACGTTCACTAGCACACAATCGTGATGGATATCTCTTCATATAAATTGTCTGCGTCAACAAGCCACATTGTTCGTCCACATTATACGATAACATTCATTTACAGTAATCTATCATCCCATTATATCAGCTAATAATTATACGTTGTTCAATTTCCATTGCAAAGCATCAGTGATCCGTGCAGCAAGAGGTGGGGCATTGTCCTAGTGTATGAGATGAGAAAGAGCTCACAAAATTATTTCCCATGAGGAAGTTATGGTCCAAGGAATACCCTATGAAATGTAGTATTAGTTAACTGGAGAAGGCCCAAATCCTTTGCTTTAACAGGGCCTTTGGTTGGAGTTGGAGGGCCCAAAACGTCAGAAACCATCGCTGCCGACCGGTCGGCGACGCTCCACCGTCTGCTTAATTATTTCGGCCCAGTTGTTTCCTATTTTTCTTCTCTTTCTTTTTCTTTCCTTTCTACTATTTCTTTCTTTCCTTTCTACTATTCTTTTTTATTTTTTCTTTCTTTTCATCTTTTATTCATTTTTTTATTTTTCTTTTCTTTTCCTCTATTTCTATTTTCTTTCCTTTTTTAGTTTTTTTTTTCGTGGTCTTTTATTATTCTTTTTTGTTTCTTTTTCTATTTTCGTATTTTATTCTTTTTTTATTTTCATTTCTTTTCTTCTATTTATATTTATGTTTCACTTTTTTATTTACAGATACACGTGATGTTCGTGCGGTATACATATAATGTTTTATGATGTATTTTTTACGATGTTTTCCTAAGCAGTGCGGTCTTTTTGTTTCCTTTTTACGGTGTTTAAACGAAATTAAATGGTCTAAACGGTTTTATACTTTAAAAAATACATATAATTATATTGCATGTAAAAAATTTATTCTAGCATTTATACATATTTATCGAGTAAAAATCAATTATTTTGGTATGTATATATTTATGCATGTGAAAAGAACCAAATATAGATATTTATGCATGTAACATATCAAGTGTACACATTTATAAATATAATAAACTTAAGTATACAAATTTATCTATACAAAACTGAACTAGATTTACCTCGTGTTCGTCTAAACAGCCATTTAAACAGCTGTTTAGCCAGTTTAATACAGTTTATCTCCGTTCCGTTTAGGCCGTTTAGACTGTTTTCCCTATTTTTTTACCGTTTAAACGATCAACCGTTTAATTTCCGTTTACCCCTAAACAAAACAGTTTACCACCGTTTATCGTTTAGTGGCCGGTTAATTAGCCGTTTAGGCGAACATTGGCTTTTTATGTCCACGAGTAGAAATGTGATAATCTACGATATATTTTGTGATGTTCAGTAAGCATATATTGATGTTCTATGATATATTTTTGTGATGTTTGGTAGCATTTTTCTCCTTTTTATTTGACTCTAATTTTATTATTTTATTTTACATTTTATGATATATGTGATGTTCACGTAGTATACATATTATGTTCTATGCTATACTTTGTGATGTTTATGTAGTGTTAATGTGATGTCCTACGATGTATTTATGATATTCTGTATTATATATGTAAATATTTTTTTTTTCTAAATATATCCAAGTGAGATCTTGATTTGAAGGATTTACTTAAGAAACACAGTGATGCAATCGAAATTTAATCTTGAAACTCGGTTTAGGAAATATAACTTTTTTAAGTTTGAAACAAAATACACATGGATGATGTCAGTAAATCTGTTTTACATGCATACTTGTACTCTGTGCTATTTTTAAAACTAAAAAAAAACTGAATTGGATCCAATTTAGTGAAACAAGTGAGGGGGAAAATTATTTTTCTAAGAGGGGGGCGTCTCCCCTCCCAAAAAAAAAAAGACTGACTAGACATCTTGTGGCAGACTTTTTTGTTTGTTGTCTTCCAGTTTTTCAGCAAATCAAAAGTTGCCACGTGACATGTCACACAAAACTAAGATAGAAGAAAATACAACATGTATATATATGTCACATGACAACTTCTGAAAGATTTTGATGTTTGTTATCTTCCACTTTCAGAAAATTAAAATCTATCATGACAAAAAAAAAATACGGCACATGTACATCACGTATCCGGCCAAAAGGAACATCTTACATAATACAACATATATTCATAGAGAACAAATAGAAAATCACAAAACATGTGAAGGAGAGTAGCACTAGCAGAGAGCAGTAGAGCACATTCTGTGGAGCAAAGTACAAGAGAGTGCAGAAAACAAAAACATACGATAGCTCACAGGATGATTTCAAGCAACAGCCGCAGATAAGAAGGCTGGACCCGGACGCCACTGATGCCGCCGCTGCCGACAACGATTATCAACCACTGAACCTTCGAAAACGGACCCGGACGCCACTGATGCCGCCGCTGCCGACAACGCCTCAACCACTGCCTTCAACAACTGTTGCCGCCGCCGTTGCCGCCAACTCTGCAGCCGCTGCAGCCAACGACGCCACTGCCGCAACAGCTGCCGCCGCCGCCGCCGGCAACGTCGCAGCCGTACGCAATTCAAGTTGAACTAGCGGGTAACTTCGTGTCATACTCATACATACGAAATGAAAACAGCAAAACCTACATGGTCGGCAGAACTGAAGATACAGGCCCATTATACTTACGTAAGCCTGTATACAGAAAAATAAGACACGAACGTTAACAAACGTTTGAACTACACGAAAGTGGAAGATAACAACACAAGAAATTTGCTGACAGATATTTAGAAATTCCGAAAAAAAAAGTTGCATCAACGAGGCACCCAAATTCCGTTCTCTTCTTACTTCGCCGGACTCGTCTCGTGTGGGTGTTGCTACTGCCGAATGCCGATGTATCAACTCCAGCACAGAAGCCACATATCCAAGTGTTTATGAATCAGCGTGTTTCTGGTTGTGCTTGCAGACTCAAGTCATGTCTGGAGCAGAAAGAGAGTTTCAGCTTTCAACCTACGGCTTGTTTAGGGCTTGTTTAGAAAAAAAGTTGCATCAACGAAAGGCACCAAATTCCGTTGTTCTTCTTAATTAGCCGGACTCGTCTAGTCTAATTGTGCTTAAAAATACTGCCGAATGCCGATTTATCAACTCCAGCAATTAGTTTTATTTTTATTTATATTTAAGTGTTTATGAATCAAAGATTGATGTGCTTGAGAATTTTGAAAAATCAAGCAAAATGAAGTGTAACTAAGCGGGGTCTTAGTTCCACCAAATTTCTAAATTTGACACTACGCAAAAAGAAGATTTTTAATCAAACTTACAGTATATTTTTCTCTAAATGTTGATAAAATCAAAACTAATTGCACAGAGATTTTGAGAGACGAACGTTTTGATCATAATTAGTCAACGATTAGACAATTATTACCAAATACAAACGAAAAGCTACAGTGCGCTACAGTGCTGGTGAATTTCAGCCGGCGCTGATTCAAGCGGCAACTAAACGCGGCCCTACGCGTTGTTCCTTGAAGGAGAGTTTCAGCTTTCAACCTTGATCACATCGACACAGAAAGAGAACTCTCATGCAGCGAGTGAGAGGCGTTTATTTCTGAGCAGCCCCTCGTCCTCCCTGCTTCGTAGTACCTCGTTGTTATAACTCCACTGACAATCTGACGTGTCTGCCCACCGAGGTTGCCTTGTTGCTGTCGGGGCGGCCGGCCGGGGAGTGGACTCGTTGACCTCACCAACCAGCAATAAGCTGACCAGTGACCACGTGAAGAATCCAGACCGAGACGCGAAACCGGATTAATGCACTGTTGGCAGGGCATCTGGGGGAGGAGCAGAGCAGGGATGTTTAACCCGGTCTATGCACCCTGTTCGGTCTCTCTGTGACGCTGTGCGTGGGCCTTGTCCCTCGTGGTTCCTCGCTCGATCTGTTTGGATAGAAGAGACCTCTTTACCGGCTGGATGTCTCGATCGCCTTTTTTACCGGCTGCGCGTTTGTTTTTGCTTGGAAAGCCGTGGGTGCCATTATAAAAAAAAGGTGAAGGCAGAACGTGTGCTCGGTATGCGCGTTGCCCCATGGCGGATGTCGGATGGCGCGTCCCGGGCTGCCGGCACGCGGCGCAGAACTGCACGTGCGTCTCGCAGCAGCGACCGCGGCGGCGGGCGGGGTCGGAGACGGAGATGGAATGATGAGGAGGCCCGCATGCAACGATTCGGGGTTCTCCCACCATCCACTTCCATCACCCATGGCGGATTCCTTTGGCCGGATCGTGGCATCGCGCTTTCAGACTTGGAGATTTGAGCCACTAGGACGAACACGAAGAGCATCTATGGACTACGGTGGTGTGCCAGCTGCAGTTTTTTAGGATGCCGCTGTGGCTGCAAGTAGAAAAATAAAATCTTTGTAGCTATCAAGTGAAGCAGCTGCAGCTGTGGCTATAAACAGAAAACTAAAATCTGCTATTCTAATATGTGAGCTAATACGTGAAGCAGTTGCAGTTGCTAGAAAAGCATATGCGATCGGGCTGGTAGTCCATCAACCAGCTGTTCACATGTACCGCATCCAATTGGTTATCTTGTAGCCGATTCATAAAGCTTTTTGGCTTTCACTTCCAAAATATACGGTTCGAGGTTTACTGTTTCTACAACTTTACCTTCTTGATAGGAGTAAGTGGACAAATTTATTGCGACTTTAGCCCTTCCAAGTCATTTGATCTACTTGACCCTTAAATATGCAATGATCATGGCAAAATGATCAGTTATATATATTAAAAAAAACTCACAATCCAAATCCCATCTAGGATGCAAGTCCTGTATGTTTTTTGTCATTAGTTTGATCCAAACCTTACTTAAAATGAACTAGAATAGCAATGCCATATAATTACTTTTGTTATGAACTAAACTAGCTGACCCATAAAACATATGAGTATTGGATACCCACTTGTGTCCTTTATCCCACCTAAGCACCCTGATCTATATGATGACATTGCCCCAACACCACCTTGACATGTTCAAAGCTTGTTGTTGCCATTACCATCCTAAACATCGGTGCAAGCTGCTACTGATCTCTGCCATGTCACTCCTTAGGCCATGCCCAGCGTGCTATGTTGGATTATGGACTTGCCGGGCCATGTAGACTCGGTGCCAGTAAAAAAGAAGGATACAGTAGCCTTGTCGGGTGTCAATGCGTCTTGCAGAAGCTATGTACGCCTCACCTGACAACATGCTAGAGCAATCATGGAGTGGTGTGTTGTGGCATAAGAACGCTCCCAAGAAAAGTGGTCTTCCAAGTTTTTTCACCCTCTCTCCATCACATCAAATCTTTAGACACATGCATGGAGTATTAAATGTAGATAAAAATAATAATTAATTACACAGTTTGATTGTAAATTACGAGACGAATCTTTTAAGCCTAATTAGATCATGATTGGACAATAATTATCAAATACAAACGAAAGTGCTACAGTGCCAAATACTGATTTCCAACCACCATCTAAACAAGGCCTCAGTTTGTTGTACGTACATGGAAGGTCAACGGTATATGCCTGCGTTAGAGACTGTGGCCCTGTTTGCTCGTGTTATGAGCCATACCATTTCAGCGAACGAACAGTGTTTTTCTCTCACAACAAATCAGCGAACAGTACTTTCAGTCATGGCTTTTCAGCAAAACGAACAGAGCCCGTGTTGTTAGCCTATCATGTTGCTATTTTTGCTAGGCCTTTGCTTGCCACCTTCTTTTATCTATGCTGACTTCACTACTCCTATGTTGAGCCAGTGATGCCAACATCGTTTGAGCTATGCAAACGTCTCTACGCTAACCATTTGAAGTGTCCAACCACCGACATGTCGTGGTACCACTATGTTTCTACCAGCATCGTCTAGGTAATTTGATCCTAACAAGAAGTAAAGTTCATTAAAGCTGGTACGTATAAGAGTTGCTAGATTTGGAAAATTGAAAAAAAAAAGTATCACTGACTCCAAGTCTCCAGCCCTATTGTAGTGATGGATGGACCAAAGGAGGAGAAGGATGGCGGTGACGTCACGAGGCTAAAAATGTACGGATCTAGCATAGAAATAACGTACTACGATAAATACTACTCCATCTATTACAAGTTGTATATCATTCTAACTGTTTAAGATACATAGCATTTGCTACAGACCTAAATTTAGAATGTAGTGGTATATGTTAAGATTACTGCTTGATTTTAGCTGCAATGAAACACGTGAATATATGGATGTTTTAGTTTCTTTAAAAAAACAGTGAATTACCGCATACTTAATGTTACGTTTACACGGATGTATTCATCTCGTAGTATTAACAAACTCATGTGAGCCTGACAGGCACTTGCACGAAAACAGGAGAGATAATTATTCGTGGGGAAAGCGACAGATGGCCATATGCAACGCATATCGGCAGGTGGCTCGGCGCACCAGGCCCAGCCACATAAACAACAGCGGAAGCCGGGAAACCCAACCCAACCAAACCGAAGAACCAAACGCCGCTCCAATCCCGTTCCCTCTTTTCTTTTTCGACGAAAGAAGATTATGGTCCCGTTGTTTGGCAGGCTCCACTTTACTAGTAAAACTATTTTATTTTATTTCAGCTTCACGAACAGTTTCACCGATGGAGCTAAAGTGGTTTTGGTAAATCGTTTGACAAAATAACTTCTCTGTGAGAGCATGTTTTTATGGCCTAGAGAAGGAGCCAGGAGAAGCCACTTTTTTTTTGGCTCCATCCCACACTAAATCATTGTGAGAGCATGTTTTTGGGGTTTCACTAGTGAAGCTATTTCACTTTATCCCGTTTGACAGAAAACGGCTCCAAACGGCGTCCTGCCAAACGGGGTTATATTAGATAATAGCCGGGTACATGAACACGCTACAAGCACTCTCCAGATTTCAAAACCAAACATGTACAACTTTTTTGCGTATGGATGACCGCACAGGCAAACACTCACCAAAAGCTCTGAAAATAGATGCCTAATGAACGATGGCCAACTTTCATGTAGGCGGAGTTAAGAAACTTCATTTTTGTGTTATCTTTCTTCTTCTTCTTTCTACCATCGAAGAACGAGGAAGATTGATCTAAAACTTATTATCCACAGTACTTCAGTATGACTAGATCTGATCACAGTAAAACAGAGAAATGATCGGAGGAAATTATTCTACAGTGACACCACTATCTCCGCCTGAATGTCGTCGTCCTCCAGAAATAAAAGTCTTCTTATCATCAAACCGATGACGATGCTAGGTGCCATCAAACCGATGACGATGCTAGTGCCGTAGTTGTTGCCAATCCCGTTCCCTCGTCACACACCACACACATACACATACATACACTGCAGAGAAGACCGCGACGCGAGCCCACCCCACACCACCCCAGGCCGAGCGCCGAGCGCGATCCCTCCCGTCCGTGTCGCCCTCTGCGCTCCGCCTTCCTCCTCTTCCACCCCGTCGCTTCCGTGCCATCCGCGGCTCGCCTCCCCACCGCCCATTCCCGCCGCTCCCATGCCTCCGGCCCGCCCGTAGCCGCCCGACGACGACCGCCATGGCCGCCGATTCCGGCAAAGGTGCCCGCCACTTCCTCGTAACCCTTGATTGGTCCGGCCCGATTCGAGTTCTGTCGATCGTTCGCTGAGGGATCGCTCACCTTGGGTTGCGCGCAGGGATGGCCGACCTGGAGATCGGGCCGGCGTCGCCGGGCTCGGAGGGCGCCGTCGCTGGCGTCGAGCGTGGGCGCCTCCGGGGAGCGGCCCGACCAGTCGCCGCCGCGGCTGGCCAAGCGCCCAGGCCTCGTCATGTCCTTCTCGGGGAAGCGGCTGGACCAGTCGCCGGCCGGGTCGCCGTCGCAGTCGCGCCCGGTGCTGGTCATGTCCCACTCCAGCAACCGCCTCGACCAGTCGCCCGCGCGCCCGGTGCTCGTCATGTCCCGCTCCAGCAACCGGCTGGACCAATCCTCCCCGGCGTCATCGCCGGCGCCCGTGAGGGGGGCCGTGCTGGTCATGTCCGGCTCCAACAATCGGCTGGACAGCTCGTCGCCGTCGCCGTCGCCGACGGCCGCGGCCGCCGCCGCGCCCGTGCTAGTGCTCTCCAACTCCGGGAAGCGGATGGACCAGGCGGGGCGGAAGAAGTACGTCAAGCAGGTGACGGGCCGCCACAACGACACGGAGCTCCACCTCGCCGCGCAGCGCGGGGACCTCGAGGCCGTGCGCCAGATCATCGCCGAGATCGACGCGCAGATGACCGGCACCGGCGAGGAGTTCGACAGCGTGGTCGCCGAGATCCGCGCCGCGATAGTGAACGAGGCCAACGAGATGGAGGCCACCGCGTTGCTCATCGCCGCCGAGAAGGGGTTTCTTGACATCGTCGTCGAGCTGCTCAAGCACTCCGACAAGGACAGCCTCACCAGGAAGACCAAGTCCGGATTCGATGCTCTGCACGTCGCTGCAAGAGAGGGCCACAGAGGTGAGCATCATCATACGTAAAAATCCATGGCGTCTTAAATTACTTCTGATTCCAAGTCCTACTAAAGATCAATCACTTGTTTCTGTAAGTTGATCAATCTTTTAATACGAACATGTACTCTGTAACTATTTAATCAATCTCCATGGCTCATTTGTTACTATACTTGATTAATTGTTCTCTTACTTGTGAGTCTTCCAGTGTCTGGTGCTGGAATTAATCTATACCGATAGTGTATACTGACTGTAGTGTATTATCACTAGCTAGTATCAAGCCTGCTTCCATTTTCAGTTTTTCTCTATACTTCTTTTATATAGACAAAAAGTGGAGTACTGACATCTGTTCATAGATATTGTCAAGGTACTTCTGGATCATGATCCATCCCTTGGGAAAACGTTTGGCCAATCGAATGTGACTCCTCTCATAACTGCGGCGATTAGAGGCCACACCGCGGTGGTGAACCTGCTGCTGGAGCGAGTTTCTGGGTTGGTTGAGTTATCGAAAGCAAATGGAAAGAATGCCTTGCACTTTGCTGCTCGGCAGGGGCATGTGGAAATCGTGCAGGCTTTGCTAGATGCTGATACCCAGCTTGCTCGGAGGACTGATAAGAAAGGTCAGACTGCTCTACACATGGCAGTAAAAGGAACTAGCCCTGAAGTTGTTCAAGCTCTTGTGAATGCCGATCCAGCAATAGTCATGCTACCTGACAGAAATGGCAACTTAGCTTTGCATGTTGCAACCAGAAAGAAAAGATCAGAGGTATTCTCCTGCCTTGTTTATCCAGTGTAGAAATTTTAGCATGATTATTTAGTTTCTTTGCTTGTAAATGCAATATTGTTCTGCTGTCTGCTCACAGGTTTCTCTCCTTTTGCAGATTGTAAATGTGCTTCTGCTTCTTCCAGATATGAACGTGAATGCATTGACTAGGGATCGGAAGACTGCATTCGACATAGCCGAGGGCCTTCCACTGTCAGAGGAGTCTCAAGAAATAAAGGAGTGTTTATCCCGTGCTGGTGCAGTCAGAGCAAATGATCTGAATCAGCCTCGGGATGAGCTCAGAAAAACAGTGACAGAGATAAAAAAGGATGTGCATTCTCAGCTTGAGCAGGCCAGAAAAACAAACAAAAATGTCTATGGTATCGCAAAGGAGTTAAGGAAACTCCACAGAGAAGGCATCAACAATGCAACAAATTCGGTCACTGTTGTGGCGGTGCTCTTTGCCACAGTGGCATTTGCTGCAATCTTTACAGTGCCTGGCGGTAACACCAACGATGGTGTAGCAGTAGTTGTGCATGCAGCAGCCTTCAAGGTCTTCTTCATCTTCAACGCCATTGCCCTTTTCACATCTTTAGCAGTAGTGGTGGTCCAGATAACACTGGTTAGGGGTGAGACCAAAGCAGAGAGGCGTGTGATCGAGATCATCAACAAGCTGATGTGGCTGGCTTCAGTGTGCACGACAGTTGCGTTCATATCCTCCTCGTACATCGTAGTGGGGCGGCACTTCAAGTGGGCGGCGCTTCTGGTGACCCTGATAGGTGGGGTGATCATGGCCGGTGTGCTTGGTACAATGACATATTACGTGGTGAAGTCCAAGCGCACACGTAAAATCAGGAAGAGGGTGAAGTCGACAAGGAGGAGCGGCTCAAACTCATGGCAGCACAATTCGGAGTTCTCGGATTCAGAGATCGACCGTATTTACGCCATATGAACCCGGTTCAGCTGGTTCCTTCAAACCTTTTGGCAGTGATACAACACGAATGTATATTATAAACATCCATCACAACCCTTGAGATGCTAGGGGTTAACTCTGTACATTCCAATAAGCTGGTGTAAACTGCCATTCCCCTTGTTCGTGAATCGGCGGGAGGCGACGGTCTTGGTTGTATACTACTTACAGATAGATTTGTCATCAGATTATATAGTATATTATTATATGCAGCATGTTGTGTGCTCCTTGTGCATGGCCTTGATCAGACTCATGACAGTTGCATGATATATTTGGATACCCTTGTTTTGATATTCTGCTCTCAGAGACGCGTCCATGGAGAAGAGACAGCAGCGAGGGATAGCCTTTTTCCAGTCGTTTTCCACAGCACGTGAGAGCGAGAGGTGAGAAATTTGACGTTCTGATATTCCGTTGCTAGGTGTTCTTTCTCTCTGTAGGACAGGACACCCTGGGGCTGCAGTGCACTTGGAACTTGGACGACATGGTGATGGACTGATGGAGACGGGCAATGAGGAGGCACCGTCTAGCCATGTAGGGTAGGGAGAGGAGAGCTTCGCGGCATCTTGATCGCCGTTCGTCTCACTCCAGCGTCTGGATTCTGAAAACCTCATGCGTGGAGAGTCGTCAGGTTGTAAAGGATCTAGAAGGAAACTGACACCAGAGGACAGAGGTGGTTGTTACGCTTACGCATGACCCAAAGCGTTAAAGCCGTGTGAATTGAAGGCACTGACGGTAGACTCATCAGTTGACTTGTCTACTCGCTGTCAATGCTTATTGTAAAATGAATGATTGGTCCATTGGATGATTAGCTAGGTTGATTAGCAGGTGAAAACCACACTGTGCCTGTAGCAGATGGTGGCTGCAAGTTTGTTACTGGTAATGATAATATTAATGAGTAGCATTAAGCTCCAGAGTAGTAAGATTTTCTTTGAACTTTTTTTTACAGTTCACACTTCAGAAAGGCTCGAGGGGAAAGAAACCCTAGCGATCAAAGCAACAGAGGCTTTCGCTCTGCCGAACAAAAGAATGGCCACTTTACAATTGTTACTGTCATTTTCGTTCCTTCGTGACGAAGTTCGCGCGCGGGGCGGATAGATGATGGATGGAAGCTGGAGCTGGAGGTCGTCCGTCAGTGCGCCACCACCAGCACGAGATTTCGCTTTGGAGCTTTACGCATATGCGAATCCTGTGAACTAAAGCTCCTACACCTAAAGCCACGCTTTGTGCCTTTGTGGTATGTTATGTATGTAGAGTGCAGGCTTTCTGGACTAGTTTGTACTAGTACAGAAGAACGTTCTTTTGATCCCAGCCGTATTTGCCATGAACTTTTCCTTCAGAAAAGACATAATAAATACATGTCTTGTCATGAACTCATTCATGGCCGATAATATATAGGTCTTGTTTAGATTAGGATGTAAAGTTTTGATACGTCACATATTACAATATTAGGTGTTTGGATACTAATAAAAAAAATTACATAATCTATCAATAAATCGCGAGATAAATTTATTAAGCCTAATTAATCTATCATTAGCATATGTGTACTGTAGCACTTTGTTGCTAAATTATGGACTAATTAGGCTTAAAAAATTTGTCTCGCAAAGTAGTCACAATCTGTATAATTAGTTATTTTTTAATTTATATTTAATACTTCATGTATATATCACATATTTGATGTGACGTGGCATAAAGTTTTGACGGAGGATCTAACCAAGGCCATAGTAATAACCAGTATGAATGTATGATAATTCCCATTCCTCTGTCAGTTGTCCATCTCGTTTGTTTGCTGTCATTACCAGTGCAGAGTTCCTGAGCTGAACTGACCGCCGACAGCGAAATCTCGGCACGATCTGTACCAGTCGCCTCACCGGTTTTGAACTGGTCGGCGAGCAACGGATATCCGTCCGATCGCTCGGTAGCCAACGTCAATGGATGAGGCTGCACTGCACTCGTGCCGCGTCAACGGTCGACGGTCGACGCCCACCTTTTGTTTCCGGCGCTGAGCTGAGCTGAGCTCTCGTCCAAAACAGTCGCTCCGCCATCAGCCCATCACCCAATCAAGAGGTGGTGGAAAAATGTGAACCCTCGGGCCGGGATGAACACGAAAATGACATTCACAGAAATTTAAAAAATACAAACACCACGAGTAAAATAACAGAAGATGAAACAAATTAGCATGAGCGAGCCGAAGAAATCGAAGCAAAACAAAACAAAAATCGGTCGTCACCTAACATTTGCAGCGATCACCGAACTGCATCTCAACGATAGCTCTAAATCAGCGTTAGTTATGCATCCACGTCACGGCTCACAATTAGTCATGCTCGTTTTCTTAATTTAGGCACAAGAAAACAAGCAGACAGAGAGAACTTTTTTCAATAACAAGTGGTAAACAAACAAAAGTGGGGAAAAAACAAACAATCCAGGAATTCGATTCCGTTTCCCCATCCCTGCCTCTCATGCGTTGATTCAACTTGGGATTTATTTAACGACGATCGGGCAGCCCGTCGTCCCTTGTCTTCTTCCTCGCATCATCCGCTGATCCGCCTGTGCGCCCTGTGGATTAGGGGCCCCATGGCTCACATGCACGCCGGGGGCGAGCTGGAGGATGCGCCGCAGAGCTCGTCACGCCGGTATTTTTTTTTTTGGTTCCGGCAGCCATCCATGAGTGCCGTGTGCGTGCCGTGCCCTGCCTGCCTGCCTGCCGCCGCCCAATTCCTATTAGTGGAGAGAGATGGGGATTGGGGGCACGCATGGCGTCCCGGATTCTATATTTCGGACGCGGATTCCGGATGCCCATCATGCGTTCCATTGCTCGTGCGATCGATTCGCCATTGCCGGTTGATCTGCTTCCTGGCTGCCTTTTCGTGGCGAGGTCTGAGGTGGAAGTGCTGGGGCAGCTTTCCCCGGTGATTGCATTACATTGCATCGCGTCGTCAGGGAACGGGGATACACACGGGGACATGATTGGGAGACGGGCGTTGCTTAGCCGCGTTGCGATCGTTTTCTATCTAGATCTGTATATGCTACTGCTAGCCCAATTCATGTGTGTTTTTCTGACGCAAATTGGGGTGCTTTTACGTGGGTGTAGATGGAGTGGGGAGGGCACTTGCACGCCTTCCTTTTACAATTGCTTCATTCACACTTCCTTTCTTTTTGTCTCGACCTTTTCGTCTCTTCTTTTTCGTCACTTCTTTTTCCGTTCATGGATTTTATTTCCACGTTGAGCTGGGATTGGGTAGCTAAAGTTCTTGTTTTTGAGACACGCCTAGGCTAGAATTGGGAGAAACCAAAAAAAAAAAAAACTGTATGTAGTAGGTAAATTGGGCAAGTGGGGGAAAAAGGCGGGAGGAAATGTTGCAAGGCGCTAATGGAGTAACGTGGGTTGTCATTTCAGCCATTGTTGCTGCATCGTCTTGACGACGTGCCCGCGAGGAGTTTGATTTGATGGAAGCGAAGAACCAAACCGGCGGCGGCGAGGAGTACAGGCCGCAGCAGCCGGCGACGATGGACTCGCCTAGGGCGGCGCAGGCGGCGACGCGGCGCAAGAAGATGACGAAGCAGCTGACGGGGAAGCGGGACGACACCGCGATGCACGCGGCGGCGCGCGCCGGGCAGCTCGCGTCCATGCGGGAGATGATGTCCGGCAAGGACGCCGAGGAGCTCGGGACGCTGCTGTCGAGGCAGAACCAGGCCGGGGAGACGCCGCTATTCGTGGCCGCCGAGTACGGGTACGTGGCCCTGGTGTCCGAGATGATCAAGTACCACGACGTCGCCACCGCCAGCATCAAGGCCCGCAGCGGCTACGACGCGCTCCACATCGCCGCCAAGCAAGGGGATGTAGGTATTGATTGATTGGTTTTTAATTCCTTTTCCTTTCTCATGCATATGCATGCATGATCGCCATCCATTGCCCTTCGAGAGTCGAGATCGATGATGTCTCATCCATCATGCACTGCACATACAGACGTCGTGAGGGAGCTGCTGCAAGCGCTGCCTCAGCTATCGATGACGGTGGACTCGTCGAACACGACGGCGCTGAACACGGCGGCGACGCAGGGGCACATGGACGTGGTGAGGCTCCTGCTGGAGGTGGACGGGAGCCTGGCGCTGATCGCGCGCAGCAACGGCAAGACGGCGCTGCACTCTGCGGCGCGGAACGGGCACGTGGAGGTGGTGCGCGCGCTGCTGGAGGCGGAGCCCAGCATCGCGCTGCGCACGGACAAGAAGGGCCAGACCGCGCTGCACATGGCCGCCAAGGGCACCCGGCTGGACCTCGTGGACGCGCTCCTCGGCGCCGAGCCGGCGCTGCTCAACCAGACGGACAACAAGGACAACACGGCGCTGCACATCGCCGCGCGCAAGGCGCGGCACGAGATCATCAGGCGGCTGGTCACGATGCCCGACACGGACCTCAGGGCGATCAACCGGTCCCGCGAGACCCCGCTGGATACGGCGGAGAAGATGGGCAACACCGACGCCGCGGAGCTGCTGGCGGAGCACGGCGTGCAGTCGGCGCGCGCCATCAGCCCGAGCGGCGGCGGCAACAAGCAGCAGCGCGAGCTGAAGCAGCAGGTGAGCGACATCAAGCACGAGGTGCACTCGCAGCTGGAGCAGACGCGGCAGACGCGCGTGCGCATGCAGGGCATCGCGAAGCGCATCAACAAGCTGCACGAGGAAGGGCTGAACAACGCCATCAACTCGACGACGGTGGTGGCCGTGCTGATCGCGACGGTGGCGTTCGCGGGTATCTTCACGGTGCCCGGGGAGTACGTGCAGGACCCGGGCAGCCTGGCGCCCGGGCAGGACCTGGGCGAGGCCAACATCTCCCACCAGACGGCGTTCATCATCTTCTTCGTGTTCGACTCCGTGTCGCTCTTCATCTCGCTGGCCGTCGTGGTGGTGCAGACGTCGGTGGTGGTGATCGAGCGCAAGGCCAAGAAGCAGATGATGGCGGTGATCAACAAGCTCATGTGGGTGGCCTGCGTGCTCATCAGCGTCTCCTTCCTGGCGCTGTCGTTCGTGGTCGTGGGCCGCGCCGAGCGATGGCTGGCCGTGTCCGTCACCATCATGGGCACCACCATCCTGGCCACCACCATCGGCACCATGCTCTACTGGGTGATCGCGCACCGCATCGAGGCCAAGCGGATTCGCACCATCAAGCGCAACAGGCTCAGCCGCTCCCGCTCCTTCTCCTGCTCCGGCATGTC
Organism: Miscanthus lutarioriparius; assembly: GCA_904845875.1. Classification (NCBI taxonomy): domain Eukaryota; kingdom Viridiplantae; phylum Streptophyta; class Magnoliopsida; order Poales; family Poaceae; genus Miscanthus; species Miscanthus lutarioriparius. The sequence goes on from CAJGYO010000001.1 coordinate 25,424,468, forward strand.
GGAGGGCGAGTGGGTCGAGGAGGAGTACAAGAGGATGTACGCCATCTGACCATCCACCGACGCTAGCTGCATGCTTTCATCTCGTGCATTTGCATGAGCATCGCATTGCCAAGCTGCCGTGCTTCGACCCGGGCTAACATTTTTCTTCAGTAACTCTTGCTGATGGAATTTTGCTGAGGACGGAAGTAGCAACTAGCGAATAAACCTACAATTAGATTATTAGAACCCTATGCGCCTCCTGCGAGATTAGTAAAATTTGTCTTCGTCAAGAGGAAAAGCTGATTGCTAAAGTCATGATAGAAGATAGCGCAGTGTTGCCACGCCAGTGCACCAGTGGACTTGTTATTGACTTCAGACCATGTATGCAGTATAGTTTTAGTGAAAGATTTTATTAGACGCTGTAGCCGTGATTTCTAGACGACCATGCACTTTACATTGTCTGACTCTGACTCAAGTATAATGTGATGGGCCAGTTGGGCCAGGCCAGATGCGAGTTATTGTATCATCGCGAAACACTGTGTTTGACTCAAATATCATGTTTTTGGTGTATCAGCAATCTGTTGGGCCATTTGGAAGGCGCGCAATAGAGCGTGTTTTGACAAAGTTGTGATTAAAAGTCCGCTGGATATTTTTTGTCATATTTGTGCTCTTATGAATTACTAGACAGGCCTCTATGCTGAACCTGATAAGGAGCAACTCATTGAGGGAATCAACACGATGCTGAAGGTGGCGAAAGGGATCCTGAAGCGTCAGAAGGAGGAAGCGGAAGCACCAAAGCAACTTCAAGACGGCGGAACCGGTTCAGACAACGCTGGAGCTTAAATCGGTCTACTGCCAACAAGTCATCAAGTTTGCGGCTGTGAAGATTGAACCATCCTTTTGCTCACTGGATTTAGTCATCTTTTTGCTGGAAACCTGTCTGTTGGTGGCATATGTGCCCCGTAGTCTGCGTTTGTTAGTGTTTTTAAGTTCCTGTAGTCTTCCTTAGGTTCTGTGAGCGGATGTCCTAACTCTGAGCCAGAGTCTCAGGCGTCCCAGTTTGCTCACCGTGACTCTGTTTTCGAGCTCCTTGCTTCTGTTATGTTATCCTCCAAACTCTGTATTTCCGTTATGTCAAGTAATGGGAATGGGAAGGTTTCTCGGTTGGAAAAAAAATTAAATCCAAGATTACTCGAACGCCTGCTAACTTGAAACCCTGGCAAAAAGATAACGATACAACTGGATTGATTCTCTATGTACGTGCCAAGCAGTTGTATGCATATTATTATTATTTCAAGCGCACTAGTATACAATTCACTCGATCGACACACATACCACGACTATATTTCTAAATTGTCCATGCCTGCAGCGGCCACAACACGCGTATCATGCATGCATTATTGATAGTCCTAAACTATAAGTATGGTTTTATATAAACAAAAAAAAGAGGACGGATTGTGTTCTTGCTCTTCTTAAGAAGGCCCGATGGGTTGATCGAGCTACCTGGACTAATCCGTGGCCCACGGCTGAGCACGACAAACTGGCCCAGCAATCTACATACAGATCGACTCGGACGCGTTTCTAAGCATCTCAAAGTACCGGATTTCCTTCCGAAACATAATTTGAATGGTTATGAGAGTTGAAGGAGTATAAAATGCCTGGTTTTAGATTTTTTGATTGAAAAAACCTAGACTGCAGTAATAATTTAGAGGGGGGGGGGTGTAAATATACTTTATCCCAGGAGAAGTCAAAGAAAAATGGAAAAAGTTTCGTCAAAAAAGAAGAAAAATGAAAAAGAGAGGCTATTAGGCTATAGATCTGAGAGGGAGGGATCTTGTCCCAAAATAGGAAAAGATTTAGACTATACTTTTGATAGTGTCAAAGTGTTGTGGTGGTTCCAGTTTGAATAAATTTCAAAGCTGAACCAAAAGAAATTAGGTGTGAAGTTATGTGGAAACACACACGTGTTTTTTTTAAAAAAACCGATGAGAACCCCATTTTAATTACTAGAAAGAAAATACATATATTCATACAAATAAACAGTAGATCAAACAAGTTCTAGAGCTACGATCTAAGGGCGTGTTTGGTTGCACGCCACAACTCCCCACGCCAAAAGCACAGTGACTTTGGGCACTGCTTGGTTGCCGTGTAACCTTTGGCCGCCACCATGTTTTTTTTTTCTATCTTTTGCAACTACTGCTTGTAGTTTTGCTCTGTGGCGATGTATGGCGTGTGGTGTCGATTTTTTACGCCACAGCCGTGGCGCCGCCGAACCTTCGGCGTGGCGTGAGTTGACATGAAAAATGAAAAGCGTATATCAAAGCTTCAGCCAAACCCTGACGGGCTGACATGTTGTTGTAATTGCAAGTTTAAATTAAAATACAATTTTTACAAGTTGGGGAGTTGAATATATAAGGTAAGACATGCCTTAACTTGTGACGGAGGCGGCTAAAATTCTTGTAGTACTTGCAGCTAGGAGAGAATTTACCGCCATTCTGACGGAAGCATCGACGCTGAACAGTAAGGACACCGCATGGTTCTGTAGATGGACAAAACTTGTCTGTCTTGAGCGACCGCGAGTAGTTGACCTTGTACTGCCGCAGTACAGCTACGGTCTCTTGCTCCCCTGGACGGCTGGACGAACGGTCTCCTCCTGGCTCCAGCCTCCAGCCTCCAGCCTCCAGGAGAGTCGAGACACACGTAAAGCCTGTCGTGATCGTGACGGCCTGTTTGGTTCCGTAGACCTAATTTTAGATGTTTTGACACATGTATAAAGTATTAAATATAGACTAAAAAATAATTAATTACACAGATTACGACTAATTTACGAGATAATTTTTTAAGCCTAATTAGTCTATCCGGCCTCCGGCCTCCAGTGACGGATTAATTAGGCTTAATAATAAGCAGTCTCGAAATTAGTCTTCATCATAATTAGTTTTATAATTGTATGTTAAGTCCTTTTAATTAAGATTCGAACTTCCGATGTGCATGTCTAAAACTTAGTCAGTGGAACGAAACGAGCCCCCCCTCCGTGCAAGCCAGTGTGTCGTGCGGGCACGGCATCGGTATCCTCGCGCAAAGGCCAACGAGCGAGGGGGTCCGGGGGAGGCTCTCGAAAAGCACGGCCAAAACCCTCGCGCCGCCCGGTCCGGTTGCCGTTGCCTTTGCTCCAGCAGTCCAGCACAGGCTAGTTGTGTTGGAGAACAGCGAAAGGTGCATGCGTTCCGGCTCGTACACATGCGCGCCCGCACGCACTGGGCCAGCCGCGTCGCGTACGCAGGCAAGGCAAGGCCAGCAGCGATCCCTATCGCCATTGAAACTAACCAACGGATCCAAAAGGCCTCATGATACTCCACTGCTATAGCAGCGCTACTAGCCTACTGCTCTTTTCTACAGGGCCGGCCGCCGGCGCAGCGTAGCTGTAGCTGTACGTGGCACTCAACCCGACGCATCTCATCTCGGTCTCGTTCTCCTTCCCGTTCCCGTCACATGGCGAGGATGGGAGAGGAGGCTCAGCAAAGCGCAAAGCAAAGGTCTTTTTACGTTTGCTGCTGCGCGCGCTCTCGAGCCTTTTACCGCTACTCGAGTAGAGAGCGCCTTTGGCATTGCCTGGAGAAAACTAGGGCAAAGCAGAAGCAGGACCAGGGAGTGAGAGCCCGCCAAGTTGCCCGTGCAAAGGGGCTTTTATCATCTCCATCTCCGGCTCCAAAGCGTGAAATTTCTGGCCTGCTTGCTTTGCCGATCCGTCGTGCATGTTCTCATAGCCCGAGCCCTCGGAAAAGTGGAGGAGAGCCCCTCCAATTAGCCTGTCGCGCTAAACATCCCAGCAGCAACGGGAGTTGAAGGCGTGGAGTTAGGATTTAATTGGGCGGGGGCAGCGGAAACTCATCTTCACTTATTTGGCAATCCGTTGCAACTTTAGTACAATCATGCCATAAGATTTGAACCTTTTGATCCATAATATAAAGGGTACGAGCAATGTGCCAAGAGATATTTTGTAGTACTACTATCCCATTTCTTTAAAAGTTCCTCCGCACGATCTCCATATACAATCGTTTTCCTTTCTGAACAAAAATCTCCATCTGCAATCTCGGTTGGACCATACTGTAGGTTCAGAAATCAACACAGCGTCTTTGTCTTAATCCAACCACCCCAAATTCGCTCAAGTCCGTTTTACCACTTGTTTCCACGACGAACAAGGAACATGCCATTCTTGGCACGGTCCGCGTCACGCCATTGAAAGAATTAAGGGCTCCCAGTACCACCACATTGCCGGCTGGAGCGACCGGCCGACCATGACAAAGAATCGGAGGCCCGTCAGGTCATGTGCGGCCGCGCGCGCCTGGTGGCCAGGGCCAGCCGCGGCCGCCGAGCGAGCGAGCGGGACTGCGGCCTGCGGGGTGCGGGTTGTTGCGCGCACCTTCATCGCCTCGCACCTTTCCGGCCTTCAATGATGCCGACGCTTTCGACGGCCTATCGCGTTGCGCGCTTTTCCTCGGCGATCCGCCCGCCCATCATGCCGCCGATCCACATCCACTCCACCACCCGATCGCCAATTCCCCAGCATCAACGCCGCGAGAATCCATCCACACCCCGGCCGGCCCCTGCGTGCCGCGTGCGCTTCCATCTTTTTTTTTTCTTTCCAATAACCCCTTGCTGGCTTGCTGTTTTGAGACTTGAGAGCAGCTGCCGGCAGCGCTCGTGGATGGCAGATGGCACTGCCGCGGCTGCTGCTAGGCGGTAGCACTAGTGTACTAGTACAGTAGTTGTCGTATTTGCTCAAAATCAGCCTTTGAACGGAGTATCTATAATGAAGATCTATTTTAGATTGTCTGAGAGACGATCTAAATATAGACATCATCTTTCGGAAATTTATTTGCAAAAAAGATTTTCTTTTGAGTCTGGTTGTTAAAAAAGATGTCGAATAGGTATTGAATCCTTTGCTCGTAGCATTACCAAAAACAAATGCCTCTCGTATTTTAGGCGTTGTTGTTGACCTTGCTCGCACTGAATGAGCGAGCGGCCCGGCCGAGCGGCAGCTTGAGGCAATCCTCAGTCAGCAACGGCAGCAACGGCCGGCAGACCAGGAGTAACGCCGACGACGACAACGTGGTCCTGTTTTTTTTTTTTTTTTTGTTAACAACGATGGCGTCATCTACAGCACTCTGAAACCTGAATGCAGCACAGGATGTTCGGCCCGGTCGCCTGGAGCGTGTCCATACGCGCGCGCCAGGGTCTCTTTGTAGAACTACGAACCTCAAATTCCTTTTTTTCACAAATCCGGGCTTTGTATATCTGATGACCGAAGAAGAAATTGTATTACTTATATATGAGTGAAAAAGATAGGATAAACTTGACATTATTGATGTGGTCACTTTTGAAATCCCATCCATTTTTGCAAACGTCACGGGCTCACACGGCTAGTGGCAGTAAGCTACTACAGCTGATCGAGCTGGGTTGCTAGGCCAGGCGGAAGGCGCGGAGGCGGAGCAGAGGGCGGCGTCGCTGACGCTCTTCCTGGCGAGCCCGAGCTGCTGCTGCGACCGCTTGCAGTAGGCGATGGCGCCCTGGATCAACCCCTCCGACTCCGACCGGGCGCTGCTGCTCCGCTTCAGCGCCGGCCTGCCGCCAACCCAGGAGCTCCTCCTCGCCGAGGAAGACGACAGCGGCTTCGCCGGCGCCGCGGCGGCGGCCGCCGCCGTCGTCGCTGCGTGCCGCCACTTGATCACGCCGGAGAAGGACTTGCGCTGGCGGGCGGCGGCCGAGGCCGCGGCGAGCTCCTCCTCGTCCATCAGCTTCTCCTGCTCGATGCTGCTCCGCAGGGTGGTCGGCGCCGCCCTGCCGCTGCCGCTGTGGTAGCCGTTCTTGATCTGGCCAAACGCCGTCTTGCAGGCAGTGCTCTTCGTCTCGCCGGGTGGTGCCACAGCAGCTCTGGTGCTGGCCCGGACATCGGCGCCGCGGCATTGCTCGTCGGAGCACGATGTCCTGGCGAACAGAGACCGGAAGAAGGCCCGGGACGCCAGCAGCTTCGCGTGCACCGTCCGCGCCGCCCTCCTGCGGCGGGAGCACTCGGTGCGTAGCCTCGACACCGGCTGCGTGTCGTCGTCGCGGCACCCAGCGGAGTGCGAGTGCTGCAGCGGCGCCACCGTCGCGGCGCTCCTCCTGCCTGCGCCACCACAGCCGCCACCGCCGGCGCCGACGTCAACCTCCTGCGCCTTGCCGCCAGGACTCGGTGGTGCGGCCTTGTGCGGGGCAGCAGCCGGCGGCGGCGGCGGCGGCTGCAGCCTGCCCCGGCAGAGAAGCTCGTCCGCCGCGCCGCTCCGGCGCACCCGGAACTCGAACTCCCCGCACGAGCTGATGTCCAGGTCGATGTACTCCTCCTCCACGAACGAACACACGCTAGCCATTGCGTCGCCGCAGTGCTGAGCCGTGGCTCTGGGGCACATTGCTTGCTCCGACGACGGGGCAGGCGAATTGGGGGAGAAGATGGGTTAATATTGGGGAGGCAGCGTCAGGGGGTTTGAAAAAATTTATGGGCAAGCAATGGCAGTGGCCACTGCCCAGCGGCAGCGGCAGTGTGAGTGCAAGGAGGGATCCAAGAAAACAGAGTGGGGGTGGGGGTGTGGTAGGCAGGGCCCCCCTCGTGTTGGAGGCTGGCTCTGGCTGGGGCTGGGGGCTGGAGCTGGACGAATGATTCCGGGGTTTGTCTTGTGCTCACCTCACTCCACAGTCCAGTGTACAGCTCCAGTTGCTCACCTTTCTTGGAGACTTGGGGTATTTGTACTGTGTGATGCACTGGGTATTGTACACTGTACAGTATGGTGTACTCCTCCCATGTTCTACCACAATTACCAAAGCAGACTATGACCAGATTTATGTACTTGTGCGATTGTATTAATCACACAAACAGTACTGTGTCCTGCATGGCTCAAAATTTGGTTGAAGAATGAAGAGGGTCAGTGGTGGACTGGTGGGGGATGATGAGTTCTTGGCTGTTAGCCTGTTACATGGCACTGCTGCACATTTTTCTTTCACAGGTGGTGTCAGAATCAAAGTCAGTAGAAACTACTGGGAACACAAGATTGTTACCTTTTTACTATTTGTAAGATGAGAGCACGAATGAGTTTATAAAAAAAACAAAAGTATAGGTTGACAAAGCTAGGGTAAACACCTTTGCGCAGAGAAAGGGCTGAGAGCTTCTTTTGTTCCTTTGCGTTCTTTTAGCGCGTCTGTGATCTTTCTGCTGTCAACGAAAGCTGAGGAAAAGAACAAAGGCACGCAGACGGTTAAAAGAGGAGGTTGACTTTCCAGTGCAACGTCACAATGGCATTATACCCAAGAAAAATGTTTGCATATATACGTACGGCGTTCGCTTGCACTTGTCATATTTGCAGGTCAATCCCAGCAAAAATCTACAGCGAACAGGACGTGACACAAAAAGAAACAAAGTTACGTACACGGCTCTGCACTCTGCTATACTACATTTCCCAATGATTTTGTGCTAATGACTCTATTGCTTTACATTGAAGACTACTGGATGTCTGGGATAAATCTCATTCACATCTTACCCAGATCATACGAAGCCAGGTCTTGGTTCGTCCTCGAGGTCATCGAACTCCCACCCGCTGATCTCGTCGGCCTTGTATTCAAGCTCGAACTTGGCCAGCTCCGATTCGGACTCTGACGGCAGCCGTGTCCTGAGCTGAGCCGCGATCGGGGAGTCGCTTCTCGAATGGGGTGACGCGGACACTATCAAGGAACGGGATCGTTTCTTTTTCTCTGCCTGTTCTTTGATCTCAATTTGAAGCACTGGACGTGGCACCGATTCGAACTCGATGCGCAGCTTGTCAATGGTCGTAAACAGATTTTTTACCTCAGGATCATCCCTTCTGCACAAACTATAGGCACAGATCTGGCAGTGTAAAGGACGGCATGCAAATTATGTAGCCTGGACTCGAAAGATAGCACAAGAGAGATCTTGAAAAGCAACTACCTCGTTTTATAGTAATCCTGGTTAGAAGAATATATTGCTCTGATACTATCAACCAAACTGAATGCAGCTACGACCTGAAATAGACGCACACATATTGAAGAATTATGTGGCACAAAAAGATACTTTCCGAGTCAGGGTTCATGATGCCAGCTTTAACTAAAATTTTCGTGTTCTCTTCCATTAGCAGTGTATATTTTTATCATCAGTAAACAGGGTAAATAATCATCAACAAAATCACCTTTTTCTCAGTTTGGAGATATTCTTCCTCAAGGTATTTACAAGGGTCTGATTGCTTAGACGGACCATTAGCTCCATCCTCTGCTGACACGGATCTGGTGATGCAACTAAAAATGTTCAGCCACAGGGAAGATGCTTTGAACAAATTAGACTGAAAAATGAAAACCATACCTGTCACCAAATATTTTCAAGTTATCAACAAAGGTTTTGATACAGTCAATAGAAGTGCTTAGCTCTTCCTAGAATTCCAAAAGAAAATTTCAGCAGAACAACTAATATTGCTGTGCAAAAGCTCGTAAACAGAAGGCCTCAATAGTGTATCACTTCTTCGGAAAGTAAAAGTCAAATTAAGTACCATGCATGCAGAAACATGATACTTCATCAATTTCGCAAAGCAGAGTCCACATCTATCCAATTCTTCACTGAAGTCAACATAAGAGGAATGCATGTCAGCAAATATTTTGAGCCTGTAACTTCTGAGAATCATTATTAGTTATCACAATGTGTTGTTCAGGGGTTCAGGGAGGGAGCCTACTTACTTGGCCTGCTTTTCCCTTAGCTCTTCAAACAAGGACTGCAATTTCCATGTATCTTTCAAAAAGCTGATCCATGCACTGACAGTGCTTGCTTCTACTTTACATGAAGCTATGGATCTTGAAAGTTCATCTTCCTGGGGATATGACAGAAAATAAAAAATAAACAAGTGAACTGTGCTAACACAATGCATTTCTTAAACTAGAAACTAACAGAAAGTTAACCTTTGTTTTTAGGTGCAACACAATCTGATTGCTGGCTTCATCAAATTGGTCGCGTTCCTCTCTAGTTTTTTTAAGCTTCACTGTAGCTACTTTCAATTGAGTATTCACCTGTAATATGAGTTTCAGAATCACTCTTAAAAACAAACATCTCGTGTAAAAATTAGCCTCTACGAATAAGTAAACCAAACCAATAAAGATGTCAGATTTTAATAGACTGCTTCACCAAAAAGCAGGTCACACTAACTTAAAATATATTTGAGATGCAGGCAATAATAACATTTCTTTTTTCAAATGGTAATAATAACATTTCTGAGAAACTGATATCACATTCACAGGTCATAGTAATAATAGCATTCATATTACCACATTATAAACTAGTGTCTTGTATCCTAAGAGGAAGAACTTATGATGGCTTATCAAAAATCAATTACTTTTATCAACTATATAGGTAACGTCAATGTCCACGGCAAATTTGTTGGTTGTCTCCACCCTGAACTGTTTAGCAAAAAAATCCCAGCAATTTTGCCACTATGTAAGTTGCTGAAATATAATGGAAGAAATATATTGAGCGATAGATCTTCATGAAGGTGGAAATAGAAAGAAGAATATTGCCTTCTTCAGTTCTGCCTCAAGTTGATTCCTTTGCTCCTCAAGTCCAGAGATCTCAGCAACTAATTCCTTTTATAAAACTTAATTGATTAAGCATCAATCAGGCAGGTCGCAGAAGCATAAAACCAAGTGCATGGATTAAGGATTGAGAAAAAAAAAAATTGGAACAGCTTGGATATCCTGCAATATTTTTTTTTCTTTTGCAACTGCTTTGATGGATATGGTATTTGAAGTTAATGTTTTCCTTTTGTTTCATTGGGAAATTATGGGGTGTTTTTTTTTCTGTCAATATGAATGTAGATTAAATCCTTGTTTAACCCTCTGACATAATCATTTAGCTAATAAAATACTATGGTGGTTTGCAGATGATAGATGACTCAGTCACAAGCTAGTAGCACAAAAAAATACCTTTTCTACACCACTAATTTCATTTGTTTTGGTGACACGGAAGATAAGAGATTCTTCCTTTTGTAGCCTGCATTGTAAAGCATAGACAATCAATTCAGTTTAAGCAGAGAGTGTCATTTCAAATGTTTTGGAACAAAATAAATCAGTGGCTCTGAAATGAACAAAAATATGCATTAGAGGAATTAACAGCATAACATATGTGTTCAATTGATATATATAAGTATGCAAGCATGTTTATGATTGATACATGCTAAATTGCTGAGACTAAATATACAGCACAAAGAATGCTCAAGGTATAAACCTATTTTCCATGATACGTTTTTCTGCTTTTGCAGATGAATTTGCAAGGGATTCAGACAAAACCTTCAGTTTATCGACCTGCAAAGTTTTATAAATGGACATTAATATAACACCCATGTATCACTTTACAAGGGAGGACAATTAGATAAGTTTTATCAAACAAAAACGCTTTAGATTCTTCTGCTCTATTAAATTTAAGTGCTAAGTGAAGAAGCATGCAGCAAAAATTGAAGTGAAATTAATTTCCAAATAATAGGAGCATCATGCCTTCTCAAAATGAGTCTCCAATGAATCACCAGGATGTATTGATTTCTTCTTCAATAGAAGTTCTTCCATTCTAGAGCAAAGTCGAACCTCAGAAACTGCCTTTTTGAAACCCTGCAAACAGTATCATAAAGACATTGAATCTACTTACACTAACTATATTAACAATGATGAATAGTAAGTTGAACCATACTGGAATATGACAGGGAAAGAAAACCTCAGTCAACTACTGATACCTAAAGACAGCATGCATGCACGGAATAGACAAGAAAAAAAGGTTTCTGTAGTTAAAAAGGAAAACATGATATATTTCAAAAAAGAACTAAACAATGATTAAAATCCTATCTAACAGTTGAAATTACTTTTTCCTAACATAACACGTCCGTATTTGGAATAGAAAAAACGACCTAATGTATACTTCATAAATGTTCCGTGCACTTGCACAAAGATTAATTTACAAATATGTATTTTAAACAAATCAGAGGCACAGTATTCATTACCATACCATTTAGTTGGCATCTAGGAGAAATAAATCAATCTTACAAATACATTGCATGACAGTGCTTCCTTTTATCAATTGAAGGAAAGGATAACCCACAGTTGTACAAGCTGAATAACTTTAAACTTAGGCCTACCTCAGTGGTTGTTTGAGATTTTTTATTCTGATTGCCGGTTGATGTAGCACGAAGAGCATCCATTGAATTTATCTGCTGTTGCAACTGAGTAATTTCATTATCTAATCTGGAATTGAGAAAATAGAGGTTTTAATTTTTAAAGCATGTAAACATGGACACGCAAAAATGGAACTACAAGCACCTTCAACCCCTGCCAAGAGAAAAGAGAGAACCTTGCAATGTCAGCGTTTATCTTTAGCCCTGCGACCGCAGTCTGAGCAAACTCAAGCAGCTCATCACGTTTTGCCTGGAAAGGGAGAACATAGAAGTCAACATCACAGTTGATGCATTTTATGCTTTTGTTGGCATCTAATAACACCAGGTAGAAAGTACATTTTACATGATTTATGCAAGATAGCTCAACTTGTTGGGACTGACTAGGGGCTCTTGGTGGGTTTCAACTCTAGCCTACCCCAACTTCTTCGGGACTGACAGTTGTTTTGTTGTTGTTGTTGTTGTTGTTGTTGTATGCAAGATAGCTCAACGATCAAATAACTCATATGTTGAGGTGGATCTAAAAGGTTCTACGATGAAAAGTAGTTATACATGAGTACATGGTTTAATACTGAGAACAGGTAAAACGAAAAGGAAATTCATACCAACACTTCGTCACTATAACTTGAGAATAATCTTGCCAGGTCCTTTAAACTACTCAAGAGTGCATTGTGCACATCCTTCCCTCCCGAAAGGCACATTCTGTAATGAAGAACCATAGCGTTATATGTTGCCTGAATAGAGGTAAGATGGAAAAATTGAAAGGAGTATATAACTCATATTAATGTGCTAATTGCTAAATATAGTGTAGTGGAGTAAGATGGAAAAAAATTTGTAAGTTAATCTGTATACAATGAACTTTGTGATCATGCATACATAGCCATCTTTTGTACACTAGGCTCGAGACTTGTTGTGTAAGAAACAGACACGATCATATATGAATGGAAAAATTTCAAGAACCGAGTAACAAGACATCAAATGGTTGAATAACTTGCCCAAAAACTTCTGAGATCAATGAAACTTCTTCCTCAGTTGGGGCTTCCCTAATCTGATCATTAGAAGACGAGTCAAAAATTTGAAATTACCAAACAATTGTACCTACATGGCTACAACGAGACCATTGCAATACCAAATTGCACGGCCACAAACCCAACTCACCAAGGAGAGAACAACACACTCGAGGGCTTGGCTGTAGAGGAAGACATGGAGAAAGTTCCTCGGCTCCGCGCTGCTCTCGTAATCGATGTACAGATCCTGCAACGCTCGCAGGCACAGGTGGTCCGGCGCCTAATGAGTCGGGATCACGCAATGCCATCCAAAAATTTCTGGAAAAGCCAGCAGCCAGGGAGGGATGCTGACCAGCAGGGGCGCGGTCTGGTCCGTATTGTCCCCAAGTTGCGGCTCCCGCACCGCCTTGGTCGCGCGTTGGGTCTCCTTGAGCGCGACGAGCCACCGGCGCAGCAGCTGCACCCGCTCGTCCCCTTTGTAGGTGAGCGCCGCTTCTTCCAGCCTCTTCGCCGCCACCTTCACGCTCTTGTAGTTCCGGTTCCCCTGCGAGAGAACAGGCGCAAACCCTAGTCACGGACGATCGCCGGGAATGTACGGACAATGCGGCGGCCGTTGATGAGAAGCTAGGGGGTGGTCGGTACGGTGATGAGCCTGGCGCCGCCCGCGACAGCCTGGCCGGCGTGGTGGACGCCACTGACGACGGTGTCAAGGGAGGTGCGGACGGTGCGGGTGAGGAGGGAGCTGCGACCGCCGCTCGCCTCCACGGCGCGGTGCACCGCGCTGCGGAGCCACGACATCGCCCCGCGCCCCGGTCGTCGCCCGTCGGCTTCCCCGCCTCTTGACCCTCGAACTGTCGTTGACACAAAAAAGCGGAGAGCGTCTCGTGCGCGGGAGGCGGGGACGCGAGCGGAGCAAATGCGCCGATGCAGGGGGTGCTCTTCCCGTCCCGGTGGCGCGGTGCGGCCTACGAATGCGTGCGCCCGCGAGAAATTTGGGCCTTGTTTAGTTTACATCAAAATTCCAAGTTTTTTCACTCTCTCTCCATCACATCAATTTTTAGCCGCTTGCATGGAGCATTAAATGTAGGTAAAAAAAATAACTAATTGCACAGTTTAGTTGGAAATCACGAGATGAATCTTTTGAGCTTAGTTGGTCCACAATTGGACAATATTTACCAAATAAGACGAAAACGCTACTATTCATCAGGTTGCAATTTTTTGCAATCTAAACATGGCCTTGGACAATATTGACATTGAACCCTCTTCAGCTGTGATCAGCCGCCGCAGCGGTCGCTCCATACGGCCCCGTTCGCCTTCCCCTATATATATCCGGTTTGTTTAGTTGCTTTTTTAATTGTGATAGTATTTTTCTCTCATAATATTTTAATCAGAACAGTATTTTTCTGCTAAGATTCAGCAAGCCGAACGAGCCCTAGCTACAACATTCCGTACATAAATTTTTTTTTTTGTGATTCCGTACATAAATCTTTCAGCTGCTAAGCCACAAAGAAGGCGAACAAGCCTATCTCAAAAGAAGAAGAAGAAGAAGAAGAAGCGGACAAGCCCAATGTTATTATCAAAAAAAATTCTGAAATGTCATTTGGTTCATTTGTTATTTATTTAATGAGTTAAATGCATCAGCGGTCCTCAAATTTGTAAAGACGTGTCATTTAGATTCACGAACTCTCAAAATGCATTTTTGGTCATCTATATTAATTTTTTTGTTCACTACAGGTCTATACCGTTTTGTCAGCAGTATTTTGCTCACGTGGCATGTTAACATGACAATCATTTTTACATCTAACCACTTAGGTTTACTTTTCTATGAGGAAATAGACCATCTCTTTTCTTCCAGACTGTAATCTTCATCTTTTCCATTCCGTACACCAGCCATGGGCCACAGCTGCAGTAAGCGTGAGAAAGATGAATGATAAAAACTCAGTTTGTATTTCATCAAGGCTTATGCCTATATACATGTACATCACGGTCATAGCTAATGCAAGGAGAGCCAATGAACGTATGCATGTACATCTCTCGGTCAGAACTAGCTAGACTCAAGGAGAGCCTAGGAACGTGCTAATGTGCGCTAACACGCTGTGCCGCGCCTCCATCGCGCTGCCCCACCCACCGCTCACAGACCTCCTCCGTGTGGAGCTCGGCAGCATCAGCAGCCGCTGCTCCAACCCGGACGTTGTGGCAGCCGTCCGCGCGTACCCGCTCGCTTGTGGGCGGCGTCCCCAACTCGGCGTCGTCAGAGTACCTCATCGAGGAGGAGCTGCAGGTCGTGCTCCAACTGAGCCCGCGCGCCACTGCCGGGTCCCGCGACCCACCAACCTTGTAGTCACATCAGCAACAGCAGCACGAGCTTGCCGCAGTGGAGCATGGGCAGCTGCCGCCGTCGTCATCTGTGGGCACGTGAAAGCTCTAGTTTGGTTTTAATTGATGAAACCCTAATTGTTAACTTAGTTTGTTAAACCCCTACGGCATCGTTCATGTCGACAGCGGAGCGGTGGAGCAGCTGGTGGAACAGCTGAACGCACCGGTGCAGCAGCAGGCGCTGGAGCAGTCGGTACGACACTAGGACCGTGATGACTACTAGTGCCGCACGGGCGTGATCTTGGCCGCCAACTACGCATGGCGTGCTGTCGCCGGCACAGGTGAGCCCCCGTGGGTATGGCCTAGCCACGCCACCAAGACTTGTGATGAGGGGCCGACGAGCTTCGTGTGCAATCATGGAAAAAAAAGTAAAGGAGACGCAAAATGAGCGTGAGGGGTTAAATATAAAATTGACTACCATGTTGGCATGCCATGTAAGCAAAATACTGCTAACAAAGCGGTATGGACCTGCGGTGAAACAAGAATCAAGATAAGGGATCTAGAAATGCATTTTGAGAGTTCGTGGACCTAATGTCACACCCTTACAAGTTCGAGTACCGCCGATGCATTTAACTCTTATTTAATTGATTTCGGTAAAGAATATCCGTCAGCTTTCGATTTTTCTCCTCTATAGTCAATTTACTTACGGAGCTGCTATCGCCCGGACGTATGGTGCCCAGGACATGTTCGAATGCAGCTCCATCAGTCAACTATTAAACAATTCCACCAAACGTGGGCTGGCGTCGCGGTCCACCAACGGGAGTCCGATCAGGCTGCTCGTAGTAACAAAACAATGAAGCGGTATCTCTGCCATGCACGCGTAAGAGAGAAAGGGAGAGCTCACGCCCGAGTCCGCGCCACCATCCCTTGGCGTGCCCCCTACACCGACTCCCGTCGCGCCCCCTCCGTAGTTTGAGAAGGACGCAAGGTAGTAGAAGACGAGGAGGAGACACCGAGGCAAGGCAGCAAAATGTGAGGAGGGAGATGCAACACCCGATCTACTTTTAAAATATCTAGATGCAACACTGTAACACCTCTGGTGTTACGAGCTTGTTTAGCACCGCGATTTAGGCATAAGAGGATTTATCAAAACGATTTTCTTGGATTTTTGAATTAAAACATACTTGATGTGATAAGCGAATCTGGTGTGACTCAGTTTTGTGGACTCGAATCAACGTCAAGTTAAATTACTCAGTGCGTAAAGATATTTAGGAATGTCCGATAATGATTCAAGTAAGTAAATGGCGAATGGCTTGTTCTGTTGGATTGAGCATGAAAATGATATTTATAAACAAAATAAAATGTATATTAATAAATAGAACGGTATATATATATATAGCTTTTGCATCTAATTTAAATTCGAGCTTTGTTAAAAATCTCCTTGTGTCTAGATGTTGCTAATTGTCTAAATTAGTAAACCGATAGATCTATGTATAGGTATATATGCACTCACGTATTTCGTTTTGATAAGCATGTTGCTATATTAATTAAAGTAGTGTACAAACTTATTCCTTTCCGAGTGTATCTCTATAGATAAGTATACGTTTAAACATACGATAAATATATGCATGTGTGTATGGATGTTAGTGATAAAGAAATAACGATATATTTGTAATTACATAATAATTTATATATTTTGGTATAAGAAAAAGAAAAAAAATTGTACTATATGCATGGCCGCTGTGACATCGTCGTTGGTGATCGTGGCGCATTCCTCGCATTTTGATCCACCTACCTCATCGTGCATCCGTGTCGCTTAGCAGTCGTCGCGTAGTGACCGTCGATCCCGGCTCCTGGGTCGACGAGACACCTCACCGCCGTCCTGACCACAAGACGATGATGGTGTGTCCCCGCGCGGAATCAATCACCATTTATTTGCGTCGTGTCGCATTGTCGGGTCCCGTCGCTGCTCCCTCTCCCTCGCGCCCTTTCTCAGAGAGCATCTTAATGAAAGTTGGCCAAGCTGTTGTGCCTCTGTTTGTCTTTGCCTGCCTTTGCTGTCCGCCTCTATCTTGTCTCTGCCTGTTTCCACAGAGCCAAGCACCCGACGTGTCTGCGCCAGCATGTGTGCCACCTCTATCGCACAAGGGCGTTTGTAAATGAGCACGTGGTTCTGCCCCCTTCCCACGTCGTGTCCTCTCACTTCCCTAAGCGTGCGCTGGCGTGCCGCTGCCGGCCACGCTACGCCGTACCGCCCTGTCTCCCCCTCGTCGCGTTTATGTTGATGATGGCGCGCACACGGCTCAGTCCGCTCTCCCTCCCTCTGCTTGCCTCGCGCCGACGTCGTCGATATCTTTCCCCCACCTCGCGCGCGCGTGCCCCGCGGCCGCGCCGGACCGGCTGCTCCTTCACCGCTCCATCTCCAGCGCTGGACCCGCCGCTCTGCTCCACAGCGCTGCCCCTCCCAGGCGCGCTCGTGCCCCGCTACCCCTCCCGTGCGCGAGCTCCCCGGCCCGCGCTGGCCCTTCAGCCCCGCAACGCTGGACCACGGCCGCCATGGCTGCGCCCACCATCATCGGCCCTCCCTCGTGAGAGCACGACTCCCCGCAGTCCTGCAGCGCTGCTCATCCACACCGGCGCTCCCCGCTGTCATCCACGCCGGTCGCCTACTGCTGGTGCCGTCGCGGAGCTTCTCCCGGTTCGCTCACCTCCCCGTGCACGCGCCACTGTCGTGCCCGGCCGGACCGCGAACCACCCCGGCCTCGCCTCGCCGCACCGCCGTGCAGAGGACCACGCCGAGGGTCGACTTTAAGGCGCACCCTCCTCTCCGGTCAAGCCTCTTCTGCGCAGCCGTCACCGCGCCGCGCTTCCCGTGCGGTCGCGCCATGGCCCGCTACTCCGAGCGCTCTCCAGCCGGACCACGACTGCGTCCGTCACACAATCACCGTGTGCACGAGCGCGCCCGAGCCCCGCGTCACTCCTGCACCACCACCTCGCCGTCGGCGCGCCCTCACCATGGAGCCGCCCTGTCACGAGCCATGTCCACCAGCGGGTGCGCTCGGCAGCGGTCAAGCCGCGACGCCGCCTCCTCACCGCCGTCGATGACCTCACGGTCGGATTTGGCCGCCGGTCGGTTTCCCTGGCCGTGCTCTGCTTTTGAAGAAGAGAAGGGTAAGAATTGAGGTAGAAAAGTTCTACAGGGTTCTTGGTGTAAAATACGTGACCTAGGTGAATAGTGCTGATGTACTGCGGGGTGAATTGTTAGAAGCTCAGGGGCCTCTTCGCAATTGTGCCATCGCGGGACCACGTGGGCCGGTTTGCTGTGCTGCGGCCTGTCGGTCGCTTGGGCCATCAGCGCCGTTGCTACTTGCCGCTTGGGCCATGCTCGCCCGTCTGGGCCAGTCTCATGCCGCCTAGCTAGGCCGCTGTGTGCCTGGGCCGCGCATCCGCTGGGCCAATCCGGTGGCCGCTGGCCCTTTAGCTTTCTAAAGCAATTGCTAATTTAGTTTAGGAAATAAAAATGTAAAATCAATATAAATTTTTGTATTTGTCCAAAAATGGTGAAACTAATTTTGTTAAGTTCCTAAAATCATGATCTACCCATTAGCGTAATTGGTTCATCTAGTTTTAAAATATTTCTAGGGTTGCTCTAATTATTTTAAAATATTTAATACTGTTAAAATATGAACTTGTAGGAATTTCCGTGATAAATCGATGATAGTGTTGACTCTAAAAATTTTATAGTAAACTACTAATATTATTAGCTACTCATTGTAATTGTTGTAGCTCCAGAATAATTAGTTTGCTAGATAGATAATGATGCCCTATTTCGAATAATGATTAAATAGATCGAATGAAATAAAGAAACAACTTGAATTGTATAACTAAAACATTTGTTATGAAATAACATCTTATTCGACAACATGGATATGTAGCCTAAGTACGGTCGTTGTCAGAACTAGCTCGTTAACTTGAGAGGAGTAAATAGTATTTTACGAGTCACGATTTCAGTCGATTAATTACGTCTTTGCATTGCATCGCATTGCATATCATAATAGGGACGTCGATGGATCGCGGAGTCATTAGGAGTTGCTGGAGAAATGGTGCTTTTGGAGATCGTGTCGCCATGATGGAAAGCTAACTTCTGATTATATTTTATCTAGGCAGGCCCCGGTGCATAACCCATATTATTCTGCACTTTAAATTATATTTGTGCATTTAGTTTTAAGGAGTTGAATGAAACCCACTTGCATATATATATCTTTATCCTATGAGTCTTCCTAGTATGATAGGATCGTGTAGATTGCTATGCTATAGGACTCCGGTAGAAGTCCAGTGATTGCCTGTCACTCGCGAGAGATAGAAAATATATTATTGTATTATTATCACTTGAAAAATATAAATGGTGGAAAAGAAAAATGGTGACCGGGCAGGGATAAGGTTTGGGTATTGGTGGGTATAAGAGGTTGTGTCCTGCGGCCAACGGGACATAGCTTGGTTACACTGCTTTCTCTGTCTGTGTCGGTGAAGGACCAGCCGTTGCATAAGACGCTAGGCAAGTCACATACTTATTATCCCGAGCACATACTTGGGTTTGACCGCTTAGAAGACTTGTTACTCTCTTGTCATGGGTTCCGGCTCTTTTCGGACCGACTATTATAGTGGTTTTTGGGTTAGGAGGTCCTTGCACCGCACTGAGTCCGGGACTCAGGGGAGGGGGCTTAGAGTCTCAGTTTGGACGGGGACCTGGACCCCATGACAGGGAGGATAGTGGGTTGGTCCTGCTTGTGCCTGGGGTATAAGCGGGGCATGTGTTTTCGGGGTACCCAGGTGGGGGCATTGATTCATGAATCGCCAGCGTTTCGGTACGACTTGTCTTAACTCTAGCACCGTAGTAAGAACTGAAAGATGAAAGATGGAAAAAGGAACTCTGATTGCTTACCACCTGCTTGAAAGTAGTACATGTGCTTAAATAGAGTGGATAGTTAATGAACTAATGCACTGCTAATAAAAATTGAATATAAGGACGCACTTTTAGTAATGCTCCTGCAGATGCAATCAACCCACCAGCCAGATAGCCTTCCATATCCTTGGAGTCTTTTCTTTCCTCCTGTCGGGTAAGTCTTGCTGGGTATAATTGAGTACTCAGGGTTTATTTTCCCCTGTTGCAGGTAACTGGTGGAGGCTAGAGCTAACCTTTGTGTGTGGATTCCTCCTGGTGGGCTCAAAGAGGATTTCCTTTACGCTGCAATCATAGTTTTTATTTATAACTCTCACTAAATGTTTTCTAAATAAAAGTTTTATAATATGTTGTCATAGTTTATTTATCAATGCTTCATCATGTCATGAATAGATATTTATTTCCGCTGCAATTCTAATAACATGTTTATATTCCGATGTTAACTTAATTTATTTATAACTCTGATAATATGATTACATTCCGCTGTTATAACAATACATATTATACTCTGATGTTGTATTAAAAGTGATGTAAGAAATGGGTTAAGAATGTTGTAAGCTTTATTCTCTCATTTATGATCTTGATGGAAAAATATGGATTTTCGGGTTCTCCCTTGGGGTGTGCCCGATTGGACCGCGTAATTTAGTGTTCTCCATCGAGTGCTTAGTGTCTAATAGAAGACAAGCACTCCTGAGAGGCATTAGATTAGGCAATTATGCCATAAACACTTGCAACATATATACGAAGACATATGAAACATTTAAAGCATTAGTCTGAAACACTTGCAAGAACACCTAAAAATATTTGAGAACCATTCCAAACATACGCAACATCCACATAAAATATTTGCAATATATGTGCGAAACATATGCAACATCTAGACAAACACTCTTGCAACAAACATCTAAAAAAATAGAAGAAACATTGGGAACAGACGTTAGCAACATACGTGTACAACCATTGCAACATATGCAACATCTCGATCGACTTTTTGCAACATCCATATGAAACATTTGCAACATACCTCTAAAACATCTGCAATACTTGAAACAAACGCTTGCAACATGTACTTTCAAGCGTAACATCTACTTTCTGCTTAAGAAATGGAGGCTTGCCGGTGTGTGGAGTTCACTTGAGGCAGCCGCGTCGTCGCCACCATCGACCAGCGCCACCATCAACCAGATCGAATCCACCTACCACGAGGCCACACGGGAACCCCTTTGTGGCCGCCGGTATCATGGGCTCCACGCAGCCCCTGTAGCCGACGCCATAGTCCCCACCACCATCGAATCTCTCGCTACGTAGTGGATGTGATGGAAGGAGTAGCATGGCAGAGTGGGGCAGAGACGCGTGATACGGGCGAGCGATGCCGCGCTATGTGGGCGATCGGCGCGAGTAGGTTGCCGAGTCTAATCATTGTTGATTTACTGGTGCCTTTATCATTGATATGTGGGGCCTAATGCTTATTAGACCCACCTGACAAATACATTATGTAGTTAGAGCCTGCTTGGTTCATTTCTAAATTTTGCCATGCCAAATATTTGGCAAGCCATGATTTTAGCTAGTACTTGGTTTGTTACCAAAACTTGCCAAACTCTCAAATTTGTCTTGCCAAATCTATGGAATGTGCGGGCTCTAAAACACCTGAGCATGGAGAGTTGACATTCAGACATTGGTGGACAACACGAAGATGTTTGGTTGCAAATACTACATAGAATGACCTTGATTCATCTTACCTAGGTTACTTGATCTATCGAGCTGTATTCTTAGGGAGCCCATTGTGCATGCCTAATGTCATGCGTTATGTAATCCAACTCTTCTATCCTAATACAATAATGCACATGGTTAGTACATATTCAAGGAAGATAACAATGTTAGATATGTGTCAAATATATGTATAGCTTGGTTACGCTAATAGAGTTGTACAGTAGACGCAGCCGCACCCAGCCCAAGTAGCGTAGCCAAGCTGCCTAATTCACAATTTGCAGTGTAGCCACGACATCTGACTTGTGGGATGTAAAAGCTAAGGCAAAAATTGATCCCTTTTAGATTAGCTAATATAGTTAACATGGATCTTGATTTATCGGTTAAACTACATGTCATATTATGGTGCTGGATTTTGATTTATCGGTTAAATTATCATGTCATATTATGGTGCAGACAGATTTGAACCTAGAATCACTATTTAAATTTAAACGATATATATCGAAACAAATGCTTTTGGCTTGGCCTATTAGGTGCCGCCACGTCACAAGACGTTGGGCTTTCGAGTAGATCGGCTGCCCAAAACAAACCTTGTGATGGAAATGTTTTGGGCTGGACAAAGTTCAGTTTTGGGAGCCAAATTGGTTTGACAAGGCCCATGTTTGGACTAGCATCCTTCGACGTTCGGCCTACATCCAATAGTTCGTCGACCGACTTTTATCTGGGCTGCAAACAAGCAAAAGCGTAGGCGCTCGTTGACTTGCGCCCGATCTGCATTTGGCCCACGCAACCTGACCTAGCCACAGCCACCCATCCTCCGCCGTGGCTCCCGCATCTGCAACAAGTTGGTTCTTTTGGCATTTGCTTTGGTTGAGAAGAAGAACAATGATAGTTGGGGATGGTTTTTGAGGCTAGTCCAGATACACGTGGTTGGGCTTGGTAGGGAGGTTGGCATCATATCTGATAGGCACTAGGGCATACTTAATGCTGTGCGAGAGCAGATAGAGGGGTATGCACCTTTGCACCATCGTTGGTGTACTCGGCACCTTGCCGAGAATCTACTCTGGAAGGATGGTGTGAAAGATAACTTTGATCTGTTCCAGGAGGCTGCTCGATAACTTGAGGACAAGTACTTTTAGAAAAAGTTGGAGCAGATTAGAACCGCATCAAATGCATAAGGTAGACAATGGCTCACATGTTTGATGAGGGATTTGGAGAAATGGACGAGAGCTCACGACGCCGGTGGATGAAGGTACGAGTTTCAGTGCAGCAACATGGTGGAGTCATTCAATAAGTTGCTATTGGGGATACATGGTATGCCCGTGAATGCAATCGTTCAATTCACGTTCTATAAGCTTGTTGCCTGGTTCAACGATAGACACGCCTATGCATTGAAGTTGTGGTGTGATGGAGAGATATGGGCTCCGAAACCAAAGACATACCTAGAGAAGGCAAATGAAAGGGCTGACACATATGAGGTTACATGCTTTGACCACGCCACAGGGACTTATCAGGTCGGGCATAGGGGCGGTACAACGTCCGACGGCGAGGTCCGATAGTCGAGGATGCATGTGGTTGTCCTCCAAGATTTTAAATGCACTTGTGGTAAACCAAGACAGTACCACTTTCTGTGTTCCCATTTGGTGGCAGCAGCTAGGCATCGCAACTATAATATCGAGAGCGGTACTATTTTTTTCTATTTTTAACAATTTTTGTAAACTAATTTTAAATCTAACACTGTTTTTTTTTCAAAACTAACACTTTTGTCCACGCTTATTGCCATGTTGTGGTGAAACGCCTATGTCACGCCATGCATGGCGGCACGGCAGTAGGATGACGTGGCGACGACCGGGAATGCTGACCAGTAACGTGGCAGGGCCTGCCGCGCCACTGATCTTGGCGCGGCAGTGCCGCGCCATCCCTCACGGCGCGTCACTCCCGGTATATATATATATCATGAGCCGCCTCTCTCTCTCGCTCGTCAGACGCTACGCGCCACTGCCGCGCCGCCCACCCTTTGCGCGCATGCACGCCCGTGCTCGCCGCCTCGCTCACGCCTCGCCCGCCACGCACGCGGCTGCCCCTTGCCCCGCCCGCTCACCTTGGCCTCGCGCCCCGCCTTAACTAATTATTTAGTCAGAAGTATGTTTACCATATATATTTTTATTGCTATAAGTGTTTGTTATATTATTTGAGTTGTAATGCAAATGATTATATTTTCATTAATTTGCGTTGTCTCGACTGATGTTTAATTTGAACCATTTTATTTGATGGAAGACATGTTTCGGGAGCAGTTGTGGCGAAAATAGGGTCGTCCTAGAGAATTGTACCCCGACGAGTCTAGTAGAGATGCCCCCGTCCCTCCTAACCTTTCTGTCCCTAACTATGACTAGGAAATGCAGGTGAGAATTTCCTAGTGCTCTGTTCAAACGAAAAATTATATCATATATGTCTTAGCAAAAGAAACAAAATACGATTTTATGTTTATCACAAAAATAACCAACCTCATCATAGTCAACTCTATGGCCGCAATAATGGCCTATTCCAAGCTTCGAAGGGACTAGGCCATAGTTGGATTTAACACCACATTCGCACATGACAGGAGGTGCTTTGTAAATTACCCTTTCTTTCTTCTTTTCCTTAACCTTTCACGGTTCTTCTGGCCATTGGTTCTTAGGACCATACAACCACCCCTTGAAACGACACTTCGCCATTGCAAACACCTAAATAAGGTAACATTAGTACATGAACACATATAGCTCAACATTTCAACACATACACTTTGCACTTACTTCATGCTTGTTTGGACACACAAACTCCAACATATTCTCAGGGTTTATCACAGCTCGATCTCCACAATCGCATAGCGGAGGTTCCTCAAGTCGTCTAACTATGGCTAGGTGCTTCTCCTTAACCATCATTGGTGGAGGGTTAGGGGGGGTGGAACCCACCGCTTGAAGTGCTCACGTGGATGTCTTCCTCTAAACCAATCATCGAAAAGGAGGTACCTAGGGCCAAACTTGTCTGTATCGTCGATCCACTGAAAGAAAAAGCACCTCTCATGGTCCTACACAATGAGATTCCAACAAAATATTAGTAGCATACTTACACAAATAAAGAAAAAAAGATAGTGGAAACAATTTTTTACATTAAAACGACTGCATGTGTAGAATCACCGCGCCGCTGTGTCCGGATGTTTCGATTGGAAAATGTGGGCCAGGAAACCATAGTCACAGTTAGGGACAGAGAGGCCAAAATGGACGGGGGCATCTTTGCTAGACGTGTCGGGGTATAATTCTCGAGGACAACTCTGTTTTCGCCAAAAGTCCTCCCGATACATTTCTTGCATCTAACAAAATGGATGTAATTTAACAAACAAAAATCAGAACATTACAAATTAATGTCAATGAGAACCATAACTACAATACAATCAATTTCATTCTAAGAACCGAAAGCAATTAACGTTAAACCCTAAAACTAGGGTTTTCCATTTGATGCACAACAATGAACCCATAACATAACTACATGCGTTGCGGTTATCTAGGTTTACTAGCTTTTTCACGCCTTGGCATCATCCTACGGTTGTATAATACAAATATTGAGGGATAGAATAAAACCCTAAGTAATGACGATTTTTAGGTTGAAAAATCCGACTAATATATACCAAATCGATGTGAAAAAACTAGGAGGAGAGCGAGGATACCTTGCTCTCGAAGATCTATGGATCAAATCAAAGTTTTCAAGGTCCAATATGCTGATTCGTGAGGTAGGGCGAAGTGGGGAGAGAAAAAACCCGAGAAGGAGGAGAAAGAAGAGGAAGAAGGCTCGGGCAGGAAGGTTAGGGTCGGGGTTCAAACACCACCTTGATGCCAAGATCTATGGCGCCGAGCTCGGCGCCAGGGTTACTAGCGCCGAGATGCCTGCCATGTCACCGTCATGTCTGCTTCGAGCCCAAGATCTCGGCTCCAGGGACGCTTGCGTCGAGACGTGTAAGCTCGGCGCCAGCAACGATGGCGCCGAGCTAAGGGTCCAGATTTTGAAATCTTTTCTCCAGGGGCATATTTGTGATTTTTTTTCAAAAAAAGGGCTAAAAATAAAAAATTCGGTCCTGGCGGAGTCCCGCCGTGTTTGCAATGCGTGGCGCGCCATCATCGATGCCCGGGGGCTGCTGCTCCCCCACCTCCTGCCACACGCCGTGCGCGGCATCTTCGTCATCTTCATCGACTACCGGTGGGCAATGGCCGCGCTTCTTTGCCCGCAGTCCGCCCCTCGTCGAAGCGACCTGTAACCGATGGTTAAACTTGAATTCTTGCCTGAGTACAACACAAGTTTCGTGCCCATCGTCGATCACTGCAATGGCCTCCTGCTTTACGGAGGCGGCAAAGAGTTTTAGGCCCGGTTAAGATGCAAAGTATTTTTGAAGTATTAGAAAAATATTCTCTCTATTCACTTGAGTTTATTCAGAACTACTTTTCAGCCATAGAACAGTATTTTCCTCTCACAACATTTCAGCATAAGCATCAGCATAAACCAAATTTTAGCATCAACGAAAATGATGCCTATAGTTTTACAAAATACTTTGGTTTTTAAAAGTTAATTGGTGTTTGGATGCAACAAATCTTGTGGTATTTAAAACTATGGTTTTCTCAAAACTATAGTCTTTTTGGAGTTTTAGAAACTCCACAAATGACCTCTTTTTTTTCTAAACTACGGTTTTGTGTCTCTTTGGCTTATAAAACCATAGTTTTGTGATACCACAGTTTTCAAAAACTGTGTCATCCAAACAGGCCCTTATCGTGTCAACCCGGCAACTCGACGATGCATGGAGTGCCTGCCCCCTCGCAGACGCATGGTGTTACTGGACTATGGCCCTGTTCGCTTCGCTAAAAAGTCAGGCTAAAAATACTGTTCGCTGATTTGTTGTGAGAGAAAAATATTGTTCAAGCGAACATGACGTATGTCACGTACCTTTGGTTCGACCCTGCCATTTCGCCTTACTACGAGGTGTTTCGGATTCCTCACGTGCCTGAGAATCCGAGAGACGCACCGACAACATTCGACCTGAACTGGCTCCTAACTTCATTGAGTGACACGGAACTACGCAAGACGAACCTAGTTGCTCCGCGGAGAACCAACAAAGTTCATACCAGTATCAGACGACCCTGACCTACATCGCTTGATGGAGTGGCCATTTTCGCCATGCACACTACGGCCTTGTTTGTATGCGCATGTATTCATCTCAATCATCATGTGGTGGATTGAAGTGAAATTAAACTAAATTCTATTTCATTTCACTCCAATACATATGGATTGGGATGGATACACATGCATCAAATAAGCTACATGTGTTCCCATGATCTCATTGTAGGGGACCATGACGCCTAAGAGGGGGGGTGAATTAGGCAACTTAAAACTCTAACTCTAAACTATGGCCTCTTTTTTCTAACCATAGCAAAACATATGCAAAAGATAAACTATCTAAATGTGCAACTACGGTTTTGCTAGTGTATTGCTATCTCTACCGCAAAAGGAGTAATACAATGAATGTAAATGCGAAAGCTAAAGAGCAAGGTAGAGATATGCAAACTCTCATTGATGACTCCGGTATTTTTACCGAGGTATCGAGAAGCATGCAAGCTTCCCCTTAGTCCTCGTTGGAACCCCTCACAAGGAATCCCTCGCAAAGGCCAAGCTCCCGGTCAGGTAACTCCGTGGATAGCCTCGGGCCTTCCCCACGCGCAAGTGGGTCTCCGACGTGTCTTTCGGCAAGCCTCTCCCAAATGCTCCCCGCCGTCTTCACTATTAAGTTTCCGGCCGAACCGCCGCGGGCCTTGTTCTCTCCGATACACGGTGACGGCCACACCACAAACGCGGTTGGTGTGATCTCGCAAGACTACAAGCCCCTCTAATGTACAACAATGGTGCGCGCAAGCACCAAGTGGTAAGAGGTATGCAAAGCTCACTAAACACTAGGCCTAAACCTAGAGCAAGCGCATAAGCGGTGGTCTAATCAACCTAAGCACTTCACAAAGTACCTACGCTAATCACCTAATAAATCACTAAGCACTATGCAAGTGGAGATCACTAAAATGGTGTGCAAGCACCCTTGGTATGTTTCCTCAGCTCCACTTCTTTCAAATGGGCGGTTGGAGGTTGTATTTATAAGCCTCACTAAAAAAGTAGCCGTTGGGGTTGAAATCCCGCTTTTCTGCTACTGACCGGACGCTGATCACGTCCTGACCGGACGCGTCCGGTTGTCCCGACTGTTGGAGCCATGATCAAGTTGCCACCGAACGCGTCCCGTCGCAATTTCGCCGCTCTGGAACCTCTCTGTACTCAACCGGACTCTGCTGTCCTACGTACGGTCCAGCATCCGATCACCTCTGTGAGCTCGTTTCTTCATGATCTTGCGTCCAGCTTGGTTTCTATCTTCGTGCTTGGACTTTGCTTGATCTCTTGGGTCTTCTCTTGTGCTTCTAAGGTCTTGCTTATGGTGTTGATCATCGGAT
Organism: Miscanthus lutarioriparius; assembly: GCA_904845875.1. Classification (NCBI taxonomy): domain Eukaryota; kingdom Viridiplantae; phylum Streptophyta; class Magnoliopsida; order Poales; family Poaceae; genus Miscanthus; species Miscanthus lutarioriparius. Next base: position 25,452,180 of record CAJGYO010000001.1, read on the forward strand.
CATCACGTCGCCTTCGTTCAAGTCACATCTTGCACCCTATTGAACTACAAAACAATCACTTGCAAATTCATTAGTCCAATTTGGTTGTGTTGGTCATCAAACACTAAAATCCAAAGTAAATAAGCCTAGAGTCTATTTTGCTTACAATCTACCCCTTTTTGGTGATTGATGACAACACGACCAAATCAAGCAAATAATGAAAATTTGGAATTTTAAAAACTATCTACTTGCTAGGATGCAATGCAAGGGGCAAGGTTATATGATGCTAAAAGATACTACTTGTAAAACTAAAAGATGCTACATAAAAATTTGTCTTGCCCTTACAAACGTCCCCATGTGGCATTATGGATATTTGCCTTGCTTCCTACAAATTCTCCCCATTACATAGGCTAATCCATAATCCACTATCCTCCCTTTCTCGAACCATTACCACTTGAAGGCCATTACCACTTATAAATTATTATGATATAGCTTTAGATCCTATAAATTAATGCTTGCTTTTGATCCTCTAAATTCTCCCCCTTTGGAATCAAACACCGAAAAGGAAGACATTAGTAGCACAAGGGAGGGTTAAACTTTGTGATCCTCTGTATGTAGAATGGAACATGTCACAAAATTTGGCTCTCACATTATATAGACTAATCTTCCCATAAATATAAGCATACATATGGTGGAAGGCAAAGCATATGCATAATTGGTGATTTATTGCTCAAGAGAATTTAATCTATATAATGCATGGAAAAAGCATATAAATATCAAAATGAAATCAACATGATGATATCGGTTTAGAAATACCACATGTGGAAGCCAATTTGATTTCGACCACTATAATATGTGGTGTATACTTGAATTATGATGCTTAACTCCGGGGACTCCATTTTTCTTGTAATGAGACTACTACACACATGATAAGCTTGAAAAAGGTGTTAGTCTCAAAGCATCCAACTTGTAGAGTAACCTCCCCCTAAATTTGTGCATACAAGTGTTGAATACTTGTAGAAGACATGCACATTGATTTTAGAATCAATAATACCACTTGAAAGATGACATCACATAAATATGAGAATCATTTTCGAATGTGATATTCGGGAGAAATTATCTACAATTTAAACTTTGGCACATATTAGATGAACAATTGTAAGACAAGCTATGTGCCGTGCTCCTAAATAATTTTAAACCATGTGGGTTTGCTCCAAGGGTTAAGAATGAAACTGAGCAAGCCTACCATAAGATATACCTAGTGTATGCATGACAAAAGATATAAACATGCAAATACAAACATAGGCATGAAGAGTAACTAGATGCTTAAAGATACCAATTTATAAGAAATACCACTTGTAGGAAATGCAAATTGATACTACTTGAAGGAAATTGAATCTAGTTACCTAACATGGGAAGGGGAATTTGGGTCCATAGTATTCACTAAACCACTTGGCAATGACTTTGTCCATAATGATGCACCCCATGAAATGCACCCATACTTTGCCAAGTCTCCAAATTTCTCGTAGTCCATTGGACTCCTTACTTCCCTTTCGGGATCCAAATCTTCTTGGTGCTCTTCATGTTGGAGATGATCTCCTTTGGCACCTAGAAGTGTTTGACCCCATTGTTGGCTTGCTTATTCACCTTAATGGCCACCACCTTGTCATTTTTCTTCTTCTTTAAGAGATAAGGTGTGGAGGCCTTTTTGTCCACCTTGTTGGTGTAGGTGTTGGAGAGCTTGCTTGTTTGCTTTTTCTCTTTCTTCTTTGCTCCTCCTCCATTCTTCACCTTGCACTCATAGAACTTGTGACCTTCCTTGTGGCACACGTAGCAAACCATGGTTTATCCTTCATCAAGCTTCTTCACTCCCTTGACGGTGTTATCTTGATGAAGCTGGGCTTGCTTCGCCTTGCCTTTCACTTGAGTCAAGTCCTTGGTGAGGCGAGCTACTTCTTGCTTGAGTTGCTCATTCTCTTTTGCAACCTCTTGTGTGCATGTACCTACAACAACTTTCTAAACATAAACTTGATTGCATAAAGATGAGTCTAAACATAAATTATTACAAGAAGTAGAGACATTCTTTTTAGGTATGTTAAAGATGTAACTTTTCTTTTTGGATGCCTTGGTGGGGGTTGTACCGACGGCTTCAAGATTAGCAACTTTAATAGTTAGATCATCACAATGTTTGCACATGGTTTCTATTTTAGCAAGCAAACTTTTATAAGCATCTTGTGATCTAACTAACTTTTCTTTTAATTTTTCATTTTTCTTTACAAGTTGCTCATTATTGATTGTGCATGCATTTGTTGTTGCACTAGCCTCAAGTTGCTCAATTTTAGTAGATAGTTCAACATTGAGATTAGTAAAGTTCTCATATTATTCAAGCAAAGTTTTGTATGCTTCCTGTGAACTATCTAGCTTTTCTTTTAACTTTTCGAGCTTCTTTTGTTGACTAGTGCAAACTTTAGCATAATTAAGGTTTTGTTGCACAGTTTCATCATAAGAAGGCATTTCATCATCACTATCACTATCACTAGAGGATGAGCTTTCGTTACCTCGTGCCATAAGGCACACACGAGAAGAGCTTGATGATGAGTGCTTGCGGCCTCGCCTCTTGTGATGGTGTTCATCTTCACTTGAAGAATCATCCCATGACCTTATTGATGTGAGGGCTTGGTTCTTGCATACCTTCTTCTTTGTCTTGGGTGTGGGCTTGTTTGGACAAACTTCCACAAAGTGTCTCAACTCGCCGCATCCATAGCATCATTTCTTTCTTTGCTCATTTCTCTGATTGGTGAAAATGAGATCTTGAATTTGGATGGGCACACCCTTGACATTGAGCCTTTGGATCATCTTCTCCACCTTGTTTATTAGTTTGATTGATTCTTCATCAAGGTCGGAGGTGGAGGAGGAAGATTGATCATCATCACTTGAATTTTCATCTTGATCATCATCCTCATCTTCTTCTTCATCTTCACTTGAGGAGCTTGAGCTTGAGCTTGTCTCAACTTGCTTGCCCTTCATCCTCTTTTTCTCGCTACATGCGAGAGCTTTGCCTTTGTTTGATGAAGAGGCTTCTTCTTGACCCATTTTACGTGACATTTCAAATGCCACTATCTTGCCAATGACTATGTCTGGGGTCATGGTGCTCAAGTCCTCCATGTTGTGAAGGATGGTGAACGAAGATAATCTTCTTCACAATGTCCGCATCCTCTAGCTTTGTTAATCGTATTGAATGGAGCTCATTGACAATTAGATTCAAATGAGAATAATATCACGAACAAGCTCATCATCATTCATTGTAAAGGAATCAAAATTTTGTTTAGCTAGACAATGTTTTTGCTCACGAACATTAGATGTGCCGTCATGTAGCTCTTGAAGTTTTAATCAAATTTCATGTGCCGTATTTAAAGTGAACACTTGGTTAAACACATCCATGCTAAATGATTCAAACAATCAATTCTTAGCTCTAGCATTGAAATGCATTTCCTTTTCTTCACTCTTTGTGTGTTTATTGGAATTCTTAATGGGTTTCGTCCCATCACGAGTGACTCTCCAAACACCTAAATCAACCGCCTCAAGGTGACATGCCATTCTACCTTTATAGTAAGAGAAGTTAGTGCCGTCAAAATACGGAGGCCTAGAGGTATCCATCCCAACCACTCTAAATAGCGTCGGCTCTACGGCGGTTAAGCCAAAGGTCCAAATTGAGCCAACCGGCTCTGATACCACTTGTAGGGGACCGTGATGCTTAAGAGGGGGGGTGAATTAGGCAACTTAAAACTCTAACTCTAAACTATGACCTCTTTTTCTAACCCTAGCAAAATCTATGCAAAAGATAAACTATCTAAATGTGTAACTTCGGTTTTGCTAGTGTATTGCTATCTCTATCGTAAAAGGAGTAATACAATGAATGTAAATGCGGAAGCTAAAGAGTAAGGTAGAGATATGCAAACTCCCGTCGACGACTCTGGTATTTTTACCGAGGTATCGAGAAGCACGCAAACTTCCCCCTAGTCCTCGTTGGAGCCCCTCTCAAGGAATCCCTCGCAAGGGCCAAGCTCTCGGTCGGGTAACTCTATGGATAGCCTCAGGCCTTTTCCATGCGCAAGTGGGTCTCCGACGTGCCTTCCGGCAAGCCTCTCCCAGATGCTCCCCGCCGTCTTCACTATCAAGTTTCCGACTAAACCGCCGCGGGCCTTGTTCACTCCGGTACACGGTGACGGTCACACCACAAATGCGGTTGGTGTGATCTCGCAAGACTATAAGCCCCTCCGATGTACAACAATGGTGCGCGCAAGCACCAAGTGGTAAGAGGTATGCAAACCTCACTAAACACTAGGCCTAAACCTAGAGCAAGCGCATAAGCGGTGGTCTAATCAACCTAAGCACTTCGCAAAGTACCTACGCTAATCACCAAATGAATCACTAAGCACTATACAAGTGAAGATCACTAAAATAGTGTGTAAGCACCCTTGGTATGTTTCCTCAGCTCCACCTCTTTCAAATGGGCGGTTGGGGTTGTATTTATAAGCCCCACTGAGAAAGTAGCCGTTGGGGTTGAAATCCCGCTTTTCTGCTATTGACCGGACGTTGATCACGTCCTGACCAGACACATCTGGTTGTCCCGACCGTTGGAGCCGTGATCAAATGATCGGACGCTGCCAGCGTCCGATCACTTGCCACCGGACGCGTCCGATCGCAATTTCGCCGCTCTGGAACCTCTCTGTACTCGACCGGACTCTGTTGTCCTACGTCCGGTCACCTTTGTGAGCTCATTTCTTCGCGATCTTGTGTCCGGCTTGGTTCCTATCTTTGTGCTTGGACTTTGCTTGATATCTTATGTCTTCTCTTGTGCTTCTAAGGTCTTGCTTATGGTGTTGATCATTGGATCATCACGTCGCCTTCGTCCAAGTCACGTCTTGCACCCTATTGAACTTCAAAACAATCACTTGTAAATTCATTAGTCCAATTTGGTTGTGTTGATCATCAAACACCAAAATCCAAAGTAAATGGGCCTAGGGTCCATTTTCTTTACACTCGTCAAGTACAAGACAGTGGGAATCAAGGTCATTTATTTGAGAAGGCAACGTTGTGGGAACGGTCGAGGTCGAGGATGGGCGATTGGATTCAATCGTACCAATCTTTTCAGGCCCGCGCTGGCGCAATGGAGTACACTGGCGGGGAACACTTTTTTTACATTGATGTGGTGCTTTCGTGATGAGGTACGCTTTAATTAGCTTTGCAATGTTCTTACCTAAGGTTTTAACAACACTTCTGTTCAATCATCAAACACCCCCTATATTTTATATTTTATCGAACTTCTTTGAATAAACACACATCGTACCCCACTATGAACACCTTCCAAATACTAGACCGCTGAATTTTGAGATTCATGAGTCACCATATGTGCCTAACGCTGGAAGAATAACACTATTAAATCATCAAATACTAAAGTAAATACAGAAAAATAGGAGCAGTTGCATCGATGACTAACTGAGTGTAGTTTTGTTCCATTTTTCTCTATAATATTCAATGTTCTTTTATCAATTTTCTTTTGTATTGTAAAACAAACATTTATTTGGTTGTTAGACACTCTCTCACCCCAAAAAGAATATCATCCTAGGTTTAGACTAAGTTAAACTATTTTGAGCTTGACTGTGTATCGTATTAACATTTGTATCGAGTCCCGTTGAGCGGTCAAGAACCTGATCCCCTTCTAAGGAGCCCATGCCTCCCCTTATATCGTGAGGAGGGCATGGTTACAAGTAGGTTTTGATTCTGGCTTAAGGCTTCTACGCCGAGTGCTCAGTGTCCTATGTCTCGATATTGTTTGTACTTCTTTGTCGTGCAGGAGGGAGTCGACAACATCACAACCACTTCCTGACGCTGTTACCATAGTATGGCGCTTGACTTTCAGAGGCTGCCTACCGTTGTGCGGCCTCCGCAGGTGAGCCTTCTCAAGGCTTCTTTGGTGTGCAAGGAGTGCCCCAGCCTAGAGGGGCTGACAGGTGCAGCCCAGTGAAGTGTTTTCTAGAAATGCAGATGCATGCAATTTTTCTGAGACGCGGATGTATTCATATTGAACAAACAAGTAAGCTATCTGTCAAACGTACTACAAATGGGCCCAATGCTTCATTGCAAAATCGTCTCTTATTCTACGGACTCGGTGATAAATAGTCAGTTAACCAAAATAACATTCTAATATAATTCATCTGTAGTACTTGTTTATTTTTTGCGAGATTCTAAAAATCTAGCAACGGATGGAGAGCGGGAAGTCATTGGTCATTGGCGGCCAGTAGAGCACGATAGGATCATCGGCCTGGTTCCCGTGATGACGTGAAATCCGCCGTCTGCTCCTGGGCGTAGGGCCACCGGCGGAACAGGGGGCTAGTAGGGGCCAAGATCCCTTATGGTCTGAATTTTTTTAAACACTCCTGTTTCATCCATTGTAGTAGTAGCTATTTTAAAGGGAAAGAGTTCTTGTAAGTACTTTCTCCATGCCTTACCTTCATTTTGGCTCCCCTTTAGTTTTTTCTTTGGTTCCGCCTCTGCATGGGGCCACGCCAGACTGAGGTCTCCTTGGTTGCCGCATCTTAGCCAAGTACCATGGTGAATGGCGAAGGAAACTCGAATCAGTCGCTGGGTGGTGACGTGGTTATCACCATCGCTGCCATCCGCATAGCACGCGAGACGAGACTGATGAAACAGAAAAGCGAATGGCAAGTGAGGCAACTAGTGAGATGTTTGGATGATGGTTTTTGCGGCTGATAAGCCAACTGATGCTGTTTTGTTGTGAGAGAAAAACGTTGTACCATAACTGATAAGCCGGGCTGATAAGTTCAAGCGAACGGGGTCTAAATGAAATCCATCAGATCCACAAACGTTGGGCTAGACACTTGGATTGGACATGGGTAGGGTCCGGCCTAGATAATGTCCATGACGAAATTAATTTAAACTAATTATCTGGCTGCTTTAACATTCGTGCAATTTTTTTTTCAAAAGGACCATCGGAACAAACTCTATTTTGTAGGTTAAGCTTAACAAACGATACATGTATCACGTGATTAGAACACCAATAGACATTGAAGAGGGCAAACATGCGCGGCCTTTTCTTGGGAACTTAGTGGGCACAGAGAAAGGGTGCTGAAACGTCACAATAACCTTGGGTGCTCTGCCTTGTGGGAAGCGGTGCGCTTGAACTCCAGTCAAGAAATTAATGGACCGTGGATTTTGGAGGATGACAACAAGGTGCTGCCAGAAGAGAATTGTGAATGGCACTCTGGTAACGATAATGTTATGATGATGAAGGTGGTGATGAAGACATTGCGCTCGCTTCCTGTGACAGAGGTCGTTTTCTTGACGATATCGTTTATAGGAATACCTCAAGGTTCAGTACTTAGGCAAAATGCGTCCAAATTGTCACTAACAGCCAGTGTATGTGAGTAATGTCCATATATCCCCTTGCATGATTGGAGAACTTGGAGAAACCAATCAAGAAACTCATGGGAAAGATCAGCAATATAAATAGGTTGCAAATAGCTCAACACTGCACGCAAGTGGCAACGTGTGTGATTGTTTGTAGCTGATCCTGATGTTATTAGATCATCAGTAATTCAGTGTGTTTTGTCGTGTGAGTAGTTTTTTTTTCGAAAGGACGGCAAAAGCTTTGCCGCGGATTTTATTAGACGATATAAAAAGAAAAAAAGAGCAAATACAACTCCCTGTTTACACCCAGCGTCCCCTGCTAATCAAAACGGAAACCAACAAAACGGCAGAGAAAACAGGTAAAAAGACTGAGACTAGGGGCACTCCGAAAACAAGAACCCTGGCCCAACTGGAGAAGAGGTCTACTGCTAGTTCGCCGTATTATGAATTGGAGTCGTTGCCAAAGAAAACTGACTTATATCACCTTTGCACAAACTTGCGATTTGTCTTGGGCTCAAACTTTTTTGTTGGAAAGTTCGCCTATTCCTCTCTTTCCGGATATTCCACCAAAAATAGATTATGATCCCGTCGAAGCGCCGTCTTTGATTTTTGTCAACTTTTCTCCTACATCTTCGCCAGTAATTATGAAGCAACCCAGTTGTGTTTATGGAGCTGATGTCAGTTAAACTGAACCATATCTTGATCAACTCCCACACTTCCTTAGTGAAAGGTCAATTTACATAGGTGCGTTGGTGTCTCTTGATCATTTGCACATAGTTTACATATGGGGTCATCCGTCCATCCTCGCTTCATCAAGTTGTTTGCGGTCAAAAAAATTTTGTGCATTAGTGTCCATGCGAAGAATCTGCATTTCGGTTCCGTCTTGGCCTTCCAAATTGGCATAATTATGAGCTTGTAAAAGGTCCCCTGGAACTGAATTTCATAAGCGCTTTTTGTTGTGTACTCTCCACTTTTTGTCCAACGCCATCTTATATCGTCTTCCATATTGTTGATCAACTGCATATCCTTGATGGCCTCCCAAAGGTCGGCAAATTCAGAGACCTCTGCTTGTGAATTCGAAGGATATATGTGGTCAATCCATCTGTTTTTTTCTGTGCCTTTTGCACTAAAATCTTCTTCCTGCGCGTCTTCTAAAACAAGCTAGGCGCGATTGTTTTTTGCCGAAGCGCTGTTAATCCATGACGAAGTCTAGAACAAAGCTGATTTTCCATTGCCAATATTTACTACGGTTGATGCGTTGAAAAGCTCATGATCGGTCTTGTCGCATGGGACTTCCAGGTTTGTCCATGCTCTTTCCTTTTGTTTCCACTTGAACCATAGCCATCTCAACCTCAAAGCTCTTGTGAATCTCTCTAAATCCATGATACCAATCCCCCCCTTTTCCTTTGGGAGGCAGGTGGTGGGCCAGTTTATAAGTGAATGTCCCCCGGTAACGTTCTCTAGAGTTTCACCGCGCCAAAGGAATCTACGGCGTAATCTGTCAATCCTTTTGAGCACCCCTTTTTGCGTCTAAAAACTGTGAAGTGGTAGATTTGGAATGAAGGAAAGAACTGTTTTTTACTAATGTTTCCCTTCCAGAGGTTGACAATAATTTTCCTTTCCATCCCGGCAGCCTGGCTCCTATCTTATCTACTAGCGGTTGTAATTCAATTTTCCTTAGCTTCCTTGTGTGAAGTGGTAGTCCAAGATATTTTCCTGGAAAAGTTCCATTTTTCCCAGGGAAATTCTGGATGAGTGAAGGTATTAAGTCGGGCTTTACCCTTATCGGAAAGATCTCCGTCTTTTCCATGTTAATTTTTAGCCCCGAGCATTCTCTGAAGAACTTTAGTATTTTTTGAAAATTCTTCAACTCTGTAACGTTCGGGTTTGCAAATATGGCTGCATCGTCCGCATACAAAGAGCATCGCAAGTTTGCGGCCTTAGGCAAAACCGGGTGTAGAATACCCCACTGAGCTGCATGTTCGATGATACGTTGTAACGGGTCTATGGCGATGATGAACAATAAAGGTGACAATGGATCGCCCTGCCTGAGACCTCTCGCGTGAGGAATATTTTGAGTCGGTCTACCATTAACGAGAATTTTGGATGATGAAGTGCCGAGAATTGCTGATATCCAGTTGCGCCACTTCCTGCTAAAACCGAGTGCTTTAAGCACCTCAAGGAGATAGGGCCATTCTATTGAGTCAAAAGCTTTCGAAATGTCCAATTTGATAAACAAAGCTGGCTTCTTGTTCTTGTGTAGGAGCTGGATGACCCTTTGTACATAAATGAAATTATTGTGAATACACCTTTTCCTTATGAAAGCATTTTGGGCATGCGACACCAACTCATTCAAGTGTGCCGCCAATCTGTTCGTCAGCATCTTAGTGATGATTTTAACCATGCTGTTGATGAGACTTATTGGTCTATATTCATTTAAAGTCCTTGCATCTTGTTTTTTCGGCAGCAATACAATATTGGCCTCGTTGAACAAACTCATCTTAGCATTTCTGTGGTTATAGAAACCAAGTATTGCTGCGTAAAGATCGTCTTTGATTATTTTCCAGCATTTTTTATAGAAAACTCCAATGAAACCGTCCGGGCCCGGAGCTTTTTCCGGCGGTAATTCCCTGATTGTGTTGAGCAATTCCTCTTCTGTGAATGGCGTGTCTAAATCATCGAGGTTGTGCGGGGAATAGCCCAGCTGCTCCCAATTGATACCTCTCGGCATTCTACTACCAACAGCATTGGAAAAGAACTCTAGTGCAGCTTTAGATTTGTCCTGCTGAGTGACGGCGAGCCCTTCATCACTTTGGATTGTGCTATTATAATTTTTCTTATGTCTAGCGTTAGCGTGGAGCTGAAAAAACTTGGTATTAATGTCCCTTTTCTAATCCAAGTCAGCCGGGAATGCTCTCTGGCTCTTGCCCTTTGAATGGCAGCGAAGCCTAAAGATTTCATCTTCAGATATCTTTTAAATTCCAACTCTTCCGTCGTCAGCGTGCGTCTTTCTTGTGCGTTCTCTAGTTCTAATAGAATCAAGTGAAGAATGGCGTCTCTTAGTTTCCAATCACTGAGTTGTGTTCGCCTCCAGATTTTAAGGGCTCTTGCTGTGCGCAAAAGTTTGACATGCATACGCAGCATCGGGTCCTGAGAGCTTACTGGTTGCTCCCATGCCACCTGGACCGTTTGTGTAAATTCCGGCATGTGTATCCAGTGCGCCTCAAGACGGAAACCTCGGTAGAAGTCAAAATCCGTATCTCCCTGAAGAAATAATGGGCAACGATCAGAGCCCAAAGATGCTAAAGCCTGGAGGTCAGTTCTTGGGAACATTTCCAACCATTCGGTTGATGCTAGGAAATGATCAATTTTCGTCATCGTTGGGTTTTGTTTGTCGTTGCACCATGTGAATCGCCTCCATTTCAACTCCAGAGGTGCTAGCTGTAAATTGTCTATTGTATTTTTAAATCTGTTGAGCATTTCCAACCATTCGGTTGATGCTAGGAAATGATCAATTTTCGTCATCGTTGGGTTTTGTTTGTCGTTGCACCATGTGAATCGCCTCCATTTCAACTCCAGAGGTGCTAGCTATAAATTGTCTATTGTATTTTTAAATCTGTTGAGCATTGGGATGTTGACCCTATCATTGTTTTTATCTTCCGCTCTATAAATGAGGTTAAAGTCCCCTATGATAAGCCAGTAAAATTTATATTACGGTCCTTTTTATCATCTTCAGAATCAGTTTATTAATTTGTCGCATTACCTGTACCTACGGCTGCATTACTGTCCATTGAATTAACTAGTATTTCTCTGTATATGTTTTGTGATTGCAATAAAATGATCGTGTCTGGCCATTCCTGATCTTAGTTCCTTAACCATGTTGGACATGCAGAAACTAATGGTTATGTGTTAACCATTGAAAGTGATAGTTTTTTTTTTACTCTACTTTGCAGCAGTAAAAAATCAGTAGTTTCAACTTTAGGTTCATAATAGTGGTCGTCGCTGTTAGTTTTTCAAAAACATGTAAATATGTAATTATTATACACGTCTCAGTCCCTTCTAGGGCAAGCACACCATGCTTTGCAGTGCACCTGTTGTCGTTACAAGTTGAAGAATGGGGATATATGCTTTGGAAAATATGTCCTCCTCTGATCCTTACAATGCTGTATTGCTCTGGAAGCCTTTACGATGCCATTTACGGCCAGGATAGGGCACAGCCGCACAAGGGAAGACGGGCCTCACCGTCCCCATCCCGTACACGCCGTAGAACGCCGTAGAAACCGCCTCTTGTCTGACACCAACTTCACTACAACTTGACACAGACACAGAAACAAGTAGCCGCCTCCTTTTATTATTTGTTATTCCTAGGGCGTTGATCAAGTCAAGGAAGGAAGAGAGATGCCGCGTGAAGGCGTCGCTTTCCGCCACATCGCCGCTCATCCAGCTGCTCCCCAACACTCTCGTCCTTGTCCCTCCACTTCGTCATCCGGTCATCCTCAACCGCAACCCAACGCCGGTCAACTCGCGCAGGCGCCGCCCCGCAGGGACCCCTGCCGGTCTGCCCCTAGGGGCTAGGGCGAGACGGTGCCCGAACTGCCCGTACCATACGTGTCCCCCTCGCGGCGCCGACGCGACTCGTACTGGTGGCACCAGGGTTCACGTCTCTCTCAGCCGCCGCGCGTTCTCCTCCAGTGCCAGTGCGCTAACTGACCAGTGGATGGAATGGAGGTGTGGGTTTACACTCATTTTTCCCGGTCCTTGTGTCCACACACCAGAGTCGTCTCCCCCGCGCGCACGCGAAACACGCAGCCCCGTCTGTCATAGTGTCATCCTCTTCGTATAGTACATGTCTTTCGTCTATGATGATCAGGAACAGACAAAGCATCACGGTGCAGCGAGAATTCCTCTGAAAATAATGGATCCGATCCGATCCAGCGTGCCAATCAATCCGATTCCGTCGTGTCACGGTGCCATCTAATCTAATGAGCCCTGAAACGTGTGCATCGGCAGTGTATGATCTGGTCTCGTGGTGGGGCGCACGACGACGGCACGACAACGACGACCGCGCCTGCCCTGCCACTGCTCTGGTGGTCGGGTTGCGTGTGGGCGTGGCGGACGACGGGTGCCGCTGGAGACTTCCGCGGTCCTTCCCACCTCGCGACGCATGGATTCGGAGGGCCTGCGACTGCGACTTGGGAAAGCAGGAGCACTAGCACCGGGCTAGAGATAATCAATGCTCAGAAACGAGTGCTCCGTTCGGCTATTATTATAAACGGGCTTAGGGTGACAGTATAATATTTTTCTCTTCTAATAAATTAGCCGTATAAATCGTAGACGGTTTATACATCAGTCTAACGGACCCGAGAATTCCTGGTCCCTAAAAAGGCACGTATGTATCGTATGCCGTTCTCGATTCTTCGCTCCCCCACTCGTTTTCGCCTGCTGCCAATTTGTCGCTGCTGTGAATGGAACCTCGTTGAGGTCGACGTGCGCGCACAAACGGCCGAGGGAGGACCGGCAGTGAAAAGTGAAAGAAACCCTGTTTAATCCACCGTCTAAACTATCGTTATGTTCTAGCTTATAAGTCGTACTTTTTTAAGTTAAAGAATAGTATTTTTCTCTCATAATAAATCAGTCAACAGTCAACCATTATGCTTATCAGTCAAACAAATAGAACATATAACGGGTCAAATTTAGCTGCCAGAGATTCAAACAGTCCAACTAGGAGACCAGCTAAAGTATAACTGACTAGCTATTTCAACTTAGTTAAATTTAGCTCAAGTTTAGCTATGTATTAGCTGGAGTCAAACACCCCTACTAAAGTTTAGCTATGAGAATTTTTAGCTGAGTAAAGTTTAGCTTTGAAATTCTAGCTAACTAAACTTTAGTTTGGTGGAAAAAAAAGGGGACGGATGCTTGCCTACTTGGCCTGGTGCCGTGATCTACCGTTTCTTCCTCTTGTTCGGTGATGGTAAAATGTGCTCATAATCATAAACACAGAAGAGGATCTAGGATATATATATATATATATATATATATATATATATATATATATATATATATATATATATATATATATATATATATATATATATGTCAAAATGTTGCTAACGTCATATTAGAGGTAAATGTCCTGACCTTCCTTTAGAATTACGTCAACGAGCTACAAGATCAAATACGGGCGTAGTAGGTCTTTGGAATTACGTCAACGAGCTACCAGATCAAATACGGGCGTAGGTAGAGTTTGCCTGACAACCTGTAAACCACGAAAATGACAGGATTAAAAGGATCACGATAAAATATCCAAGGCCACCCTCTACCTGAGATCCTCGGAAAATGACAGTGATATGCTTTCCCCACTAACCAAAAGTTCCAGCGCCTCCAATATTACCTCCATGGCTAACCAAATCTCCAATCACCAAGCACCGGTTCCGCGTTCCTGTGGGTAGGCAGCGCCTATTACCTGCTGTGCCTATCCTGCCAGTTCGCAGATTCACTTTCAGCCCGCCGCCAAACAAGCTGCAGGTTTCTGAGCAGCTCCTGTCCAGTCCTGTGCTAATCATCCACCATGACTCCCATGGGGCCTTGATGCTGCCTGCCCTGCGCCGCAGCCAGCCTCGACGTCTCTGTTCCAGGGAGACGTCCATGAGCTGCTTCTGCTTCTAGAGCCACGCTGATGGTCTTGCCGCGATTCATCTTCCACCCCGTCCATGGCTCGCCCCGTTCTTGACATGCTCCTTCAGGTCGCCGTCGTGCTGTCCGCGCTGTTGGCCGCCGCGCGCGCCGCGTTCACCCCGGCGGACAACTACCTCGTGCTCTGCGGCACGGCGGCGAACGCCACGGTCGACGGCAGGACGTTCCTCGGCGACGCCAGCCTCCCCGCCTCGGTGCTGTCGGCGCCCCGGGGCTCCGAGGCCAACGCGTCGGCGATGGGGTCGGCCAGCAGCTCCGACGATCCGGCGCTGTACCAGTACGCGCGCGTGTTCGCGGCGCCGTCCTCGTACACGTTCGCGGTCAAGACTCCAGGGCGACACTTCGTGCGCCTCCACTTCTTCCCCTTCCGGTACCAGTCCGGTGACCTCGCCGCGGACGCCAGGTTCAGCGTGTCCGTGCAGGGCCTGGTGATCATCGACGGGTACGCGCCCGTCAACGGCACGGCCGTGGTCCGGGAGTTCTCGGTGAACGTCGCTGGCGGCACGCTGGCGATCGCGTTCACGCCGACGCCGACGGGAAAGGTGGCGTTCGTGAACGCCATCGAGGTCGTGTCGCACCCCGACAACCTCTTCGCCGACACGGCGCAGAAGGTGAACCCCATGGGCCAATACACGGGGCTGTCCACGCAGGCGCTGGAGACGGTTCACAGGGTCAACATGGGCTCTCCCAAGATCACGCCCAGGAACGACACGCTGGGGAGGACGTGGCTTCCCGACGAGAGCTTCCTGGTCGACAGTTCCGTCACGGTCCACAGAGATGTGCCGCCCTTGACGCTCCGGTGGACGGCAGGCTTCGCGACCGCCGAGACGGCGCCAGACATGGTCTATGCTACAGCGACGGAGATCAACACGACTCTGATGTCCGCCAGCACCATAAGCGTGCAGTTTAACATGACATGGAAATTACAAGCCACGCCGGGGTCGGCGTACCTGCTCCGGCTACACTTCTGCGACATAGTCAGCAAGGCGGCGAACGTATTGGTCTTCAACGTCTACGTCGGCGGATGGGCTGTGCTGCCGGACTACGAGATCTCCAGAGACACTTACGGCATCCAGGCCGTGCCGTTGTACAAGGACTTTGTGCTCAGCGCCAAGGACGCCAAGGGCAACATCACAGTGAGCATCGGGACGTCCACGCTGGGCAACGCGGACCCAGACGGCGTCCTCAACGGCCTCGAGATCATGAGAATGATCGGGAGCACCGGCGGCGGTGGCGCCGCCTCGTCGCAGAGCGGTTCAAAGAAAACCACCATCGCAATCGTCGCCGGTTCGGCCGTCGCGGGAGCCACGGTGATGATGGCTGTCGCGCTCATTGTCCTCACGGTGCGGCGAAGGAAGAAACAGGAGAAGAAGGCGTCGAACACCTGGGCCGCGATCTCGGCGAGCGCGCTGGGCTCCCGGTCGCACTCGCGCAGCTTCGGCAAGAGCAACAGCGGCGGCGCCAGGAACAACACGATCACACTCGGGCGGAGCGCCGGTTCCGGGTACCGGATCCCCTTCGCGGCTCTGCAGGAGGCGACGTGCGGGTTCGACGAGGGCATGGTGATCGGCGTGGGCGGGTTCGGGAAGGTGTACAAGGGCACGCTGCGGGACGAGACGCGGGTGGCCGTGAAGCGCGGCAACCGGCAGTCACAGCAGGGGCTGAACGAGTTCCGCACGGAGATCGAGCTGCTCTCCCGGCTGCGGCACCGCCACCTGGTGTCGCTCATCGGCTACTGCGACGAGCGCGGCGAGATGATCCTGGTGTACGAGTACATGGCCAGGGGCGCGCTCCGGAGCCACCTCTACGACTCCGAGCTGCCTCCGCTCTCGTGGAAGCAGAGGCTCGACGTCTGCATCGGCGCCGCCAGGGGGCTGCACTACCTCCACACCGGCTCGGCCAAGGCGATCATCCACCGGGACGTCAAGTCCGCCAACATCCTCCTCGACGACAGCTTCATGGCCAAGGTCGCCGACTTTGGGCTGTCCAAGACCGGGCCGGAGCTGGACAAGACGCACGTCAGCACCGCCGTCAAGGGCAGCTTCGGGTACCTCGACCCGGAGTACTTCCGGCGGCAGATGCTGACGGACAAGTCCGACGTCTACTCCTTCGGCGTCGTCCTGCTCGAGGTGCTCTGCGCGCGCCCCGTCATCGACCCGACTCTGCCCCGGGAGATGGTGAACCTGGCGGAGTGGGCCACGCAGCGGCTCAAGAACGGCGAGCTCGACAGCATCGTCGACCAGCGGATCGCTGTGTCGATACGGCCGGAGTCGCTCAAGAAGTTCGTTGACACCGCGGAGAAGTGCCTCGCGGAGTACGGCGTGGAGCGGCCCGCCATGGGGGACGTGCTCTGGTGCCTCGAGTTCGCGCTGCAGCTGCAGGAGGCGTCGCCGGACAGCTCTGGCACAGACAGCACGCAGCTAGTTCCCAGGAGTGCGTCCAGATTCCATCGCAACCAGTCGACCGTCAGCGACGGGACAGAGGCCACCGTGTCAGCGAACTTGGGGGACCTTGATGGTATGTCGATGACGAGAGTTTTTTCCAAGATGATCAAGAGCGAGGAGGCTAGGTGAAGCTAAAATTATCTTGCATCTTCGCATCATCCCATGTACAGGACAGCAAAACGGCAAAGACAATAACCCCGTTTCTGTTCCATATATGTAAATTTCAACAAGTGTAGAAGAAACAATGTACATTCACTGATTCACACATGTAGAAACAATGTCCTCTAGACACCCTAACAATGCTACGGATCATCATCTGCCCAAGAGGAATCTCACAAAAAAAAACACATAACTGCTCATACGACTGCAACAAACGTATTAGTGAGCAACATGTCAGAAGATTCGCAACATAACAGTAGCGTATATAGCGCACCATTAGAGAGAAAAAGCGTCAGGTAACCATTGCTGTATCTCCAGCATGTTCACAGTACCAGCATTTGTTACAACGAAAAAAATGCAGTGTGTTCAACGCGATCTGATTATGAGTTCTATAGAATACCCTAGCTTGTCCTGCACGGTCATATTCCCAATCTAAAACACTCAGAAAGGATCGAGGGCCCTTAGCAACTAAAAAAAAATGGGGTGTCACATCGAATATAGATTCCCCGTGGCACTACAGATTCTAATACCGATGATCACTAGCATCTACTCTGCCTTCCTCTTCCCTGATTGTTTGCGGGCACGCGCTGTCAGGCACCGCCCCACAAATTTGAGAACCTCATCGATCAGCACCACTGGGAAGGCCACTGCTATCACCAAGAGCCATTCGTTCAAACTGAGGGGCACAATCCCAAACACTTGGGCGAGGAAAGGCACGTAGAGGATCAAGAAATGCAGCCCAAAAGAAACGGACATGGCCAGAAGAAGCCACGGATTAACCCATGGCGGCATGCTCAGAAGGCTGCCATCCTCTGACAGCGCATTCAGTGAGTTGAACATCTCAATGGCCACCAAGACAGACAAAGAGAGGGTAGTTGCTTTGATCTTGCCGCCCTGCAAGTAATCGCATGGATTTGCATCAAAGCTGAATGTCCTCGCTCCTGCAGTGAATGGCGACACCTTGAAGCCCTCCCATGAGGAGCACTGGCCCCAGTTTGAGAGCTGAGAGTACGACACAAGTGTATGACCATCACTAGCCAGGTCAATTCCCAGGAAACTGCCATGCGTGTACCAGATGATGAAGACTCCCACTGTTGCAATCCCAACATAAAGGCCAATAACCTACACATGCATGGGCATGGCTCTCTGGTTAGTAAAAAAAAAGTAGCACAGCTTGTTTAATGTGGTTGCATAGGCCAACTAGAAAAATAAGGTAGCATCAAAATCCACAAGGCTATTTAATATATTTACAGGAAATATAATTCTCTATAACCCATTCATGCTTCATTTCTTATCATCAGATATCCTTTTCACTTTAGTTGCAGATCAGTTAGATCAGATTTGACAGGCAAATAGATCTACTCCAGACATAACTTTACATATTTATTCGAACATGCGAGTCTGATGCTGCATTTTATGTTTCTTCCTGTTACTAGAACAAAGACAGATATATCATATCTAAGTGGTGGATGTTTAAACACCAAATGTTGTTCACATCATTAATTTATCAGAAGAAAAGCTCAACCCTGAGTTAGCACATCCAAGAACACTTTGGTAAATTGGTGGCCATATTCATTCTACTGGGCTCAAGATCTTAAGGAAACTTAGTTACATTATGATAACGCTTACAGGTTTACACTACAAACTATTCACCATAAAACAATTTAGTAGATATAACTTGTTCAAAAGCATGTACGTTTCAATTTGCTACACAGCTTCATTGGACGGGAAAAAACAAGAGCCCACCATATTAATCTCAAATCCATCAACTAATCAAATGATCAACTGGAAAACGTACCATATACCGAAACAGGATCCAAGGAGTGATCAACGAGTCATCACTTCTTCGAGGAGGTTTCTTCATGATGTCTTTATCAGGCGGGTTGAACCCCAAAGCTGTTGCTGGAGGGCCATCTGTAACAAGATTGACCCATAGAAGTTGCACTGGGATGAGACCTTCTGGAATACCTAAAGCCGATGTCAGGAATATGGATGCGACCTCTCCGATATTTGAGGAGATCATATATCTGCAGTTCACATAGCACACATGACTCAACAGCTAACACATATTTTAGTTTAACCAACAATTACACAATGAAAGTTTAGCCATAGCTTATCTAAAAACAAACCTAATAAAAGCCTTCATGTTGTTGTAAATAGACCTCCCTTCACCAACTGCTGCGACTATAGTACTGAAGTTATCATCTGCAAGTACCATATCCGAAGCTTCTTTCGCAACCTTACACAAGTTGATAGGACAACACGTCAGACACTCTTCCAACCAAACATGAGAGGAGAATAAGTGGCTGCAGCAGCCGCAGCCGCTTATTCTCGCAGCCAAACAGGCCCAAAAAAAAAATCAACAGTAATGCAATAAGCAATACCTCAGTCCCTGTAATGCCCATTGCAATTCCAATATCAGCCAGTTTAAGAGCCGGTGCATCATTCACCCCATCACCAGTCATTGCAACCACTTCACCGTCTTCTTTGAGCAGTCTAACTATCTCCTGCTTGTGTTTTGGTTCTGCCCTGGAGAAGAGAAGGCCACCCTGTTGTCTTAAGAGCTTCTTTTTATCAGAAAGCGCCATGAATTCCTTCCCTATGAAGCTTTTTGAACTGATATCTTCATAAGGGCCGAAAACCCCAATCTCACAGCAAATGGCCTCTGCTGTTTCTTTGTTATCTCCTGTTATCACCATAACACGTATTCCAGCAGCTCTGCAATCTTCAATTGCTCTGTGGACTTCTTCTCGGGGAGGATCCTGTCAATAGTGTCTTTGAGTGTTACAGGTATATGCAATAATGAACAGAAGGAAGAATATACACATTTGAATAATCTTAACCAGTTAAGTAAAAGTTCTCACCCTTAGACCAACAAAACCACAAAAGATCATATTACTCTCTATGGAAGAGTAGTATGAAGGATCGAGTAGATACTTGTGAGCTGAATGTTCTTCACCATCATATGTTGCAAATTCTGCCAATTCATCCTTGTAAGCAAAACCCAAACAGCGCAAAGCACTGGCAGACATGTCACGGAGTGTAGATAATATGAGCGCCTTGGCACCATCATCCAATAGCACAACAGATCCATCGAGCAACTGAATGTGGGTACATCTCTCTAGCAGATTCTCTACTGCTCCCTGCAAAATTTATTTCCACCATGAAACAATCATATGACAAAGAAAAAGACACGGCCAACACATTGCAAGCAGTAGTAAAGCATGACATTTCCATCACAAAAATATTTCATAATTTGCAAGGAAGCAAATGACATCTGAGTGATAAAGTATCAAACAGGTAATATGATGCAACCCTTTCAAGGGAAAAGGAGGGAGTAGCAAAATGCACAAATGGTTGGACAACATCAAAGCTTAAACAGACCAACAACAAGAAGCAGGTGATTGCTGTGCACTTGAAACTGACGATCTAAACCCACAAGGGATGCAAACTCCAGCACAAATACTTACCTTAACAAGCAGCAAGTTCTTCCTAGAGTTTACTTTCACAATAACTCCCATTGACTTTCTGGTGCGATCAAATTCCAGAGTTGCTACTCTCTTAGCAGCATTGTTCCACCACTGGCAGCACCCTTAAACAATAAATAAAAGAATAGTAATTACTACAGAACCTTTGACGATGTGTACGGAAAACATTTTACAAGGCAGAAAGGAATACATACTGAGCAAATCAGATGAATCCAGAGATGGAGTATAACCACCAGGAAGCCCCATTTTCTCAACCAAAACCTGCCAAAAGTTGAACAGTCACACCACAACGTAAATTCAACAATTTCAGGTACCTTGATGAAAGAGTTGTGTTCAATCTTTTTAATTGTAGAGGTCACTGAAAGTAGCTACCAGTTCTTTTATCATCTTTTTATTTTGTTGTATAAATTGCTATTAACTTTTTTTGCAGATATACATTACCTGCTCCCAAGCTACATGCAAGATAATTTTGCAGTAGAAAAAAAAAACTTAACCATAACAGCATCCCAAATGAAAGGAAATTTTATCACATGAACAGATCATACTTTCAGAGCAGCTTCTGTGGACATCCCAGTAGCAACATACTGATGCTCAGAGTGGGCAATGCTTGCATCATTGCAAACCGCAGCGATCTTTGCGATCATCTGGAGATTTTCATCCATGCTCAAGCTAGGCCAATCATGTATCTTCCCATCAGTCGGATCATAAGTGGTTCCATCAACCTTAAAGCTCCTAAGTGTATCAGGCCACCTCCCAATTGCCACAAGCTTCACTGCTGACATCTGGTTCGTGGTCAAAGTTCCAGTCTTATCAGAGCAAATCACAGTTGTACAACCCAATGTTTCCACACTGGGCAGCTTCCTCACAAGGGCATTCTTCTGGGCCATCTTCCTTGTGCCGAGTGCCAAGCACGTGGTGATCACAGCAGGCAAGCCCTCTGGAATTGCTGCAACGGCCAGTGCCACTGCAATCTCAAAGTAATATGTGCACTTCTCAAATGAGAATTTGAAATTCCTAGGCCACCCGTCAACATACTCCCAGGAAAGGAAATACTTCAAATTGATGAGCCAGACCAAGGCACAGATCACCCCAATTATGGCAGTTAGCGCCTCACCAAACTCATTGAGCTTCTTCTTCAGTGGCGTGTCGTCCTCCTCCTGAGATGCCTCCTGGATCTGGGCATGGATCTTGCCAATTTCGGTGGCCATGCCAGTGCCCGTCACAACACAGACAGCACTGCCGTTGACAACAGTGGTACCGGCAAAAACCATGCACTCCTTTCCCTGGATGTCAGTGTCCTCCAACTCGATCTTGTGGCTGGTCTTATTAACAGAAGCGGTCTCGCCAGTGAGAGATCCCTGCTCGACGCGGAGGGTAGAGCTGATGAGCTGGAGCACGCGCATGTCCGCGGGAACCTTGTCCCCGACCCGGAGCTCAACGATGTCCCCGGGGACGAGGTCGCGAGCGGGGAGGCCATGCGACCACCGCCCATCACGCTTGACGGTTGCGTGCTCCGACTGAATCTCCTTGAGCGCCTCGAGCGCCTTCTCGGCGTTGCTCTCCTGCCAGACGCCGACGACGGCGTTGACGATGAGGATAAGGAAGATGACGAGCGGCTCCACGAAAGCGGTGATTCCCACCTCGCCCCCTTCCGCGCCGTCGTAGAGCGCGAGGACGAAGGAGACCACGGCCGCCAGGAGCAGGATGCGCACGAGCGTGTCGTCAAACTGCTCGAGGACGAGCTTCCAGACCGACGGCGGGGCATGCCGCTCGAGCTCGTTGGGCCCGTATCGCTGCAGCCGCGCCGCCGCCTCCTGGGAGCTGAGGCCGCGGTCTGCCGAGACGCCCAGCTCCGCGAGGCACTCGCTCGGGGTGCGCGCCCACGCCGGGAAGACCGTCGCGGCGGTGTCCGGCCCGGAGGCGGCGGATCCGTCCCGCCGCTTGCCTTCGTCCTGCCCGCCCTTACCCATTGGGTCGCCGACTCTCTAGATTCGAACGGAGAGGAGGCGTCCCTACTGTCCCGGGCCACCGAGGCCGCGAGATCGCATGGAACAGAAACCCTAGAAGAGGGAAGGGAGCGGAGGAGGCGGCGGCGCGGAGACTGGGCAAGGAGGCGATGGCGATTGGTGGCGCAGCGCAGAAGCAAAAGGGAGGGGTGCGAAGCTTTCTCCTACCCCTTTTTCTATATAGTGGTTCTATATAATGGCGTAAACTATTTTATAATTGCGGGCGTAAATAGACGGATAGATTGGGAGGAAATAGTTTAGTGGGCGATTAAATAGGGGGATTCGTGGGCTGCGCTCGCCGGTTTATCCCTTTGCTTCCTTGGACTCTTGTGGCTCTGCAGGTGGGGCCGAGAAGGGGCGCCCACGTGGGGACAGTCTGTCAGTGACAAGAGGGTTCGTTAACGTGGCGGATAGGGTCAGATCGTTGTGAACTTGTGATGATGAGGTGTGCGGGTTAATTAACCGGGTAGAGGCAGCGGAGCTTCGAGTTTGCGATAGATGCCTTGCTTGAGCCGGGAGGAGTTCGGCGACGTCAGTAGGAGAAGCCTGGTGACGCCACGTGTGCGCCCGGGGATCTGGGCTTCGAGGCCCGTTGGCGTTTGGGCCTGCGCGAGCACGGGAAAAGGGTCTGCCGCTCCTTGCTCTCGAGACTGAAACGTGGGGCCTCTATTGCGCGCCGCTTTGCTCGGATCGGGCCGCGAGGAATCTTTTTTGCAAAAAAAAAAAAGGTGCGACGTTAGCCGAGCCAACCGGTTTCCTCCACGTCTCCCGAGCGAAAGTTGGTGCCCGTGACGCCACACGCACCAATGGCGAGGCGCCACGTCATCCCCCGCTCCAGGCAAAGCTGGCCTGCAGCTGGCACTGGCAGGCAGGCTGCGGAAAGTTCTTGGAAGCGCCCCGGCGCGCCGGGCGGCCAGGAGGCACGCAGCCGGCACCGTTCCGGGTCCGGCCGAGACATGCCTGCCTGCCGCTGCCGGTGTCGGGCAACGACACAAGATTCGCGGCAGCGCGCTGCACGCTCACATGGCGATCCCGTGCCGTGCCGCCGGCCCGTCGCCGTGCGGTCTCGGCTTGCACGCTCGGGGAATCACGCACGGTTCGCGATCGCCCGAGCAGCTGGAAGTCGCCGGCCGTGCTACGGACGACGCACGGACAGCGCGCGCAGATCTGGGCAGCTGGGCTACAGAACAGGCGCGAGGCACGTTGCTGTCCGTCGGCCGGCCCCGGGTGACGGCGCTGCAGGCATCAAACGGAATTGTAGCAGAGGACTGACAGTACACAGTACTACCGGGCGAGGACAAGGGGGGCAAGGGATCGGTGCTTCTGCTTTTGCGGTACGGCGTGGTACAGGAGGAGATACTCCGAATCGTGTCCGCACTTCGGCGTGGCGGGTCCCGTCCCGTGGCCAGGCAGAACGGCACATGCGACGGCCACGATTGGCAGGCAGTGCGCACGGGAGACAACCAACCTGGATGTGGAGAGGGTGCGCTTTGCGTGACAGCACGCTACTACGACAGCAGGTGTATATCGAAAAGGAAGGGTGGACGGTGGAGAGAGATTGGAGCTCTGGCATCCATCCGTGTATGCACGAAAGCGACCGTGGAATGAGTGATCTGACTTGAGTAGCTACTAGTACTAGCTCGAAAGCAAGGGCTCCTGTTGATGTTGGGATTGGATGCGAGCACCAGGAGACGATCGAGTTCGATCTAATATTGAGACGGCAAGGGCAAAATTTTCTGCTGAAGTGCAAGATTTGTGCTCATCACCGATGCTTGTTTTTTTTAAAAAAGATTTAACTCGGATTCTAATAAAGCCATAGAGTTATACAAGCTGGGGATTCTAGCTGGCGATGAGCAACAAATCTGAGAAGTCCATAGCGAAGAAACATCTCAAGCCATAACAGAGCAAAATATTATGTAACTACATGTCTGAACGAAGCTTTCTTGTTCACCCGCTTAGTTAAACAATGTGCTATTACTCGTCTTGGCTTTTCGTCTTTCTCCTCGAGAAGGTATGTCTAAATCTGCAAAAGATTAATACCCATATAAATCGCAACAGTCGGTAGATTGAACAATGCTCTTATGGTGACAAGGAAATAAGGAGTGCGTCGTCCATGTGTGTCAAGCACTAGAAGCTGCAGCTTTGCAATTCTTTTCTTCATTTGGATGGCCTTTTAATGTTAGGGTTGGGTTTTAAGTTAGCTATAGTTTCTGTTATGTCAATTAGTCTTATTCTCCCGCTTGCAAGGGACGAAACCGGATTTTATCCATTATCTAAAAGAATGCAGTGTTTATCGTTGTTTCATTCACTTGGAAACAATATCAACTATGTTTCATGGGGGATGAAACTCATCTCCTTTTCTCTTCTTAATCTTCATGCTACCTCATCACTTTGGCTGATGTGGGTATGTCACACTATAATAAATAATCATGAAATCGCTACGAAATCTTCACTAAAACTGACCTGATAAATAAATTTATAGAGTTTAATCCATTATTCCAAAGGAATGTACATGAACTTTTTCTAGGGATTAAAATTCTCCAAAATTCATATATTTTTCCTTGTTCCAAGAGGTCTTAACATTATGTACCACCCAACTAATCCATTTTACAAGGAATCCATACTTTGTATAAGAAACCCATACAAACGTGACATATGTCTGTTCAAAGTCTATCTTTAGGATCATCCTTGTCAGTACTTTTCTTTTAACTCGCGGACAACTTTATTTGAAATCCAAATCACAACTCCCACCAAAATTTTTCTACCGTTGTCTTGCTTATTTAGTTATATTGATCAGCTAAGACCAAGGAAGACTAATTGTTCTGTCTTGTAATTACGATAATGATATGTCACGGGCGTCCGTCCCATGACTCCCGTCCGGACGCGGCTCATTCTCATCCACTCATCTACGGACATAGTCCGTGTCGCCCGCCCACTCTGCGCTGCGCCCCCTCGCTCGGGGGATGGACTTCGCCTGCGCCGCTAGCCGCGCCACACCCCCTCACATGGACTCGCGCCTCTCGTCGTGGCCGCGCTCCATCCGCCTGCAGCAGCCACTGCCGAGGTTCGTGCCACCGAAGAGCTCCACACCGGCGACCTCCGCGCACTCCACGGCATCGAGCTCCACAACGACAATCTCCATTCGTCCAAGCAACAAGGTGACATTGCGTTGAAAGCGCATGTTGCAAGCGTATGTTACAAATGTTTCGTATGGATGTTGCAAAAATAGATCGTGATGTTGCATATGTTGCAATGGTTGTACATGTATGTTGCAAACATCTGTCCCAATGTTTCATCTGCTTTTCTAGACGTATGTTGCAAGTGTGTTTATCTAGATGTTGCATATGTTTCACACATATGTGTCAAGTGTTTTATCTGGATGTTGCGTATGTGTTGCAATGGTTTTTAAGCGTTTCATATGTTTTTTGCATATGTTTCATACGCATGTTTCAAGTATTTTATATGTCTTCAGACGTATATTGCAAGTGTTGTATCCGGATGTTTCAAAAATAGATCTAGTGTTGTATCTCTCTCCTCGCCTTCTACTGTCTTGCATCATTCTCAGACTGCGGAGGGGCGTAGCGAGGGCCGTGGAGGGGTGTGTCGAGGGATTGCGGCGCGGACGCGAGCACCTTCTGTTACGCGGGATGCTTAGATGACACGGTCCTCTTGGTGGGCTGTGACGCCAGCCCACGATTCGGTTGGCTGAGCTGCATCTGGACACGCTGATAGCATTGGACGTTCGTGCGTTAGTGCCTCCGCTGTAATTAACGTGCAGACTGCAGCAAGCGGTCGATGTGCTGGTCCATTGCAGGAACGCACAGGGACGCGTGTATGCTTAGTTAGCACGTTTCATTTGAATGGACTTTTTTTTGAAGAGGGTGTCCTAATTCCAAACAAGTCCTCGTCAGTTGTCACCTATTAATCTTGTACTTATCGCAAGGAGCGCACGTCACTTGCAGAAGAAACCAAGTTTTGCTGTCACGGCACTCGTTTAGTTTACATTACCGCCGCCTCTACCCTCTAGTCAGCGGCACTGGAGCTCAACGTGCCCCACCAGTAGTCGACGTCCATTGTCCAATACCAGAGTCCAGAGCAAACCAGGCACCAAACTCCCCTGAAATGAACGTGTTTCCACTTTCCAGCGGGCTGGATCTCCCCCGATAGGATTGCGAGAAGCCGAGAATAACGTAACAAGCCTGTTCGCTTGTTGTCAGTCAGGGCTTATCAGCCAGTTAATAGTGTTTTTTTCTCACAACAAATCAGCACCAGCCGATCTTATCAGTAAACCAACAAACAGGCTCAATAAGTGAAGCGAAAGAGATCCTCCGGCGAATGGCTATCGGAGATGCCGCTGGTGTACGTGGACCGAACCGACCAAGAACATTGTGACAACGCAACAGGTAGCTCGGCGAACGAATATGTACATTCAGCGGCCGTCGCCCCTACGTATTGTAGGAGTACTCCACTGAACTAGATGCTGCCTGCTCCGCGTATGGGTCAGCACAGCCCTCGGACCGATCCGCTAAGAAACAACTCCCCTTTTGTTTTTCCTCATTTCCTGCTGCTCGAGCTCATGCTCATGTAACCAGGCGTGCAGCTGCCTTGCGTTATCATCTGACCAAAGTGGCCTGGCCCGCTAGATGCCAACCGAGCCGCGGTCTCATTCTTCGTGACTTCGTCGCCTCCTCTGCAAAAAAAAATACTGTTCCACGATTGATTTATACATATTAAAGCCGGTTGAATAACACGAGCGAACAAGCGACGCCTGATTTGCTCGTCAGCCGTCAGGCTTTCAAGTTTCAAATTCCGTCCCTGTCCGGCTGCGGGCGGACCACGGCACCGCCGGTCTCAATTTGAACCAGTTCACCGAAAGAGACTGGGCCTCGCGCCCTCGCCGGAGAGCGGAGACGTCTACACCTTCGTCCCGGGGTTCATGCAAGGTACGTAGGCGCGCCTGTGCTGTGCGGGTGCGGCATGTCCTCACGTTGCTTGCATTGACATTGGTGAGTTGGTGACCCATGAGGCCATGACGAGGCCCTTACTACGACGATCATGATTTTCGTGAAGGAAGATGTGATGATGAGTGATCTAATGGTTGGTACGTAACGTAATAGCCTCGATTTTTTTAAACAAAATGTTGTATGGAAAACACATTTCTTAAAGAAAAGCAATTTAAGAGGGAATATTCTTTTTATATTAGATGAAAAAACAAGAGAAAAAAAAGAGAGAGATTGCAATTTGATCGGACGACAGTGGTGGCCAGAATATATAAGATTCATATTATACCGCATTAATTTTTTTTTTACCCTTAATGGTTTTAAACAAATACGTAACTCTATTCTTAATTAAAAAGTTGAATTACACATTTTTCTTCTGTTCCAATATAAACCAATTTAGAGAACCAGACCCCATGAACTGAATTCAACAATTGATTTGGTAGGTAACTTTCAACAATTGATTTAATTTGTAGGGGTGTGCCAAGCCCAAGCAATAGTGCAATGCTAGGGCGACACAAGAATTTTAGTAGCAAGCTACCATATTACATTCTCCCCATAATAAAAAATAATTTTAATATCATTGTGGGCACCTGTCCCACGTATCAGATATAACTGATAAGAACAGATACTGCATTTGATCTTAGCCAAAAGACCGAGAAAGATATGAGTTGTATGGTTGCCATGCCCCTTGTTTTATACACGCCTTCCCAGCCATATGTCTGTCACTGTGAGATGTGGTATTAATTGATGTTCCTCGTGTTTAGTACCTAACTAAAAGGTTTGTTATCGTAAAAAACAGGCCGCGTTATGACGCCAGGCTCCGCAACCGGCCCATTAAACTATCTTGGCTTGGGCTTCCCGCATAGGCCGAGGAGGAGCCCGTAGCAGTTGTCCCGAAAGCTGTTTCTAAAAAAGGTTGTCCCGAAAGCTAGCCGTGGCAGCCATCCCGCCACATGCCCACATCACGAACTGATTGGAGAGGATCAATTCAGTAGGCACAATTTGACGTTACAGCTGTTCGTGATTTATGCCTGACATCGATGGAACTCCCTGGAGATGCGTACGTACAAGTTCTGAATTCTGGGCCGCGTTTAGTTCATCAGCCGATTCGGCGCCGCCCAAAAAAGAACACCGCTACAGGCTCTTTGTTTTTGTTGGTAATTGAGATCGTTAACTAGTTAGGCTCAAAACGTTCGTTTCGCAGAGTACAACCAAACTGTGTAATTAGTTTTTGATTTCGTCAACATTTAGTACTCCATACATGTACCGCAAGTTTGATGTGACGGGGAATCTTCTTTTTACATAGTGTCAAATTCTGAAAATAGGGGAAACTAAACATGGCCCTGGCCAACTGCCGAACACCGCCCAGGCTCTGTTCCATTGAGATTATAAGCCACAATCAATCCTACTTTTTCAACCATAGAATAATATTTTTTCTCACAACAAATCAGCTCTACAAATCAGCCACAACAGTAATAAGTCCTGCCGAATAAAGCCACGAGGGATTTATTTATATTTAACATGCATAAACCTAAATAAAATCTATAACTAAGTTATACATGATCCAATGAGTATGAAATTTTTACTACAGTTTAAGCATACAATAATTAGCCTACCATAAAAATTTCACCACAATTAGACCATAGAGACTGCAAATATGAATTATTCCATTTAATTACAGAAAAACATAAATCTAAAGCTACAACAAAAATTTTGTACTAAAACATACCATATTATATGTTCACTGTGTAGATCTACTCATGTGGAGTCCAACAAAATTAGATTTTCTATTTTATGATTTTTCTATAATTTACTATGATTTTTCAAAGATTCAGCCGAAATAAATAAAAAAGAAAAAGATAAAACTGTCTTCAAAACCGCTTATAACCGGGCCAAGGAGGTAGGATGAACGGTTTTAAAAATTGAGGGAGATATTTTGCCATGTTTTGGAGTTTAGGGAGAAAATATGAACTTTCACGAAAGTTGAGGGAGGTATCGTAGACTTTTTTCCTATTGTCCGTATAGTTTCTGGCCCATCTGTATCCATCGTCCTCTGTTGAAGATGGTCCTTGCAATTTTTTTCATAAATCACGGGAAGAAGTACATCATATACCCCGTAGACTTAGTCACTTCAACTATTAAGTCTAGTCTTGGACGCTTAGGTTTGAATCTGTTTATCTTTCCTTTTAAGAATTATTAAACACGTTCACTTTTCAATCTTGGCCTGAAGTAAGGGTGTTTTTTCACACAACAATCGTCATAGCTACTCCTTCTGTAAAAAAAAAAACGCAATTCTAACTTCGAATCTGGACATAGCGTGTGTCCAGGTTCAAAGCTAGGATTCTTTTTTTCGGAGGAGTAAATAGTTTTTGAATTTTTAGAAAGAGGAATGTCTATTTGCAAACGGGTTAAACATATGATTTACCACTCGTGTTTATGATTTTCAATGACTTAAATATACTCCATCCGTCCCTATAAAATGCTATGACAAGTCAAATATTTTCAACTTTGACCAAACATTTAAAAAATATTAATATTTATGATACATAATTAGTATTATTAGATAGATCATTGAATATATTTTCATATATTAAACTTTTTTGGAGATACAAATGTTACTAAAATTTTCTTCAATCCTAGTCAAATTTAATAAATTTTGACCAACACTAATCCTATAGTGACGATTTTTATGGAATGGAGGGAGTATGTTTCACTAAAATATGTGGTTCAGATTTTTTTTTCATCATTGTTTTCCTAAAATATACTAGTTTTGGAGCATGATTTCCAAAATTTGGAAATGAGTATATGAATTTTAAAAGATTATAGAAAACGATAAGCAAACTCGATCAAAACTATTCATAACATAAATTAATTTAGTATTGATTCAATTAAATTATATTAATATGACAAAAAAGATTTAACTTAGTTTAAACACACAATTTTCAGTCATATAATACTTTATTTCAGCTCTATTAGAAAATTAGTTAGGTTATAAGTATTCTCAGCGCGAATGATAGTTTTTAAAGTTTCCTAAGCCATTTATTAATTTTTAAAATTCAAAGACTTGGTCTTATTGCCACAACGAGCCATGACCACGCCATGTAAAACACTCAAATTTTGTTGAGAGATGAATAGTTTAATATTTGAGAGTTTAAAAGTAAACATTTTTTCATGTATTTGAGTGTTAAAACCAAACTCAATCTATAGATGAGAAAATGGACCTTTTCGTAAAGGATCTTTACAATAGAAAACATGATAGTTTAGGAAAGACTTTTAAGTTAAGTGTACGGGGATATATACGGAATTGCTATATGATAGTCGGCTAAATATTCGGTAGCATCAAATTCGGACTATTTGGAAATACGATGTAGTTCGTTTTTGTTGTACAACGTCTCCGTCTCTCGTAGTCAGCACAGTAAATGAAAGTAGAACATGTAGTCCAAAACTATTATGTATATTCTCTGAATATTAATGATTAATACAATATTATGATTTCTCAATTTTCTTTTTTTTCTTTATTTAGTCTAGAATCTGTACTTTGGCTCAATATTTGTCGTCCTAGCGGGCTACGCGCGCTGCATGAGCTAGCGTGTCCATTCAGCCTCCCTACTGCCACTTTCTGTCGTCAGAATGTTTTGCTCAATATTGCCATGTTGATGGTGCTGATGTGCAGGGGAACTAAAGCCTATCTCGGATTTGTGCCAGTGTTGTTAGCAGCGGCGTCACGAGCATTGTTTCTCTCCTTTGAGGTGTTGACAAGAATGTCCCTCTTCATTTGGTGTTAACCTTCGGTGTAAACAAAACTCTCGGTGTTCACCTGTTGGCTGTTGTGTCCAACATGTACTAGAATAGTCAAAACAGCAGGCAAGCATTCCAGTAGCCATTTGCCAATCCAAACTATTATACAAGCCAAAATAATAGGTAGGGCCTGCAGACATGTTCGCTGTGGATCACTGAGATGAGACGACGCACCAGAACAACACACGGAGAGACGTCTCTGAACAGACTGCGCTAGGCTAGGAACTCTCCATTTGAACTTGAACCCTATTCAGAACAAATAAAGACATGAACGAATAAGATAAGAACATCCATCAGTAGATCAGCATGTAACGTCTCAGAAAGTAACAACAAACTAGCACATAAACCAAATTCGCCTCCTTTAACATGCTTCTGAATCTTTCGTCAGCGTTAGTTCCTCCCAGTATTAGGGTGACGAAGGATCAGAGGCCCTAGATGTACTTTCTTGCGTTCTCTTCTTTACCACATACATTCAGATATATCTAGACATCATCTCCCAGTTCCATGTAGGAGTACTTTTAGAAGCCATGCTACACAGATGAACAAAGAGACATCACATTCTTCTTATAGAGACATTGCCTCGAAGTTCCTCTGGTCTGGCTCCGATTACCTTGACGATGTCTTGTTGCAGTCCAGAACAAGTTAGTGAGTGACAACTTCGACATCATTAGTTTCTAAGAGACATGTGTTAGAATTGATCTTATCCGTCTTGACCCAACGGTCGAGACGACCGCGTCTTGATCGGGGACGTTCAGCCATCTAGACACTGGAGGGTGGTGCCACGACGACGCTCTAACTAGTTGGAGGAGAAGGCCCTTTGGCTCTTTAACGAGGTACATTCAGATATATCTAGACATCATAACCCTAGTTCCATGTAGGAGAAGCACCACTTTTTTGAAGCCGGTCTCCATGCTACACCAACAGATGAACAAAGAGACATCTACATTCTTCGAATAGAGACATTGCCTTGAAGTTCCTCTGGTCTGGCGACGGTCGGATGATTACATCTCTCTCTCTCTGACGATGTCAAGCTCTGTCTATTTGATTCAATTGGTAAAGATATCACCCTCTGATCTACACCTAGATGGTCCAAAATATCTAACAACATGTGATGTGAAGCAAGTCAAAACAGGCTAGAAAGGATGGCGAAGAAATTTTGAAGCTGTCTTTCAAACCTTTTCTTAGTTCTTAAGCTCTTTTTCATGTTGTTTTGTGCTCCTCAGATTAGAGGATTTGAGCCTAAGAGGTATCGTAACTTTTAGTTGTATATATCCATGTGGATATAAACGCTGGACGTTTTACAACAGTTTTTTTTCCCGACGACGTACGGTACGGCCTATTAAACTAATAAACTAGATTAGATTTGATCAGCACCTGTTCGTACTTTACCTTAACGGCGAGGCGCCTCATCATATAAAGCACAAGCTGCAAGCACGTACCCACAAAAGCATGGCAACTCGTTAACCGAGCAGGCGATCGGCGTCGGCGTCGATGGCGCCGCGCGCGCTCCTTATACTGACATGCTTCAGCGATGACGCTGTTAATGTTCCTGTCCCGCCAAGAACTCGCATGGAAGTGAGAAGCGGCGGCTGCAGCAGCGGTGGACCGATGAGATCAAGTGGAAGATCCTGGCGGCGACGCGGCGGCGGCCGCGGATCTGGGCGGTGAGGGAGGAGGAGCCGTGCGACGTGGACGTTGAAAAGCAGAGGGCGCAGGCGCTGGAGCCAAAGGCCCCGGAGCAGCAGGCGACGCCGCGGCGAGAAGGTGCACGTGCACCGATTTTGCAGAGTGACAGGAGCCCTAGCGATGATGGCGCACCGGAGGCCATGGCCGTGGCCGTCGACGGCCGACATAAGAGGAAAGGCCTCAGGGTCCGCTTCGACCTCCCTCCGCAGGAGATCATCAGCGCCGCGCCGCCGGTGCAGCCGCGGTTCCCAACTGGAGTGCTGGGCGAGCCGCCGGAGAGCTTTGCTCACTCGGGCGCGGACATGACCGCCGCGTTCCTGATGTCCGTCATCGCCGAGAAGAGCAGGGGAATGGACAGCGCCACGCATGTCGACCGTGGTCTTGTCGCCTGCTGGACGGAGAGGAAGGCGGCCTGCTCGCGCCGCCTGAGCTACCTCAGGGACTACTGTCCCTTTCAAAGAGAGGAAGAGGAGGCGGAGGACGAGGAGAGCGAGCCGGAGACGACGACGACGCGACCGGAGGCAGAGCCCGGTCATGCGGAGGTTTGGTTGGTGAAGGCCGGGCTGCCGTTCGACAGTCCGGAGTCTGAGGCCGAGTTCGTGAAGGCGATTCGTTCGAGGTACCTGCGCAAGGACGACTTCTTATTGCGCCATGGGCATGCATACGAAAGAAGTCGTGAGCAGCAGAGCCTGATGGCCGCCAGTGAAGCGAAGGTAATATTCCATGAACTGAAGGTTTAGGCAAAGTGAAATAGGATAGCCGTGGAAGACGACGCCGATGAGAAGCGGGACGCACGTCTCCGTCTCAGCGCATGCGGATGAAACGTCTTGTGAATCAGGCCCGTTCTACGGGGATTGGATTTTTTCCCCAATCTTGACAGTCCCGTTTGGTGAATCTTCACTGCTCACGTTACTGTTCAGTGTTCACTAAGTTTCTCGGGAAAAAAAAAACTCATCAGTCATGTTACGGTGTTTTTCTCCCACAATAAATAAGTAAACAGTACTTTTCAGCCTCCCTTCGCCAGCTTCCGCTTCCCCACTCCCCAGCTAGGAGCATGACAGCATGTGAAGCTCAATCAAACACTGTCAGTCCTTCACTGGTTCGGTGTCTCAGTACGCAGTTGAAAATCGTAGCTCAATCTGATAGAAGTTCGTAGATATAACTAGAATAATGGATCAAATCATCAAATGAAAACACAGAGATATCGGAGAAATGACTTTCTTTGTTTCATGTTTGAGACGAGATGATTCCTTCGTGGGTGTACTTCACACATGCATACCCCAACGATCGAGCATGGAAAATGGAGTTGCCAAATCTCTCTAAAGTGTTCTTTCCACGAATCAATCTAATCCCACGTTTCGAATTGAATCATAATTGGTGCGTTGCTATTTATGTGCCGGCCTCCAAAGACCATCTATAACACTTTTCTGCAATCAGGGGATAAGGTTTGGACGGTGATGATTGATTAGGGCGATGAGAATTTCTTTCAGCAGAAAGAAATTTGAACAAATTATTTAGTTGTAAACCAATAATCAGCTGATCAAATAGACCACACAAAAGTTATCTCATGGCCATGACCCGATATCTTATTAATCTGGACCTGATCATCAGTAAACTGCACAAATTAAAACTTGAATAACTAAATTGAATAACTAAATTACAGAACCTGGATGATTAAATTGAATAAGTATTAAATATATCATGAACTGTTTTGTAAAATTCCGAATTTCTGATCGAGCAGTTTCTCGTCCTAGCCCACCTTCTCCATTGTCACTTCATCTGGTTCACCTTCCGTCTGAAGTTGTAGGTCCAAACAGTCCATTGTCACTTCATCTGGTTCACCTTCCGTCTGAAGCTGTAGCTCCTAAGGAACTGTGCACCTCCAAACTATGCATACGGTCATGGAACATGCGCCTCATCTGCTTTGCTTTTGCTATAGCTACAAAAATCTCAGCGCAACTGAACCCTTTTCCTCAGAAGAGATCGTGGATCAAGAGTGAGCATT
This sequence comes from Miscanthus lutarioriparius, assembly GCA_904845875.1. Classification (NCBI taxonomy): domain Eukaryota; kingdom Viridiplantae; phylum Streptophyta; class Magnoliopsida; order Poales; family Poaceae; genus Miscanthus; species Miscanthus lutarioriparius. Next base: position 25,486,869 of record CAJGYO010000001.1, read on the forward strand.
ATGCATACCACTCAAATCAAGAGCCTGTAATATGATGAGCATGGAGAGCATATGATCACTTATATTTTAATCATCACCATTGTACAGCACTAACAAAATAAACATCCAGTTCATCAGAGAGTTGAACCACATAATCACTCGGTCCTCCATCTCCGTGGTGGGTGCTGATCCCTGCAGATGGACATTCCATTACCACACATACCCTAAGCACAAATGAACATGCCTTTGGAGTAGCATACAGAGGAACAACCATAGAGCCGCTCTTCACCTCATCATTGCCTCCAAAACAAGAAAAATCTAGGAAGGTATGTTGCATAGATTCACCAATAGTCATGCAGAGCCACAATCTATGATGACTAGATACGTTCCACAGAGATATTTTAAAGCTGACGCCCACTGGTAATCCACAAATGTATTGTAATGGATTTTCAGAATCATTATCACAGACTTGCAACACTACATTTATCATTTTAAGCATTCCAAAGTCTGTTCTTGGTTTTAGACGGAAGAGTTGAAACAAATTGTTAATGCTGCCAATCAGATTGTCGCCAGTAGGGTTGGTATCACAGGCCTTCTTAATTTCTCTACTGAAGTCAGACAGTTCACAGGACCCATCAGCACACAGATCCTCTAAGCGATTAATTACCCAAAGCAACTTACCCAGAACTACCTTGGAACAAACTGCAATCTTTGACAGTCTACATAAATGAGCTATCAAAGAAAGCTCCAACACTTGGACCTCCAATACTCTATTTAATCCAACATAACAGTATTCCATCCTTCTTACAGACATATCCAACTTCTCCAGTAAAATATCAAGTGACGTTAGGCCAAAAGTATAAGGATTGTCCAACTGAATCAACTGCCATATTTCAACAATGAACAATATTGCATCAAGATACTCACTCAGAAACCTCAAGAATGCACCAACTGATCCAGAAGAATTTTCTGCCAACAATCTTAGCTCTTCTTTGCATGTTCTACAATCAAGAAAAATTGAATTAAAAAGATATTTCACAAGATAGACTATATAGAGAATATATCCAATGTTACTTGGGTTGCAGTGTTACCAATGCAAGGTTGCACCCCAAGCGCATAAAAAATTCCACAAAAAATATGGATGGATATAGCATGCTATCATCGACCATCATGCAAAATTTGGGATTAAACAGTAATACTGGATATGCACTCGAGCAATGTAGAATGGTTTGGTTGTGTGCAAAAGGAAAAGGAGTCATTAGTACCTCAAAATAGTTCGGACTTCACAGACATTAAACGACATTCTCATAGTCCAGGCTCCTTCAACTATTTCTAGTATGGATTTCATGGATTGCATTACCAAAACTTCATCTAGACACTTGGTTTCCTTTGCAGTATTTTCTATATGGGCACCAATTTCCACTGTTTCAACATTGCAGCTTTCAGATTCTCCAAACTCTGCAGATACTGATCTGTTTTCCCAAAATGGCATTCCACCTTTATGACACAAGTAAGATAAGAGTGAATCCTGATTAACCTCTCCTCCTAGTGCACACGAGACCTTCTCCAGTAGAGGAATTGCACGTGAGAAGATAATCGAAGGTATGTCCAGCTTCTTGTGCTTATCATCAGAAAAAGGTGCTGAAATAGACACTATTAACAATGCTTTGACCCTTGATTTGTCCAAGATAAGCTCTCCATCAGATGCCATAGTGATCTATGATATGCAGATAAAAATAACATTAGAAAACATACCTTAGAAAAGAATGCAAAAGATATGATGGAGGAAATTGTAGATACCAAACACAGATATTGGTGCATCTAACTAGACAGTGGTTACTGAATGACATAGCAAATTGAAGTATAGAGAAAGGTACAACTAGCAGCATTGTTCTCAGATGGCATGCATGTAAATACAGCTGGAAGTTGGAAATTGAGAATACCTCTTTGGCCAAATGTTTAGCTATGTTAGCTGAAAAGCTCCCATGATTCTTACCAATGGAAAACAGAATACCATATATATCCTGTTCCTGCATGAAATAAATAAATCCAGTTAAACCATGAAAGAGTGAATATATTACATGCTGAGTTGCTGACCCATAACATAAATTTAAGAGATCTGAAAAACTGTGATGATTATTTTCAGCAAAGATGTGGCACTAAGATACCTCTGGATATTTCTCCAAACTTGTAATAAGACCATCAACTGCAGATTTGAATATTTGAAGTTTTGGCATGTTGACTAACCCAAAGGATCTTGCGTGCTGCATCTCGAATTAAGGCATTGGCATCAACCAGCAATCCAAGAAACTACAAAAACAATTACATACATAAGGTTGGAGAATTTACTAGCATTTAGCAAGATCAATAGCAAAGATATGTCTAGATTATTTGGAAGATCCTTTTAAACAGGTACAAATCCAATTATAAGTCATTCAGACTGCAGAGAGAGGACTTTCAACAAAAACAGGACTCGAACCTGCTTGATCTATTTTGATTATGCATGCTTTTCTTTTACTTAAAAACTGGGGCTAAGGTTGCTTTGTGACGGTAAAATGCACAAGAATCGAAAAATATGGACCCACCACTTTAGGAATGTCATGTGGGGCGTCCAGTACCGACGCCGGCCACGCATCTAGGAGCTGATTGAGGCATGCAGCCATGCAATCATATAATGCTAGGATTAGATATTGCTAGAATAAAGGAGTTTGTTTCCTTTTTATTAGATGGCCACGGGCCTATATATCCCATGTAATTGGCACTCTTGGAAATCAATCAAGAATTACCAATCCTAATCCTCTCTCTTCTTCCTAATCTCACCTCCTTCACCATTGGGCAGCTGGGCAACAACCCCGACGCCATTATCAGCCGAGGCTACGAGCTCCGTAGCCGAGGACCCGCTGTCTTGGGCATTGACGCCCTTGACAAGGAACTACAAAACTGAGCTGTTTTGACACAAAATTATATTTTCATGAATGTTTCAGATTCTGGTCAAGTCCACTATCGTTGCATATATGTTTATGGTCGATGTTGTTCCATATTGTTCCCTTGAAAACCACACATTCAATGATGCAGATCACTATCAGCTAAGATATATCTGTGCCAGTACTCTATCTTCAGTACACTGGTACTGGCTTGAGGAACTCTGGCTAGTGGCTACAAAAGATTTTCCTACAGTTGCAACAAAATATTTCAGAATAATAAGGCTGTGTGATAAGCTGAGGATATAAAAAATATATCCTGATACGCAGCTCTCTCGCACGTTCCGGGAAAAAAAATCTCCATTCTATCCAACAACCTGTGATATCATTACAAGGCATATCTTATAAACAGAGTAAGAAAAGATAACTAGCTATGAATTAAAAGGAGTGGCATAGGACTAACATGTGGCATGTGCTACCTAAGGAATGGCCAATTAATTAATATATGCTGATTACTTGGCAAACTATGTTCATAGGTAATACCATATGCATGTGCTTCTCCTGCACACTCAAATATCCATATGTTGCCATATGAAATAGTGCTTCCAAAGTCTGCAGCCTAACTGCTTCCATATCATCATTCATCATGTCCATCAACAAGTCCAAGGCCTTCTCTGTGTACTGAGTAGAAAACTTTGCCAGTGCTCCTAATGATTTGCAAGCAGTTCTTCTCACCTGTAATGTGGAAACAACAATAAAATAAAATAAAAATATCAATAAAATAAAATAAAAATATTGCAATTTTAGTGGAAACGATGCTGAGAATGACAGAACCTGGTAAAACTCATCTTCAATTCCATGGGAAAAAATCCCAGCAGCACAGGGAATTTTTAGTTTAGGAGGTAATTTTTGCCCGTTGATGATAGAAACACCCATACTGTCAGTTTTTATGACCTTCTTATACAGCGACTGTAGCAGAACACACTCAGAAACTCGTTGCATTTTACCAAGGGCAGCGAATGCTTCCATTCTCACTTGTGTGCACATGTCCCTAGCCATGGAGCTTAGCTGAGTAGAGACGAAAGAGGAAGCATAAGCATTAGAGTGAAACAAAGCATGCTATTTACAGATGAAATGTTTGTACATTTTGTTAAGAAAAAATATAAAAAAATTATTTAACACTATAAAAGAAAGTACTTCGATATTAACATTGTTTCAGGATCAACACTTTCTCCTTATACTATCACAAGGATCTCAGCTGATATGAATCAAATGGTAAGCAGTGGAAATATGTCTTACTCCCTCCATCTCACAAAGAGAGACCTTATAGCATTTAAAATTTCTCCCAAAAAGAAAGACACCGTAGACTGTTTGACACTGTTCAGCACTGTCTATCATTGTCCACCAGTACTTTTGAGGGATATCCAACTCATTTTGCTTGGTCCTTAATTTTTGCTACAAATCTTATAATGTCTTTCTTTGTAGCACTCAGGGAGTATAAGCAAATACAAAAACATCAAATGCTGTTGGAACACGAAACCATGTAAATTCATGCTTATTAGAGAGTGCTTATTTTTACGCCTATTCAATTTTACTCTATTGTAAACCTGTAATATCAACTGCAGCACAAAGTGTGCAAACCATACCTGTAGGAAAATCATGTCCATCAGGTCACCATAGCCATTGGCATCGAAATCCAATCTCGCTGAAAATTTCGAGCACACGCGTCTACCTATCCATGGGGAGCAGGAAATTTCCTCAACACCTCAGATTTAAGCCAATTAATTCATTAACCTCACCGAGGCGTCCAAGCGCAACAAAATACTAACGAAACGACAAGACCTCACCAATCGCACGACGGCTAACCTGACGCCGTTGTCGTCGTCCCTCATGAGCTCCACCGCGCATTTGTAGCAGCACTCCGTGATCCCTGCGCTGACACGGCTGCTGGGGTTGACCTTCTCGAGGACCGAGGTGAGTCCACGGAGCGCCTCTGCCCGCGCCAGCGGGTAAATTCCTCCGGCCATCGATACAAGAGCTCGTACATCCGCCTCGACGTACGGAACGCAGCCGCCGGAAGCGGGCGGCTCCGCCGCAACCCTAGGACGCTTGGCGAAGGACGGGGAAGGATCGGACGCGGCGAGGCGCTCGTCGATGGGGCCAGGGTGTTTTCGAGCCGAGGAGGAGGAGGCGGCGGCGGCGGCGGCAGCGGCGGTGGGGTGGGCGGAGGAGAGGAGGTGCGGGTCGCCCATGGGATTGGAAGGCGGTGATGGAGCGACGGACGAGGAGAGCGCTCCGGCGGGAAGTGGGAAAGGGCTGGTGGCGTTGGGGGCTTGGGGCTTTTGGTGCCGAGCGGAAGAAAACGGCGCCGCACCGGTCGGCGGTCGCCCCTCTGCTCCGCGCCAGGGCGTGCTCGCCACGACGGGCTGGCCTAGCGGCACAGCCAGCAGGCCCAAACGCTCACCAAACGCAGGCCCGGGGAAAACGACGCTGCCGGCCGGGCCCCTCACGGGTCCACGCGCTGACGTCCGCGCTTGCTCGCCCGAAGGCCGAGCCCCCCCCCAGCCGCGCGCGAGGGATTGCCGGATGGGAGACGTCGGGGAGGGGTTTGAGATGGGCTGTCGCCTGTTGGCCCGGGCTAATGATGTGGCATTGGTCGGTTTCCGGCCCACCATACTTTAGGTCCTGCCCCTGCTCCCGCACTTCACGGTTGCTCTCCTGCTAAGCGTCTCTGACTATTTTGAGCTGGATCAACACTTGAAATGGGTATATATTCTTTTTTGTTCAACTTTCAACTACTAGTACCATTACCGTGCCACCGAGAAATTGATGAAACCAGAATCTTGAAGATGTGCTGAAACCACACATACGTTTATCAAATATTTTCCCATGATCACTGTGTTATTACTTACACTATGCTAGAAGCTTTCAACAGTACCTCACCTGAGGGAGGGTCTGTTTGGTTAGGCTTTTAGTATTGGCTTTTGGCTAAAAAGCCAAAATCCCAACCAAATAAACTTTTTGGCCTGGATCAAGCACTTGAAATGGGTAGTATATTTTGAAAGTTGGTTTGTTCTATTTTTGGCTTTTGACTTTACAAATTAGAAATAAAAAGCTTTTTCATAGTTGTTTCAAGAGAGATAAAGATAGAAGGTATATTTTATACTTGTTTGAAGATGTTTTTGAAACCACACATACGTTTATCAAATATTTTCCCATGATCACTGTGTTATTACTTACACTATGCTAGAAGCTTTCAACAGTACCTCACCTGAAAATCTTAGTTTTGTCTTTAGCTCATGAGTCTGGTCTCAATGGGGATTTCATCTAAGTTTTATTTGCATTTAATATTATGACGTGTCAGCAGATTTGATGACTTCATAGGTTAATTACGAGAGAGAGAGATACGGAGAGTTTCATCTAGATGAAACCAGTCACAATCTTCAACATAGGTGGTGTTCGCTGGTTTGAAACCAGCCTGTTCATCCATTCACAATCATCAACACAAAAGCGGTAATAAAAGGTTTTCAAACCAAGTTTCGGATCCGTGACGGGGCCATAAAAGCTGATATGATAATCTTGATAACCATGTCACAAAACTTCTCACTAAAACTGGTCTGTGGAAAACTTGGAATTTTAAAAGAGCTCTTGAAAACCGCAAAATAGATAGTGCTGGTCAACTTAAGGTTGACTTGGTTAGAATAAGTGTTGGTCGGACCAATCTTTTCATCACAAGGAGCTAGTGTTGGTCAGACTATGATCATAATAACAGGCTGTTCCAAAAAGCATCCCATAAAGCTGCATGCATTTGATTCCACCCCATTTTACTTTTCATCCGAAACTGCATTTTTTACCTGCCTACTGAAAATCTGATTTTTTCTACGTGCATCGGCCGTGAGAAAAGACTAAGGGGCCGTTTGTGCGGCTCGGAGCTGCTCCGGCTCCTCGACTGTATAACACTGTGGCTATCCTGTAGCAGGAGCCAGCTGGAGCTCCAAAACCAGCTCCGCCGGCTCCTTCGTTCTGCAGTTCAATTTTTGGTTGCGGTTGATGGAACGGCTCCTTTCTACAGTAAAGCACAGGGTTCAATAGTGTTAAAACAGTACGTATGCAGAGAAGCGACCTATTCGGTCAGTGGCTCAGTGCCTGACCAAACAGCGTATTCTGCTGGTAAGACCTAGGGCGTTGAGATACGGTTAGGTAGATGGCGATTTGTTCACCACCTCACGCTCGTCCCCCAGCCCACGTACACACAGAGCAGTGCGACTGGTGAGGCTATCAAACATGCCGCGTGACCGCGCGCTCCTCCACCGCTGCAACAAGAAACCAGACGTGCAAACTTGGCGGATCGCGATTTCCAACGAAAGCCGGAAAGCGGCAGCCGGCAGCCCATAACGTGGTGTGCCAGGTTAAACAAATCAGCGACACGACATGCAAGGCAGCTCGCACCTAAGACCTAACAACGTTGCTAAAAGGGATAAGTGAGTCAATTTCAAAAGTCCGTAAACTTTGGATAGTTAAGGTGAACAATCTAATAACCCAATGATGTGCTGCTCCAAAAGCGAGTGATTACAATTTGTTTTGCCCCTACGACATTTCCTGACTTTGGCCAACACCTCACACCACTCCCCCAACCCTCCATGCGTTCTTTGGCATACTTTTGCGCATATCCCGGTGCTCTGCTACGCTGTTGTTAGCTGCCCATTTGGTGAACTTTGGGCGAGGGACGCTTAACCACCTCGCGCGCCAAAACTTACGCGCACGCAGGCAGGCACGGTGAGGGCGAAGGGAGCTCCACCCACCGCACCCACCGCCTTGACCCCCTCTCCTAAACCCAAGCTAACCCCTCTCGTCTCCTCCTTGGTTCCTCACATCCATGGCCGCGGCAACTTAACCGATTCCAACTAACAGCAAGAAAAAAAAAACCAGAGCGGTGGCGCGGGCAGCCAATCTCCCTTCACCAACCTAGCGCTGCTTTTGACTGCTCCAGTGAGGAGCTATAAGAATGGTTACTTACTAGCAGTGTGATCCTCTGAGTCCAAGCCAACGCCGATCGAGAACCCGCCTCTCTATCTCTCTCTTTCTCGCTCGCCGCGGCAGGAAGCTAGGTGGGGTGCCGGCCGGCGGTGAGGGGGAGGGGAGGAGCACGTACGTGTTGAGCGCGGCGCGGCGATGTCGCGGTTCGTCGACAAGCTGCCGTTCTTTGACCGGAGGTCGTCGCCAATGGAGGAGGCCGGGGACATCCCGCGGAACGGCCTCCTGCACATGCACCACCACCAGCCGCACCACAGCGGCCTGCTCATGCAGCCGCAGCCGTCGCCGCCGGCGAAGCAGTCGTCGTTCACGCTCGCGCAGCTGCTGAAGCGCGTCAACGAGGCGCGCAGCGACGCCTCGTCGCCCACGTCCTCGCCCACGCACTCGCACTACACCATCGAGCTGGGCGGCTCCGTGCCGGGCTCCACCGGCAGCGACCTGAGCGAGCGCATGCGCGGCGGCGGCGACCGCGGCAGCGATGGGCCGCTCCTCCCGTTCGTGCTCAAGTTCACGGACCTGACGTACAGCGTCAAGCAGCGGAAGAAGGGACCGTGCCTGCCGGCGCTGCCGTTCCGCCGCGGGGGCGGGGAGCCGGGCGGGCCCGAGGTGCCTCGGATGAAGACGCTGCTGGATAACATCTCCGGCGAGGCACGGGAGGGCGAGATCATGGCGGTGCTCGGCGCCAGCGGCTCTGGCAAGAGCACGCTCATCGACGCGCTCGCCAACCGCATCGTCAAGGAGAGCCTCCACGGCTCCGTCACGCTCAACGGGGAGTCGCTCGACAGCAACCTGCTCAAGGTCATCTCCGCGTACGTCATGCAGGACGATCTCCTGTACCCGATGCTCACCGTGGAGGAGACGCTCATGTTCGCCGCCGAGTTCCGTCTGCCCCGCTCGCTGCCAACCAAGGAGAAGAAGAAGCGCGTGCAGGCGCTCATCGACCAGCTCGGCCTGCGCAACGCGGCCAACACCATCATCGGCGACGAGGGCCACCGCGGCGTGTCCGGCTGGGGAGCGCCGCCGCGTGTCCATCGGCGTGGACATCATCCACGACCCCATCGTCCTGTTCCTCGACGAGCCCACCTCCGGGCTCGACTCCACCAGCGCGTTCATGGTGGTCAAGGTGCTGCAGCGCATCGCGCAGAGCGGCAGCGTGGTGGTCATGTCCATCCACCAGCCGAGCTACCGCATCCTCGGCCTCCTCGACCGCCTCCTGTTCCTCTCCCGCGGCCAGACGGTGTACTACGGCTCGCCACGCGCGCTGCCGTCCTTCTTCAACGACTTCGGCAAGCCCATCCCTGGCAACGAGAACCCGACGGAGTTCGCACTCGACCTCATCAGGGAGCTGGAGACCATGCCGGACGGGGCCAGGGACCTCGTGGAGCACAACAAGAAATGGCAGACGCGCATGGCTCCCAAGGCGAAGCACCACGACGGGCACGGCGAGAAGCCGTCGCTGTCCCTGAAGGAGGCCATCAGCGCCAGCATCTCTCGCGGGAAGCTCGTGTCCGGCGCGACCGACGGATCCGTGTCGGTGCATTCGCCCGGGGAGTTGGCGGCGCCGGCGGCCCCGGTGTCGAAGTTCGCGAACCCGTTCTGGGTCGAGATGGGCGTCCTCACCCGTCGCGCGTTCCTCAGCACGAAGCGCACGCCGGAGATCTTCATCATCCGCCTAGCGGCCGTGATGGTGACGGGGTTCATCCTGGCGACCATCTTCTGGCGCCTGGACGACTCCCCCAAGGGAGTCGAGGAGCGCCTGGGCTTCTTCGCCATCGCCATGTCCACCATGTTCTACACCTGCTCCGACTCGCTCCCCGTGTTCCTCAACGAGCGCTACATCTTCCTCCGGGAGACGGCCTACAACGCGTACCGGCGGTCCTCGTACGTGCTCTCCCACACCATTGTCGGCTTCCCGTCGCTGATCGTGCTCTCCTTCGCGTTCGCGCTCACCACGTTCTTCTCCGTGGGCCTGGCCGGCGGCGCCGACGGCTTCTTCTTCTTCGTGGCCATCGTGCTGGCATCCTTCTGGGCCGGCTCTGGGTTCGCGACGTTCCTCTCTGGCGTGGTGACGAACGTGATGCTGGGTTTCCCCGTGGTGGTGTCGACGCTGGCCTACTTCCTCCTCTTCAGCGGCTTCTTCATCAACCGGGACCGCATCCCGCGGTACTGGCTCTGGTTCCACTACCTGTCGCTGGTCAAGTACCCGTACGAGGCGGTGATGCAGAACGAGTTCAGCGACCCGACGCGGTGCTTCGTGCGGGGCGTGCAGATGTTCGACAACACGCCGCTGGCGGCGCTGCCGGCGGTGCTCAAGGTGCGGGTGCTGCGCGCCATGAGCCAGTCGCTGGGCGTGGACATCGGCACGAACACGTGCATCACGACGGGGCCAGACTTCCTGCGGCAGCAGGCCGTGACGGACCTCACCAAGTGGGACTGCCTCTGGATCACCGTCGCTTGGGGGTTCCTCTTCCGCATCCTCTTCTACATTTCGCTGCTGCTCGGGAGCAGGAACAAGAGGAGGTGAGCGGTTTCCCGTCATGCCTTGTTTTCTTCTCGTGCTGGTGCGATCGGTATGCACGGGGCTGTATGTTGTGTTATCGCGTGTACATTTGCTTGTAAGTTGTAAGTTTTCGTGGCAAGTTCAAACTGTAACTCGACAATATTTATTTATACGATGGTTCTCTGTTATTGTTCTCGCGGAAGGTGTTTCAAATTTGCATGAAGAGAATCTGCCGATCTGATTTTGTTCGGGGGTGATCGTTAATCAGGCAGGTCTAGCAATAGACATAGCTGATGGACTTATGGAAAGGCGAAGGCGTGATCTTATATCAAAGAGAAGAACGGGCGATAGGCACACACATCCAGATCCAGAGCTACTACAAAACTAGAGTGCCATTTCATATCTAAGGTTTTCTTTGGTTCTCTCCAATTTCACCGGTATACTCTGAATTGTGGGCTACGACAGGGCTCAAAGCCATTTGATTGAACAGATGCTTCTTCTAAAAAATTATTGTCAGCCACTCTCACTTACGAGCAGACCCCAGATGTCATCCACAGCTACTCCTTTTCCATACTAATCACCTCACTGATGTCTGAGACCGTCCTCGCTGGCCTTCGGTCGCCGACAGTGTTCTTGCCGGCGTCCGTGTCGGCGTCGGCGATGACGTCGAGCTCCGAGCAGATCTCTTGGACGACACGCCGTTCTTGGCCAGCCTTCGCAGGCAGGGAAGGTTGACAGCCAACGAAAGGGGATCGTCCCCGGTGGCAGCCAGGTGAGGTCAACGGCCGGCGAGCAGCCTCCGGTTGAGCGAGCTGTGTTAGATTGATCTCTAATCTTAAACTGGGCCCAACGGCCTAGTTAGGCCTTTGATCTGCGTCCTGATCGGGAGCGCCCAGCCCACTATGGCTGGAAGGCCATTGTCACATTGTGCGTTATATATAGAGGTGGGGGCCGGCGGCTCTGAGTACGATGTTCGCCTGAGCCGAGCTCCCCACCGAAACCTAAACTCTAATCCCGATCAGAGAGGAGTGCAACCAGTGACGGGAAGCCACCAGCCGCGCGCCGTCCCGCTCCACCGACGTCGACGACTTCATTGACCTCTTACCCCAACGTTGCTGCCCGTGCGTCAGACTTCACCGACGAACGAGATGGCGGCTTCTGGACCATCTCCCTCTGCGGTGTCAGGTTCGACACGTTCTTCTTCTATTCCTCTATGTCCCTCTACTCTCGATATCGCATTCACAGTATAGAGAACCCGCTAGACTTAACCCTAGATGATCTTTTCGATCTCAACAAGCTGATCTCCATCTCCTTGTGGAAGACGTCGGCCTTGAGGAAAGCGAGTGTGTCCTCGTCGTGCTGGATTCGCTCCTCGACCACCCGACGGAATTGCTCCACCTCCATACGCTCCGTAGCCTTCTCTGCCTTCAGGCGCCTGCCGCCTAAGGGCCTCCCGCAGCGCAGCCAGCTCGCACCCGGCAGATCTTGCGCGCGGTGACCTAGGCACGCTGGCCGAGGCTCGCCGGCTGGGGCTGCAAGCAAGGCAATGGGCTACCAGAATCGAAGAGGAGCACTGCCGCCGCGGCCCTGTTGCGTGCGCCTGCGAGGAAGGTTTCACGCAGACGGTGAAAAAGAATCGAGGAAAAAATGAATCGACAGGTTATCGTGAAAACTTGGAAGCCACGACAGGTCTGGTGTAGTCTTGATCTTGGCACCCGATATGGTGAGGCTCCAACGACTCGTTAGCAATACGGCATGTTTGGTGCACCCGTTCAGTGCACACCGGACAACACCGGTGAGTGCCGAGCCGCCAAGTCCTTCTTGCAACCCTCTATGGTAGAATAGTGCGGTGCACTAGCCCGGTGAATGCAGTGTGCCAGCCTACACCACTCCACAGGACCAACTTACTTTTGCCACTTGATCATTTGATGGAGGAATTACAGGGAGCGTAATTAGTTCTAGCTATAACAAGGTCAATCGCGATTACTCCCGTCAGTTACTCCGTAACACCATTGCGGCAATTCCTGATAACTCTGTTTGTAGGTGTATTCTTCGCTGTTACAGGATCAATCGTGATTACTTCTGTCGGTTACTCCGTAATGTCACATGCGGGAATTCGTGATAACTCCGTCTGTCCAGGTGCATTCCCTCGACGCTCTGACTCTCCTCGGCTAGGGCATAAGTCTAGGCGTCCCTGCGCATACGAAACAACACTCAGAACCATCGCACCTTTCTTTGTTCCTGCTGCTTCCGAGTTTCCTCGTTTCAATCTTTTGTGTGCACAAAGAGATTGAAAGAGGAGGCCTCCGGAACCTACGCCAGTCTGCAACACCTGCTCGGGTGTGCGAGCAAATCAGGTTTTTGCAGGGCGTAGTGCACGACTATCCCTGTTCCAAACGATCTACGACGTCTTCTTCCTAGTGACTGCCACTGCATTTTTTTCTTCTCGGCGAACTAGTACCTACGCTCATCTTCTTTCTTGTGGTTGTTCGCGGGACTGCACTGCGAACATCTACATGTATCTGAAAGTGCATCTAGCCCTTTAGTGGGTTTTGGATGATTGAATGACAACGTGATTAAAGGACTAACCCGTTTGCTAAGTGTGAACAGGTAATAGGTTATCTCACAGGTACTTAATGAAAGCCAAAATGATGTGTTGTTGTATAAACAATCTAGTTCGAGCACAAGACAACAATGCAAATGGAATTCATGTGAAGGCTTATTTTTTGTGGGATTTCCATTGACTATGTGAAAGCAAGCTCATGATTATTAGTTAATGAGACATGAGGGATTGCATATGGAATGGTCTCATATTTGAAGCTTGCTAAATTAAAATGAAAAAGATAACAATACATATGAATGGATGATTCAACACAAGATGTGACTTGATGGCTTGAGATGGTGAAGATAGCAAGGAAAGGCTTTGAGGTACTAAGCAAGGGTGAAGGGCAAGCGACGGCTTGGCGGTCAAGAACCTAGCTAGGGTGAAGAAGAAAGTACTTGCATTTAGTTGAGGTACTAATCAAGCTAAGATGGTCATATTGATGTGAAGAATCAAATCTATAATGAAGTATTTGATGGAAGTGACTTGATACATTTGGGGTTATTCAAATTTGATGAATGGAATCAAGTCACATGCTCAAGATGGCTATGCTCAAATAAAAGATCAACATCAACTTGTTAGCACCCTTACTTGATGAAGATTGGAAGGACGGCATCAATTCAAAAGAAATCAACTCAAGTGGTATAAATTCTTTTTTCTTTTGATCTTGAGTTTAATAGGTATGCCGTACTATTAAGAGGATGCATCATGTTGATAGATAATGTTTCATAAGTGCTCAAGCCAACCCATGTGAGGTTTGATTATTTGAGCGACAAATGTGCTAATCGATTTCTTGTTTGATGCAATATCCGGACGTGTCCCAGATTTGTCCAAAGAATTTGCAAAATTGTTGTTCTCGGGTTGCTTCGTCGGGAGTTCCGACGAGGTCGGGAGTTCCGACGGTCGGAGTCCGGCATGAGTCGGAAGTTCGACGCCTCGCACTTCAACACACTTTGAGGTTTCATCATCTCCGGTCATACCGGACATGTCCGAGTATTCACACCGGACGTGTCCCAGTATGGATGACCGAAGCCAACGGCTTAGTTTTTCAAAAGCCGTGAGGGTCGGGAGTTCCGACATGCGTCGGGAGTTCCGACACCTCACTAACTTTAACTCGATTACATGTTTTTCAAAATTGCCGAGGGTCGGGGTTCCGACTTGAGTCGGGAGTTCCGACGGTCGGAAGTCCCGGCATTCTTCGGGAGTTCCGATGCCTCACAACATCATCAGTAACTTAGTTACCGTTATGTTAGATCGAGTCATAACGGACGACGTGTCCGGTAGACAACAACGGCTATAAAGCGGTTAGTTTTTCAAGGGGCTATAATACCCCAAGCCTCCACCTTTGGTGGTCTGCTGATTCTCCGACTTAGACACACGTTTTTGAGCCTTGCCAACCCTCTCTTAGTGAGTGATTGATCAAACTTGCAAAATCAATTTGTGGGTTGAGTGAAATTCAAAAGAGAGCCATCCAACCACTTGAGCACTTGTGCATATTGTCAATCTCGTGATTCAGCATTTGTTACTCTTGGACTCTTCGGTCCTAGACAGTTAGACGTCGCGGAGAGCACCCGGGAGATTGTGGTGTGCCTCGGAAAGTTTAGAATCACGATTCCGCCGCCTCGGAATCAATTAGTGGAAGGAGAAAAGGAGTTGGAAAAGACTCCGGCTAGAGTGACCTTCGTGGTATCCTCTAGGGCTGACCTTCATTTGGTCGCCTGCAGCCTCCTCAACGGAGAGTAGGACTCGAACGAGTCCGAACTTCTCGTAAAACAAATATCGTGTCTCAATTCGCATTTCATTTTGATATTTGTGTTGCTCTAGCACTTGTGCAGGAGTTCTGTGTATACCGATAGTTAAATTAGGTGCCGCAGTTTGGTTTGAAGATAGAAATCAAAAGGAGCAAGTTCGGGGCTGATCTGCAGAAATCGTGTATCACGGACACGTCAGGATTCATACGGACACGTCCCGTATTTCTGTCTGCATTGAAAATATTTATTCTCTCGTTTCTATCTTGGTGTTGCAGGTTGTAGCTTCTAGATATATTCTTTATACCTTGTTTACTTTGTGGCTAACTTGTGAGGGGTGGTAGTACTCTTGATTTGGAGTTTCCATTTTGGAAACTCCCCTTCTAATTGTTTCCGCTTTTAAAGGTGTTGTTTTTTTTGAACGCCTATTCCCCCCTCTAGGCGGCATCCTAGGTCCTTTCAATTGGTATCGAGCAAGGTTCTCACCTAAAGCTTCACCGCCGTGAGAAAAGGATGTCGACGCCTATCGAGTTGGAGCCGGTGCTTCTCCAAAATGATGGTTCAAACTTTCTACCTTGGTCAATACATGTACTCAATGCTTTTAGAGATATTAGTCCTCTTGTTGAGCATATTGTGGATGCAAGCATACCTCTTTCTATAGTTGATTGGAGCAACTACAAAAATTTGTCAAAAGAGGAAGAGATATGCGTGCAACTCAATGCTCAAGCTATTAATATTATTTTGAGTACATTGAGTGTAGAGGTTCAAGATGAGGCAATCTTCAATGGACAACCACCTCCGGAGAGTGCTCATCTCATTTGGACTAGACTTTTGATTTGTATGAAAATCCAAATGTGATGATGCACTTGAGATTAAGTCATTGGAAAGTATGTCCATTGTGTCATCATACAAATGAAGAAGCCTCACAAGACCTCAAGAGCACCGAGCCGGAGCAAGAAGTGCAATGACACATGACGTGTTTGTCTGCTTCACGCATATACCGGACGTGTCCGGTATGCCTACCGGACGTGTCCGGTATGGCCGAGGGCAGACCCGACAAGCGGTTGCTTTGCAACGATGCTCAAGCCCGATGGCGACCAAGTGATGAGTCAACCTCAGTATCCCATGATACTCATCAGTTGTGTCTCATGGCCAAGAAAAGCAAGAAGAAGAATAACAAGAAAGATCAAGAAAAGGAGAAAGCACAAGTAGATGATCAAGATAAGAGTAATGTTGAAGTTGAAGACAACTACAACCTTGATCATCTCAACCATAAAGACAAGTTCATCATCATGAAGATAGTTGAAAAGAATGATGAGCTTGAAGAAGAGATTGAGAAGAAGCAAGAGCAATCGCTTCAAAATCAAGAAAAGTTTCTCATCTCCAAATTGCAAGAGCTAAAGGCAATAAATGAAAGGTATGAAAATTGTCAATTGAGCATGCTTTAGCTACTAACTCCTCTTCTAGTGTTTCACAACTAGAGAAGGAAAACTTCGAGCTCAAAGCAAGGCTAGATGAACTATCAAGCAAGTATAATGAGCTACAAGCAAATTATGTTCATCTAAAGTGCTCTCATGAGGAAGTAGTAGAATCAAGCATCATGCTTGAGGTGGCTCATGAGGTTGTGATTACATCGGTAAAATTCTCTCAACCTCTAACACATCCGCTCACTAGTACACCATCTCAATTAAATATTTCTTGTACTAATGAATGTGCTCCTCAAGCAAGCCAACCTTCGATTGAGCTAAATCTTATAGAAAACATAGAGCTCAAAGAAGAAGTGCAAAGATTAAAGAAAAATGTGATTCGGTTGAAGGGTAAGGAGAAAGCACAACCTTCTCAAGATAACCGTGATAACATGGTGAAGAAGCTTGAGAAGGGTTCAAACCTTGCTTCCTCCAAAGCCCAACAAAAGAATCACATCTCAAGCAAGGCCAACACAACCAAGAGCAAGAAACATGGAAAAAGGATGTGCTATGGTTGTGGATTGTATGGACATGAGTGGGCTATGTGTCCACACAAGAGTTGGGCCGACAAAGTTGAAGCCGCCAATCAAAAGGCTTCTACCAAGAAATGCCCAATGAACAAAGAAGCAAGAAAGGAAGCCCAAGTTGCAACTAGAAGATGCTATGAGTGCAATGAGATGGGCCACAAGGTTGATAGATGTCCATACAAGCAAATCAAGCATAGAGCACACAAAGGCCACATATGCTATGCTTGTAGAAGAAAGGGGCATCTAAGCTATGATTGCCCAAATGGTAACATCCCTAAGACAAACATATTTGTTTATGATAATATGCTTAGGAAGACCACAAACGGAGTTAATACTAGCAAGGTGATGTGTTCACCACAAACTAGTGCTAAAGCCATTTGGGTGCCTAAGCACTTGTTGACTAACCTAAAAGGACCCAACAAGAGTTGGGTACCAAATTGTGCTTAGGTTAATGATGTAGGTACTTGGTGATGAGATGGAAGCTTCGGGGTGATTGAGCAAGCAATGTGACTATTTTCACTCAATCTATCAACCAATTCTTATCATAATTCCTTATATGGTTGACCCAAAGATAATTCAATGAATATATCATATATTTCATTCTCACCATTGGTAACAAGTACCTAAACCTTTTAGGATAGCCACTTTGTTCATTTCATGTTCTATAGTTCACAAATAAGTACATTTGTGAAATAATGAAAGTGGCTAATTAGATTCAATTAAAAAGAATCTTACTTTGTCATATGATGCTTTTAATAATTCTCTAGTAGAGCAATTCATTTGTTGAGGTGCAAGTATACAATAAATACTAGAGCTAAACAAGAATCACAAGCAGAGAATTAATTGTTTCTGTCCTACAACTATCGGACGTGTCCGGTATTACTATCGGACGTGTCCGGTATGGCCAGGGACAGAAAGTCAGTGTTTCTGTTCTGTGTATTCCAGACGTGTCCGGTATACAACCGGACGTGTCCGGTATTACAGGAACCAGAACACAAATTGAATTGCAACTGAGTCTTTGATTAATATATGTTCATATATCTCTAATTTACTCAGAAGCTTGTGATTTATTAAAATCTAAGTGGATTGTGAGCATCTCCCGAACTCAATTTTAAATATGGCAAACTTATTTGATTTATGGTCAAAATAGAAAATTGGCTCCCGATTTCTTAATAGAATAAAAGTGCTTGTTGAAAGTTGTTCAAATTACTTAAAGCACTTATTTAGGGGGAGCTAAGTTTCTATTTTGTACCAATGTGGACTAACAAATCTATCTAGCATTCTTTATAGTTCTTTGGATGAAAAGTGATTTAGAATCTAGCATGATTATTTGGCAATCAAGGTCAACATAAAGATTATCATGCCATGAATCTTCTTAGTGGTATTCTTGTGGGCTCAAGGCAAAGGTATGTGTTTACATATATACATTGCAAGTGCATGTAAGGCCCTTTACATGTTAGAATGTGCATTTGTGTGACATAGGAGAGATGTTTTTCAAAACCCACAACTAGCATGTGTAGGTGGTGTGAATTTGAAAAACTATTTGAATCTTGGTCTTTGTTACCTAGCCTTGCCATGTGATGATTATAGCTCTCCTTGATTGTTTGATTGGCTAATCACACATGACATGGCTTTCTT
Source organism: Miscanthus lutarioriparius (assembly GCA_904845875.1). Taxonomy (NCBI): domain Eukaryota; kingdom Viridiplantae; phylum Streptophyta; class Magnoliopsida; order Poales; family Poaceae; genus Miscanthus; species Miscanthus lutarioriparius. Next base: position 25,505,284 of record CAJGYO010000001.1, read on the forward strand.
AAGTCCACAATCTACTTTGTCTCACTTTATCTCTCTCAAGCAAGCAAATTTTTGATTATGCCATTTATTTGGAAAAGAGAAAATAAATTGATGGCATTCGATAAGAAAAGTGATAGTACTCGGTTTGGATCAAGATCATACACCTTTTTGGACTAAGCAACAACAGAGAAAGGGTTTGGAAGAGTGAGAACACATTTTGGAATTATTTGGGCCAGCCCGCGGATACCGGACGTGTCAAGTGATGCTACCGGACGTGTCCGGTATGAGCGGGACTATAAAAACAGAGCGTGCACCTTCGCCCAAAACAGACTTGCCTCCTCCAAACCAACCACCAACGTCCTTCTTCTCCCTAAGGCGACCAAGGATTTCACCAAGGAAAAGAGAGAGGGAGATTGCATTGAGAAGGCTTGGATCAAGGATTGAAGGCCCGTGGATTTGGATTTCACATCGCTCTCTCTTCTCTCCTCTCAAGGTATTACCTAAATCACGGACCTCGTCCGATCTACATGGTTAATGCATGATTTGGAAATTCCTTGGTAAATATGCTTGCATTAGTGATATAGAAGCAATGCCCAAAATTTGGAATTGATCCGTGGTGGTTTGAATCGAGAAACCCCGGTTAGGGTTGTTTGATCGCCCATACCGGACGTGTCCCGTATGCTACGGACGTGTCCAGATGGCCCAAAGCAGAGCAGATCGCCTACTCACGATCTCCGACTCAATCCTATCTAGAATGGTTTGTTAGGCTTAGTTTCTTTTGTATCTACGTTTTGCAAACCTTGTGACAATGGTGTGTCGAGGTGATTGCAAAACCTTGGATGAAAGAATCTATGTCTAATTACAAGCTATGGGCATGTATCTAAAATTCTTTGGAAATCTTTGGATACAGGATAAATTTGCTATGAGTGGACGACAGAGCCGAGGTCCAAGCATTGGGCATGATCCAAAGACTTGAGAAGTACAAGAAGGCGAGACAGGATATGCATCCGGATTTTAGCCGACCAAAGCCAGGAGGTCACCAGGTGCCGCCACTAGTGCAGCTGACTCAATATGCGTAAGGGTCAGGGAGCTCTTCTTCCCTACGATGATAATCGATGAGTTCAGAGTGGAGTCTAGAGATGAAAGAAAGAGGAAGAGCAGCGACGAGAGGATCGAGATGGTGACGGCTCAGATGAGGAGCAGGAGATTGAGGAGGAGGAGTCGGTTCCTCCGATTCGGCCACCGGCTGGTCAAGGGATGCATTATGGTCTTCTTGAGACACGTCCCGCCCAATGTGCCCTCCTATGTTCCTAGAGTTGACTACTGGGGGAAAGGGTATGACCGGGAAGGCTAGAGATGAGCGAAGGGTTGATCCGAGGAGCTTACCTAAGGTTGAAGACGATCACCGCTTCGAGATGACCTTTCACTTGGACTTCTACTCCAAGCAGTGATTCTTACCAGAACCCAAAGAATTGCTGTGTCTCAAAGTGGATTGACCGGCAATATATTAGAGAGTTGCGAAGGCCTCGATTGATCATGCTATTGCCATCTGCGCAGAGCACAGTGAGTTTATGAGATCATGGAGTTCAAAGATGACTGGAACATGAGGTAGTAGCTCGATTCTATGCTACTCTATTTGTTGAGGAGGATGAGCGGCGGATGCTTTGGATGCTTGAGGGCCAGTGGTGCAGTTGTTGACTATGATGTTTTTGCCGCCCATCTTGGCTTCTCAGAGGATGATCTCGGAGAGGGACAGGATCCACACCGAGTGTGTGTTACCTCTGAGCGGCTCGCCTACATGTATCCTGGCTTTGGTGGTGAGAGAGGAGGCGTGGGGAAGGTTCTAGGTCTTCACCCTACCATGTGTACACCGGACAGGATGTTCGGGAAGACTATTGACCTGCAAGGGTGGAGACAAGGGCACCATTGTTGATTACTCCAGAACCTACTCCACAGATGGCTTTTTTGATGCTCGGCCCTTCAGCTGAGTGTTTGACTTTATTTGGTCCGAGATCAGGAGTGTTGGAGAGAGGCCCCTCAAGGGTTGTGGTTTTGCTCCTTATATCATGCATATGATTGAGCAGGTGACAGGGCACACATTTGAGTATGATAAGATTCACAAGGCCCTCAAGATTATTGCAGATTTGCTCGAGGCAGGTTACCTCCAAAGAGGACCGGGGAGGAGCAAAGAAGAAGACCAGAGGCGATGCACTGGAGTGGTGCACCAGCAGGAGCTTCACCTTCACCACGTGCTCCTTCACGTTCTACTTCACGCCATGGCAGTCCTCCTTCGCCTATCCGTAGGCTTTTCAGCTCCATATTTGGGATGTGCCGTGACATCCAGACTAGGCAGCAGAAGGAGAGGGAGGCTAGGAGGAAGGACACTCGGACTTTGAAGCAAATTGCTTCTAATCTTGAGCTTGATCCTCCTAGGTCTCCTCATCGATGAGGTGACTAGTGAGCCTGAGACTGAGGAGCAGCAGCAGGCTAGATATGATAGAGAGTATGTTGAGTTCATACAGCGACAGCAGCAGCAGCAGGCACCTGAGCACCCTGACACTCTACCACTTCAGGCTCGTGTGCCTACTCACTCTCAGCCACGTCCCAGCACTGCAGACGACTATGCTACAGATTGGTGGAGTGACCTGACAGGTGGTGGTGGCTTCTACGGGTCTGGTGGCTATGACGCGTCTGGTGCGGGTGGTTCTCGTCCCACCGGTGTTGCACTTTCGAGATGATGAGGATGCTTTGGTCGAGATGATGATGATGAGTGATCTCGACTTTCCGTGATGACTTGTAGCCCCTTTGTCCTTAGTATGTCATTGTTGGACCTTTGTGGTGATAGATGACAAAGGGGAGAGAGACTGATTAAAGCTTCAGGATAGTTTCATTTGCTTATCTTTGTACCAAGATATGTACTGCAGTTGTAGTTTGTTTTTGAGCTTCATTGATGTATCTTGGATTTGTGATAGATTGTATCATGTGAGAGATGAGACTTACTTATGCTTTATCTTTGTATCTCTTGAGACATGATCTTTATCTATATATATCGATGGTTTTCGGACTTGAGAAAATTTGTAATGAGTGCTATGTGTGAATTACATATGTCATATTTATTTTCATAAGGACTATGCATGCTAGAATGAAAATATTTGATGTGATGCTTTTATATTTATTCTTGTGTGATATATCTTGTCATATGCATCACGGTTTCTCTTTGTCACACACACATGCACTTACGGATGCAATGATTTAGGGAGTCTCCTATTTGTTTTAGTATGTGCAATTGACTTTTGAGGTCATTTTGTAAATTCTAATCATAAGCACATATTAAGGGGAGCCTCTCATAAATCATTGAACCCAAAAGTTTAAATGTTTATATCATTTTGTAAGCTTTAATCAAGTTGTCATCAATCACCAAAAAGGGGTGATTGAAAGTGCATCTAGCCCTTTAGTGGGTTTTGGATGATTGAATGACAACGTGATTAAAGGACTAACCCGCTTGCTAAGTGTGAACAGGTAATAGGTTATCTCATGTACTTAATGAAAGCCAAAATGATGTGTTGTTGTATAAACAATCTAGTTCGAGCACAAGACAACAATGCAAATGGAATTCATGTGAAGGCTTATTTTTGTGGGATTTCCATTGACTATGTGAAAGCAAGCTCATGATTATTAGTTAATGAGACATGAGGGATTGCATATGGAATGGTCTCATATTTGAAGCTTGCTAAATTAAAATGAAAAGATAACAATACATATGAATGGATGATTCAACACAAGATGTGACTTGATGGCTTGAGATGGTGAAGATAGCAAGGAAAGGCTTGAGGTACTAAGCAAGGGTGAAGGGCAAGCGGCGGCTTGGCGGCGTCGAAGAACCTAGCTAGGGTGAAGAAGAAAGTACTTGCATTTAGTTGAGGTACTAATCAAGCTAAGATGGTCATATTGATGTGAAGAATCAAATCTATAATGAAGTATTTGATGGAAGTGACTTGATACATTTGGGGTTATTCAAATTTGATGAATGGAATCAAGTCACATGCTCAAGATGGCTATGCTCAAATGAAAAGATCAACATCAACTTGTTAGCACCCTTACTTGATGAAGATTGGAAGGGACGGCATCAATTCAAAAGAAATCAACTCAAGTGGTATAAATTCTTTTTCTTTTGATCTTGAGTTTAATAGGTATGCCGTACTATTAAGAGGGATGCATCATGTTGATAGATAATGTTTCATAAGTGCTCAAGCCAACCCATGTGAGGTTTGATTATTTGAGCGACAAATGTGCTAACTGATTTCTTCTTTGATGTTGGGCAATACCGGGACGTGTCCCAGTATTTGTCCAAGCAATTTGCAAAATTGTTGTTCTCGGGTTGCTTTGTCGGGAGTTCCGGCGTGGGTCGGGAGTTCCGACGGTCGGGAGTCCGGCATGAGTCGGAAGTTCGGACGCCTCGCACTTCAACACACTTTGAGGTTTCATTGTTCCGGTCATACCGGGACGTGTCCGGTATTCACACCGGACGTGTCCCAGTATGGATGACCGAAGCCAACGGCTAGTTTTCAAAAGCCGTGAGGGTCGGGAGTTCCGACATGCGTCGGGAGTTCCGACACCTCACTAACTTCTTCAGTTACATGTTTTTCAAAATTCTTTGAGGGTCGGGGTTCCGACTTGAGTCGGGAGTTCGACGGTCGGAAGTCCGGCATTCTTCGGGAGTTCGATGCCTCACAACATCACAGTAACTTAGTTACCATTGGCTTGATCGAGTCATACCGGACGTGTCCCAGTATTGCAACGGCTATAAAGCGGCTAGTTTTTCAAGGGGCTATAAATACCCCAAGCCTCCACCTTTGGTGGTCGCTGATTCTCTCGACTTAGACACACGTTTTTGAGCCTTACCAACCCTCTCTTAGTGAGTGATTGATCAAACTTGCAAAATCAATTTGTGGGTTGAGTGAAATTCAAAAGAGAGCCATCCAACCACTTGAGCACTTGTGCATATTGTCAATCTCGTGATTCGCATTTGTTACTCTTGGACTCTTCGGTCCTAGACAGTTAGACGTCACGGAGAGCACCCGGAGATTGTGGTGTGCCTCGGAAAGTTTAGAATTGGTCGATTCCGCCGCCTCGGAATCAATTAGTGGAAGGAGAAAAGGAGTTGGAAAAGACTCGGCTAGAGTGACCTTCGTGGTATCCTCTAGGGTTGACCTTCACTGGGTCGCCCGCAGCCCCCTCAACGGAGAGTAGGACTCGAGCGAGTCCGAACTTCGTAAAACAAATATCGTGTCTCAATTCGCATTTCATTTGATATTTGTGTTGCTCTAGCACTTGTGCAGGAGTTCTCTGTATATCTTGATAGTTAAATTAGGTGCCTGCAGTTTGGTTTGAAGATAGAAATCAAAAGGAGCAAGTTCGGGGCTGATCTGCAGAAATCGTGTATACCGGACACGTCCGGTATTCATACCGGACACGTCCGGTATTTCCTGTCTGCATTGAAAATATTTATTCTCTGTTCTATCTTGGTGTTGCAGGGTTGTAGCTTCTAGATATATTCTTTATACCTTGTTTACTTTGTGGCTAACTTGTGAGGGGTGGTAGTACTCTTGATTTGGAGTTTTCATTTTGGAAACTCCCCCTTCTAATTGTTTCCGCTTTTAAAGGTGTTATTTTTCAGAAACGCCTATTCACCCCCCCTCTAGGCGGCATCCTAGGTCCTTTCAGTATCGCCTATCGGCCTATGGTTCACTACTTCACACAACACACTATGTCGATAGTGTGAATGGCATCATTGATGCCTCCAGCACTGGTCTCGCCTTGGAGTATACTACTTTACACTTTGTTTTTAGTGTTTTAACACTATATTTGTTGTGATATATATGTTCATGTATGCGTGCACATATATGTTGACATAAATATGCTACTATTTATGTGTCAAATGACACACACAACGTAATATGCTACTTTTTATCTAGATTAAATTATGCCTGAAAATACTTATATATGTAGAAGAACAGAGATACTGCTTGATATGATTAAAAATAATTTAAAACTTTTTTTGCGGGTGCTGTTCATGGAAACGTACTGCTTTCAGTTCTAGACCTGATTGCAGCAATGTGAGGTCTACAAGGAGCCGTTACAAGTCGACTACACATTGGAGTCGATGGCTATGGACTTGTACATTCCATGGGCCATGGATGCCCTTTTACGGTTAGAATTCAACAATGATGCACATTGCCTATGTGGCCGTAGTATATTTTTTAATTTTGGTAGTCTCAGGGTTCATCGTGTAATAATTGTGAATTGGACATCCTCTTTTTGAAGAGAAGATTGAAGCCAGGAGAAAAAAGAAGAAGAAAGGAGAACTTGGGACATTAATTGGGATCCTCTTATTGCACGTTCACAGAGTCTTGTTAGCAAACAGTTCGGTAAAATTTCGCTAACTAACAGTTTCCTAAAACTATTTTTTGTATATCTTTTCTGTTTTCTTTTTCCAAGTGAAATATCTCTGAAACATTACATGCGGCACAACATTGTATGGCAACGCGTTCACCGCTCAGTGACTGAAGAGACTAGTAGTATCTGAAATAAAAATCGTGCTAATGTAGTGGGTTTAAAGGCCCATTTCATTTTTAGCCCGGGCGTGTCTGCGTGGAGACTGTAGGGCAGAAACGCAGAAGCCCAAGAGATAAAGGAGGCCGAATTGTGAACGTGACAGCGACGCATACAAGCCGAGCTATAAATTTCTCCACCATTTTGGTCCGAATTTTCTAACGGAAAAATATCTCATCACACGACCGCAACGCTGCATGAGGCAGTTTTCAACGAACCGTGCAACCACCGGAGCCACTCGCCAGCCAACCAACGAAGACCCTATCCAAAAGCAGAGGCAAAACCAGGCCAAGACGAGACGCAAGCTGCAGGCACCCGCCCACGCCCGCGCCATGAAGTGCTGGTGCGTGCACGCGCCAAGAGGAGCAATGGCGACGCCGCTCTCCAGCCCGTTTGCTCCCACCACCCTCCACTCCCCTCTCCGGCACCGCGCCCTGCTGCTGCTGCTGCTGCCGTTCCCTCCCCGTGCGGCCTCCTCCGGCGAGGACACCGCAGCAGCCGACCAGGAGCAGACACCCCCGGCGGCCACCAAGACGGCCACCGCGGACGACGACTTCGAGCAGCGCGTCCTACAGATCAAGTCCCGCGTCGGGCCCAAGAAGCGCGGCGCGCGCAAGAAGAAGGCCGCGGCGTCGTCCGCGTCCGCCAACGCCGTGACGCTCCCGCCCGTGCCGCTGCGGGAGCCCCGGTCGGCGCTCGGCGCGCCCGTCGAGTTCGGCTTCACCGCGTACAGCGAGCGGCTCAACGGCGCGCTGGCCGCGGTGGGGCTCGCCGCGGTGCTGCTCGTGGAGCTGGGCTCCGGGCAGGCCCTGGTGAAGTACCACCAGCCTGCCACGCTGTTCCTGCAGGCGTACACCATCGCCGCGGCCGCCGCGCTGTTCGTCAAGTACGAGAAAGAGCGGATCAGCACGTGGCCGGGGCCGCCGGCGAAGTGAAATGGCGAATTTTTTGTTCCGGTAGGGTGCGTCTTTTCTTGTAATTTTACCTCTCGATGTGCCTTGCAGTTGCAGGAATATGTGTGTTGTGAGAACTGGGAAATGTCGGACATTTGAGGAAAGAAGAGCTTGATCTTTAACAGTCGTTTTAACACCTTTAATTTCATTTCATCGGTCACATCGTGCACAATGCTTTGTGATGCTTTTGTCGAGAGAACTGAGAAATTAATCTTGAAAGGCGTGAGTTTACTATGGCTTTGCGATGCTGTTGTTGTTGAGAGCTGTCCGCAGCAAGTCTGTTGGCATGAATTGCTGCGTTGCTGAATGGCTCCTTCACGAAGAATAGTCTGACGCATCACAGTCGGACCACAGACTAGCAGCCCGTTCGTTTGGCTATGGCTTATCGTAAACGATCGTAAATTTTCAGCTAGAATAGTATTTTTCTCTCAAACAAACCAGCCAGCAGTACTTCTCTACGAACCAGCAATAAAACGAATCAGCAGTCGCCGCCGCTCTCGACGCCATTTCGCGCACCAAATCGGCCACGACTTGCTAGCTCGAGAAAGCAAGCAAACGCGTGTGGATTTGCTAGGCGCAGGCGACGACTTGCCCGTCTAAGCGCAACGCCGGTCAAGCGCCGATTTGCCAGGCGACAAACTAATCGATTCTCATCGCGCTCGCGCATTCGCATTCGGGTCGCGTCAATCCCAACCCCGATGGTCGACAGTAGCACGACAGCGCCTGGACGGCTGGACCACAAAAAGAGAATTATGAAGACGCCAAATGCCTCGAGCTGTCAAGCACGACTAGACGGCAGTCGACCAACCACAGATCATCAACGAGCCAAGCACCAAACACACCGATTCCCTGGAGCACGCAGCAGCTACTTCGCAGCTCCTTCCAGTCCCACGCCCGGCACAGTTGTAAGCCTCCATAGATCATGTGAAATTTCACCGAAGTGGCGTTGTCGCCTTCACGCCCGGCGCACCTTGGCACCTTTTCCACACCACGACTAGGTCCCCAAAGGGACGGTGTGCCAAAACAACACCCAACAGTCAACACACATCTTTATTCGGTGCATATTAGCCCGCTAGCTGTACACCCATGGAGTGTCGGGCCAGCCAATCCAACCAGACAGCAACGACGTAGACCAGACCACAAGGGTACGGTCCCACAGCAGCTGTACTCCCATCAACTCAAAACCAAATTATAGACAAGTTGGTCTTTAATACAAGGTCCCACCAGCACCCATGCATGCATGTAAAAGTATTGTGTAGCTTTTTGCCCAAACAGGTTCGCCTCCTTGCTCAGTTGCAGCCAGGCAAAAATAGCACATGCCGGAGGAGTCTTATTCACTGAGCTTGGCCTCAAATTTCAGTGTCTCCACCTTCATCATCCACATGTACTAGCAGCTCAGCTTGTACAAGGAGCAGGATCCAGGGCTACTTTAGAGAGGACTATGCTTTAGACGCTGCAGGTGTCTGGGAGCATCACACTGCAGCACCATGTTCTCCTGAGAAAATAATGCAACAAACAAACCAATATATGGAATGGAAGACGCTGGCAAAAAGGTGTTGGGTTTGGCTGAGACTGAGAGATGTGTGGCAGATGCCCTCAGTCAGTCCAACCAAAGGCCAACGTCGTCTTCATTAGCCGGTCATGCTGTGAGTAGGTTCAGTACCTTCTCCTTTTTGGTCTGTCATTCGAGTCACTGTCTCGCCACCCTTGATGACCACCACGGTGCCTGTACCCATCCTCTTGTTCTCCTCTTGCCCTGCTGTGCCCCATCCTGTTCCTGAAGCGGCCATCGTGCTCCCGTGGACCAACACCTCCTTCAGCAAATTCCATGTCATCCTCTGTCTGGTAGGAGAGCATCTCGTCTTCATCACTGACCGGAGAATGAAGATATGCTCTCCGCTCCCTATGCTTCCTTCTACCCACAAGTTCCTCTTCTGTATGGAGTCCAGCTAGGTGAGCAGCATGTAGCGGTGGCTCAAAGGCATCACCTTCCAAGGCGCACCTCCTCACATTTCTCTGCATGACTTCTCTCTCATCATGGCTTCCGTTGTGACGGCGGTGAGGCAAGTATGGTCTGTCAGTTCGCATTAGTGGCGGTGATCTGTGCATCGCTTCAGGTGATCGTCCCCGATGGAAATGCACATGGCCACCCCTTCTGTGTGCAGGCGAATGGCTCCTGTCTCTGTGGATGAATCCATGATCACCTTGACCACGGTGTCTACGGGAATGTGGCATAAAAAACCTATCATCCATCATGTCATCTGGGAGATCTTCTATTTGCCCATGGGCCAGCAGCCTAGAGTCTGGAATCTCTCTTCCATAGAAATCGTCAATGTCCATCTCTCTCATGATGCAGCCACGTGGTGGTGAATGACGCCTCCTATGTGGACCATGGATGTGCCCAGGTTCATCTTCAAATGAACGCCTCCTGCCACCAATAGATTCATCAACAAACTCATTGGTCATTCTTGGACCTCGGAAGTTCCTCAGATGGCCACGGGATCCAGCACCCCGCCAACCACCACGGTGGTTTGTCATTCGTTTGTTCATAACGTCAGATGCATGTCTGCCACCATGGCATTCTCCATTGTTCTTTTCTCGCTCGGACTCCATGAATCTCTCCCATCTTTCGTTCCTGTAAAAATGGCACATGGACAAAAGGAGGGAAAACTTTTATAATTCAAGCCAAACATAAAACCATGCACACCTAGGCACCATACGCAAGAGGACCTTGAGTCATGATTACTGTAGTATCCCACAATGGAAACAGATGACACGAAACATACCTATTCACATAAACATGCCCCAGTGTCCAATTTGCCCCAACAAGTTGTCCATCTTTTTCATTCTGTAGAGATGTGTTACAAGAGTCAGGTTTGGATTTGTCATGTTCTGACTTTTCAGACGCTGACTTCTTGCCATATTCACTATGCTGTTGACTGCTTGAAGCGCCATCAAGTTCTGAGTCTTCACCCAGGACAGAGTCTCTTGGGCGCAAATCAGAGTGTTTACCGACCTCTTCACTTTTAGTCTGATGCTCTGTCTTCAAAGCAGCAATTTTTGCATGGTTCTCACTACAACTTCCAGCTTGCATACCATTTGGAGACTTTATATCTGGGCTTCTAGTCTTCTCTAGGCAGCTATCTAAAGTCTTAGGAGAATGCTTGGTAGGTTGCAGTTTAGGGGAATCAGATTTTGGCAAAGCTGATGACTTTTGGAGATGTGTGGTACTGGAACCTGTGGCAGTCTTAGCATCATGTATGCTATTGTCAGTATTATTTACTGGGATATTCTTATCAGAATTCAAAGATTGCTTGCCTTTAGAGTTTTCACTAACAATAACCTCATTTCGGAGCCCCTGCTGACCTGCATGGCTGACAACACCAACTTTTGTTTTAATACACTTGCCACCTTCAATAGGATCAATATTAACCTTATTTGTCATAGATGAACAATCTTGATGCATATCACTATCGTGTTCTTTCTTTAGCTCTTTGCTTAAGTTATCAGTATTGATACCATCCTTGCTGATTGGGGGGCCATTCCCCAATGGCTCACCATGAGGCTTATTTGTAGTTGGAATTCGTGAAACAGTATTACCATCATCATCTGAACAGTCCATTTCAGCACTCCCTTGTGACATACCATCAACAATAGCATTCTCCAGAGAATTAAAAGGCAAAGGTTCAACTGTAGGACTGGAGGAACTTTGTAATGCACCACTAGATTCATTAGCATCACAAGGCCTCTGTCTCGTATCCTCATGAGCAGTGGGCTGGCTGGTTGGTGGTTTGCAAACAGTGGGCTGGCTGGCTGGTGGTTTGCAAACAGTAGAAACAGTGGGCTGGCTGGATGATTCACATAACCCAACAGAAGGGCTGGCAACATTACTTTGCGAAGGCAGTGATTTTGCTTCCATCAACAGTGTAGTATGACCACTTCCTGTTACTACAACAGGGAGACTAGGGGTAGCACTTGTGGATTCTTCATGCTTCACACATTTGTCAACTTCAGGAACAGCAGGCATGGTCTTGGCGTGGGAAGTATCAGGTAAACTTTCAGCTGGTACTGGGACACTAACTGCTGCTACATCAGGCCCATTATGGATAATATTATTTGTAGAGATGTCAGAATTCAAATCAAACCCAGCTTTACGGGGACCTTGGGGTGCACTGTCAGTCTTTTCAGATTCGGCACAACTGATAACTAGTCCAACACTTTGTCGTTCTGATAGATTTGCCTTTTCAGCACCGTCAAGAATATGCTGCTGGGATATTTCTTCAGGTTCTTTCTTCACCAAATTATTAGATGGCAGCTGATCAATTCCAGAAACAGTTGCTGATGTAGTATTCTGAGGATTTACATTGCAGGGAACGGGTGTTACAATCTTCTCAACTGGTGCCTTATCTGACACAAGTGTAGCAGGAGCCTCCTCATTGACCTTTTTGGAACTTCCAGCAGTCCCAGAATCAAATAAAGCATTAGGGGTGCTAAGAGACTTGGGCTCATCCATAGGCTTACCAAATAGAGAGAGACTCAGTTCTGGAGCAGGAGCAAGTCCTTTCCAGTTTATCCCTAGCTCAGGTCTAGTTGGTGGTTTAAGTTGCAAATCTAAGGTAACATCAGCTGGTCCAGACTTATGAGAAAGCCCATATGAGTTAGACATGTTCAGAGTACTGCCAATATTTCGACCTATTCCACTGCTTATTGTAGAAATAGCTGCCGCTGGGGTCACCTGAGCTTTCTGATGTTGAATTGTTCTATGATGATACAACCCACACCCACTTTCATTAATTTTAGGCAAACCTTCAAGTGAATCAGCTGGGTCTGGCAGTATATTCAGATCCAAGTTAGGTAGTCTCCCAACAATACTATTCCCAGAAGCATTGATTTCATTTGCAATAGGAACGTTATTGTGGTGTTCAGAAAGACTCTGGTCCAGTTTCTCTTCCTTCACAAGTGAGCCATAGTTATTATTTTTGCCACTTTGACGAGATGGTAACTGTAAATCCAGAGCCAAAAAATTTGGAAGTTGAAATTCAGCAACTGGTGCAGAAGTCCTTGTAGCACTATCTGCAATAGAAGAGATCTCAATTGATCCAGTAAATAGCACTCCTGTGCCATTGGCCATGGATAGCGCAGTATGCGACGTTTTGGCATGGTCTTGGATCTGGGTGTCAGGGATTCCCTTACCTTTGGTGATGACATTTGTGTCTGAGTTACCAATGTTGAAGAATGGTTCCTCGCAGCGGCCGGTCCCTGTAGCAGTAACAGGCATCGTCTTCGTTGGAGATGGGGGCTTTATCGAGAGTGGTATGGCAGATGCAACCGATCTGTCGGACAAGAGAACTGGCCTCTTCTTGATAGGCACGCCAACCCCAGGCTCATCCAACCGCGGTACAAGTCGGTGACTGCAAACCTGCTCATAAAACACCCAGGATTTTTACGCAAATGTGAAAGAGACGTTCAAACAACCAGAATTGACCTCCGAGGAGGAAGTTTCTGAGTACCTCTTCCTTCTTGGCTAGCGACATCTTGCCGTGTCACGGACAATCAGCTGATAATCTGTGTCCTCTGGTACAAATCGTTGTCAGTTTCCCCAGATTAAGCAGAACCGAAGGCACAGCACATCGCATACCAACCGACAATAAACAAGCAGATGATAGGGTAGATCAAAGATACTACTAGAAGAACAGTGAGGTAAAAAATAATATTCTTAATATAGAAGAAGAAATTATTTATTGCCATGTTAAATTAAAGGCAGTACGAGTTTTCTATAGAAAATAATCAAACTATCAAAGAAGTAGACTGGCAGAAGGTAGATAGAAACAAATCTACTGCGTTAATGATGAATGGATTGTACACAAACAGAAAGATTCAATTAGTGCAAACACTACAGTAGCAAATATAGAGCATCATTGGGCCATCAAACAAATTCAATTCTTCCCAGATGCCGCAGCCCGACTCATTCACTGATGACGAGGTGAGATTATCGACATCATAATCAGAACTAAACTACAGCTACCACTCCCACTAAATTGCTAGTAACCCCATGCAAATCAAAGCGCAGCAGTGGCTGAAGAACAAGTCCCTCACACAGCTGCAGTGCAGTGCAAAGTGAGCAGCCAAAAAACTTTCCTCAAACGCAGAAGCGGAATCCACGGCCCCAGAGGCATGAGCAACAAGATCACACGCTTGCGTGGAATAGAAGCATCCCAATATACCTCGAGAGGAAATCAGCAATCTGAACAAGACGACCAGGATATCTACCCGCGGCTCAGTCAGGCAGGAAGATCGCCAAATATCAGCGAGATGGATCGAGAAAACTTTGGGGAAAAAAAAAGACAACACAAATCTCGTATCCCTCTCCTACCGCTCCACTCCCCGGGACCTCACAAACAACATCGTCTCACACAGACGGGCGAAAAAGAAAAGAGAAATGAATGGCGAAAATACAATGAACTAGTACCTGAGGAGCGCTCCAGTCTGGCCCAGAGCTCGTTCACGCTGAGTGCGGCCGACAGGAGCAGACGCGCGGGCGCGGGCGCCGCAGCGATTAAAAAGGAGTGCTCCTTGGCAGCTCACTGGCTTGCGACAGCGACGGGCCAACCACTCCCTAATCCGCCTGCTCCCCCTCCTGCCGCTTGCGTCGTCGCCTGATCTGATCTCCCTTCTCTCTCCAGTCTCATCTGCGCCAATCTGATTCCTTCCCTCCCTCCCTCTCCTCCCAACCCAAGAACCAAAAACTGCAGCGCCCGAATATTTCCGCCCCGTTTTTTTCCCTTTATAGCCGTCTCGAGATGCGGTGCGTGCGTGCCTTCCCGGAAGTTGCTCGAGTCTAGTCCCACCCCACGCCAGTGTGGGGCCCAGCCAGATCGGGTGGTCTGGTGCGCGGCACGTGGTGCGGCCGGTTTAATTGGCCGTCCGCGTTGCTATGGTAGGGCGCCCAAATAATTTATCTGCCGGCGGGGCCCGCAGTCCGTGGGCTAGGTGAGCGGGGCCGTCAGTGGGGATTTTTTTAATATTTTTTTAAACTATTTTTAATTCTAATACTGTTTAATTTTTTTTAAACTAACACTTTCGACCACAGCTATTCGCATGGCGCGACGAAATCACGTTGCCGCGAGAGCGGAGATGTGGCAGCGACAGAACGCTGACATGACCGAGGCTGCCACGCCGCGGATCTAGACGCCGCACTGATACGCCACGGAGTATGACGGGACAAGACAGGCAGGCGAGCAGAGGTCAGGAGCTGAGAAAGCTCGGTCAAAGATTCGATCTCGTGTTTTCGGACGCGGCGTCGAGACGAGCTGGCGGACCCCCTCCCCACGCCTACATTCATACACACGGTCACAAGACGTGACGCATGACGCTGACAAGGCAGGCCAGTGTCCGTGTGTCAATGTACACATACGCGTGTACTACCGCGTGCCCGTCTACTGTACTAGCAGTGCCGGTCCCCCGAGCGGCACACGCAATCAGTGCCCCCTAATACAGCCATCTTAATAATAAATAATACTATATGATTATATATTAAATATTACAAATAAACACTTGAAATATATAAACAATATTTTATGAAATATTTTATTTGTACTCAGTATCATTTGGAATCTTGTTTGATGTTGCATATAAATAGACATGTTTAATTTAGGACAAAAGTTAAACGATTTACTACTTCTATTTCAAATTATAAGAAATTTTTATTTTAGATTCATAGCCTTTGTTACGCACCTAGATAAATAGTATGTTTACAAAATATCTTATAATTTGAGATGGAGACAAGCAAACGCTAGATCAGTTGGTCTGGTTATGCGCTTTGCACCCTGCAGGCCAGAGTTCGAACCCGCTCGGGGGCGGATTTGTAGGTCGAAGGAGACGCAATTTATCTGCGCATAGAAAAAAAATCCCCCCGTCTGCCCCACGTCAAAGCACAGGTCTAAGGCTAGCCCAGCCTCACGGGAGCTACGGTGCCACTGTGTATGGGTGGGGCAGAGATTCAGGAGTTTTCTTGACCTACGTGAGGTCTTTTTCTAAAGCACGATGCCCGAGAATGTCTTACCTCCGCGGGTCGAGTTTTTTTAATTTAGGATGGAGGAAGTATAGTTTACATTGCAACTGAGGGAATTTCTTTTAATATTTATTTATGCAAAATTATCATCAATCTAATAATAAACACTTATACTTTAACATTCATTATTTATGCAAAGTTGATCATCCATTTAGCACAACAGGAGGAATTAGCGATTCAAGATGGCCATTGGATTCAGAAATCTGGAGAGGAGGATGTGAGGGCGTGTAAGATTCCAAGACTGCACCAGCGCGCGTTCTATTTTTTTTTGAGAAAAAAACAAGCCGAAACATTGTTTCGGCTGATTTGTTGTGAGAGAAAAACACTGTTTTGGTTGAAAAAACAAGTTAAAAAAGATGGATTAGCCAGCATAGTGTTTTTCGGCTTGTTTTTTAGACGGCAATGTTTTTCTCTCACAATAAATTAGTCGGAACAATATTTCGATTTGTTTTTTCAACGAAGCGAACAGGGCTGATTTTTTGTATGGCAAAACGAGAACAAACTCTTATGAAAACCATGTAATCAAACGTACCCATGTTGACTTGCTAGCCTAACTCTACTCCCTCCGTCCCACAAATAAACGCAATTCTTTGACTGCTACGATTATTATTTGACCATTTGTCTTATTTAAATTTTTTGTGCAAATAATAAAATAAATAAATTATTATGAAAATATCTCTAACGATAAAATAAGTCATAACAAAATAAATAGTATTTATTTAAATTTTTTAAATAAGATAAACGGTCAAACAGGAATCATAGAAGTCCAAAAATTACATTTATTTGTGGGACGGAGGGAGTAATTCTTAGTCAGGCTCCAGCTAACATGGAAACCAAACACACTTATTTTATTGACATGTTCGTTTGTTCGTATCGTGAATTATAAATTAAAATAATATTTTTCTCGCACACGTTAGCCGACGGTAAATAATCCATGATCTTGCGACGAAACGAAAATTTTCAGGTTCATAAGCCTGTTTGCTTGCTCGTAAACGATCGTAAATTTCCAGCCGAGAACCGTGTTTTTCTCTCACACCAAACCAGCCAATAGTAAATAATCCACGATACGATACAGCCGGGCCGCTGGGTGGGTCTGCTCGGCAGACGGCAGGAGCAGGGCGGACTTGACAGTGCGTAATAGCCCTTGTTTAATTGGACCTCAAAATCTAAAAAGTTGCTACAATATCTGTCATATCGAATGTTTGTGGTTTATGCATGGAGCATTAAATGTAGACGAAAAGAAAAATTAATTGCACAGTTTGGTGAGAAATTACAAGACGAACATTTTAAGCCTAATTAGTCAATGTTTGGACACTATTTGCTAAATAAAAACGAAGGTGCTACAGTAGCCCTAAAATCTAAATTTGGCGAACTAAATAAGGGCATATTAGTTCGTGCCGGTCCTACACATCCCTCGACTGCCTGACACGACCGGGCAACCAGTACCTGCCTCGGGAAGGACTTGAAGGAGAGCCGGCTGGCTGGATTCCTTGTACAGGGCCTGCTGCTGGGGTGCTGCGTCGCGTCATCGATTCTGCAGGGTTCGGTCACGGTCATCGTACAGGTACGATGCAAATACTGTACTCGTAGGAGTAGCGAGCAACAGACACGTCGCGCGGCTGTGTCCGGACTCCGTGGTCCGTCCGGAGGCCATTTACGACGGGATACGCATGCACTGTAGTCGTATCGACAACAAAATGGTTCTCTAACGGACAATACTCCCCAGCACACGTGACTGCACCGGAGCACGGCGTAGAAGATCGCGTTGGAAAAGGTGTTGTGCACCTGGGTGCACGCCACCACTTTTGGCTGGCTCTGGCTGAGGACTGAGCGCAGTTTGGTTGTACAGTAGATTTCGGATGATTTAGGATGCTTAAATAGTATTCTGTCAAGCTCAAACAATCCGAAACATGAGCAGCCGAACACGTTGTCTCACGGGTTGAGCCTTTGTTTAGTTCCACCCTAATTTTTAAAAAGTTGCTATAGTATATATCACATCGAATGTTTGCGGCCCATGTATGAAGCATTAAATGTAGACGAAAAGAAAAACTAATTATACAGTTTGGTGGGAAATTGCGAGACGAACGTTTTGAGCCTAATTAGTCCATGTTTGAACACTATTTGCCAAATAAAAACAAACGTGCTACGGTACCCCTAAAATCTAAATTTTTAGAACTAAACAAGGGCTGAATATGAACGATGGATGGTGCGCCGTTGCGGTCACGCTCCACCAAATCCCGCCGGGCGGCAGCATCTCATGCTCATCTAACCCCCCGTCGCCGTCACGAGGACATTACTACTCACTGAGACGCTGACCACCCGGACCACCACCAGATGGCAGATACTGGTGGCCTGGTGCCGGCCTGGCGGCCTTTATCATCATTCATCACAAGTGGACAGAATAGCATGTCCGCATGTGCCAACTCTATGGCCCGTTTGATACGAATTCTCACTGTTTAGTTACACCCTAAAATACCAAAATTTTCAAGATTCTTTGTCACATCAAATCTTTGACGCATGCATGAAACATTAAATATAAATAAAAAATAAAACTAATTACACAGTTTAGACGAAATCCACGAGACGAATCTTTTAAGCCTAATTAGACTATGATTGAACACTAATTGTCAAATAACAACGAAAACGCTAGAATAGCGTTTTGCCAAAAATTTTGGCATCCAAACTGGCCCCAAATAAACGGAGAAACAGAAGAATATCTACCAAAACATGTTTCTCAAAAGAATCAGAATCAACTTCTCCCAAAGAAAACGCTATCGAATCCTTGCAAAACAGGGACTTTAACACAGTTGGGATAAAGCTAAGAGCCTAAGACGGTCAAAAGTAATTCAGTAAATCGTGGACTGCTAAAAACTAGAAAGAGGCGGATTGTGACTCCCACGCCCTTGCATGCATTTTTCTACGACTATGAAACTTTAGTGGTCTGTGTACTTCAATTCAAGGCTAGACGAAAAGTTGTCATATGCCAATCGACTTTGATTTTTTTTTGTTTTTATGATATGATGTAGCGTTCTGTGATACTCGACGTGCACTTTCTTTGCATCTTTGGAATTGCCTAGTTTGTTTTACAAGATAAACCTTTTAGAAGTGAAGAGTTGTTTGAAAAATAAACCTTTCATAACGGGTCGAGAAGGTCAGCAACTAGTTAGAGCTGGATGGCTCGTCTACTCCTCCTAAAGAAAACATTAACACGTTGATTTTCATCAGCATTTCAGCTAGCAAGACACTGCACGCTAGCTAGTCCAATAGGGTTTGCGACCCTCATCAACATCTCGTGCCACGTCTTGCTTTGCTCGTCGTCATTCTTAGCGTGTGCGAATACAAGCTGGTGGTCATACTGTAAGTATGTGCTTTGCATTGCTTGCACGTAAAGCTAGTTGCCGGTGGTTTTTACGGCTGATCAGCTAGTTGATACTGTTTTGTTATGAGAGAAAAATACTGTACCATGACTGATAAGTCGGGCTGATAAGTTCAAGCGAACAGGGCATAAACTTGGTATCAAATCAAAGTAAGCAACCTGTTGTCACAACCTCTGAATGACTAAACAAATATGAAGCTGAATATAGTGGGACAGGGAGATTTTGCTGTGACATAATGGAAGACACGATATAGACAATAACACAATCAGTTGCAAAACTGAACATGTTAATTAGGCCGATAGATCGGACCATTAATTTGTACGCATGCTCTGGTCTCAGAGAAAAAAGATCATACAAGAAGCATGCGCGTTGCCGCGTTCCTTAATGGGTCATCTACTCAGACGAGAATAGTGATACAGCTAATGATATTCATTGTGCTGGACAGCTGGTATAATACACACCAGCAAGATGCAGCCGAGCAAAAAGAATGGTTTGAGCACTGTCATTTTTGGCACCATTAAAGTACAGCGAACTCAAGATCTATCCAATTTATTTGTCCATTACCAAATGGTTTCATACATGATTGTGATCGAGTTGTAATCATGTAGTTGCACGCAAAGCGGTTCACACATGGCTTATGTCAATATTAACACGTCGTCTTCAAATTGGTGAACATTTGTTATGGCGAACTCAAGATCTATCCAACGATTTGTCCATTATCAAAATGGTTTTGATGCATGATTGTGATTGTACTCATGTAGTTACACACAAAGCAGTTCACATATGGTTTATGTCATCTTCAGATTGGTGAAAAATATTAATGAGTAGAGGAGTTTGGAGGAAGCAGAACCTACGCGTCTTTTGGATTTACATATGAGACGAGCCTATCCTTTATGCCAGATTGTATCATGAAAATTGTAGAGCTGATCATATGCACCTAATAATTAGTTGCTAAAACATAGCTGAGATTCTGTTTAGATCCTTAGCTAATAAGTTAGCTGGTGTATTATACCTACCAACTAGCTAATAATTAGCTATTAGCTAGTTTTTTCCGCTAACACAAATAATTGTTAGGCCCCGTTTAGATTCACTCAATTAATAATCCGACCAAGAGATTGGTTTCTTTTTAGCAGCTAATTATTAGCTACGTGGGATAAAACAAGCTCTTAGTTGAGTGGACTCAACAGGGCCTATATATGCTAGGCAAATTACAAAACATACCTATACTACTATACCACAATCTGAGAATAGCATCGAGCACCAATAAAAGTACTAACATATTACCGGATGTTCGGTTAGTAAAGATTTGTAGTGGAATGTAGGTTGGTTTTACCAACCCACCATCGGTTGATATTTTTATTTTGCCGTATCAATAGATGGTTGGTCGATATTTAGGTCCACCCATTTATTGGTACATATAGATTGGGCTCGTGCCTCTTAATTGGCCTAGTTCACGCCTACTTCTTTTTACAGAGCCCACTAATCATCAAACCAAATCCTAACACTAATCGTAGATGGATTGTGGTATAATGTGCATTGCCACATACGAATATGGTAGTACGAGTGGACCCGTTGCTGAGCCTAAGTAGAAGCAGCACGTGACTCGTTTATACCGATGCTACTCAACATGTATTGACCACATCATACTCCATCCATGCCAAATAACTGCACATCTTACTTTTTCAATCAGTCCAAACCTATATTATCCGCGGCTATATTTCTTAATGTATTTGTTACGAAAATATGTTTCACTATAACACTCAGTTAGACCTAGCTTGCAATTAGCAATCATGATGATCGTCAGGATGAGTTCACAGCACTACAGATGTAGCATTATCTCAATCATGTGTGATAAACTTAGCCTTGGGTTGAGTATTGGAACGGGTGATTTTTTTTCAATACCAGCATCAACGCTACCAATTCCCATCATGTTAAACCCTGGAGACCCAAGCCTGTTCCCGGACCCAACCCTCTTTTTTTTTTTCAAAACAAGGTCAAAGAGACAATTTTCTATGCGCCATGAAAAAGATGGTCAATCCGTATGTGCAGTTGAAAAGTAAATTGTGGCATCTGTATCAATTTCTAAATTTTTTTTCTCCCCATATGTAATCGCAAAAAACAATCTCCCCATGATGCTACTTCCGTCAAGTGGGTGCTAACTCTGTGGCACAAAATTATCTAAAAAAACAAACAATACATGTACAAATCTTATATTGAATATTTCAGCTTCTAAACACTATTAAATAAAAAAATAATTATAAAGTTTTATATCTCGTTGAGCACTACAACTTTGGCGATATACTTAGTGTCTCCATCCAAGATCATTTAAAAAATAAAAAATGAATTTTAAAATATGAATACTCCATTTGTCTCTAAATATTTGTCGTTTTCGCTTTCCGAGAAACAACTTTGACTAAATATATTAAAAATATTAATATTTATAGTACATAATAAGTATCATTAGAAAGATCTTTGAATCTAGTTTTATAATAAACTTATTTGGAGATATAAATGTTGCACTATTTTCTACAAATCGAGTGAAATGCACACCCACGGCGATAATTATTTAGAGATGGAGGAAGTACTTAATATTTGGTGTCCACTAGCCGGTGCCTTTGACCTGCTCAACGATGACCCATGGATAAGGACCACCGACATCATCGCCAGCAGGGCCACTGGCCGATGCCGGATGTACAGGGGGGTCTCGTTCAAGACGTGGTTCTGGCCAAAGATGAAGATCGCACCAGTGTACATGAAGGAGAAGAGGGTGCCGGCCGTGGTCCGTGACATTGGGTGGACAAGGTTTACGGTGCATGACGAGCTGGAGTTTGGGAAGCCAATGCGGGACCTTTTCTTGTGCGTGCAGCATCTCGAGGAGCGCCAGTTTCCGGTCTTATTCTTGGTTAATGTGCTGGTGCATAAGGGAATAGTGAACGAGCACTAGCTCATGTCCAAAATTTTCTTTGCTCAAGAGAGAAGAGGAGCATGTGAATGTGGCTGCACTGAAGGAAATGTTAGGAGAAATTTTCTCAAATGTTTGATGTATGCTGGAGGCTAAAAAGTGTGCAGGATAGGGTTGCCAAGAATCCCAAATTAATTCATCCTCGTAGCAGGGGCAAGGTTGTTGGCGATTATAATGCTGTGGTGCGGAGGCTGGTGATCACTCCCACCAGGGCATATTGTATGCCGTCACAAGTGGAGCGCTCTAACTGCGTCATTCGGCACTATCATTATATGGCTGACCGGTTCTTGAGGGTAGCTTTTATGGATGAAGGTATCTAGCTACTGAATATCAATGCACTCAACTTCCATGTCGCACCGATTGTCCAGAGCTTTATGTCAAAATCGTTCTAGCACAAGACAACAATTTACAGGCGTGTGCACACACTTATGAAAAAGGGTTTCCACTTGTGTGGTAGGAAGTACTCTTTCCTTGCATTCTCATTGAACCAGATGAAGGACATGTCAGCTTGGATCTTCGTGGAGAACAGAACAACAATTGCTGCAACCATTAGGGAGTGGATGGGACAGTCCCCAAGTAGGAATGTCACAAAGCATGCCGCTCGAATGGGGCTGTGCTTCACATCTTTGTATGCAACGATTGTGATGCGGTCGAATGAGGTTAATGAGTTTCTTGAGGATGTCGAGTGTAATGGATACATTTTCTCTCATGGAATTGACAAGATCACATCGGACCTTGCAATGGAAATTACGGCGAGGTTGCCGCTGACAGATAGGTACCCTCCATCTGTGTACCAGATTAGATATGCAGGATTCAAGGGTGTTATGGCTGCCTGGCAAGGACAAAATGATGGGATACGGCTTTCCCTTAGGTCAAGCATGAGGAAATTTGAGTCTACCCACTCCGTGATAGAAGTAGTGTCCTATATAAAGTTTCAACCCGCATTCTTAAACCGTCACATTATAATATTGCCGATCTCCTTGGGTGTCCCAGAAGCTATATTTTGGGAAATGCAGGAAGAAATGTGTAACACCTCGGGTGTTAGCCTTGCATAACTTGACTTGCATAACATGAGCATGATCATCAAGCATTCATAAACCAGCATTTACCATTGAAACATTAGATTGAAATATCTACAATGTTTGCTTGTTATCGCATGTTTCTTAAACATATGCAACTTTTCTCGTTATTTCATGTCTCCATGTATCTATGCATATGGTCATGAGTGCACACATGTACTTGGTGGATGTGAGTCACACAAACATGTAGCCACACTAGGGTAGCAAAAAGGACCTTATTCATGGTTACATTTCATGAACCAACATTTAAGCTCCATGTGATTACACTAGCTAGCTCTATGAGTGACTACTACATGAAATGATTGAATGACCTTGCAAATTGCTTGAACATGTCTAGAGTATCATTATGAACAACTTTGATATTCATGGTTAGGGGTAATTAGGTCATTAAGCCATGCTTTGATGTGTATCATCATTTACAAGTGACATGTTTGACCAAATTTGAACTAGGTGTTAGAGACCTTGCATGGAGGAGATCACTAAAGCAAAGTTGTAGTGTTTGACATAAGGAACAACTTTTATTTTTAGGTCTTGGACTGATTTAGCTTCTAACATGCTTGAATGGGTCCCACAATAACCAGCAAAATCAAGCTTTCAACACTTAACGAATTTTTCTAAGTCCTGAATCACTGACAGCCTGACAAGCTGACCTTAAGCATAATTTTACTCTGTCTCGGTTGCGAATTAGAACTAGATTCTTGAACGAAAGTTATAGATGGTACATCGGTCTACAAGTTCCATTTAGATGGTTTACGCAATAGAGCTATGGATTAGCAGTTAGATGAACGTCAAAACACGTCGTCAGGCTCGGCATTCCTTGTCTAAATCGACTGAATCAAATGTTCAGTGGCCGACACCGGCAGGAACCGAGCGCCGCGTGGAGGTCGCGGTGGCCGCGCGTCGCCGTTGCCCTGACCGCGCAGGCCACGACGCGCCTGAGCGCGGCTTCAACACTCCAACGTTCGCTCGCAACGCCCATCACCCTCATTTCGTTTTTCCCGGCCTCCTTCTTCGCCACAGCAGAGCCGCCGAGCTCCCGCAGCACCGAGCAGCACCGCCGTCGCCATAGCCATGCGCAGGCCCGCGACGAGCCGCCCAATCGTCACCGCAGCAGCACCACTAGCTCCCCAGCGACCCACTGCCTCCACCCGCGCTAGCTGACCACACCTGGTAAGCAATGGCGCTGTGCGCTAGCTCGCCGAAGCATCCCCGCCGCGCCCGTCACCGTGGCTGGGGCACCTCCCTCCACCGTAGACCGTGAAACCTTGCGCGATAGGTTCGTCGTAGGACACTGGTGCTCGTCCGAGCTTTAGGTCGAGCCACCGAGGTCATCACCGGCGTAGCGCCGTCGTCCCGCGTCACCGATCCGCCATGGCCGCCGCCGTCGTCACTAGAGTCGATGTTAGGGTCGGGCAAGTAGTGCAAATGATGTGCCTCGTCGAGTAGAACGTCTGGTGAAGATGTCACCGCCGACGAACTCGCCGCCGTCGAGTTCTAGCCGCGACCGTAGAGTAGCGCCGCCGGCTCTGTTTTGTCTCGCTGACCGGTGGGGTCAACTGACCAGTGGGTCCCTCTTGTCAGCGACTACATGTATTAAAGCCAGTTCATTTTGAATGCAGATTTCATATGTTTTGTAATTTTTGTATCTTCAGTTTGGTAGCTTCAAAAATTATGAAATAAATTTGTTAGTGTTCCTTAGGAAGTGTAGTATTTAGGAAAAATATGTTCTTGACATTTACAGTAGAAATTTTTGGAGATTTAAATAGGGATTTGAAATGTGTTTTTGAATGCATGCAAATTTGTTTATTTTATATCTAGAGTTCCTGTGCTCCAAAAATTATGAAATTTTTGTGGTAAGCTAGTCTTAGCATATAAGAGCTCTGGTAAAAATTTGAAGATGAGTGCATATGTAGATTTATAGTTATAGATTTTTCTTTTATAATTAGGAGATCCTTGTGTAAATTTTTATAAATTATTTAGGAATCAAATACTCATGAAAATTGTTGGAGGGTATACTGGTAGTATATGGATGCTAAGAAAAATAGGAAATCTGTTGCTTGACACTTTTCACTAAGGTTTTCTATTTATGCTATTTCAAGCCTTGCTGCCTTGTCATTTTTGTATAGGATGTTTTACTTGGCAAAATGGCAGGAAATTTTTGCAGTAGTCTATTGGTAGCACTAGTAAGCCACTGTAATTTTCTGAGAATTTATGATGCACATTTGGTATAGGTTTATTATTTAACCTAGGGGTTCAAATAAAATAATAAAGGCATTTAAATAAATAGTTTGGGCTTCACCATTATGTTTTCTTAGATGTATTTGGTATGCTTAAACTGCTGGTAGACTTTTGGTCGTAAAGATTTGAATACTTATATGAAGTAGAAGTATTGTTACTTTATAATGCGAATTGAAATAGTTTCCGGACAGATTCTGGAGTTTGCTAAGTTGCATGATAGAGATGATGTTTGCTGTAAAAATGGTTAATAACAAAGTTGTAGATAATTCGATAAGCTTTCCAGAAAGTCTAGGATCACTGCATTTGGATTAGTAGAACTCCTGTTATGAGTAAAACAAGTAGCTGTTGTTTTGTGGTATAGTCGATGCATTGTGGAAGTAGATAATTAAATAATCGATAAGAGATATGCACCTACTCAATAAACATGATGCACCTGTTAACATATATGCATTCATAATACTTATGCCATATTCATGCATCTTGGATCAGAGGAAGAGATAACGTTGCTGGAATTCGAAGAAGCAGAGGAAGGGGACCAGCAGGAGAATCCGCAAGCCGCAGCTCCCAAAGGCGTGGAGCAGAATCCTGAAGAGCTTCCAGAGTGTCCTGACCACCGCCCTACTTCCTTCCTACGAGGCAAGCCCCGGAGCATTCTAAGTCTCCCAGTATTTTACAAATGATTACTTAAGTACTTATGATTGATGCATTAGGTTATAAGAGTTGAATGGAACCACTTGATGCATATACATTCCTTGTCCAGCTATTACACCTTTAACCGGTATAGGTACAGGATCGAATATATGCTTAGCCATGCTTAGACCGGTAGAAGTCGGGTGATTTCCTATCACCTGTGAGATATAGGTGGATACCGGAGCACGGTTGGTTATAATTGCTATCGTGGAAAAGAATCATGGTTAATGTAAATGGAGACCGGGCGGGATGTCGATAGGGAAGCAACAAGACATGGAGGTCTTGGGTGTGGATCTATCCCCGTCTGTGTCGATCAAGGACCGTACCATTGTTGAAACTTCTGACAAGATTGAACGCATGCCTCTCACTTAGCTGGCCGGATAACTCGTTCCGACCGCGAAGCCGAGTAATTCAATTCAGGCCGGGACCCGTTCTGTTGTGCGCTCCTTCCGGGGAACGATCAGACTGAGCCCAAGGGCAGGCTGGGCCTGAGCATCCTGGCATCTGGTGTTCCAGATTGTGCGGCGCGGTACGGACCCGTGAAATGTGTACCTGAGTTGTACCAAAGGTGACCTAAGGCTATCGTGGCTGGTAGACCTGGGTTTGTGTTAGGAATAAATTCCCAGCTGGTTGAAATCGATTCGAATCGCTGTCTCTCCCGGATAGTGAGAAACTTGACTAGCTCCAACATCGTAGTAACTGTGTTATGAAACATGATGGTTTGGATGAATATGGAATTACAATACCTGCTATGGTTACTATTGTATGCGTTTAAATGGATATACCACATGTTTGGCACAGGATAGTTGCTAATCTAGAGATGGATAGTTATACATAATTGATAAAGAAATCCTAAGTGTACATTAAGTCATTTGCTTTCATGCAAAATGTTGTCAAGCTATCTCCACTTATACAGCCTTGCATAATCCTTAGAGTTATTTTATTTCTGGTTCATGGCGGGTAAGTCTAGCTGAGTACCTTCTCGTACTCAGGGTTTTATTTCCCATGTTGCAGATGGCACTATATATCATGGTTATTGCAAGAGTTGCTTCTATCCCGCTGTGGATGAGTAAGCCTTGGGTAGGCTTCTTATTAATCCTTCTACATGCTTTTGTGGACCGTGATCGTATCTTGGCACTGTATCAAACTATGTTGGAAACTTTATTTTCGAACTTATTTGCTTCCGCTTTATCTATCAAACTCGGTTTGTAATAACTTTTATTCGTACTCTGATGATGAAATGTATTTGTGAACTTTATGTAATATGTGGCATGTATGTTAAATCCTGTACGATCTTGGTCGTTGTAATTTGTTTATCGAGACCCGTCGTGGTACTCGACGGACTACCGGGTTTATATGGGTTCAAGTATGACAGTGCGACCGTTTGCGGGCTGCCATTGTACCTGTACTCTTATAAATTGGTCGGTTCTGCGACAAAATGCTTAATAATCTCGATATAATTTTGTTAGACAGAGAGATTGCTTACCATATTGTAACAAACAGTTGCCCTAAGCATGGAACCATCGCAAGGCTGATGCTGAGTGTTGGATTTACTCCTACAACCGAGCCACGCCTAAAGGGAATGCATTTGGCTATAAAGTCCTCACAGCTGAAGGGTCTTTTAAAGAAAACAAAGTTTTTTTGCGCCCAAGGGAAGGTGGTTGATGGGCTGCCTGGATGAACTTGGCATCCTTGAGCAGGGGCAATACTTTATCTCTATCAATCAACAATCGTTTCATGAAGCATGGCTCAAGATTTTCCTCGACAAACATGAAAGGATCTAAACAATGCCTAGAGGGGGGGTGAATAGACGTATCTAAAAATTTCTACACAAACTCAAAGTAAATTGTCAGCCACTGTCGGAAGTCCTGATAGTTTGGACTAGAACTTCAGGTAGCCAGAAGTTCCGACGCAAACAGCCGGGAGTTCCGGCTCCTACGTGAACTACACAACAAAAGCTAAAATGAACTTTAAGAATGAGATTTCTTATAACCCCACTTCTAAGTGGAAAGATGAAGCGTTAGGGTTGCTCCTTTGATGCCAAAAAGCCTCCACTCCATAGATCAAGCCCAAACCCTAAAAGGTGCTTTGGGGAGAAGAGAAAACAACTAAGAACAAATATGATAGCATAAATCACAACAAACAACAAGTACACAGAAGACAATGATTTATCTCGAGGTTCGGCAAACTCACAAAGGAGCTCCTACGTCCTCGTTGTTGAGGTGACCACAAAGATCGGAGTCCCTTCAACTTCCTTGCCTCTCTCAAGGCAACCACAAAGGTCACTTGAGCTTTTCACTAAGAAATCAAGGATAATACAAACTTCTCCAAGGCTCTTCCACAAGATGGAAGCTCTTGGGCGACGCCTAGCCGGCTAGAAGAAAAGCTCCAAGAGTAATAGACGCAAATCCAATTGGCTTGATGAAGAAATCAAGTGCTCAAGCTTGCCAAAGTGATTTTCTCACTTAATCCACTCTCCTTTCACTCAAATCCTTGAGAATCAAAGTTATGAGCAAAGGGGAGAGGAGAGGGGAGCAATGAATGCTTGGGAGTTGTTTTGGCCGTGAGTAGGTTGCAATCTGTAACACCCTTGGTGTTACGCCCTAAACAAACTAATAAATCATGTCATGAGCATCATGTTTATGTAATAATGCATGTAATAGAAAGTGTTGATAAATTTCTTGTAACCTAAAATGACCAATAAAAATGTTAAATGGAAATTTATTTAATAACTCATGTTATATCAAGTAGGGTGAAAAACCAATTTTTATCGAGCAAAAACACTATAGAACATGTGTGTGATACTTAAATAAAGTTTAAAGTACAAACTTTATAGAGGAAAAATAACATTGCTAGCTAACATTTCTAATAGCCTAAAAATGGAATTTGAAATCAAATTTAGCTCAAGGTCTTAGAATAATTTAAGTATATATATACAGCAAGACAATACCATATTTGGCAATTTATTTTGTGAAATCGAGTTAAGAGATGGTGTCGTATTTTAGTTCGGGTTGGTAGCCTGATATCCTCTCTTGAGCATGGGGAAGATGGTTTAGGTACAGAAGCAACCGTTTAGTTGTTATAGACGCTTTAAAATGCGTGCACAACACGTTCTCGTGCTGGCTCGCCGGGTGGACGCGGTCACCAAGCTCGAGCGCTCGGCGTCACCGCGCTGGTCACGCGTGCGCATGCTGTCGCGTGTGGCCGACCGTGGCTGCCTCTGGCCTTGCTGTGGCTCGTCCACCGCTGGCCCCGTCGCGCGGAGCCATCGTCGTCGCCGCCTACCCTGCCCTGCGCCGCGACGAAGCCACTGCCGGCGCCATCAACTCATCATCGCGTCCGCACACTGCTGCTTTGCCTCGCGTTGCCGCTACCGATGTCACCGTAACACCGTGTTGTGCTGCTGCCGCTCGCTCTGCCACCACATGCATGTGGGCTGTCCCGGCTGCGCTCGCGCCGTCGCCTCGCCTTAATGGCGCTGTGGCCACGTAGGCCGCGCCCCACTTGCCTCCCCGCGCGCGCATGTGGTTTGGTCGCGTGTCGCATAGCGAGTGCGCAGACACGGTTGTCGGTCCAGACGACCACTAGCTGCCAAGGTGAGGATGGCCAAAGCTCAGACCCGTCTCCCTCTTTCCCTCTGCCGCCGCCGTCGGAGTTGCTCCAGCACGTTAGACAGCGAGACATCATCTCCAATCAATTCCACCCATCTACAGCCCCGCCAGTGAGTTCTCCAGCTGCCCAACCCCACCCAGCCATGAAGCACGCACTGCCAAGCTCCAATTTAGAGCTTTCCCCGCTGCCATGCCGATAAGGCCACGATCGGCCGTGGACGAGGGCAGTCCCCCTACCGTCTGCCTCGATCCAATTCACCTGCACCACTAGCTTCGCCTTGCCTCCCTCTCCACCTTGTGCAAGCCAGAGGAATCGCTACCGCCTCCCCGTTGCCGTTGACGTGACCACGCCACCGCGGTGCGCCGCCGCACGGCACGGCCGCACGTGGCCACCCCTCCTCCTGAAACAACCCCGATTTCCACGAAGGGAATTCCACAGAGTCGAAGTGTAATAAGACCGTTGTAGATCATATTACCCAAATTCCAGTCGAATATCACATCCATACAACGATAATATCAGAGTACAAATAGTGCAGAATACATAAATTATTACATCGCCGCATTGGCGGAATCAAAAGTAGCATTCATTCAGAACAGCTTGAAGATAAGATCACCAAACTCGAGCGTAGGCACGAACCCCTCAACCGTCAAACTCCTCAGAGCTATACTCCTCAGCAGAACCTGTGTGCTAAAATTTATCAGTACGATTTGTACTGTCCACTCCCAACCCTATGAGCATTGCTTTGTGGAAATTGGATGCAAGTTGGATATAATCAAACGGAACCTATAAGGTTGGGGTTTCCTATGTATTAGCATATCAAGTACCTAATAATAGTTGGTCAAGTTTTAACACCGTTATCATTCCACCCCATTTTCCATTCCCGAGCCAGGTTTCGATCCTGGGATCGATATACCACCATCTCCACACCATCACCATACCACACCCATACCATCGCTCAGTCGACAGGCCAACTCCCTCTTGGCACTGTCTCAAGGCCCGTAGCCCCTGGCTACGTCCGAACACTCTTTCCCAGGGGGAGAAAAGAAGGACTCATCTCTCTATCTAGTTTAAGCGAAACCTAGGAAAGGTCCATAGCCGACAAGTCAGCACATGTATCGATCGATCAACCATACACTCTGCAGAGGTTTTACATAACCACAAGATCCACCTTCCTTGCTGACCGTCGTCAACTGGGGTGATAACGGTCGCTTGCTAGCCTAGGATAATGCCACTCTACCATTCAGCCCTGGTACACCCCAAGTCTAGTCTGGGGTGGCTGAAACTGTGAGTCATGAGCCGGGTCCACAAGGTCTCCATGAAGTCTCGGAAGGGTGTGAGGAAATCCTCCGCACCCCATACCTCCCTCACACTGTTTGCTATCAACCTAGCAGTAGTGGCAATATCCTACCAAGTAGTCTGGCCGTCCCGCACCATATAGGGCGAGTGGTACGTAAGGCTTCCCGGTGAATCTGAGTACTAGTAAGTCCTTAGGGATGACCAAGCCAGAATGTCTCCATCAGGGTTTCCATTTACCGTGCCACCACAGCACCTCCACCCTGGGCTCCTCCCATCATAGGTTCACACCCAGGGCCACCTCATATACCATTTACCTACCACAGGTATCCATTCCAGGGGTGTCCAGGTAGCACCCCATGATAAGACTTGCCCCAGGCTCGTCGTATACTCCAACTTGGTCGACACAACCCTCACCCTCCACGCACCCAAGTCACACACGCAACACTCTCCCCATAGTCCAGATAACACCAGTTTCCACCACGCATCAATGTAGTGCAAGCGTAGTAGAAGTAATAAGCAATGAAATATAGTAGCAAGCGTGTGGCTAGCCTAACAACAGGGTGAGCAGGGGTAAGGTTGTGTCAAGGTAAAGGTCATCAAGAAAGTATACTACCATGCAAGTCCTATCATAGTGTGATCATAACAACAAAGTAAAGCACTAGCATTTCTATTTTAGCCATGCGTAATAGGTGCTACGAGATTGGGTGGGATGTGGCACCTTCAGTGTAGTCGTCTCCGTACTTCTCACGGTACTCACGATCCTCGTCCGTCCGGTTCTCCTCCGAGTTTGCAAACGTTCGCATTATAGTCGCATTAGCGACGTTTATAGAATAGCACAAAGAAGCAATGAAAATTCAAAAGAGCCAAATGCACTCAAACATGGGTCCATTGCATAGAGCTCGAGTTTAGATGAATTTTGGTCCTGGTTTCGTATTTTTCTGAGGTCATATGAATTAGTTATGAATTTCCGAAGATTAAATCCATTTCTGAAAATGAAAAAGGCTGAATTAATCCTGGGCTGACACGTGTCATGCTGGTGTTGGTCCACGTGGCTTGCTGACGTCAGCATGATGGTTTTGAGCTGATAGGTGGGGTCCAGCTGACGTTAGCATGATGTCACCATCTAACATGTGGGTCCAGAGTGTCTGTGCCACTAACATGTGGGGCCAGGTCAACGGTCAACGCTGACCAGTTAACGGTCAACACGGACTGGGTCTCAAACAGGCTCCGGCGGGCTTCGGGTTGGGCCGGTCTGGGCCGGGCCGGGCCGGACACGTGACAAGCTGTGGCGTTGCCACGTCACGGCCGTGGGCCTCTCATGGGCTTAAATCCACGTACTCGCAAGGCGTGGGCGTGGCTCATGGTGGACCAGTGGTCTTGGTCCATGGACCTAAGCGGGGTCCCTGGTGGACCAAGTCCACCGTTATTTCCCTCGGCTCGACTCTTGTGCCGGGTGCAAGGTCATGTTGCTCAACTCGCCCCTCCTCCTCTGGTTTCTTCCACTCGTGTGCTCCCGGCACAGCGTACTCACGGCATGAAGCTTCAGCTGTGGTGCTAGCACCCAATTGGCGTGGGGAAAAGCACTGTCAGGCTTTGGCGACTGCGATGGTGGGGTCAGGGCGACGGCTAGGACTCCCTAGGACCCTGGCCACGGTGGTTGGTGGTTCGGCGGTGCCCGCCGACGGTGAAGTCACCTGCGAGCTTCGGTGTCTCTTTTCAAGTGTAAAGGCTTCAGCGGTTCCGTGGGAGCATGGCGAGGGCATCCAGTGCTCAAGGCGGGGCTCAGATTCTCATGAGGCCAGTAGGGGTTTCCCGGTGGCCACGGCGACATGGTGACGACGGTGAGGCGCACGGGTGCACTACGGGGCTCCAGCGGGGTGGTCACGGCGTGCGCGTGAGTTACCCGTGGCTCCAGCGAACAGGATGGGAGAGACAAGGAGACGCCAGGTGCTCCTAGCGGACCTAGCCACGGTGGTCTAGTGCTCGGGCCGGTGGTGGTGGTGCTCTGGCCGGTGGTCTGGTGCTCTGGCCGGTGGTGGCCACGCCACGACGGCGGCGTTGCGAGCGTGATGAGCGAGTGCTCTGCCTTGGCGTCCGTGGGGCTTGGAGGGGTCTACAACGTCCAAGGGCTCGGAGGTGGTCGCGGTGTGCACGTGAGTGTGTCGTGCGTGTGTACTCGGTGGCCGGAGATGGCCTTGGCCTACGCGCTCACGATGTGGAGAGCCATGGCTGGCATGTAAGGTCCGGCGGCGAGCAGGGAGAGGCCGGAAGGCTCACCGTAGGTGTTGAGGGCGAGAGGATAGCGGTGTAGTGAAGAGTCAAGGCCATGTAGCTCTGGAAGTCGTGCCGTGTAGTGTCGTCCGCTCTGGCTCCGATGATCTCCCGGTCTTCCTCCCGGCAGCGGCTCCGGTATTTCCTTTCCCCCCCTTCTTCCTCTCCTCCCTCTTCTCTCTTGGCTAGGGTGTGCTGTGGACGGCCACAAGGTGGCAGGGGGGGCAGGAGAGCGCTTAGGGCAACCGAGGGCCGTGGCTTTATAGCCGAGAGCCCGAGCTCAATGGCGGGACGACGATCGAAGCGGTGGAGGCGTGATCGGTGGCATCCAATGGCTCGCGTGGCGTGGCGTAGGCGTGGCGCAAGGGTTGCGTGGGTGCGGTGCCAAGGAGATAGGGCCATGCCCCGGGCGTGACCCCTGGCCCACCCTGCCACCACTATCGGGCGCCCGGTCGGCAGAGGCGGTTGAGGCGTGGGTGAGGAAGATGACATCAGAGACGGGTGTCTACCGACATGCGGGGTCGGCGGTCTTTTGCGAAGAAGAAGAAGAAGGGTGGGTGAGCAACAACCTTGGGCCACAAGTGAGTCACATTGCCTTGAGTTAGGCTACCCATTGCCATCTGCCATGTGCACATTTGGGAGGCGGCCATGACGACGGGTCGGGCTAGCTTGGGCCGAGCGGTGGCCGGGTGTGAGGCCCACTTCTTCTTTTTCCTTTTTACATTTTACATTTCTTTTCCATTGTTTGGATTCAAATTTGGTTTAGAATTTGAATTCAAAAGCTGAGGTAACTTATTCATTGGAGTTTAGAGAATTTTGTTTAATAATAACTTTATGGTTTATTATTTTATTGGAGTCGTTTAGCAAATCATAACTCAAATGAAAATCCAAATCACATTTTGAATTAACAATGTATGCAACATTATATTTGTTAGAAATTAATAAACACAGTTGTCTAATGACATGCCATGCTTATATGTTGACTGGGGTTGGGTTAGACTTAATGCATCTCTTAGGTTGGGTTTCTATACATGACACTCATCATCACATGGGATTCTTGAGAAAAAAATTTGTAGTTGTGATATTTGGTGTGTGGATTTTCTAGGTTGTTACACCTCCGCCATCCTCCACTCCAACCGTCACCTGATCCTAGCCCATGGTAGCCTCTTGATGCTCACGCACTAGCCAGTTAGGTCTGTAGTATTGCTGCAGCGGATGGCCGTGCATCGCTGCAGCTCGCTCCAGCGCGTTTCGCTGCCCCGCGTTGCTGCTTGGTGTAGGCAGTTGGACCATAGTCGAAGGTCGACCCGACCTATGGGCCAGCGTGGGCCTCTGGTGGTCGGCGCGATTGCGCCGTGTCACCGCCGCTGGTGGTGCGCGTGGGTGAATTAGAGAACGGTCGGGGGGTTAAGTGAGAAGGTCTATGAGAGGGGGAAATAGTATTAGGACTTCAGTGTGATTTGGGAGGAAACTGAGGACGTGGTTGCAAAAGCGCCAGCGCGCGGGCGCCTCGCGAGTGGGCTGGCCTCTCATGGGCCGCGGAAGAGGGCTGCTGCACGCGCGCTGCATCGTGTGGGCCGCGCTGGGCCAGTTTGGTTTCACTTTTTCGTGAAGAATTAGAAATAGCTTTATATTTTTATTCGAGCGTCAGTTTTGTTTAATTAATATAAAATCTTATAGATGTCCAAAAATTATGAAACAAATTTTGTTAGGTTGCTAAAATTGTGATCTATCTATTAGTGTATATATGTTATGTGCATAACCCCTTATTTCTGATAATCACTGTATATATATGTCGTGTGCATTTATGTTACAGGAATCTTGTGAAAACCACCTGCATAGATATAACTATCCTATGAGTCCTAGTAGTACATGTTCGAGTAGCTGCTATGCTTAGATTTTCGGTAGCGTGAGTAACCTACCGTTACTCACAATAGGTGATTATTATAGTTACTCTCATGATAAAAATGATGAAAGGAAAATGGAGATCGGGCAGGGATATGGTATGGGTTATGGTGGGTGTGACGTGTTGTCCCGTGGCCATGGGGCTTTGCTTGGTTACACTGTTTTCTCTGTCCGTGTCGATTAAGGACCGTCCGTTGCTGTGGATGGTAGTCAGATCATAGACTTATTATCCTGAGCACATACTTGCTTGTGGGAGCGGGAAGGCTCGTTACGCTCTTGTCGTGGGTTCTAGCTCTTTTCGGACTGACTGATTAGAGGCGGGGAAAGGTGGAGGTCTAAGCACCATATTGATACCGGGTCTCAAGTGTGGGGGCTTGGAGTCCAAGTTTAGACGGGGACCTAGACCCCATGATAGGAGTGTTATGGGTTGATCTTGTTTGTGCCTAGGGTACAAATGGGGCATGTGTTTCAGGGTCCCTAGCTGGGATACATTGGTTCGCGAATCACCTTTCCCTAAGATGGTACGACTTGGCTACGGTCTATCACCGTAGTAAGAACTAGAAGATGAAAGATGGTAAATTGGTTTTGATTGCTCAACCCTTGTTTGAAAGTAGACCATGTGCTTACCTAGAATGGTTAGCTAATGAAGTAAGCATGACTTCTAATTAAACTTGACTGTAAGGATGAACTATCAGTAATGCTTTCCGCAAACAAAAAGAAAACAACAAACCTTACTGCCTATCATACACTTGGAGTCAGGAAACTATTCTCACTAGTCGGGTAAGTGTTGTGAGTACATTGTGTACTTAGGGTTTATTTTACCCCTGTTGCAGGTGCAGCTTAAGGAGTAGCTCTTGTGTGGAGAATTCTTCTGATGGGCACAGATGGATCCTTATATCATTTCCGTTAGACATTTATTTCAATTCTCGCTGTTTAATTATCGCACACTGAACTTTGGTATTGTAATAAATAATTTCCAAGAACTCTTGTTTTGAGTTCTCCTTGGGGTGGGCTCGACAGAACGATCCAATGTAGCTCACTTTGGGGTGCTTAGTGTCTAGTGGAAGATGAGCGTCTCCGAAAGCATGTTATTTCGGGAGGTTCCGCCACACAATCAATGAGTGGGTAATGGTTAGAAGAGAGGAGAGTGCTATTCATACTCATAGGCAAATGTAACCATTTAGATCCACATCGAAAGTTCCAACACAGATCGCCAGAAGTTCTAGCGTCTATAGAAAACACTATTCAAAAGCGTAGTCAATTGGGCTTGCATCAGCCAGAGTCGGTGTGACACCCCAGGTGTCAGCTTAAAGTTAAGAAGTGGATTAAATCTAACCCAAACAAATTAGAGGATGATTATGAGCTTTAGTTTAACACTCTACAAAGTGATGACAAAGGTGGAGTCAAACCTTTTCATTGAGATCTAACGTAAAATTCTTTTGAAAGGCGAAGCAAACTTCTTTTGGTTGACTTGTAATCTTTTCAAAATGTGCATTGAATATTGTTAATCACGTTCCTTGCATTTGAGTTAACGAAACCTTGATCATGTTAATCATCAAGCTTGTGTCATGTTTATGAATTTCATGTTTCAAGTATAGCTTTCATATCTTAGTTGTGTTGCCATGAAATGTTAGCAATAATGTTGATTAAGATACTTTATGATTTTATGGATTGTAATTTCCTTAAACAAATAAAATTTTGTCAAAATAAACTTTGTAATACAAAGTGTGTGCTATCTTATAGAATCAAAGTCGTGTTATGTTTTCAAGTCAAACATGTTCAAAATTGCTTTTGAAAAGTGAATTCAACACTGGTTTAGGTTTTGGCTAACCGGATTGGGAGAAAAAGAAAGGAGAAGAATGACGGTCGTGCATGAATAGTAACCCAAGCAGCAGCTTCTCAGGCTGCTCACCACCGTGCGTTGTCCGCCATGTCCTTCACGGCGCTTCTCGTGCTTGGATGCGCGGCCGTCCATCGCGTGGTCAAGTTTGCAAAGGCGCTGGCGAAGCCTGAGTCGTCATCATCACCCTTAAAGCCCTGACGCCAACGCCTTCTCTCACTTTTTTTCTCTCTCCTTCACCATCGACCGATTTTGCCGCCATCGCGCTGCCTTCGCCCAATTCCTCTCGTAACTAGCTCCGCCTTGTCCTTGTGAGCTGCTTGCACCCACTCGCATCGCATCTCGCCATCGGGATCAGCCGCACACCGGTTTGCCACCACCATGGTCCACCATGGCCGCCGCAACCCCCTCGCCGTGGCTAGCTCGCTACGGTGAATCTCACACCCTCCCGTCTTTTGAGTTAGGTTCACCTTGATGCCGTGATGCGCATCGGCTTGCTCGTTTCACCGTTCATTTACAGGACATGCCGAAATGCACGGTCGTCGCCAGTTCGCGCCACCGCTTTCACCTTCACCACTAGCATTCACATCTGTGCCGTCTCTACTTCGTTTGCAAGAGCGACTGAGTCGTGGTGAGCTCCGTTGAGCTAACCCTAACCCTAATTAGGCCAGTCGAGCGCCGGTGCAGGGAGTCCGCAACTGCATCGCCGTGCTCTACGCCGCTGAGTTGCCATAGCCGTTGTCGAGCTCGCTAGGAACCCTAACTTGTTCAACCAATACCCTAGATCGACGCAGGAGAAAGTGGTGAGCACACCGGTGGTGGTCTCACCGCCGGAGACCTCGCCGCCGGTGAGCTAGCGCCAGTCAAACGCCGCCCCTGCCTCTGTGTGTCTGACCGGTGGGGTCGGTTGACCCTAGGACCGCGTGTTAGCTGCTCTGGTGCACTAAGGCAGGTGCACTTAGCTTTGGTTAGGGTGTGATTTATTTGTTTTTCTATTTTTCTTTTTTAGAATTTGAATCAATCTTCAAAAATCCATATCTTAAGTTAGGAAAGTCCAAAAATGGTGAAACAATTTTTTAGCTTTGTCTTTCAGTGCTCTACATGTTAAAGTCATAAAACTTTCTGTTTGACAACTTTTTATGTACATTATTATTTATTTATGTGAAATGCATATGTAAGTTGTTAAATAAATAAGTGGAGCTACATCTATCCAAAAATTGTGGAACTTGTTTTGATGACTTGTGACAATGTGCTCTATGTGATAAAAATAATTGTTGCCATAAAACAGTAAATTTTGTATGCTCGAAAATGCAATGATTAATATAATTGAGTTTTGTTGCATAAATAGTGTAGCAAAAAATATAAGCTCAAAAATAATAAATTTTTTTGTGAGTATCAATTATGTTAGTTTATGCCTCAACAAAGAGTTTCATGTTGTTTTGATCAAGTTAACTTGCTTAATTAATTTAAGTATGTTTATGCCTTTTATATGCTTTATAAATGTTAAAATGACTATTAATTGTTGTTTAGTTTTTATAAGTTCTCTAAGGTCAAAATGAGTTAAGGAGAATGTTAAACCCCTGCTGGTCCATGTTAGATGTTGGTATATTTAACGCACACAGATAATTCCGCAAGCGCACGGATACCACTGTAGCTTTCACTCGGAGGTATTTCAAGTATCGTATCCACAGGGAAACGTGTAGGACTAACTATGGTCTAACTTAACTAAGGGTAGCAACAAGGTTAGGATAAATAGGAGCATAGAGAGGATAATTAAAGTTCTCTAGTTCTAACTTGGGTAAGCTTATGTCTTCTACTAGTCAACTAGGGACATTACTAGGAAAAGACACTAACAAAGGATGCTTTTCTTCGTAACCGCGTCCTACGTGCACCAACAGACGGGAGGTGGACTATAAAGGATCAACGAAGCTATATAGTACAGGCTATATAGAACTTATGGCACTCACATGATCTACCATCTTCCGGAATGCAGGGTGCATCCACGTTTAACCTAAGTCTAAGCACCACGCTTACACTTACGATTAATACTCTACTCCCCCTATGAAGAGAATAAAGCACTCAAAAGAGAGTCGTGAACCTAAAGAACAATATAAATAAGATATTTACTTGAATCAGAAGTTGATTACCAGAGAAATCTCAGACGCAAGCTCAGATAGAACTTGAATCCACCAAGATACAAGCCGTAGAGAGAGCACCGACAGGTCGGCACCACCTCCAAACTCTTCCCTCACTCTCTATCTCACTATTATTTATAAGACTAGATCTTATGAAGGACTAATTTTCTCTTGATAGCTGGCTCTGATCCTCATGATATGAATTAGGGTTTTAGGATAGCTCCAGGGAGGGTGGCAGGGGCTGGTATATATAGGCCATAGCGTCCAACGTGAGCCTTTGGATCAAGCCGACTTAAAGGACGGCGTAGATGCAACCTAGGAGGCGGTGGAGAACCGACATAACAACGGGAGGCTGACATGGGGGCCCATAGGTCGACCGGCCTCTAGGTGGGGTTGGCTAGCCCCACATGTTAGAGACATGAGCTTCGCTTTGGTGATTCGCCTTCTGGAGTCTTCTAGAGTCTTCCCACATCGATTACGCGGCCGAATACCGTAATTTCCTTTTGAAATGATCAAGATGCCCAAGAGAGGGGGTGAATTGGGTTAACTCTAAATTTTTTTTCAATAATTAAGCCCTACACTTAGCCTATTTCACCCCCTTGTGTCTAGAAATGTTTCTATTGTTCTATCGCACAAAGGGTTTTGCACCCTAGGTTCCAATCCCACTCTAGTATGGCAATTCTAAGAATATAAAGACATAAATTGAATTACTCAAATGTAAATGCTCAAAGTATCAGAGAGTCATTACTCCCCACTAGTTCTCGTTGGAGCACCCGCGCAAGGGTGTAGCTCCCCCTTGATCCGCGCAAAGATCAAGTGCTCTCTATGAGCTGATTCTTTGGCACTCCATCACGGTGAATCGCCCACAACCGCTCATACCATGCCATAAGTAATCCACAAGCTCCACCGGATGATCACCAAGTTTCCAATCACCACCAAGCCATCTAGGTGATGGCGATCACCAAGAGTAACAAGCATAAACTCTCACTTGACCAAGACAAGCCCAATGAGAAAGGTAGATGCACACTTGCTACTCCCTATGCACTAATGAGGTCCTTAATCTTGGATTAACAAATCTCAATCACCCCACTAGGCTCTTGCTCTCCCTTACACTCCAAAGATGTTTCTTAGCTGAACAAATGGGCAAGAGACCTAAGTTGGACGAGTGGGGGAAGTATTTATACTCCCCACTTCAAAACATACCCGTTGGGGTCCAACTCAGCACATTTTGGGGTGACCATACGCGTCCGGTCAGTAGCCAATGGCTACATGACGCTAGTACAATCATCAGAGACCAAACCCTGACTAGCGTCCGATCACCACTCATCTGACGCGTCCGGTCAGCAATTTCTTTCTCTGGATGCTCACTGTTGTTGACCGGACACGACCTCTAGTGTGTTAGGTCACAGCATCCGGTCCTTCGTGAGTGCTGCTCGCTCTATAGTTGCGCACGCCTGCATGTCCGATCCTAACTAGGAGCCAGCGTTCGGTCGATGAGCAAGCCCTAGCTGCATGCACTAATGCTTACCGGACATGGCACCTGTGTGTCTGGCCCAGCGTCCGGTCATCATCCAAGTCTCCATTCACCCTAAATTCTACCAACTTTGTGAACGTCATCGACTTCAACTGATCTATGGGTTGTCCTTGCGCTACCTAGTGCTATATTGATCAATGATAATGATAAATCACTCAGAGTACTCCTTTCTATGGCATTAGCATGGTCAGGTAGAATATTAGAGGAATAATTCCTAAGTCATTCTTAATTACAAGTCAAAGCATACATTGATTAGTGCAATTATACCTAGTAGTCATTGCTAAGATCATCTTCATATCTACACATAAGGGATATTACTAAGAAAGATTAAGAACAGAGCTTGTTCTTCCTTCGTAACCGGACCCTACGTGCACCTATATTCGGGGAGTGGACTGCAAAGGACTCAACGGGAGTGTCACATCCATGATCTACCATATGACCCAGAATATAGGGTGTATCTGCAGATAAACAACGTATAAGCACCACGCTTACACAATGTCGACCACTCACCCATGGTACCTTAGAGTGAGCGCTATACGAACTTATGCATGAACATGATGATAATCTAACTATACTAAGGATATAATCAAAGTAGACTATGAACATTATAACCAAAACATAAATAAGATGAATACTAATATTGTCATAACAATTGTATCTAGCATATAAAAATAATAGAGGTATAAAGAGAGGGGGTACAAAGATTATACCAAACCACGCTCTTGACATGATCGGGAATCCAAGCGAAGCCTGCTTGCCTCCCTCTAGACCTAGCCTAACTAGCTATGCTCTAGAATATGGTGGAGCTCTGAGGATGATTAGGGTTTCTATCTTCTCAAATGACTTGATGACTAGAGTTATTATTCCTAGGGGTGGCAAGGGCTGGTATATATAGCCCGGAGCGCCCAACATGAGTCCTTGGATCAAACCGATATTAAAGAATGGCGTAGATGCAACCTAGGAGGCGTGGAGAACCGACATTCGAAGGAGGGGCTGACATGTGGGCATAGGAAGTTGGGTGGCCTGCACACCTAGCAGCCTCTACCTCTCTGCCTCGGCGCGGAGTCCTCTCGAGTCTTCTAATGTCCGTTTCACTGTGGATAAGCGCGATTAAATCTGACATGTAGGTCCACCTTGATAGTTTTCTGAATAAACCCTACAAAAAATACATATTCACTAAAACTCATAGAATTTATTAGTTTAAACCCCTAGACCTTCGTTGGTGAATTATATTTATACCCTTATGCATGTTATATTGATAGTTTATAATGGTTGTTAACTACCGTCAACAAATTCTTCCAAGCTTAACCTTTGCTAGTCCTTATCAAAGCTAAACTTAGTAAATAGATCTAGAGTATAAAGATTTTTTAGAACATCGACGCAACTCCTCAAAAGTACACATGTGTTCAAACAAGAATTCTCCTCTGGATTAGAATGAACCGATCTGACTTTCAAACTTACCCATATTACCTTCAACCATGGGGCTTCTAAGCCTTCACTTGAGTCTTGAGCAATTGAAATACAGAACAATCAAGTCAAGCACTATGTCTTAAGTTCTTTGTTCAACCATTATTCCAGAGTTTTTATAGATTTTCAAAATAAAACTCAAAACTTCCATTGTATGACACTCTCAAGTCTCTCGATATATGTGGTATTTGTGGATCCTTACCAAGGCAAAAGTGATGTTATGCTTTTCTCTTTCTATAACTAAAGCTTATTTGGAGCTTATAGGAGTGGAAAAAGCAAGAAAGAGCATACTTGCAATACATATATTGTAAAGTCAAACCTCAGATCCAAAGAGAGTTAAGTCATACAATCAAATCAAGATGTGTATGAGTATGGATATATATGGTGGCTAACCTATTTCTACTATGCTCCTTGAAAACATATCTCTCTTGAAACTTGAAAACAACTTTGCAAGAAAAACATGGGCTATCTTATTCATCTTTTCTTCT
This sequence comes from Miscanthus lutarioriparius, assembly GCA_904845875.1. Classification (NCBI taxonomy): domain Eukaryota; kingdom Viridiplantae; phylum Streptophyta; class Magnoliopsida; order Poales; family Poaceae; genus Miscanthus; species Miscanthus lutarioriparius. Next base: position 25,547,793 of record CAJGYO010000001.1, read on the forward strand.
TTTTTTAGGCGGGCATTTAAGTACCCATTGTTTTAAATATCTCGGACACTTGCCTATTTTTTCTCATCTCTTTTTTTTCTTTCTCTTTTTAATGAATAACTTTTGCATAGCCACATGCTTTTTTCTACGACAAAACTTTTGAGAGATAGCAATAAGAACTTGGAGCATTTATTTGGTGGATATTCTATCAAGAATATTTTTGGTGTGTACTCCTAGTGTAGGAGTAAAACATTTTTAGGTGGATCTAGATGGAATGTCATGTTGCGCCTACCCCCAGTGTAGGAGTAGTGCATATTTGGGTGGTGTGTACGTGATCTTGATTTTAAGAGCATGACAAACCTCTCATAAGGGTCAACAAAGCTTGACTAAACTCAATGCAAAACAAGTAGCATATATGTGGAAGTTTTCCTAATCTAAATATCATATATGGCTCCGGTAGGAATTCAAGCTTTGTCATACAGGAGCTCATCATGTAGGATTTTTATGTTTTTCAAAAGTTAAATCTCCAAAACTTTAGTGTCACTTGGAACAAGATAAACAACCACTCGGACCTTCTCATATCATATCCATCAATTACCTAGACTTAGATCAAGCATATGCTACCCACGAGTTTCAAGTTTTAGAGTAAATTCTTATATCAAAACAGTCGTATCCAAAGCCCAGAGCGTCCAACGTGAGCCCTTAGATCAAACCAACTTAAAAGATGGCGTAGATGCAACCTAGGAGGCGAGGGAGAACCGACATTCGAAGGAGAGGCTGACATGTGGGCCTACAAGGTCGGGCGGCCTACAGGTGGTGCGGAGTCCTCTCGAGTCTTCTAGAGTCTTCTGGTGTTCGTTTCGCTATGGATAAGCGCGATTAAATCTGACATGTAGGTCCACCTTAACGGTTTTCTGAATAAACCCTGCAAAAAATATAAATTCATCAAAACTCGTGGAATTTGTTAGTTTAAACCCTTAGACCTTCGTTGGTGATTATATTTATGCCCTTATGCATGTTATATTGATGGTTTATAATGGTTATTAACTACCGTCAACACCTATTGTAATATTATTTCCGCTGCAAACTCTATGTATGTGATAGGTATTTGCTTAATCAAGTACGATCTTGGTTGTGAAGTTGATTTATCGAGGCCTTCGTGGTACTCGATGGACTACCGGGTTTATATAAGTGACGGTATGCGCGTGTCAACGTGTTTAACGGAGACAGTCATACTTAATCTTGTATAAATTGGGTGGTTCTATCACAGCTGGCATCAGAGCAAGATTAAGTATAATACTATCATGTACATAGTTTGAAAACAAAGTCTTAGTTTTGAAAAGCCTATTTTGACAAAAAAAACTTAGCCATATGCAACTTGTTTCAAACCAGGTTTTCAAAACTATGCTAGCGACAACCTCCATTAAGCCCTACTTAAGGATTACTAGGTGGCTAAGTAAACTAACACTAACTATGGGAGGATTTATCTTATTACAATTTTTATTTCGTCGTCCATACGACGTGCTATTGTATGGATGCCATTCACTTGAATGGAAATGTATGGATCAATATACCCCTACGCTCAGGTAAGCAGGTAAGAATGACCGCTTTTGCTACCAAGTGGTCAAATGGGGGAGGAAAAATCTTATGTATTTATATTTTAGTGTAGCTAAGCTCTTTAGTGTAATTAGTTTGAGAGCTAGCTAGTCTGTCAAGTAGTTTGGTTAGTGAGGCTCTTTAGTTAGTTTTTGAGAGCTCACTAACTTAGCAATTAGTGACTTAGCCTTTGCTTGATGTAGAGATCATAGATATCTTTACTTTTGATATATATGTACGTGGGGTTGGGCTGAAATGAAATCTTCTGTAGGTACACTAATCACGAATGTGTAGATTGAATGTAGCTGACGACTAGCTATATATATTGAGAGAGTACGTGTTATGCCACCGAAATAGAACGTGATTGCCCTTATTAGAATGGCAACTTTGTGAGGACAAATAGGACGAGCATGCATCATGATTGTTATCTTGTGCATTAACATGCCTTCCTCTCCTTTGTTCTAGTAATAACTTGCTACAATTAATAATCAGTGTGATGTTGCTATCTTCTTTGTGTAAAGCTAAGCAAAATGCCTTGTTCCATGCTGCTTGAATAGCTATGTTTGAAGATAGTGTGTGATTAGTTTTGTCTTGTATGTTTGCTTTCAAAGAAAATAGATGACAAGTTAGTAGTTAACAAAAACTTCAATCTTTTGAAACTAAAGCTTGTAGTTGTATCTTGCTAGTAGCTTGCACATACATCCTTTTAAATGTAATTTCAAGCTCTTCCCCTCGAGTGGCCTTTACCTGAATTCTTAAATGCATGGTTGCTTTATTCTCTAGGTGGTACCATAGTATGACTTCTTGTCCTCGGTGAATGCATGAGTTGTTGTTGAGCCTTATTGTTATGATAATCTTATGGTTGCTTCTAAATAGACCCCCTTGCTTAAAAGACCTGCGCCTGTGTATGTGGTTACTAGCCCTTGAATGCTTTTGCTTAAAAATATGTATCTATGTATGCCTTGAGCTTTTGTTTAATTAGTTAGTCGAAGTTAAGTTTTCCCAAATGCTAAGTCTTGCTTGTGGTATGTCCATGTGCCTGTTTGTGAAACAAAAGATAAAAACTTTGAAGAGTGTTTTGAGTTCATCCGCCTTTTAAACTTTTTGAGGGACACCATTTCATTTAAATCAACTCTTTAAACCTTACATGGGACTAAAGTTGCAATATATCTCAATAAGATTTTATTAGTCCCTAATTTGGATGTCATCAATACACCAAAACCCACAATGGAGGTAAATGCACTTTCAAAACAAGAATATAGAGATAATTGTAGGTACAGTCGTGGTTGCAAAGAACCCATGCCTTCATCCAGGGGGATGTTCGTGTTCTTGAAGTAGTTGACGTGCATGAACAACATCACCTTGTTGATTGCTTGGTTTTCCCAAAGAAAGGTGAGAGCCCTATGCCAATGAAGCTTCTGAGAGTGATCTTGATGGGACATCTACTTTGTCACATGGAGGAAGCTTATGGACTACACTCCTACTGAAGCAAAACAACTACAACAAAGAGTACTTCAGCATGTAAGTTCAATATATTCTTTGGATATGCATAATTATTTCATAACTATTTGTCTAGTTAGATGTCTTCCCTATCATTTGTATGTTTCTTTTATTAGTTCAGTGGTTTTCTGTAGTACTTTGTTTAATGTTGTTGAATGTTGAAAACATTTTTCTTGCAACGGCTTAGGAAATTGTAACTTGGCAATGGGTATCTTGTTTGAGACCAAATATTTTACTTGTCCATGGATATGGGATCTATGCTGCTATTCCATTCCTAATGGTTTCGCAAGGATTTTGAAATGGTAGAATAGTTAGGACATACCTACCATACTCCCCTTACTGATCTAGATAGAATAAGGAACCAAGGAAGTTTAGTTTCTTTGCAAACATAATCAAGTGATGCTGATTAAAGATAAGATCCAGTATCATGCAAGTAAAAGTTGTTAAGACTCTAGTGTCACAGGTTAAAACTAATTCATTAACCTTGTTTTGCAAACTGGAAGGACATATTCTTGTAAAAAAGTATTATTATCGTTACCGATAAAGAGTGAAAGGGATGCAGCTCAATTAGTGAACTTAAGTTGTTGATCTATTTAGCACTGTGAGTGCTCGATTACAAAAGAGCATGACCACATATTCATTTAGTCCTTTGAATAGTCACTACTTCCAGCTGTTTAATTTCTCTGCTTAACCCCCATACAAAATTCGCTGAGTTACTTATAAATTGGGTAACCTTACCACTAACAAAAGTTTGTCCTTTAGTTTGTCCTTTTTTCTGTTTCTCCTAGAATAAGTTATGTCTAGGTTGATTTTTTTTAATGAAACACCATACCCTATGGTAGAGAATATTTTTTGTGAATATTTCTCATAATTTTTCACATCTCAAACATATAAAGACAATCATAACAAGATAATTTCTTGTCAATATTGAGTAAGCTCTGACTACCAATAACAACTGTTGTTCCTTGTTTAAAAATTGAAGTATCTTTAATTTAGACAAATATATGTATACCATGTTCATTTGACAATTTAATACTTCACAATAGCATTAATAGACAAAACTAAAATAGTTTGGTAGCTCAACTAAAGGCTAAGAGGATGTTCTAAAAAGTAGTAGTCAGCAAACCTTATGTATTGAGCTAGTCTTCAGTTTGGTCTAGTTTGGTTACTGGGCGTAAAAGTACTATTATTGATTGTCGTTATAATTTTGGTTTAGAAATCCTTTGTAGGCTAAATCCTTTTTTTTGTAAAAAAAATTCAAAATTTACTACTTTAGACGGTTAGTTTAGGGATGTACTAGCTGACATACCAGGTATAAATAATTTCAAGCCCATTATCGAGCATCCCTTTCACTTTCATTTTTAAAGTTCACTTTGTATGCTCCCTTCATCCTGTAATACAATGCATTTCTAAAATTTTAAGACAACTTAAGAAAACACTCAAATGACATATGTACCCATGGATTAAACCCAATTAAGAAGTTTCTCCTTAAATTATGGTTTTATTTTTAATAACTTTGCTAAATCTGAGCATGGGCACCACATAGATTGTGTTACATTCAGTACAAACTTTAGAAGTTATAATGTAGTATTTCAGGATGGAGGGAGTATATATGTAGGCTCATAAACGATCTTAAATGAAAAAGTTGTCAACTACAAAGTTTTTGATCCTATTAATCTCTATAATTTTCATATAAATTTGTTTTCATCTGACTACATATGGAAACATTATGAATTTATTTGTTCTGCAACTATCTTGCCAATGATGCCACTACCTTCTATACGCGCTTTAAAAATTTTCTTCCCCTAGTGTCACTTTTATGTTAGAGAGTTAACAACCACTTCACAGAAGTAACACCAGGAAAATAAAATCTTAAAAGCTGGTATAAAAGCCACAATAAACATTTTGATAATATATTTTGTTCGATCATCTTTTTTATGACACTCGAAGAATTGTACTAGCAATTTCAAATCATGTTTACTTTGCCTTTTCCTCGTTCCCCATGCTCTCGGCCTGTTGGGACAACTATTGGGTCAGATGCCAGACCACAGCTTGTGTTGTATACGCCTGGCCCAGGCCAAATTCATCTAAAGGACTGCGATTTCGTGACCCGACTACATGTCGGATTCGGCCCGGCACCGACTAGGAAACAGCCTGACTCCAAGTCCACATCTCGTTCGGTCGTGTTCCGATTCTCAATCCACTCTACAAAACTGTTGGATGGTGCACAGCCCGTGTGTTCGTCGTGCCGTCGCCTCCTGCAACTTTGAGGCCATGGCAACCGGCGTTCCGCAGGAACCCGAGCCCCAGGCACCGGCGATCTCTCACCACATTGGTACAATCCTCTATTATCTCCAAAACTATAGGATTGTCGTTGTCTCCGCGGCGCCAGGCTCCGGCAAGTCCACGGTGCTCCCCCGATACCTCGCCAATTATGGCTTCGGCCCGGTCATCTGTGCGCAGCCTCGGCTCTTCGCGGTGACCGTGGCCTCGTCGAAACCCGGACAGGAGCGGGAGTCCGACGACGTCTGGTTCACGACCACCCGGGTGCTCATCGACATGTTGTGCTGCGACAGGCCGGCCTTCGCCGCGGCGTTCCGCACGATCGTCGTCGATGAGGCACACGACCGCACGCTCTGCACCGACCTCCTCCTCGGGGTAGTCAAGGCCGCCGTGGCGACGGAGGAAATGGGGCACCTCAACGTGGTCGTCTGCACCGCCGGCGGACCGGAAGACAGCTCGCTCAGCGACTTCTTCTTCGGCGCGCCGATCGTCGCGTTCCAGCGCGCGGTGCACCCCGTCGCGGTGCACTACTCGCGGGGGCCCATGCTCGACATGGTGAGCGCGGTGGTCGAGGAGGTGACGGACATCCACAGGTCGAAGCCGCCCGGCGACGTGCTCGTGTTCTTGCCGGATATCATCCGCATCCGGGAGGCCTACGAGAAGCTTGAGCAGCTCGACATGCCAGGGCTGGTCCTCTGCCTCATTCACGACAACCTACCGAAAGAGTTCATGGACCACGCACTGGACCCTGCGCCAGGTGGATCGAGGAAAGTCGTGCTGGCGACGGACGTGGCCGAGACGGCTGTTCTGGTCCCCGGGATCACGTACGTCGTCGATACGGGCGTGCTGTCAGAGGACCCGCTTGCGATGGTCTCCAAGGAGGCGGCAATCAGGCGGGCAGCGGTGGCCGGCGCCGCCTTTGCGGGGCACTGCCACCGGCTCTACATGGGGGCGAGTACGCTGGATTCCAAGAGCACACAGTTCCGCACGTCAAGCGAGATGGCGGCGCGCTCAACAAGCTCGCGCTGATGCTCAAGAGACACGCTGCCGATGGCATGCCGGGCTTCGAGCTTCTTGACCCACCAGTGGCGCCATCACTGGAGAATGTTGTTGCTGAGCTCGTCACCAGCGGCTACCTGGATAAGCATGGCAAACTGACAGAGAAAGGGAAACGCGAAGCATACGATGAAGACTAGACGTGAATTCATTCATTTTTGCACTTACATGTACGTAACAGGGCTACCGCAAAACTGTTGCAAGATTCACACCCTCTCCAAAAGCTACGAGGTCACTAGAAACAGAAATTGAACTGAATCATAGTTTTGTTGGAATCATTTCTTTATACACTACTGGATGCTATACACTACAAAATTTCTAAGTGAAAAATTGCACATTCTATACATCATCGTGGAAACTACATCTGAAAACATCGGAAGTAAGACTGTACACACTATTTTAGAGTTCATTGCTAAGGCCCAGTTCATCTTCAAGGTCATCTCCCTCTTCAAAGAGCTTGAGGAATCGTGCCTGGTCTCGCTCCCTCTTCTTCTTCTGCCAGTACTTGTAGCCCCCGAACAAGGCAATGATGACAAGGACTGAAGCAAGAACACTAACTATTACGATGGCAGCAACAGATGTCTTCTTAGTTTCCAAATCTTCGCTAGGTTCACTGTTTCCATGTCCTGGCACGAAAGAAACATCTTGAGCAAAGGCAATGTAGAACAAAGACACAAGGCATTTCTTTCACATTATTAAGTACTATTGATTTAACAGGGAAATTTCATCATCAAAGATGCTGCAGAGGCATTATCCATGAATCTAGACTACTCGTAACCAAATTAAAACAAGCTGCAAAGAATTACCTTAGAATATCAAAAAGCAACGGTAAATCCAGCTAGCTCATAGGAAAAATGTCTAAACAAACAGAAAGGAATAGGTATTGGATATCAGCAGTACCAGTTGAGGCAGTGCAGTTTGGACATAGGAATGTTGCATTGAACTGGCCTTCCTTAAACCGGGTGTATTTTCCACCCTTGAAATCACTCGAACACATCTCCCATTCATCAAAGACACCATCAGGTTTAAATGTGTCCTCCTCATACAAACCACATCGCTTGCATTTCTTTTCTGGAAGCTCTGTCAAGGGCTGCCAAAATTGCACAATTCAATGTATGATGCTAACAAAACAATGAGTAGTGACAAACTGATGAACAATTTTAAGTACTACACCAACAGTTTGACTTGCCTGCCATGATTCTTCACCCTTAAAGGTATATAGCGTGTGCGCCTCCTTCACATCTGGCAAATCTGTTTTGTTCTCTCCATTGCACCGGAAAACCACTGTTGGCTTGCCAAACCATTCATGAGTAGTAAATATCTCAACAGTATCGAGTGTGACTTGCCTCGATGAAAATGTTCCTATACAATGAAGCTCATCAGTGATGCTCAAATAATTAGTGAAGGAAATAAACAAAGGAAATGGTCCAATTTTAGTCCCCGCAACTCTTTGATCGGTCTAAAAATCATCCATCATCTATAGCACGTTTATCTTTGGTCCCTGCCTCTCAAAACCAGACGACAAAAGACCTTTCCCTTGATATTAGCTGTTTTTGCACAAGTGGCAATGGACTAGGATCTGATGTGGGTGTGGCTTCTAGCAGCTGACCTCAGCCTTCCTATTATTCTCTCCTCTCTCACCATCAGCTTCGCATTCCCCATTCCTTTGCTGCCTGCTGCACTCAATCCCCACCAGCACAACTATTCACGCTGCCTGCACTTTCCAATCCGGCTAACTACCCACGAAATCGCACTGCCACACCTCCAATGCTAATCCGCACCCCAGTGGCACTGCCGCACCCAAATCACACTACCAGTCTATCCCTGTCGCGTGGCAATGTGCCACATTTGCAATATGTGCCTTCCAAATCCATCAGCCGTCGCCAGCAAGTTACACATGGCAAGCTCTGGGAACACAAGGTAGGCGCGGGCGACAGCAAGCTACATCGCTGTCCTGTGTTTGCATTGAGAAAACAGCAGCTGCAGCTTGTGTGCTCTCAAGTAAACAAATAAACTATCGAAGCACAAGCTTAAACTAATCAAACAAACAGATCTGATGGGAAACAGAAATTCAGACCTTCTGGCATACAGATTGATTTGTGGATTTCCACCATGAGGGGAAAATAAGTGGGCGATACAGAGAGAGATCAGAAAAGGGGCAAGTCAGAGAGGACTGCACATCACATATGCAAAAATCAGCTGGAGTTAGTGGGCCCAGGGAGGACTGCTGTTGAATGGTGTGGTAAGATAACTGGTATTAGAAATGAGGGACCATTTTTAAACCATCGCATAACAAATATGTTAAAGTTTACAACCCTGTACAACAGTATAAGTATCACCAATGAGAACACAAAAACGGTCAAAATAAAAATATGGTGTCATTGCTTCCACGCAGCCAGTGAAAGACCAGGCCGGTTTAAACAAAATCTTGCCAACTTCTCATTATCAACCAAAATTGTATTTTCTGATCGTGTTTCTACTTTCCCCTTTTTCAAGTAGTGCAATAATAGACAAATTCATGCACCGCAGGAATCTAATTACTGATCTAGGATGCAATGTGACAGGTCTCAATTGTTATACTTTATGACTTATGTTTTAACTAATCACTTGCTTACTAAGGCATTGATAACGAGCACCGTGGCCTCATCATGGTATATCTATTGCACTGTAGCTAGTGAAATGTGATCTCTCACATCTATTGATCTATTCCATTATAGCAATTATAGCTAAGAAGAATTCAAAATATCAACTAGAATAAAACACTGACATCTTTGATGAAAATACACCAATAGAAGATAAAATAAGTTACAACCAGTTGGCTTAGTTTCTGTTACACAAATTTGCTAAAACAATCAACTTCAATCAAGCAAAACTAATGGTAAGCAATATGAAACTAGACCATCTAGTAGCTAAAAAACTACTTAAAATGCAGACAGATGAGAATCATTTAGCTTAGTTTGGTGTCTGTAGGGCACTAAAGGTATTAAAATTGTGTTACTTCAATGCAAAAATACCAATCTTTGTTTCCTGATGAAGTGAAGATAGAGAAGTCATTAAAAATTTTGAAATACATAACATGGAAGAGATAAATCTTTGTTGACACTTGACATTGTCAACAACATGGGACCTGAGTTCTAAAAATTTAAAACAATCAATCTCCAGAAATACAGGACGTGTAAGCAAGATTGTTCTTGGGTTACATAACGAACACAAATTGTGCACGTAACAACACAGTATATTTCCTAACTTCTGAACCCCAAGCGAACTATGTCCTTCAGGGTGAAGCTGAACCCAAAAATGGGCCACAATATGGATTGTTCTAGATTGATAGATCCAACACCAACCAAAAGAATCCCCCAAACTGTTCCATAAGAAGTAAAATCGGTGGCCTTTCCCATTGTCTATTCCATCTTTGAAATGTTTCATAATGAGCACTAAGCTTTTGCTCGCATTTGCCCCCTTCAATCTTCACACTGATGATCCTATCGTAATAAATCATCGAGGCACCTAGCAGGCCAAAATTCACTTATTGCTACATGTAGTTTCTATTTTACGAGTCTATAAAATCATTAAATCTCCTTCAGTCCTTCCCCTATGATAATTGCACAACAGATCTTACCCAGCGGCTAATTCTTTCGCTGGTCAGTGGCCACAAATATATACATTAGGAAAAAGATAATAATATGTCTGGAAAATGACTAGTTCCCATCTAATCACTCTCAATCGAAAAAAATACGGTAAAATAATTTGGTCAACCCTCCATGACGGTAAAACATTCAAACTAAATTCCTTAACCCGAAACAAACAGATACGAGCCAGATCTCACCAGGAATCGTGTAGAGGGCGACGAGAAGGACGAAAAGGAGGGGGCGGCGGCGAGTCGAGATCACCAGCGGCCACCTCATGCTAAGGCCGCGGCGCACGCAGCGGGTTGGCCGTGGGGTGCGGATTCGTAGCTCAGGATCACCTATCCTGGTGCCGCGTCGTAGCGGGCTAGTCGACGGTCGGGCGCCGGCACGCGCCTCTTCCTCGTCGCCCTCCCAATTCCCAAACAAGAGACGGAGAGATGGAACTGATTCTTGTCTCTTCGCCTTCGTGAGTTCGTGACTTCGTGGGGAAAACGATGCGCTGCGAATACGCCGTCATTCTAGAACTACGCCTTCCAACTCATAAAGCCCATTAGCTCCGATGATCCTCAAAGCCCATTTATATAAGGCCCAACAAGTAGCTAGCCCATATGATTGCACAAATCAGATAAGGGACCCATCTGCGACCCGTTCGTGCTCCCCCGAGTCCCGAAGCCAACGCCATTCCTGATTCCTCCCTCTTCCGCCGCGCCGCCGGAGATATGTCGAGGCTCGCGGCCGCCGCCCTCCGCCGCGGCGTCACCGCATCGAGGGATCCCACCTCCTCTCTCTTGGTCGTGTCCCCGCAGGTGTCCGCTCGGCTCTTCTCCGCGGATGCGTCCGGCGAAGCCGCCGCCACGGTCGCAGAGTCGCAGGACGACTCTTTCCTCAAAGCATCCCGCGAAGGTAACTCGGTCATTCTCGTGCTTCTACCTTTTCCTTTACCTGTACCTATTCGTGTTTCTTCTGTAGCTTGTCAATTTGCTTGGTTCTGGGTGGGTTTAGGGTTTAATACTTTGATGTTATCTTCCCGTTTAAGAATACCGAGTAAGGAACTTAAAGGGATAGAGTAGCCGGCAATAAAATGTAGGTTGGATGTGCTATACCTAAATTTGATAAAAAAAATAGGTTGGGTGTGCTATCCGTGAATTTGATGGAGGGATTTGATCTCAAAGGTCATGACATAGTACCACGTTTGGTAGGGTGAATTATAGGTTTGGAAGCATGAGATATTGCTCTAGTTTGTCTGTGGAACACTGTGAAGCAATACTGCTACCAGTATAAGGTCAGTCATTGTTATTGCCTCTTTGGAAGTTTCATCACATGTATAGCTAAATTTGATAAAAAAAACAATTTTGGAATTTTTTAGAAGACGTCATTTGAATTTATTGGGGATGCGTGCTACCAGTATAAGGTCACATTGTTATTGCCTCTTTGGAAGTTTCATCAAAGCTGAAAAGAAAACAATTCAATTTTAGAAAATGTTCATAGGTATTTCTGTTGATTTCATATCTGTGGAGTATTGTCATGCTCAAGGTTCCGCACTAGGCCACTGGTGACCTAGGGCCTAGAGCGCCTAAACATAGATTAAGCATGATTAAGCGTTTGTGCTTTTTTATATATAATTTGTTTTTGCTGCTGGGAGCAAGATCCAGAGGTACCAGCACAGATGAAGGCCAAACAGAGTATTTAATAGAGATATTTTCAAGGCTAATAAATCACAAGGCAGCACAAACAAGGGACATTTATCAGGTTCAGAGCATTTGAGAACATAGTTTCAGAAGAAAATTATGTCAACCGACACAGAAGTACCGAGTTTTTTCCAAACAGAAGCAGGTTCTAGTCTAGAAAAAATAATAGAAACGTATCTCACAGGGACAGCTGAGTGCTGCAGGTCACGCACTGCCGCACTGCAAAGTCACACTCCATCCACCACTTACCACACGAGGGCATGCATGAACAGCTAATGATGCACTCCCTGAGGCTCCCCACCTCATATGCGCATCCATACACCGCCGATGGGAAGCTGGGAGCTAGCAGGATGAGGGAGGAGGCTGGGACGAAGCTATGCCGGTGGCAACACGAGGATGAACAAGGGGTGGTGATGAGGACTCTGCAGCCGGCAATGAGACAAGGAGCGATGGTGCTTTTTGTTTCTCCCATAACCTACCCACCAGGTCTTTATCTACCTGTCTGCGCCAGCCCTCTGTTCCGTGCTCCTGCCATCTGTTTTGCGCTCTTGCTTGTGCCCGCACAGGCTCTTTTTTCCGCCCGTTCGCTCGCTCCTGCCCGCCCGCCTGCACTAGCACAAGACTGCCTCGCCGCAGCTTTTCCCTGTGTCTGTGCCGCTTACATGCCGCCGCGTGCGTATGCAAAGCACCTAGGTGCAACCAATGCTTATTTGGCCGTGCAGGGCCTAATCGATGCAGGAGGCTCTGATTAGCGCTTAATTGTGTGTAGGCACACGTTTAATACTGTTTTTTTGGAACACTGGTCAATGGTCATGCTTAAATTAAAGAAGTGTGAACTGGGTAGGTTGCCGAGCTTGTGACATATGTTGTAACATTTAAATTGGGTCTTCTCTCTCTTGTGTTCTTGTATCTTGATTGTTGAGATCAAGAGGATTTTGTTGTGGCCTCTTAGCCTTTTTTTGTGCTGATACTCATAGCTTGTAATAACTGTTTCGGCTGATAAGGTACCTATTCACCTCATAGATCAAGTATATTACAATAATATTTTTCCTACTGCTACAGGATTGGCCTATGGAAGGTTCTACAGCGTCATTGGTGGAGGCAATCGTCTTGAGAAGAACATGTTGAAAACTGACATTATCCATCACCTTGACAGATGTGGATTGTCATTGGATGATGTGAAGATTGATTACAACAACAGATATGATCCATTGGCCGCGTATGATTCCTCTGCATGCTCTGTATATATAACTTTTTTTCCCTCTGCATGCTCTGTATACATAGCCTTGTGTGAAGATTGATTACAACAAGGGACGTACTCTGTATGCTCTGCATACTCTGCATGCTTTTTATATATAACTTTTTTTTTAATTTTTGTTTACTTGAACTTGGGCTCCTAACCAGCTCCATTCCTTCATGACCCGATCACAAGACAAGTGACGCCTTGGCGTTTTAGAACTGTAGCTTAGATATGAACCTTGTGTCTGGTTGATGCATGCCTATTTTCAATAGTGTTCATGAAGCATTGCCCTTTCTTAGTAGTCCAATTTGTCCCTCACTAGCCTTTGTTGATCTGTCTGATGACCTATTTAGTTAGGTTGTGTATCTGTGCAAGATATTTTTCCTTGAGCACATGATGAGTTCTGTAAGAGGGACAATAGTTATTTCTTCATTGATGTTATTATTCTGTATGATGCTAAGGAAGATTGTGCAAACACAAGTACTTGGTTTACTACTATCAAACACTGTATTTATGGTAAACGTATGTCATGCTTTCATTAATATTTTAATAGCTGTTGACATGATATTGGTATTAAAAAATCTGTATTATTATTTATTTCTGCCCACTTCTGGATGTGATTATCAACCTGAAACTTGTTTTAATGCTTTACTTGATTAGTTTGTTGAGGTTTTCTTCAAAGGCAATGTTTACCACCGCAAATAGGCAAACAAGTCAGAATCGGGTGTACAGGATTGATGAGGTAAGGCGGGACTTTTTCTTTTATCAGCTTTTCAGTTGGTCCAGTGCCAAACAATGATATATTGTCTGCTCTAAACAGATAAGTCGTGAAGTATGGGATCTCAAAAAGCCCTTTGATGGGAAAACTGTAAGTGATAGTTTTGTGTTAAGTATATGTATGTAATCAATTTTTGTTTATGCTTGCAAGAAGATTAAGTAGAACAAATATAGTGTTATCTCTCTTCTACTTAGTGCTTATTGATTGTGCATATACCAAGGACTACAATCCTCCCAAATCTCCAATCTCTTATTCTAGTAAATCTATGCATTTGATATCAATTATTGATTTGTCTGGAAGCAATGATAAAGTTTTGATTCTGTTGTTTGTTGTATTGGTCTTTCCAGGTACTATTGCAAGGAGTCCCACGAAATGCCCTCCCAGAAGACATAGAGCGTTTTTTGTGTGGCACGAACTTTGAACCTCCATTTGAAAGCTTTATAAGGTAAGGACTTTAGACGCCCACTCTTGTTTGCTAGTCCTAGTCGTAGTTGTCTAATTCCATACATACTGCTGCAACAGAGCTGGTGTCCCAGAGCCCATAAGAATGGTGCTGGTTAAATTCCGCACAAAGACTGATGCGATGAATGCCTTCATTACCAAAAACAGGGGTTTCTGTCTGAACAATCAAGTTAGCATGCGTGTCCTTCAGTAACTGAGTAGCCAATCAAATCTCGTGATATTTGCGCCAACTCTGTCAAACAAAACCTTTATCTGAAGTCTATCCACAAATGTTGCCGCATTGTGTGGTTCTGTAGGTTACATTCAACTGGTAGCCTGCTTTATGTTTTAACTTCCTATTAGTTTGTGGTTTCAATTGTACTGTATGGCAAATATTTCATGTCTACTCTGGAAATTGTACCACTGTACCCTTTAGAATAAAATAATTAACAGTACAAACGCTAGGGTTCGAGTGCTGGATTGCTACCGAGTTCCGCTTAACTATGTTACAATGTTTTTTTCTCACAACAAATTAGCTAAAGCCGGCTTATTAGCCGTAGAAACCATGCGAAGATCAAAAGAGATTAAAAAGTGCACTAATAAATAAAAAAAATATGGTGGCAATGGAAGCTGCGGATAGTCGGGGAGCCGTGGATAGGCAAAACTTTTTGTTATTTTGGTAGAATGTTTCTGAAGTGTACAAGTCCGAGATTCGAAGATATGTGCACCGTGCAGATATTTAATGATTAGTTCTAATGCGGGACATTTATTTAATCCTTTTTGTTTCATTCATGGGAAAAGTCGAAGCGGACTTAAAGGTCATCGACGAAATATTTCCTTAGCGTGCCATTTTTTTTTGTTCCGTCCCTAATCCTCAGTCGTTGTCGGATAGGTGGAAATGGGATGGGAGTCACTCTAGCACTGTGGCCGAATAATCAAACGATCGCAAATGGATTAATCGTCAGCGGAGAAAATGATGGATGCATGGTGCCAAGCGAAGCCACTCAGCAAAGCATTTCAGCATGGCGTGCGGTAAGCTTTGGTATGGTAGCTCCTGCGTCAAGGAGCCGAGCACCCGCGACCCCTTTGATCCCTATGGCCGCGTCGCCGTCACGACGTCTGACGCCACGGCGCCAACGGCTTTGTAGCCGTCACGACGACCGACCCCTTTGATCTCCTCACTCACCCCGCGCATGCGCCTCACTGGACCACCCGTCCACTGACGTCCATGCCCTCGACCGCCGCGGCAGCGATGGCGGCAACGCCGGCGGGGGAGGGATCCCTCATTTTCTTCCTGCAACCGCTCTTCCTCCACGGCGTGAGCGCCGCGGCCCACCTCACCCACGCGCTTGCCGTCGCGGGGCGCTTGCTCTTTTGCCGCCTCTCCGCCGGCCGAACGGCCCGAACCAAGGACGAGGAGGTGGAGGGAGATGCCAGCCGCGGCGGCGTTGGCCGGTTCCGGTGCTACGGCTACGGGGTCACTGCCTGCACCACGTGGACCCTGGCAGCGTTCGAGGTCCTCGTCGCCGCGTACTCCTGGTACGCGGACGGTGGAGCCGGGTGGTCACGCGACGCGGTCGCGGAACAGGTGGACGCGGCCGCGCGCGCGGTGGCGTGGTTGCTGCTCGCCGCGTACCTGCAGTTCGATTTCGGGCGGCGGCGGCGGCAGCAGGAGCGGTTCCCTGCGCAGCTCAGGCTTTAGTGGGCGCTCTACATGCTGCTGTCCCTCGCCACCGTCGGCGCTCACAGGGCGACGAGTCTCGACGGGTTCCTCGTGCCCGGTCGGTCGTGGGCGCTCGACGGCGTCTCTGTTGTCGCAGCAGTGGTTCTACTCTCAGCTGGGTTCCTCGGAAGGAGGGCGGGACGGGGCCAAGGCCATGCTTCCGAGGAGCCTCTGCTGAACGGCGCGCACGTGGCGGCCGATGAGAACAGCAGCATCGCCGGCGCCGCCGGCTCATCCTTGCTCACTGGCGCCGGCTTTCTTAGCGTGCTCACCTTCTCGTGGATGGCCCCTCTGCTCAGCGTGGGCCACAGGAAGACCCTCGTCCTGGAGGACGTCCCGGGCCTCGAGCCCGGCGACAGCGTTGCTGGTCTGCTCCCATCGTTCAAGGCCAACCTTGAGGCGCTCAGCCGCGACGACGACAGCTCCAGCTCCAGCCGGAAGGTCGTCACGGCATTCAAGCTCACCAAGGCCCTGCTGCGCACCGTCTGGTGGCACGTCGCGGTGACCGCGTTCTACGCGCTGGTCTACAACGTCGCCACCTACGTCGGCCCGTACCTCATAGACTCCGTGGTGCAGTACCTCAACGGCGACGAGAGGTACGCGAGCAAGGGGCCGCTCCTTGTCCTCGCCTTCATCGTGGCCAAGGCGTTCGAGTGCCTGTCGCAGCGGCACTGGTTCTTCCGCTTGCAGCAAGCGGGGATACGCGCGCGGTCGGCGCTCGTCGCCGTCGTGTACCAGAAGAGCCTCGCACTTTCCAGCCAGTCGAGGCGGAGCCGCACAAGCGGAGAGATGATTAACATCATCAGCGTCGACGCCGACCGCGTCGGCATCTTCGCATGGTACATGCACGACCTCTGGCTGGTGCCGTTACAAGTAGGCATGGCAATGTTCATCCTCTACTCCACGCTCGGGCTCGCCTCGCTTGCCGCGCTCGGTGCCACCGTGGTCATCATGCTCGCCAACGTTCCTCCCGGAAAAATGCAGGAGAAGTTCGAGGACAAGCTCATGGACAGCAAGGACGTCAGGATGAAGGCGACGACCGAGATCCTTCGCAACATGAGGATTCTGAAGCTGCAGGGGTGGGAGATGAAATTCTTGTCCAAGATCATTGAGCTGAGGAAGACAGAGACGAATTGGTAAGAAATACCTCTACACATTGGCCACGGTGACCTTCGTCTTCTGGGGCACCCCGACCTTCGTTGCTGTGGTCACCTTTGGAGCTTGCATTCTCATGGGGATCCCGTTGGAGTCAGGGAAGGTGCTGTCAGCATTGGCCACGTTCGGCGTGCTGCAGGAACCGATATATGTCCTTCCTGACACTATCTCAATGGTGATTCAGACCAAGGTGTCTCTTGACATTGACAGGATAGCATCATTCCTATGCCTTGACGAGCTACCTAGCGATACTGTGCAGAGGCTTCCAAGTGGTAGCTCTGACTTTGCAATCAATGTCAACAATGGGTGCTTCTCCTGGGAAGCCTCACCTGAAGTCCCAACACTGAAGGACCTGAGCTTCCAAGCTAGGCCAGGCATGCGTGTTGCTGTTTGTGGGACAGTTGGCTCCGGCAAATCGAGCCTGCTATCTTGCATTCTTGGTGAGATTCCGAAGTTATCAGGAGAGGTCCAGACTTGTGGAACAACAGCATATGTCAGTCAGTCAGCATGGATACAGAGCGGCAAAATTCAGGAGAATATACTGTTTGGCAAAGAGATGGACGCAGAGAAGTATGACAGAGTACTTGAGTCTTGCTCGCTGAAGAAAGACTTGGAGATCTTACCATTTGGTGATCAGACAGTCATTGGCGAGCGAGGCATCAACCTTAGTGGCGGGCAGAAGCAAAGGATTCAGATAGCCCGTGCTCTGTATCAGGATTCCGACATCTATTTATTCGATGATCCATTCAGTGCAGTTGATGCCCATACAGGATCCCACCTTTTTAAGGTACATGATTTATTGATTTATTCTAACTATAAGCTTCATCGCTTACAAAATTTATTTTGCAGGAATGCTTGCTTGGGGATTTGGCTTCAAAAACAGTGGTTTATGTCACTCATCAGATTGAATTCCTACCTACTGCTGATCTCATTCTTGTGAGAAATTCTTGGTAAAGTTTTATTGTATTATTGTTACCATAAGTTTGTATGACTCTTCTTATAAAACTCGTGATGTAGGTCATGAAAGATGGGAGAATAGCACAAGCAGGAAAATACGACGAAATACTAGATCCAGGGAAAGAGTTCATGGAGCTAGTTGGTGCTCATAAGGATGCTCTGACAACATTGGATGCGATTGATTCCATGAATGGAGGCAATGTGCCCTCTCCTTCAAGTGGCAAAGCAAAGCCGAAGCTGTCCAGATCACTGTCATCAGTTGAGAAGAAAGATAAAGCCAACAATGATGAGCAGAATGCTCAGAGTGGGCAGCTGGTGCAGGAAGA
Source organism: Miscanthus lutarioriparius (assembly GCA_904845875.1). Lineage (NCBI taxonomy): Eukaryota > Viridiplantae > Streptophyta > Magnoliopsida > Poales > Poaceae > Miscanthus > Miscanthus lutarioriparius. The sequence continues at coordinate 25,566,144 of CAJGYO010000001.1, forward strand.
AGAAAGGGAGAAAGGTAGGGTGGGGTTCTGGGTCTATTGGAAGTACCTCACACTAGCTTATAAGGGAGCTCTTGTACCGCTTGTGTTGCTAGCACAGATACTTTTCCAAATACTTCAAATTGCGAGTAATTATTGGATGGCTTGGGCTGCTCCCGTGTCAAAGGATCTTGAGCCTTCGGTGAGCATGTCGACACTGATCTATGTCTATGTCATCCTGGCTCTTGGAAGCTCACTGTGCATCCTTGTAAGATCACTGTTCCTTGCAACAGCTGCATACAAAACAGCGACGTTGTTATTCAACAAGATGCATTTGTCCATATTCAGAGCTCCTATGTCTTTCTTCGATTCCACTCCGAGCAGGCGCATCTTGAATAGGGCAAGTCATCTTCGTCTGATCAAATGTTGTTAGTTCAATTCATTTACTTGTACTTTGCTAATTCATGTATTCAAAATTTGCAGGCTTCAACTGATCAAAGTGAAGTGGACACTAACATTGCTGACCAGATGGGCTCTGTTGCATTTTCCATCATTGAACTTATCGGAATTATTTTGGTGATGTCTCAAGTTGCATGGCAGGTCTTCGTTGTTTTCATCCCTGTATTTGCTACCTGTGTCTGGTATCAGGTACTTTTTACCAATCCTATCATCCTCCATGTTAAACTGCAGGATCACCCATATCTCATTTTACTTGCCTTGTTGCAGCGATACTATATTGACACAGCTAGGGAGCTGCAAAGGCTAGTAGGAGTTTGCAAAGCTCCTACCATACAACATTTTGCAGAATCAATAACGGGGTCAACTACCATTAGAAGTTTCGGCAAGGAAAATCAGTTCGTGTCAACTAATAGCCATCTAACAGATGCCTACTCTCGACCGATATTCTACAACACTGGAGCAATGCAGTGGCTTTGCTTTCGTCTGGATGTGTCATCTCTTATATTTGCCTTCTCTTTGATATTTTTTATCAATCTACCAACCGGTCTCATTGATCCAGGTATATATCATGTTAATTCTGAACAATATTTATAGTTCTGCTGGATGGATGACAGTAAATTAGATAGGATTTGATATGGATACGTAACTAACATCACGACGAACCTTGAGGTATTGCTGGTCTTGCTATCACATATGGGCTTAATCTGAAATTGCTTCAAGCATGGGTTGTCAGGGGTATGTGCACTTTGGAGAACAAGATAATATCAGTAGAGAGAATTCTACAGTACATTAGCATTCCTGCAGAACCCCCACTTGTTATGTCACAAGATAAGTTGGCTCATAACTGGCCATCTAATGGAGAAATTCAGCTCCATAATCTCCATGTAAATCCCTCATCCTTTTGCCGTTGTGTTGTATTCTTTTTTTTTCCTGTACTAGAATAGTGTCCTGAATAATTAGTGCGATGCAAAGGAATAGTTAAATTGTGTGCTTTGTTCAAACCAGTGCCTATTTGTCTTTCCGGGATCCAGATTATGCTTTGATCAATAAATCTGAAGAAGTCAGATGGACATATGTGCACAAGAGGAGAGCAAAAGAATAATGTCAGGAGGAAGGCCTTCTTATTTTTTTTAGTTTGATGCAGGTGAAATATGTACCGCGATTGCCATTTGTTCTGAAGGGTCTTACAGTCACTTTTCCGGGGGGCATGAAGACCGGTATTGTTGGAAGAACAGGAAGTGGCAAATCAACCCTCATTCAGGCCCTTTTCCGTATTGTGGACCCTATTATTGGTCAGATACTAATAGATGACGTCGACATTTGCACAATTGGACTGCATGATCTGAGATCCAGACTGAGCATCATTCTGCAAGAGCCAACAATGTTCGAAGGAACTGTTAGAAGTAACCTCGATCCTCTTGGGGAGTACTCTGATGATCAAATCTGGGAGGTAGTTTCACCTTTCACATGCATTGGTTTACCTAAGTTGCTATGTCATTCCCATTTTTTCTCTCAAAAGGAAATAAAATAGTTGAAAATATCAATCTGTTACTCCTGATTTCAGGCTTTGGATTGTTGTCAGTTAGGGGACGAAGTTAGGAAGAAGGAGCTGAAGCTTGACTCACTAGGTCTGGTATCCTTATACTAGTCATGCAGTTCAGAGTTACTACTACTTTTTTCCCCTCACCTTTGTATCTTTTTTTGTAGTACCGGGTTCGAGTCGTGGTCTCCTCGCATTGCATAGGCGAGGGTAAGGCTTGTCAATAATACCCTTCCCCAGACCCCGCACAGAGCGAGAGCTCTCTGCACTGGATATGCCCTTTATACTAGTTTTGCCTAAATGAAATAATGGAGGCACATGGTACTGAATATTCTTGTGAAATGTTCTTGACTTGGATTGCAGTGATAGAGAATGGTGAGAACTGGATTGTGGGCTAGCGTCAGCTTGTGTGTCTTGGTAGGGTAATTCTGAAATGGAGTAAGATCCTTGTTCTGGACGAAGCCGCTGCTTCAGTGGATACTGCAACTGACAACTTGATCCAGAAAACACTGAGGCAGCAGTTTTCAGAGACGACAGTCATCACGATAGTGCACAGGATCACTTCAGTTCTTGACAGCGACATGGTGCTGCTTCTTGACAACGGTTAGTGCCACAAACAGCAGTTACTACTGAATGTGATGCCTTTGGCGCTTCTGTTGTGATGACGCTGGTGCTGTTATTTTGCAGGCGTGGCCGTCGAGCACGACAGGCCGACGAAATTGCTGGAGGATAAGTCGTCTCTGTTCTCAAAGCTCGTAGCAGAATACACCATGCAGTCGGTGCATACATAGCAGACGACTGAAGATGGTTCTTTCTTCTACTCAGTTACTCAGGCTGAATCGTCGAAAATGCCAAAAATTTGGTAGTGCTAGTTAGCGCAATAGAAGAGGATCAGACGAGCTGATGAAGATGGAACTCCTCAACATATGTTTGAGATGGTTCTTCTATCTCAGTTACCCAGGGGGCTGAATCGTCGAAAATGTTCAAAGATGTTGTAGCACTACATTTTGGTTGCGCTAGTTCAAGCGCAATCAGGAAGAGGGATCACAAGAGCTGATGGCTAGTTACGTCTAGAGAACTCCTCAACATATGTTTGAGATGGTTACCTTCTATCTTAAGCAAGAATGCCTAGAATACATCGAGTGGAATGTTCAAAGATGTTGAGATAGTTCAACAATCAGGAAGAGGGATCACAAGAGCTTATGACTAGTTATGTCTAGAGAACTCCTCAACATATGTTTGAGATGGTTACCTTCTATTTTAAGCAAGAATGCCCAGGGGGGCGTCATACACCCCCACGGGTCGAGTGGAATGTTCAAAGATGTTGTAGCACTACATTTTGGTGGAGGTAACACATCTAAATAAAATAGCGAAGTATTTGCAGCTTTTCATGCTGGAGAACAAAACATATCGACAGGATTCAACAGTCAAGCTGTTGATCTCATCCTGATTATTCCTGTGTGAAGTCTATCAAAAGAGATACATAGCCTTCTTAATTCCAACCTGCTAAAACCTTGTGTGACGGGCTCTCCTTCATTTTATCTAATGAATAGCCATTTGTAGAGCTCAGATCAAGCAGATTAAGTGCTTCATGTATCCTTAAATCTGTAGGCAAGACACCATTACTCTTTCAGCGACATAAGAAGTATTAATACATGGCAGGAATTGCCTACCTCAAACTTCTTCTTTGTGAGAGCAAGCAGCACTTGAGGGTCCTGCTTAGTCTGCATGTACGCGTCAATCTTGTTCATTTCCTATCATACATTGTTCTGGCGTCATGATATAAATCATTAGATTAAAGACATGAACATGCAGTGAAAACTACCTCGATGAATTTATGTATATGAACTCTCCCTTCGGTGATGTCACAACTCTTTATGCCAGCAAAAAATATCTGAAACCCTTCGATGAACGGTGCATATGCAATGTCCACCTATCCCAAGATTAAACAACATTAGTACTTGTGAATTACTAGAGCCCCCTACGTTGTTAAATGTACAACGTTTTATGGCAAGCTAACTGGTTCAAAGTAAACTAATTAGCTCGCCTGAGCACCATATATATTTTTTTAGATAAAGGAGGGAGTAACTAGCATAAGGCATTAAGAACATTTATGCAAATTTACCAGACTAAGTTGGCCAAGGAAGAAAGGGCCATCATCGAATTTTAACAGGGAGCTATTTATTTTGTCCAGAGCAGCAACTGACAATCAAGAGTCAAGAATCAGTATGTGCACAATCATAGCTCTAATAAAAATAAATAAAAATTTTCAGTTCTTGCCAGCTTCAGCGGTCATGGGCCCCTTAGATCTAAGTGCGTCGAGCAATGCCCTATTGAAAGCATCTGAATATCCCAGCAGTTCTTCTGCAAACCTTTGCTTTTCAGGATCCTGAGACGACCAATTGGATTAGCAACCTAAGAAGGGCCATCATGCGGTGAAGTACAATTATGAACTTATGATGAACTCACGTTGGTGACAAGTTTGGGTCCGTCGAAGTTGCTATCTATGTACTTTATCAGATCCAAGCTCTCTCCCATGATATTGTTGTTGTGCTCTAAGGAAGGCACCTGTCGGCAAGAATCGCAAACTCATCAAGTGGTAGGATATGATCTCGATTTTTTTTTTTTTTACCGTGCAAAACTAGCCACACCTGGTTCTTGGGGTAAACCTCCTTATACCATCCAGGCTTATCCGTCATGTCCAAGGGGACTAGCTTGATCTTCTCCTGCAAACCCTGGTTCCCAACAAAGCAATAATGAAAATTTAAAAGCATGTACTGAGGGATCCAAACTAGGTCGAGTTGAATACCTTGTAATTCCTTGTGATCCATGCCCGTTGCGCATACGGGCAAACGTACGACATATACAATCTGCAGTTAGAGTTTCAGATACGCAAATGCCCGGTTGGTAGAGTACAGTCAGAGACGCATTAAAATAGTATGATTTTTTTTTTGCCCGAGAAAATAGCAATAACACTGAACAGTGCTTAACTGCATATGCAGTCTGTGGTCTATTATATCTGGTCATATCCAAACCCAACTTCAGAGAGCAAAGCAAATGATCGACCTGGTTGTGCCATCATAGAGAGGTGGCTGCTCCGAAGCAGATGTCAAGGTAGCAGGAAGAGCTTCCATATCAAAGTCTCAAAGCTACACTCACAGACAAAAATTAGCAATGATATGGTACTCTGTCTCATGTCCAACTATGCCATAACTGTAAAAAACCTGTTAGCCGGTGATGCTACAATTGCCTCCAGCAGTGATACGCACAGGAAAAAGGATGCCTTTAGCAAATGAAATTCTGGCGCTGTTAAATGAGAGCATGCAAGATGGCAGCAGTCTGAGCTGAAAGCGATGCCGAAGAAAAATTAATTCAGTTCGAGCGTCAGCAGTGACGAGTAGCCAAAAAAATGAGTGAGTGGTAATGGCTGAAGCCATGTCTTTCATGCGCCGTGTCACAATATGAGCAATACATGCGTCGGAAGTTGGAGGTTATTATTCAAACACCCAACAGTTCTTCAATAGTTCCTACTATAGGTGTGAAAAACAAAGTTCCTACTAGGAGATTATTGATTTCTAGCAAAATGGGCCGGCCTTTGAGCATACCTAGCATTAATTTCTAGTAGTTCTTCATTGTGAACGGTTGCATCCTGACCACGGTAGAAGAGGAGAGTAAGGCCCAGTTGAACATGATTGCGTGAATGTCTACATGGATGGACGCAGAACGAGTCCGTTTGGACTCTTTTATTTTTTATTTTGGAGGAATTGAAATCTACTCTATGGATTAGACTATTTGATTTAGAATTTAACATTCCATACTTTTTCAAAGTTTGGATATAAGCTTGTCTTAAATTTATAAAATGAGTGATAGAAATTGATTTCATAGATTCTCATGATAAGTATCCCCTGTGTGGCCAACAACAGCATATAAATATACTATTTCACATATGACTATATCTTCTGTACCTAAATATACTAATTTGAACCATACTTATCCGTAAGAACACAAATTGAGATAGTTTGGATGGTTCAAATTTGTGATTTTTAAATTTCGACGTGTACAAACTAGTTTTCGGAACCCTAGATTGTCTCAAATTGAAAAGTTTTGAATACCAAATTTGTTCATCTCATCAAGATATACAATCCTTATATAGGCCATTTTTTCATTTGAGAAAGTTTGAATAAAATATAGTTCAAATTTCACAAGTGTCACACCAAAGTCTATATGAGATTCAAGAATTTATGACTAGTGTTTGATAAAACTTTTCAAATGGAAAAATGAGCTTATGTAACAATTGTAGATCTTGCTGAGATGATCAAACTTGGTATTCAAAGTTTTTTCATCTGAGGGTCATTTAGTGTCTCATTTGAGCAAGTTTGACCAAGTCAAATTTGGTCAAATGAAAAACAACACTTTGACTCTAGTATTATGAACTCTAAATGACTTCAAATTGAAAAGTTTTGAATACCAAGTTTGTTCAACTCATCAAGATCTACAATTGTTGTTTTGGTCAACTTTCCATTTGAGATAGTTTGGATGGTTCAAATTTGTGATTTTTAAATTTTGAATAAATATCCGGATAATATCCGTTTTTAAATATCCGGATATATCCGATACTTATCCGGATTATCCAATATCCGTCGGATATCGATGATATTACATCCGTATTTGATATCCGCCTAAGATATCCGTTTTAGTATCCGTATCCAAAAAAAAACCGGATATCCGAGTAACTATCCGAATAAGTGTTCATATTTGTTCGATCGAACGGACGGTCGAATAAATATCCGTACCGTTTTCATCCATACTTTTAACACCATCGGCCAACTCGCCTGCCTCTCCCTCTTCTCCTTTCCTGCTTCCGTCTTATCTCCTCCCCACCATTCCTTCCACTTACACTTACCTGACCCACAAATGCTCCTGCAACGGACTGCAGCATTCATCCGATCCAATCGCATGATGCCGGCATTTATCCGATCCAATCGCAAGATGCGGAAGAAACTGCTTCATCCGCGGCCACTGCCTTCGCGTTAAAATCCTCACGTTCTCATCTCTGCCATCACCCTCCATTCAGGCAAGTGGCCAAGTGTCCGTTCTCCTATCCCTAAGGTTCATATTTGCAATTGTCAGGTTTCATGATTTCGCGATTGCGCAATAGCTCTAAAGGTGCTCGACGATTTGCCAACAAGGGAATCTCTGCAGAGTTTGTGCTTCATTAGTTGTCAGGTTTCATGATTTCACGATTGTGCTATAGCTCCAAAGGTCTCGACGGTTTGCCAACAAGGGAATCTCCGCGGAGTTTGTGCTTCATTAGGCTCTTCCGGCTCACACAGGTACACAAATTCGCATCTCACGTTGGATGAGTGTATGCATCTTTTCTTTTGTTACTCTTGCTGCTCGATTCACCATCCTATGTCTGAATTTTTTTACATTGGAGCAACAGCAAATTTCTTCAAATATATTAGCTACAGATTAACCAAAAGAACAGTACGTACAAATTCTATTGATCAATAAGGGCAAGGAGATCTACTTTTTTCTTTACCGATGGTTCAGTCTGATGAAATATGAAACCATCCATGGTTCTAACCAGTTCCTACTTATCTATTTTGGTGCCATAGATTTCTCATTTGTTCAGGGCAACACCAATTTCCCACTACGTACAGGCAGTGCCTCCTCTCTGTGAGACTGGCAATTCCTCTTCGATTGTTAAATTTTTTAACCTAGCATTTTGGAGAATGCAGTGCGTGACAGAACCTGATCAGGGACTTATGCCATGTTCGCTTGGCTGATAAGCCATAGCTGAAAGTACTGTTGGCTGATTTATCGTGAGAGAAAAATATTGTTCGTTGGCTGAAAAAGTACGGCTTATAAGCCAAGCGAACAGGACGTTAATTCATGAAAAAATGGACAAATTTGCAGATTTGCAGAAAGTAAGTATCAAATGCCAAGTTTATGTTTGCGAACATATATTCTCTTTCCATGCAAAGAAAAAAGTTTAGTTCACATAAAGTCTTACTACTGCAAGGTGGTGTTATCGATTTTAGTTAAATTCTTCATCAAAATCAAAGTCACCATTACCTTGCATCTCTGCATTAAAACTCTCTGTACATACACAACTTTCCCTTTACTCCACAGTCCACACTGTAGTTTTCTGCTCATCGTCAAGCATCAAGAACACATCAGCTGGTTCTCCATTAATCCTACTTTTACTTACTTTTCTCTGGACATTAATGCATTTTCTTTCCTCATTTTAGTCTTTTTATACTTTTTAACAGTGTATTTTCCCAAACAACATTGATATTTCTTTCCATTCAGAGCGCCGCCGAAGTGTTGATATGGTGCTCTTCATTTCTTTATTGGTTCTCACAAGGACTTTCGCAGTTATATGTACATCAGTACATGAATATAATCACGAGGCTCAAGGATTCTACAAAAGAAAAAAATTGTCTCACTCTCTCAACTAAGGTCTCGGTGTGAAGACGTCGCCAAAGAACTACCAATTGACTATCATGTTCTCACTGTTTAGCTAAATCAAAGAAGACCATCTTTTGTGAAGAAGCATCTTGAAAAGAAATTAAAGTCAAAATTAGTAACCAATTTACCATTAATGTTTCATTAGTCAAACTGTTCAATATCTGTTGCTGTTCTTACTGGGTTGTCAATACATTCGTCATTCTTTACTTCTTTTTTGATCATGTAGTTATTAGTTATTACTATAGTTTATGCCACGACTCAGCTATAATAGAGCATTATAAAGCAATATTTATTTACCAATATATCTACAACTAGATGAACTATTCATTTGACTTTTCATCAAAGGTTAAAATAAAAACACCGTATATATTTACTTTCATGGATTGACTATACATCGTTATAAAGTTATAGCAACGCGCGGGGTATCATCTAGTTAACTTAATTGATGTGTACCTAAATTGTGATTATTAGAATGAATTTTAATTCCAAGAATCCAAACGGGGCCTTAGATTATTATTCGTATCATTGTCATAAGTTATATTTTGCACCTCGTACTATACTTTGGTTTCAGTGTGCTGCTGTTGGAATTTGGATTAAGTTGAGTGCCTCTTTTCTTCTCATAGTGAAATATGTGCATAGCACAATGAGAAAATTGACCAGAAAGTTTAAAAATTTCTGGCGGCTGATCCTTAGCAGAACCTCAATCATTTTGTTAGTACCTTAACACTTGCATAATTGAATAACACTTTTCCTTGGATTTCATTATTCTTTCCCTATCATCTTGAGTCTTCTTGTCATCTAGAATCTTTTCGATCGTCAATTAAGTGCCCAACAGTAATGTTACGTGATGGTATTGCCAAGGGTGGAGTGTAGATTGGCCACAAGCTCTCTCTCTCTCTCTCTCTCTCTCTCTCTCTCTCTCTCTCTCATTCAACTACCTGTGTACTTTCATTTAGCGAATGGAATGTTTGAGTGGTTCATCGGAGAAGCTATTGAATTGCATATTCGTGTTGCGTGGCACAACTTCAGCCTTTTCTGTATGAAAACCTGAGAAACAAATGCAAACAGGGCCCAAGCCTGCTAATGATCCATTGTGGACATTGTTACATATATTTTTCTTTCTATTCACTTGGTGATTCCTTTCTGACTAACAGCACAAGGAGAATATTGGTATGAGACAAATACTGTCAAATGTTGCTGAGTGCAATGGATCAGTATTTGTCTCATTTTTTGGCAACATTTGACAGAACACACTGATGCGATCATTCTCTCTCCCCCCACCCCTTCATATACAGTGATATCGATACATTATTACAGCTAACTAGTTTATTTTCAGAAGCGCAACCAGTATAGAAGGCCATGTCTTATTGAAAACCATTTATGTAATATTCAAGCGCACAAACAACTAAACGAGTCTCGATCTACTATGCTGGTACTTCTGGCAAGAGTTTCATCCTTGGTCACAAGCTTTAAGCAATCTGGAGGTTAAAATGATGGTCAAATGTTTTGAAATTAGCTGAACAAATAGATCAATCAAGGCAGGAAAAATTAAGAAATATCATACCCCAAGCTGCTTCTTTGTAAGCTCAAGTATAAACTGTGGGTCCTGTTTAGTCTGTGTATATGCATAGATCTTGTTCACTTCCTGAAATATACCAATCCATGAGTTAAAGTTTCTCCTCAAGAAAGCATTATCAAGAAAACTGGTTTGCATTGGACGGACCATGCAGCCTGGTCATTAGGATAAAATGATCATTTCAAACCATGTGAGTGAATACATAAAGCTTTAGCCTATTCAATGTCCATCAGTCTGAATTACCTCGATGAACTTCTGAAGGTTGGGTCTGCCCTTTGTGATATCGTAGTTGTTTGTGTTGGGAAAGAGTATCTGAAACCTCTCGATGAATGGCACATATGCAGTGTCCACCTGTAATGAAAATACATATCACGACAAAACCACATGCCAACCGAAGCCCACATTCACAATATGAACTCTTTCTCATAGAGATTTGATTTTGAACCATGCTGCAGGGATAATGATTCCTAGTGTTCAGTGACATACCAGACTGAACTGACCAAGGAAGAATGGTCCGTCCTTGAATTTCCCCAGGGCGTCTTCTATTTTATCCAAAGGAGCAACTGATGTAAAGACATGAGACAATTAGCATCTTAGAAAAAGCCTTTTCAAATCAAACAAATCAAACATGTGAATTAGTTATGTTACCAGCTTCCTCAGACACATCTTCCTTGGAGACTATAAATGAGAATAATGCTTTGTTAAATGCATCACTATATGCTAGCAGCTCCTCAGCAAACTGCTGCTTGGCAGGATCCTGTGAAGAATTCAGAGTCCAGACGTTAACAAGCCTGAAAAAACAGCATATTTTTTGCAAGCGCTACATTGATGGCTATCTGGTGTATTCTTACCTCAGGGAGCAACGATGGGCCTTCGAAGTTGCTGTCAATGTACTTAACCAAATCCAAGCTCTCTCCTTTCACCTGGTTGTTGTGCTCCAGAGAAGGCACCTGCCGGGAAAAAAAAGGGTCAATCATACATGAAAGGAAAATGTAAAACGAAGTCTCCATGGACCTGGGAAAATTTGAACATGAAAGGTCCTAAGGGGGTAGCAGATTAACCAAACACACCTTGTTTCCTGGATAAACCTTCTCCTTGTACCATGCTGGCCTGTCAGTAAGATTTATGGCGACTATCTTAATCTTGTCCTGCAAACCCTGGACAAACGACGAGGAACAGAAAAGGTTTCAGTTTTCCTTTCCAGGAAGACACCACAAAAGAGAACCGCTTCAACAAATCAAACAGTGGTGGTGGTGATGGTGCCACCTTGTAGTTCCTGGCAATCCAAGTGCGCTGCGCGAACGGGACAATTATATTCAATGTACAACCTTCACGAGACTCAAAAAAGAGGGGTTAACTTCTAGCGCCTGATCTGTACAGGTGAAATTTACAATTGATAGGTCTAAAATCTACCTGGTGGTGCCATCGAAGAGGGGAGGGGGCTCGGAGGCGGAGGTCAGGGGAGACGGCAGCACTTCCTCCACGGAGCTGCACGGGGAGGAATCATTGTTCCATGAAAAAACTCAATAAAGAATCTCCTTTCATAGAAAGTTCAACAGAGAATCATTTCTATACGGGGGAAATTAGATCAGGAATCTGAACGGCAACAGCCGACAGAGACTGGATCCCGTTCTGGCGTTCTGCCGCTTGGTTCTGCTCAGTGCTCACCTTGCAGGCGCGGCGGATGCCATGGCGACGATACGGGTTCGTGAGGAGCTTCGCGCGCGGAGGTGGCGTTGAGCTGCATCTGCTCGTCGCGGACTGCGAATAAATATACTCTCTCAAACGCCAATAAAATGGACAGCTGTCGTTGCCCTGTTCGTCCGCTCAGTGTGGACCCCCCGGCAGTGCGACCTGCTTATTGGGCTGCCGCGGCGTTTTCTAGGCGCTGCCGCCAGCAGTCGCACGGTACTGCTCTCAGCTCCTTCGCTCGCCTCCTCGGCGGTGCCGTCGGGCTCAGTGGACGCCGCCCTCGGGTCCGTCGCCTTTCTCAGAAGTGCCGCCGACGTTCTGCAGGTGCTCCGCTCGGCTCCTGCGCCCGCCTCGGTGCCGTCGGTATCAGCGGGGGCCGCCCTCGTTTCCGTCGCCGGCGTCGTACCATCTTTCGCTGCGGTGACGTGCTTTATAGAAAAATTCTTTAAAAATATGGCTAAGATGTCTAATATGTTTTCTCATCATGTTACTATAAAAAGTTGATCTATTTGATAGATTAAATGGAAAAATATAGGAAAGAAAGGTAATTTGATTTTTTTCTTTACAATGTTATAAATGAACATAGAAATTAGTTGTCATTACATAATACCTATTCTAGTCAGCAAATCAATGACATGTTAGTGGAAAGAAGTATTTGATGAAGTTAGGCTCAAGCAACTAACACACTTAGATTCAAAACACAATATTAGCTAGGATTACATTATAGGTGGAAAGAGCAAAAACTACAACACAAGTAGGATCCACTCCCCTTGGGTGAAACTACAACACATTTCGTAAATCTTGAATGACACGAAAGATTATACGGCGTCGAAAACTAAACTATACCGGGATTTAAAGTTACATAGTTAAGAGCAACCTAGTACGACCAAGTCTTACTCCAGAAGTTAGGATAGACGAGGGCAATGGAGAAACAAGATAATGATTATCCAAAACATGGCGCATGACCAACAGATCCAGAAACAAGAGATTGAGAAGTAAAACATCGTGAACCCTAAGACCAAACTAACCAACGATAGACTTGAACTTCTTCGAAAACTAGATCCCTTCTTCTCAGATTACACCATCGCCTCTGTCAGACGAACCTAGTTTCACAATGACGACTGGATCTCGTAGCTCTGCTTCGGATTCGAGAGGGACGAGGATGAAGAAGAAGAGTAAGGACCAAGGGCATCTTATAGTGGCGAACGGAGATGGGACGCAGCGCACCGGAAGTGAAGACAGCATGGATGGGATACACTGATGTTTCACGCTACGGGGATACAGCCGGGCATGGCGCGCTCCCTACGCAAGCGAGCGAAGGGGGAATAAAGGAGAGGAGAGAGGGTTCACTCGACGAGGAAGGCGTGCGGGTGACCGTGTCCCCTAAAGAAGAAATAAGGGAGGGGGGCCTGTACGGGGACAAGGGCGAGGATCAATAGCGGACCGGAGGCCAAGAAAAGGAGAAGCGCACAGTGCACGAAGACGGCGAGTGCAGCACGATGTCGCGGATATACGAGGACAGGGTGCTAATGGGCTCGACACCGACGGCGTCCACGGGGCACGCGACGACAGCGACCCGACGTGTGTAGCGTGGTCGTGCTGGGCACAGTGCCTGGGACTTGACATCCACTCGGGCTTTCTAAGCATTCTCTACTACCCAAGGCTAACTTTTTCCAAGTGTTCTTCTTTCCATGCCTTCCTTGTCCACAGTTTGCGCCAACCTTTGTATGAAGTGAGATCGCAACATACATGCTTCCTCCAAAACCACCTCCTCTTATTTACTTTGAGAGAACACTATTTCATCAACCTATTGTGGATTTTCCACTCAAACACCCAAATATTTGTATCAAAAATGGTATGGCGGTGTAGCTTGGTAAATGTACTTGGTCAACAACCTCGATACAAGTGCATGCCGAGCAACGTCACCATGTGACAACTGTTCCACAGGGGCCCTCGGTTTTGTCGCGACACCATAAGTTATTAACCAGACAACTACTACCAACTTACACGCAATGAAGACGGTGGGGTCATAGACCATAGAATTAGAGGAGTATTGTAAGGGAAGATTCAAACTAGGGTTCATTTCGCAACAAGTGACAAGGATTTTAAATCCAACAACGGATTTGATTTAAAGAGATTCAAGCGTTCTACTGGGACACTCATAATTAGTCGATATAGTGTCCTATGTTATCCAATCACGGCTGGTATGCTCGCATCCGAATGGTAATTTCTCTTGTAACCCACTTAACATCATCCTCGAAAACCCTAAGCACGTCTAACGAGACTTAAGGCAGATGTACGCAATAACATAGCGAAATAAATAAAATGCATATTCTGAACATCCTTATGTTGGTACAACATGCAGGCACTTACTCTCCCATTCTCGACACATCGTTTGCCTTTCCTACGATCGGACTACCTCAACAACTACGGACGAAATACAATGAAAATATTACAATACCGGTGGACAGCGATGAAAGACACTACTAACTACGGGTACATCACCCCAAGGCAACTAATCTACTTTGGACCACGCATCTTCATTCCCAGGCTCGACGGATTCTTTTACCGCCCTGGCTATGGATCTGCCTCCTCTCTAGCAACGGCTGAATGAGAGGAATCAAGGGTTCTACTTCTGACACTTCCGAGGGTGGAGGTGCTAGCGGTACTGCAACACTAGCTCTCCTTCTTTCTGGCGGGTGGAGAGAGATCCCCTCCACGATCAAGGGATCCTGCCGTTCAGCAGCCAGCGTCCTCCGCTTGGCCCTGGTGACAAGGAAGGCCTCTCCCAACTGATGGGCATGTCGATCTTCAGCCTCCTTTAGAGCTTCCAACATGGCAGTCTCCCGACTCTCAGCGGCTGCCAGCACTGGCATGCACTTTGGCAAGCTGCACCTAGAGCATCCTAGAGAAGATCTTGGCTTCCTTGGCTCACCAAAGGCACTTCCTCAGCTCCGAGGCTTGCCGGTCATATTGCTCATCCAGAGCAAGCAGGCACGTGGTCAAGTGCACCACGGTAGGACTATCTTCTTGTGCATCCCGCTCTTGCAAAGCCTCCATGCGAGCCCTCCATGCCCATCGATTCTTTTCCAAAGGTGGAAAGAACCTCATGGGGGTACGGGCAATGGGCTCTTCATAGATCTGACAAAGGTACCGCAAGGCTCTATGGGCCACAGCCTAGTAGGCGTCGACGAAGCAAAACCCAGTTGCAGTAACATTCCAGGCTTCAGTGATGTCAGGGAACTCTTCACTCTTCCTAATATAGACGGTAACTTCACAATGCTCAGTGCCATGCTTTTCATACTCACGGCCCTCATACTCGGGACGATCTTTGACTCCGAGCTTTTGCAGGGTGGCATACAGGATCTTGGGGAAACCCTCAATGTTCAGGCAGTAACTACTAACCCAGGTTCCTTCCATCGCTGGCGGTGGTTGCAAGGAAGGACTGAGCAAAAAGCTAGATCAAAAGGAAAAGCTAGGCGAGCTAAAGTGCAACGAGTGGTGGTAACAACGGCTAAGCCAGACCCTGCTTATAAAGGCAGAGCGGTCAGTGGTCATGGCGCGGTCCACCAAGGTTCCAGCATGAGATCACTATAAATGAATCAACCGAATTTTTTGCGCGTTTGAGGTGAGCGATGTCCGAGGCCATTAATGACTAATACGGCTGCAAGACAAGGTTCCGACAAGAGCCCAGCAAATAGTATGGGGAGATGCAGGTCACGGCAGGCGTTAACCACAGGCGACGCGAAGCACAAAGCCACAAGGAACGGGCGCCTCTACATGCATGGGTGCAGATGCAAGTATGGTAGCCGTAGATATGGCGACCAACCCCAACCATCGACCACCTCGGGAGCAACGTGCACATAAACCAAGCCATGTCTTAGATGCATGGATGCATGTGTAAGTACACATGTTCCTGCATGGTCGATGAATCGTTTTTATCTGATGGTAAGGAGGAGAGGCATTAAATGTGTCCACCTGCCCGACTTGTTTTTATCTGATGGTAGCATGGAGGGGAGGCATTAAATGTGTTCACCTACTTTCGACCCACCCTGCATAGGTGAAGATGTCTAGTGCTTTTAAATTTATTTAGTGAATTTATGGATAGCTTAGAGAATGGCCTCGGACACTACTCGTCTTGTGCCCGTAAAAATCCTGTCGTTTTCCTTTTATTGTTCTTCGCGCCAAACTAAAGGGTGGAATACGCCAGGCCCAATGACCGCTCCTCCATTACAAAAGGCCTAGCCTAGCCACTTGGTACCACCACTCGGTCAGGCTCAGCTCACCTAGCCTTTCTCCTGAGCAAGCTTCTCGGACAATCCTTCCTTGTAACCATCATCCACCAAGGATGGCAAGAGCCTGGGTTAGCAGCTATTGCCTGAACACTGAGGGGTTTTCCAAAATCCTGTATGCCACCTTGCAAAAACTTGGAGTCAAGGATCGCCCCGAGTATGAGGGTCGTGAGTATGAGAAACATGGCACTGAGCTATGTGAGGTCACCATCTACATTGGGAAGAGTGAGGAGTTCCTCGATATCACTGAAGCCTGGAATGTGACCGCAACCGGGTTTCGCTTCGTCGACACCTACCAAGTTGTGGCCCGTAAAGCTTTGCGGCATCTTTGCTAGATCTATGAAGAGCCAATTGCTCGTACCCCCATGAAGTTCTTTCCACCTTTGGAAAAGAATCGATGGGTATGGAGGGCTCGCATGGAGGCTTTGCAAGGGTGGGACGCGCAAGAAGACAGCCCAACTATGGTACATCTGGCCACGTATTTGATTGCTCTGGATGAGCAGTATGACCAGCAGGCCTCGGAGCTGAGGAAGTGCCTCCGCCGAGCCGAGGAAGCTGAGATCTTCTCTAGGATGCTCGAAGTGCAACTCGCTGAGGCGGACACCAATGTGGCAACCACAGAAAGTTGTGAGACTGCCATGGCGGAAGCCCTGAAGGAGGCTGAAGATCGACACACCCAACAACTGGAGGATGCTTATCTGGTCACAAGGGCCAAGCGTAGGACACTTGACACAGAAAGGCAGGAACCCTTGGTCTTGGAGGTAATCCCTATCCACCCACCGGAAAGAAGGAGAACCTGTGTTGTAGTACCACCAGCACCTCCACCCTCGGAGGTATCAGAAGTAGAGTCCTTGGTTCCCCTCACTCAGCCACCACCACGAGAGGAAACAGATCCTTAGCCAGTGCAGAAGAAGAACCAACCAAGTCCGGGAATGAAGCAGTTTGGTCCGACAAAGTAGATGAGTTGTCCTAGGGGACATGTACCCATAGTTAGTAGTGCTTTTCATCGCCATCCTCTATTGTTGTAATCTTTCCATTGTATTTCATCCGTCGATGTTAAGAATCGTCGGGCCGTAGGAGCCAAACGATGTGTCGAGAATGGGAAAGGGAGTGTCTGTATGTTGTACTCGTATAAGGGCGTTTTGGACGTGCATTTTGCTCTATCCATTGTGTTTGTTATGTCGATTTACCCTTAGACCTCGTTAGACTTACTTAGGGTTCTTGAGGCAAAAATCAAACGGGTTACAAGAAAAGCAACCATTCAGATGCAAGCAGACCAGCTATGATTGGAAATGAATCGCAGAGGTAACAAATTAAAGCCGCTTTTTCACAAATTAAAGACCTCCCACTAACATAGTGTATGCTTTCATTTTCAAGTTGTATGTTTGACCTAAGACCGCATGCAAATTAAAGCCACGCGCACCGCCAGTGGCCACTCACCCGCGCTCTTTTTCTCGCACACTGGTGTCGTCCTCTCAGCGTCACACCGTTGTCTCTTCTGCACCGCCACCCACTGCACGTCGCACCACTGCCCCATGACACCACTCATGATGTCACCTCCATTGGCCTGATGTTGTCGTTGTTGTCCTCTACAAACCTGATTCCCTCAGCCCCTGATGCTGCTCGGTGCCGCCGATAATGGCGCGCACCCACCCTTTAAACCCACCGTCAATCGCCTATAAAACGCCCCCCAGCTCCCCCTTCACAACAAGACACTCCACACTCAATACTAATCACCCGCATAAGCCCCCTATTCAAATGCCAACCTATTTCAACATTTTAAGAAGAAGCCTGAGATAAATGTTGTAAGCTGGAGACTATCGAAGAAAACATCAAGCAGGAGCCGGAGTACATTGTTAGAAGCAAGAAGCCGACACTCTCAAGATGTGCTTAGATGAAGATGAGCCCATCATGACCATCTTTGCTATCCTAACTCCTATGGTGGCATCAATCATATTGTATATCCTTGTAATGCGCCCGCTATCCTACGAGAGGCCCTGAGATAGTTGTTGAAATAAGAAGAGCTGAATAAATATTCAAGCTTTCTTGGATTTATTCAAATTTCGAGGGCATAGGGCCTGTCCACAACTTGACTACGCATAATTAAGTTATTTCTTACATTCACCAAATAAATAGCGGCGCAATTCCTATACCAGCTATATTGTGATGCGAGGTCGTTTGCAACTGTCATTGTGGTTAAGTTTTTACGTACGTAGCATAGTATCAGTGCTAGGTATCCATGTGAGTTCCTTGTCAGTAATAACTAAATAAAGTTTGTACAGGCTACACTTTAACATTTACGAGGGATACTATGGTGGCTGTAATATGCAATTCTACTTTTACTCACTCTACCATGGGGTATCATTCTATGTGGAACCGTTTCAGGTGGTAGTACTTAGACCATATATATGGCAGCGATAATGCATTTGTATGGTTATATGCCTGCTACCACCGTGTCCTCCCATACTTTGAGGTTAATGGGAATAAGGAAAAGAAAACGTCTCAGAAGATCAGTACAAGTCACGGCTTTGCTTCTTCATAAGGTCATTTTTCATCTAGAAGGTAGTTTTCCAATCTCGCTGCTCCCAATAATACTTGTTAGCATGTATTTGTATCCCATGCAATCTTATCATTGTTTCAGAATAACTATTTTAATATTTTCTTTTGTGTTGGTGTCTCTGATATCTACACAATACACAATTCCCTGAATTTGTCACAAGGTAGCTCTGAGATTCCTAGAATGCTGCTCCACCTGGAAAAGCGACAAATACTTATACTAATACCCTATTGGCCGTCTCAAACTTAGTCATGCCTATCACCTATCTGTATTAACCTTTTTTAACATTTTTCATCCAAGGTAAATAGTAAAAAAACAAATGTAAAACAAAAGGTTTTGGTAACCCACTGAGTCTGCCAATTATTCAATGGTTTGTGCGATGCTTATTTCCGTACTCTTTGTCAGATAGTGAGAAGCTCTAAATTATGAACTCATTTGGATAGACCAAAGTTATATGTTCAATTAGGACCACAGAGAGCTTATACACCTTCCAAACTTACACTTAAATTTATACAACTTCCAATTTATACGGTGGAGCATATATTTCTTTCTCGAGCACGTAGGAGAGCTGCGTATCATTTCATTAAAAAGAAAAGAAAGAGTAATGCAGTAGCAAAGCCAGCACTTCTATTCAATCCAATACAGGGCTATGCACTATATAGAAAAATAACTCACCAAGGTAGGGTTAGAAATTAAAGCCAAATATTAGGCAACAACAAATCTGAAAATACCAACCAAACAGAATACATGAGGGTAGATCCACCCGAATGCTGTAATTGAATGCTATTGTCTTTGTTTAATGCTAAGACGGGCAAAGGCCTAAAGCTCTAAAAAATACATGATGGTAACATTAGTTGTAAATTGTAATATACATGCACAATACAGTTACATACTGCTGGGGGAAAACGATTTAAAATGAATGGCATTTTTTTGTAACGATACAGTATAGTTAGGCAGTAACACCGATGATGCCACTGGTGTCTAGTAGGTACAAAGTTACATATTTCACATAGATCCAACAGAAATTTACCGTTACTAAAATTTCACAAATTAAATGTGATTTTCTATGTCACACTTTCATATTTGAATGCAAGCAACTCCCTAGGAAGTAAAGCACTGTTGAGGAAGTGTCATGTACTGGCTTCTGCATCAAGTGTACTTCTGACTCTATCTTGAAATGTGATTGCCTTGGTACCAAGAATCTGGGTTAGTTTGGTGGTGTCCATGGATACATCTGGTGGAGAAGCTACCCCTCGATTAACCTGGGCAACAGGTAGATGCGGGCACTACAAGATATTATGATGGAAAAAGTAAGCATATAGAAGCAAAATGTTTAAAGGGACCTCAATGCTCAATGTTGGATACTATTTCAGTTGTAAAGTTAAGACCAATTGTATCTAAAACATCATGCTTGTTGAGTAAATGTGTTCTAATAGTACTCGTGTTAACACTAAATAGGCAGAGCGCCCCATAGCCGGGATGCTTGGTGCATCCACCAACTCGCCATGCTTGGTTCATCCACGCTTGGGAGTACTCGAGACAATTGGATTTTCACCACGCTTGGTTCATCCACCAATTTATTAGGACCGCATGCAGTTGGGACTATCACAACCTTAACACACACAAAATACTAAAATTCATAGCACGAACGTGAGAAGTGAAAGGGCCTAACCATATGAAGGAGTATATAGAAACTCAACATCAACATAGCAATTCGTTGGGCCATTGGGTCCTGCAAAAGAATCGGTTAGTAATGTTTGATATGAACTCAAAATATGCACAGGCCAACATGGACACCATGTTTGAACCTTGAGACCAAAGGCATTGAAATCAGGGTCCCTCCATACAACCATGAAGAGATGGTGCTACAACTACTCACATGAAATCGTTCTGACCCTCCGCTATGCACAATGCGCTGCTGCAGCAGGGCATCCGAGAGCTACGCCGGTCCTACCTATCCACGACCATCTACTACGCCGGCTACTTCTACGGCGTAGTGTGAATCTTTGCCGAGGCACGGCAAGCAAGGTGGTTCGACGAGGGGCGTGGACCGAGAGGCGTCTTCTTGGCGGCCTGGCGATGGCGCCTACAACTTCAACATGGACCGGATGCGGCGCGCCAAAGGCGTCCGTGCAGCGCGAGGCCCGACGAGCGCGATTAGGTGGGGACGGCGTGCACTGACGCAAAGATGGCAACAACGTCATGAGCAACTTGTTTCTACATAGGGCTTCGCGTCCCGGTAGCAGTGGAATTCCCATGAAAATTGAGATTTAGCTTACATGGATGTTCCCATTTCAACAAGATGTCCAAAGAGACTTCGTGGTTACGCAAAAGTCAAACACTGAACACGTTTGGAGAATCAAGTAACAATGTAGTAACAATAGTAAAACAATTAATCAATAGTATAAAGAAAAGGTTCCATACAAAAAAGGTTATCACATCGCCGTTGTTCATATACAGACTCCGTGGAAATTTTCTGTTACAAGTATCGTATATATGGAAAATCCCTATTGAATTATATGCCTATCAAAATGTATGCTGCTCTCATCACTCCCACGGCCACTAATGGCGGCCGGGCCAACCTCATCCCAAAAATGAAAGGAAAAAATGGAGAACACGTTGGTACTTCTTTCTTTCTTTTGGCTTTACAAGTGTACAATAGTTTATTCAACTCACAATGCTACATGAAATCTGCTTTGCTCACGCGGCAAAAAAGTTGTCTTCCTATCCTACTGCAGTAACAGAAAGAACCGGTGTTCATTTGCTTGCAAGAGAGAAAAATATTCCAGTGAAACTTGTCTCGCTTAGTATATTGCACATAGAAATATAGAACCCATGTGGAAATCAAAATCTTATATTTTAGCCCACAATTTGCCAACCTTTGTCGAGCTAATAGGTACAACTAACCAGATTATTTTCATATTCAAGCATATATCCAAAACAATGTGAGCCTATGGATCAAAGCATTTGGTGCCTCTACCATCAATTTGCAACAATTTGTTTTCGTAAGTAAATTGTTATAGAAAATGAACTATCATGCAGCACAAATATCCACTAAAAATCATGATTTATCTTGTGTAAAATATCTATAATCATACACCTTCTTGAATTGGCAAACTATGTGCATATAACTATTTACCATGTCAAGCGTTAATCTGGGCAACACAAGAGAAATATGGCTACAAGAATCTATGTATACCTCAAGAAACTAGTTCATGTAGGCAACAACGGTTGCCTCTCATCGGCCCAATCCGATGGCTCGCTTTGAAATGAAAGCCAAATTAGATGTAGCCTTTAAAATGACACATCTATTCTAAAATGGAAACCGAGATACTCACATCATCGGCCGCACCAAAGTGATCATATTTACAAAAGAAGATTCATATGACCTGTGAAAAATATGCATCACATGAGGCCACATGTCAAAAGGAACTTAATAAACACATTTCGCTATTTCTACAACAACATTAACAGCATCCCAAAGCACATGCCAAAGCTATAAAAGTCTAGATGGAGATCATGGACATAGTGCAAAACAAAGACTTCTTCAAAGGCCAATGCTAAGTGAAACCTAAATCAAGTATTGGAGTAATTTGTTAATACCATTTGAAGCGAGATAAAACTACTTTGGTGATTTTAGGTATCTTCCAACTCTATTAAGTCATTTGGTTTGTCATCTTTGACTTTAGCAAGTGGAGAGAAGAACTAAGGAGAAATGACAAAAGATACATGAAATACAACAATGGTTGTTCAACAAAAAAGTAATAAGAAAAGGTCGGTTTACCTAGTGCATTGAAATAAACACCACCGATATGCCCAGGAGAAAATTAATGGTCAAGGTATGCCCCAAGAATGCAAAGCAGAAGCAAGGACAATAAATATTGTGGCAACAGTTGATTTAATACTTCTTTAAAATTGTATCTCTGCAGTGTATTTCAGTTAGACAATAGATGTGATAACTGCAATAATAATAAAGAGAAAATGTCAAAAACATTACCGCATACTTAAAGAAAGAATGAAGATAGAATGCCTTGTGCAACATTGTTACATATGAGAAACATTGTGGCCCTTGAATGCCCTCAAGAATATTAAAACTTTTACGCCCCGCAAAAAGACAGGACAATGTAATCATCATAAACATAAGGGCGGACAACATACCTATCGTGTTTGCCTTAGGGAAACGGACATTCACATTCCCCGCCCCTACTAACCATTAGTAAATACTTTAAATTCTAATGTTCTACACAAAATCAGGCCACTTTTATGAGCTATGCGATTCGTTATGCATATCTTTTTTTGTTGGTACAACTTGTTAAGCATGAGGGTACCACCATACAAAATTACGGTCCGCCTCTGAAACCAAATAGTGAATGATCAAATAATCGACAATGTAGGCGCAGACCAGGTCTTGGGAGGCTCACACATGAGTGGGGTCTGGGAAGGGAAAAACCGAGGCAAGCCGGAGACCCCAAGATTGAACCCACGACTGGTGACTCGGTGAGACAGCTCCACTCACCACCGCACAGAGCCCGCCTTCCAAATAATCAGACAATGTAGCAAAAATTAAATACGGAGCAACAGTACATATCAAAGTACAATACATCTTGTGGTAGATAAATCACCTGTATGAAGGTTGAACGTGCCAAAAGTGGCTTTTCTCCAACATGTTGCTTTCTAGACTGTCACATTGGAACAACAAAGCAAAAAAGGTTAACAAATAAGAAATTATGAACATAATACTACTTACTACAAACTAAAGAGAAAACACTGCAGAGTAATTGTAATTCGGTACATCCACCAGACAACATGAAAATCCACAGTGTGGAGGAATACTAACAAAATCCTAAGCTAATTTGCGCACACGGAAAACAGCTTACTTGGACTGACCAAGCAAGAGTGCCACTCCACATTTTAGAAGGCATTAACTGCTAGGAAAGATGGTTTCATGTTTTGTTCGACAAATCCTTTTTTCCCATTTCCTTTTGCGTGTAAACACTTCAGAACCACAAATCATAAGAGTTCTCAATTTTTTTTGAAAGATCATAAGAGTTCTCAGTGGGCTGCTTATTAGGAGATCATAGATGTTATCAGACTAACATGTGAAAATAGCTCACACAAAATGGATCACTCTTCATTTCTAAAGTCACCTCGAGTCAGAATGCTTGCAAAAAGGGAAAACATCAGCAAGCAAGTAACAAGAACAAACCTGAATTATGAGCATCACAATAGCAAAGATGCCTTTCATAACCTTCGTCAGAAAGTTAACACTGACGGGACTGAACTGAAACTTCCCATCAACCTTTGACATGAACACTAGGATGGGCTGCATAAACCAAGTCAAACATTAGCATAACGCCCCAAGGCCAATCATTTGCTATTCGGTGAACGTAACACTACAAAGAAAGGGCCATGTCAAGCATGCGAGGCATCAAGACTAGTAAAAGCATTACTTATGTACCAAATCCGTGAGGCCATTTCACTCAAACACCGATCGTGCAAAGGTCTCCGCGCTTGGGACTGAAAATGAAGCGTTTAGGCGCGCACACACCTAGAGACCAACAAGGATGCGATCCACCGACGACGAGGAAGACGTTGAGCGCGCGGAACTTGGACGCCATCTTGCTGCGGTGCTGTGTTGTATGCCCGATCACGCTCCGGGGCTCGGCACCACCACCCGGGAGCGGCAAACGCTGCATTCCACCACCTGTTCATTTGCATCTCGGCAGGGCAGCTAGCCACACGCAGCCACGCCTCCGCCGAGATGCGCCTTTCGATCCGTAGCCTCCGAGAGATCACGAGAGCATCCACCTACGGCGACCACGCCATTTTCAGCAAATCAGTGGCAATACATCGGAGAGGACTGCCTAAGCGAGCAGATCCGAGGGGTTGGTCCGGCTGGGTTTCGGGGGGGGTGTTCTGTCGAGAGCACGATGGTTTGATCCAGCGAGCGGAGCGCGGGAGCCCTTGGGAAGCTGCCTCTGGGATCTCGAATTCGGGCAGGAGTCGGGGACGCGGGGAGGAGAGAAAAGCCACAAAGGGGTGAAGGGGAGAAGAGAGGAAGGTGGGGAGGAAGAGGGGACGCGACAGGAAGGGCGGTGTTTTTGAGCCGCCAGTCGGGGGAGGAGAAGAAGAGGACGCCCGCCGCCGCTTCGGGGGTGGCCCGCGTCGAGGTAGGAGAAGAAGAGAGTGAGGTACTGCCAGATCCAAGCGCCGAGTTTCATCGACGCCGCCGCCGACGGCGAGGAAGAGGCAGCTAGGGACAAGGCAGCGCCGGGGGAGATCAGGGGCTCAGATGCGGCCGCGGCCACCGGCGTTGGACGGCGCACCATGGCGCGCCGTCTTGGGGGGACGCACGCAGGCGCCACAGTGTGGGGAGCCTTTATGGTCGCGACGAGGAGCGAGGGAGAGAGCGAGGCGAGAGAGAGAGAGAGAGAGGGAGGAGGGGGCTGCTGCTGCCACCGCCATTTACACGAGAGAGAAAGAGGAAGGAGCACCATTTTACATGAGAGGACCACGGTGGAGCCATGCCGATCGGTGCATGGTTGGTGGCCCATCCCATGCCAAGCGTACCAGCATGGTCGGTGGGTAAAGAGGAGAGGCATTAAATGCGTCTATCTGTCCGACTTGTTTTTAGCTGACGATAGTACGGAGGAGATGCATGAAGGATGGTTGTGACGCGTTTCATCTGAGCCGTGGAATTTTGATCTAACGCACAAAATAAAAAGAACTTACGTAGACACCCTAGGAGGCCGCCGATTCAGCGTGCCTTCATATCTTTAATTTTCGAACTTCGAAAAAAATATCATTATTATTCATATATTTTAAAACATTTTATTACAATTCTTCGTTCCCGCAAAAGGCTTCTCCTCCGTACTCCTTATAAAAGATACACGCATCTCCAAACAAAACAACTAAACTAATTAATTTTTTTTGTCTCTAGGTCACGCTTTGACCCAACCCGTCCAGTCTCCAGCCCACCTCCAAAAGCAAAGTCATGTACTGACTATCCTGTTCTGTTCGACGAAGGAGACACACCGCTGCAGCGACCATTTTGGAGCAGCGGCAACGGGCGGACTAAGCGAACAGCGGCATGCCGGTACCTCCACTCCCCTCCTCTAAGGATCTCGTTTCACCGTGTGCTGGTAGCAGGCAAGGAAGTCTAGCGGCGCCGTTCGATTTGGCGTGAGGAGGTCCGTGCCTCCATCCACGTCCTCGACGGACGACGGGGGTGCCGTTCTCGATGGTCGGCGCTTGAGGACGATGGCGGGTACATGAATGATCAGTGTTGCATGTACGCACCCATCGGTTTGCTATGACACCTACCGAATAGCTTTAATCATGCATAGAGTAGTCGTCGTCCTCCTCCTCACGCGCCGTTCGTCGAGAACGGTACAGGATGTCGACGATGGAGGTGCTGCGGACTTACGCCAAATCGAACGACGGTGCCGGACTTCATTGCTAGCTGCCAAAGACACGCATTTAAACGCGATCGGGGAGAGAGAGGTGGAGTCTTTGGCATGCCGCCGCCATTGCTCGATCTCGGATCGATCGCCGCTGTTCGGAATGGTCGCTGCGGGTGGCGCGCGCCGTCTCCTTCGTCGAGGAACAAACGACGGACCAGCACGAAAGGGGCAGAACGGAATATAGGTGGGCTGAACTCAGGTCTGGATTGGACGGGCTGGGTCCAAGCGTGACCCAAACAGAAAATAATTAAGAAAATAACTACAATTAGTTTGCTTTGAGATCCGTGCAATTTTTAAAGGGAGGAGTACCGGAGCATATCTCTCAAAAAAATACCACAGAATAAGTATGAAGAGGACTTGGGTCCAGTTGCACACGTGTACCACGACGTGTATTCTCGTGTGGACTTTAAATGCCCTCGGCTCCCTATCCACATCAGCTTCTCCCTCTCACTTACATGCGAGCCCCACTTGTCATCTTCTTCCTTCTCTTCCCTCTTCTCCTCTTCCCTTGCTGAGCAGCAGCCACTGCCGTCGAGCAGCCCCGACCACGAATGCGCACGGACGAGCTGGCAAGTTGACGCGGCCGCGGCCATGCAGGCTCGCAGGTGAGCTAGCTAGTCGTCGCCGCGACCACGTCCGCTGCGGGCGAGCAGCCGTCGTACAGCCACCGCCATTGAGCAGCCCCGGCCACACGGGCGAGTTGGCGAGCTACCACCGCCGTGGCCATTCATGCGCGCGGGCGAGCCGCCGCTGCTACCACGCGCGCCGCAGGCGAGTAGCCACCATTGGCATGGTCGAAGGCACAAGCCCAATTCCTACGGCGGGCATCTGCGCGAGAGTCTAGCAGCGGGTGTTCGCGCTCACAGGGTTGCGGGCTTCGACGAGCTGCTCACCACCTGCGAGCTCTTCTCCGGCGGCGTCGTGCTCCCGCTCCACATCCTTAAGTCGCAGGCCAACCTAGACGGCAACAACGCGCCTATCCCTCAGCCTTAGCCCGACGCTAGCGCGGACACCGCGGCGCTCCTATCGCCGGCAGCAGCAGCGACGGCGACTGCTCGCACGTGGCGCTCGTGGTCGCGGCAGAGGCTCGCCAGCTCATCCGCAAGCCCGCATTGCCGCGCCAGCTCGTCCGTGCGCCTGCGTGGCCGGGGCTGCTCGACGGCGGTGGCTGCTGCTCAGCAATGGAAGAAGAGAAGAGGAGGAGGAAGGAGATGACAAGTGGGACCCACGCGTCAATGAGAGGGAGAGGGGCTGCTGTGATAGGAAGCCAATGGCATTTAAGTTCACGTGAGAATACACGTCATCGTATACGTCCACACAGCTAGGCCCAAATTATCTTTATACATATTTTATGGTATTTTTGTGGAAAACAGGAATTATAATGGTATACTTTAAAATAAGCAAATAGTAATGCTGTTTTTTCAAAATTCAAAAATTGATGAAAAAAAACTTTCTTTAATCAGCCATTTCACATCCTTGCGTCTATGTGCTTGTACGATCCTTCCTCAGCACATCGTGCTCTGCCTCCGTCATTTGCGGACCTCGGCCACGGCGGCCCCATTGCCGTCCATGCGTCGGCGTCCCCCTCGCAGGCCACATGGTAGGGGGAGCCGAGGAACGCCGACCCTCCCGCCGGAGCCCACTGTCCGTCCCCAGATTTGGGACGACGATTCAACCGAGGATAGCGGACTTGCCTTCAGACGAATCGTCGTCTCTTCCGCGATGCGAGCGATCCATGCTCCGCGTCAAGCTCAAGCCCCCGTCCATCGGCCTCCCTGACTTGCTGATTTGGTACATATGCTCTCTCTCTCTCTCTCTCTCTCTCTCTCTCTCTATATATATATATATATATATATATTCCACAGACTGATTTAGTTGGTTTCAGCCATGCCAATATGCCATGATCGAGGGCGGATTGCAGCATCGAGCCGCGGCGAGGGAAGGTCTCGCTGCTCCAGTTCGCCAGCCGCGTCACGTCGGCCTTCGGCTGACACGGTGGTTGCACCGAATCGAGGTTGGCCTCGGCATCGGCCTCTGATGTCCCATGCTACTGCTGCGGCCACCAGCCACGACGGCCTCCGTTCAGGGCATATTCGGAACGGAGGAGGGATGCAAAACATAGAAATAAGAGAAAACACATGAATAAAAAAGAAATATAGGTGTAAAATAGAGGATTATAAAACACATGAATTTTGTAGAAACGAGTGTCTGGAACACAGGAATACTAATAGCATGAAAGCTTATTAGTTTGTGCTAAACACAGTTGTTTAGATTAAATAGGAGCTAATTACTGTGCATGCATGCAGGAGGGAGTATACAGATTAGTGCGTGTGAGACTGCATGAGCTGTAGGAAATATTCCCATGAGATCAGACCTCATGTCTTCTTTCCTCTAAAACTGCAGGTTTCATTGTCTTTCCTCTGGAACGGTTTGGGTCTCTTCCTTTATTTCAAACACTGCTACAATGAAAATTCCTATAGTAAACCTGATTTCTTTGATCTTGCTATGTTTTTCCTGTGAACCAGGGCCTTACCGGTACATCTACATCCTCGCCGGCTCCGTCGCGCCGCCGTTCAGGGACAACACCGCCAGTCCCCTTCCTGTTGTTTCCGCGCCATGGACAAGGGCTCCTCATCGTTCCCAAGGAAATTAAATCCAGTATACTGGGTTCCCTTTCTTTCCCCTCGACCTGCTCCGTTCTCCCGATGTCGTTCTAGATCGTGTTCCTTTGTCCAGTATAATGCATCAAATTGGATGAGCACAAAACTGAGAAATCACGCCGGACACACCAGGCACCATCTGGTTTCCCCATTTTCCATACAAAACCCATCTCGTGGAAGACGAACGTTTTTTTTTGTCACTATTTTCCTCATGAGAATTTGACCCCATCTATTCCTATGTATGAGGGGGTGAAATCTGGATGGTTCAATTCAAAATGTTATGTTTATCCATTATACTTCTAATGAAACCAAGGTATTTCATCTTCTATTTTTCTGGATTCCTACCTATGTTCTGTCTTTGGTCCGAGAATGCAAAAACACCAAAGTTCTGTTGTTTCTTCCATTGATTCTGCTCTTTACCTGCTTTGTACGAGAGAACATAGCCTTCAGCGTGCACTATGGCCCCGTTCGCGTGCTCTTAAACCCGGTTTGATCCACTTCTTTTTTTATTTGAAACAGTGTTTTTCTCTCATAGATTTCTTCAGAATTCCTCCGAACCATCCAAATTCCTCCAGAACCATACCATCCGATCGGGGCCTATAGAATGTCAGAATTAAATACAACCTTCTGCGTATGTACTTCTTTCAGTATAGTAACATTAATTGTGCCTTCTATTGTGTTACATAAGCCTGTGTTCTATTAAATGGTCTATGCAGCGTGTAATTTGTCCAAATTCCCGGTTTTAAACCGTCTTCGACAACCGCGACCTAAAATACAAGACTCATTCGTTTTTTTGGTAGGCTTACAGGCAAAGGCCCCATTCGCTTCGCTGAAAAAATAAGTCGAAACACTGTTCCGGCTGATTTGTTGTGAGAGAAAAACATTGTTCCGACTGAAAAAACAAGCTGAAAAATATGGATTATAAGAGAAGTGAACAAGGCCAAAGGGTTCAATACTTATTCTTGGTCTTCTCCAATAATAAGGCCCAAAAGACAACCCTGCAAATGGATTCCCAGGAGAGAGGATACTCATATTTGGGTTATGCCTCTCCTGGCACCTAAAATGGGTCTTCGTACTCTGTTGGAGGCTACATGTACTATATTGGAGACCCATTTTGGGTCTGGGTTCCGCAACGAGTTGACAGTCTTAAATGCGAGCTTGGCACATATTTTGGAATTGTTTGTCACAGAGTCCAAAACCAAAACAAACAAACAAGAAAAGAGGCAACCGTGTCATTATGGGCGCTTGGTGAGATTTCTCCATTCCCCTCTTCTAATTCATGCCTACGTATCTTTGTGAGTAATCCTTAGCCATATACAGTATATTTTACAGGACATGGATTTTCTTCTTATCTTTTGTGGTGATTGTTCTAAACTTAGTTTCTTTTATTTTGCCTTCTTTTCAACTTTATCAACTAATCCAGGGTCCCAGACCTTCTACTCGATCATGACCGACCTATGTTTTTTGTTTGCCTATACAGTTGTAGTTTCCTCTCTGTGCTCAACATGATCGTTCCCAGGTTAGAGCATTGTTATTGTTATTGTTATCATTTTTAATTCACCTTTCTTTCTCCTTCAATGTGTATATGTCCACATCAGTTGACATAGTTCTTTCTCTAAACACTGTCAAGAAAGTAAGTACATACTGTTGTTTTTGGAGACCAAAACTGCTCTGTTTTTCTCTTCTCATCAGCTAATAATTGGACTGTATTGTCAGATGTTTGCATCACTATTTTTATAAATTTCTCTTACATGATAACAGACACACAAAGTAATTGGCGTGGTTGTTTTCAGAAATGTAAAAGACAATGCACTACAGTCATTTAGATTCAGCCTGCTGTTGTTTAAGGTTAATGATTGAACTTTACAAATTACAATCAGCATTAGTTCATCATACCAAAGATGCATGATGTTGTTATTCGTTTCCAAGCTCCAGTATGAAGTTCCTTTCTCGATGCTCTGATATCTACTTGATTTTCAGACTCATTCTCTGCGTCCAGTATATTTGATTTACCTTATCAGCGAACTAATATTGCTAATGGAAACTGAGGATGGCGGCCCACCATATCCCTCATCCTGGCATCCGAGTCAACAGTGGTCAGGTTGGTTGCAGGAGTTTTGGATAGCCCTCTATTAGTTTCCTCCCCATTCTTCTATTCTTTCCTATTTCATCAACCAAATGCACCACCACCGCAAGGCTTCAATATGTATGTTTTGTGTTGTCTGATGCAGGTCCTTGGTGATCACTATAGCTAACGATGCAATGGAGCAAGGCTCCATCTCTGACTTCTATAATTTACAATCTGTATTTGTTTGTATTTGTTGTTACAGAGTATCGTTGTTTGATCCCTTAAATTTTCTTAGTTCTGATTTTAGTATGGTTGCATGAAGCTGCTTCTGTCTATTTCATTGTATACTCTTATTTTTCAACATAACTATGAGCATCGGCTCACATATTGTTTCCATAATCTGTTGGACCAATACCTTCGGAGTTACCTTATTCGTGTAAAATAATGCATGGGCATGGTTTGCTCTGATTGACTTGTGTGTGTTAGTACTGGGTTACGAAAGTTCCTTATTATCTTCTAAGCTTCTAATATGCTTTGCCATAGGTTTACAGTACCTTCTATCTATCTTTTCCCAGATCCATTGTGGACATCGTTACATATATTTTTCTTTGTACTCACTTGGTAATTTCCTTTATGACGAATAATGAATGATCCATTGAATTCAGCAACATTTGACAGAACACACTGCATATCCTTCTCTCTCTCCCCACCCCTTCATATACAGTGACATCAACACATCAACACCTTACCAAATGATCCTTTTATACAGTGACAACTAGTTTATTTTCAGAACCAGTATAGAAGACCATGTCTTATTGAAAACCATATGTAATATTCATTATTCAAGCACACAAACAACTAATCGAGTCTCGATCAAATATGCTGGTACTTCCGGCGAGAGTTTCATCCTTGGTCACAAGCTTTAAGCAATCTGGAGGTTAAAATGATGGTCAAATGTTTTGAAATTAGCTGAACAAATAGATCAATCAAGGCAGAAAAAATTAAGAAATATCATACCCCAAGCCGCTTCTTTGTCTGCTCAAGTAAAAACTGTGGGTCCAGTTTAGTCTGTGTATATGCATCGATCTTGTTCACTTCCTGAAATATACCAATCCATGATTTAAAATTTCTCATCAAGAAAGCATTATCAAGAGAACTGGTTTGCATTGGGCTATGCAGCCTGGTCATTAGGATAAAATGATCATTTCAACCAATGTGAGTGAATGTACTACAAACATAAAGCTTTAGCCTATTTAATGTCCCTCTGTCTGTGAATTACCTCGATGAACTTCTGAAGGTTGGGTCTGCCCTTTGTGATATCATAGTTCTTTATGTTGGAATAGAATATCTGAAACCTCTCAATGAATGGTACATACGCAATGTCCACCTGTAATGAAATTACGCATCACGACAAAACCACATTCGAACTGAAGCCCACATTCATAATATGAACTCTTTCTAATAGAGATTTGATTTTGAACCATGCTCTGGAGAATGATTCCTATTGTTCAGTAACATACCAGACTGAACTGACCAAGGAAGAACGGGCCGTCATTAAATTTCCCCAGGGCGTCTTCTATTTTATCCAAAGCAGCGACTGATGTAAAGACAATGCATGATACAATTAGCATGTTATTAAAAAGAAGGCCTTTTCAAACAAATCACACATGCGAACTAGTTTTGTTACCAGTTTCCTCAGACACATCTTCCTTGCTGAGTAAAGATGAGTATAATGCTTTGTTAAATGCATCAGTATATGCAAGCAGCTCCTCAGCGAACTGCTTCTTTGCAGGATCCTGTGAAGAATCCAAAGTCCAGAGGTTAACAAGCCTGAAAAACACCTTTTTTTTCAAGCGCTACATTGATGGCGATCTTATGTACCTCAGGGAGCAACGATGGACCTTCGAAGTTGCTGTCAAAGTACCTAACCAGATCCAAGCTCTCTCCTTTCACCTGGTTGTTGTGCTCCAGAGAAGGCACCTACGGGGAAAGAAAACAAGGGTAAATCATACATGAATGGAAAATGTAAAACAAAGTATCCATGGACCTTGGAAAATCTGAACATGAAAGGTCCTAAGGGGAATAGCAGATTAATCAAACACACCTTGTTTTCTGGATAAACCTTCTCCTTGTACCATGCTGGCCTGTCAGCAAGATCGATGGCAACTATCTTAATCTTGTCCTGCAAACCCTGGACAAACGACGAGGAACAAAAAAGGTTTCAGTTTTCCTTTTCAGGAACACACCACAAAAGAGAACCGCTTCAACAAATCAAAGAACAAAGGTGATGGTGGCACCTTGTAGTTCCTGGCAATCCAAGCGCGCTGCGCGAACGGGCAATGATATGCAACGTACAACCTTCACGAAACTCAAAGAAGGGGTTAACTTCTAGCTCCTGATCTGCACAATTGATGATTTGCAATTGATAGGTCGAAAACCTACCTGGTGGTGCCATCGAAGAGGGGAGGGGGCTCGGAGGCGGAGGTCAGGGGAGACGGCAGCGCTTCCTTGGGGCTGCATGCACGGGGAGGAAGAATTGTTCCATTAAAAAAGACCTCAATAAATAATCTCCCGTCGCAGAAAATTCAACGAAGAATCATTTTAATATGGGGGGAATTAGATCAAGAATCTGAACGGCGACAGCCAACCGAGATAGGATCCCGTTCTGCCGCTTGGATCTGCTCAGTGACCAGTGCTCACCTTACAGGCAAGGCGGGTGCCATGGCGACGATACGGGTTCGGGAGGAGCTTCGAGCGCGGAGGTGGTGATGAGCTGCATCTTCTAGTCGCGGGCAGCGAATCTTTATACGCGGTGATGGGAGGGGATGGGGGCCGGGAGCGGTGGAGGCGGGCGTCAGTGGTGACGGGCAGCCAGGGAAAGCGAGCGAATTCATGGGAGGCGACAGGCGAGTGAATAGATGTGTGAATCGTGTGACAGACTGATTGGACGACAGGGTCCCCACTCCCCAGCCGTCCTGGCTGGGCCGGCGGCCGGCGGCCGGCCTCACTTCACTTGGACGCGAACGCGGTGCTGGTGCGATTTTGATTCTGTGCCTGGCAGTGCTTCTGGCCCGGCGGAGCCTTCAGGATTTTCTGGAAGGATTCCGGCGAGTAGTTGGTAGGAGCACTTGTAGGTTGTGGATCTGCGTCGGTCCAAGAAAAAACATTAGGGCAATCTGTCTGTGTGATGTTATACCAAACACAGACGACTAAATAAACAATGCCTACGAGGGTTGTCTTTTTAACTGTCTGTTAATTCTTTAAATTTTTTTTGGAAACCAATTCTTTAATGTTTATATGTACTAGTCATGATCAACCATAGATATGTTCATGTATTCCATTATGTTGCTTGTTGATAAATAAATGCCAAACATAAATATATTTATATATAATGTACTAAAATAATTTTTTCATAATCAAGTAAAACATAATACGGCACAAGGAAGTTTCCGTTCACATCCACAAGGAAGCAAAAGGGACCACGCCAGCTTGCCGTTGCCGCTCGGGATCGGACCACGCCCGCGGCCGCTCTGGGAGCATGAGCCACGGCCGTCGTCTCGTGAGGCGACCGCAACACTCTCTCTCCGTGGTAACTCTGCTGTTTTTGCCTCGGTGGATGCGTACAGACGGCTTCAACACAATCGTTGTACGTGCCCTTACGAGCCTGTTTAGTGCATAATAATAGGTTATAAGCTAGCTAAATGCTACGGTAAAAGAGATAGAAAAGAAAAAAAAGGAAAAACGGGTTATAAGCTTATAATCGACTTAGGCACTAGAACCTAAAAACTTTGTGAGAAAGACATATAGGCTATATATTAATAATAAATACCTTACTATTATATAGATGAGCTAAGAAAAAATTGCAAAGAACCTTACAACGGCTATCACTATTAGCCTTGCTCTAACGAGCAGAAGCAAACAGAGGCATACTATCTCAGTCAACATTTGCGAGAGTTTGGCCATCTCGTTCTTTCGAGAGCTTGGCCACTGGGGCTTCTTTTACGAGAAAAATTGTTCAATGCCACTAAAACTTATAACATTTTGGTATGTGCCATTGAAAATTGAGATTTTGCTTCATTGTCATTGAATAATAATTTTTTTCTCTTATATGTCATCACCATTATCTAATATGTTACTCACTCCGGTTTCGTAAAGAATGTCATTCTAAGGTTGTCTTAAGTCAAATATTTTAGATTTTAACTGTAAATAAATTATTTTGGGTTGAGTTTAAAAATATAAAATTGATGTAAGTAGATTCATCTTGAAATATAGTTTCATAAAGTATATATTAACTATATTATATAAATATTTTATAGAAAAAATAATTGTTAAAGTTGTTTTTAGAGACGGTGTCGCAGTGGAAAACGACGACATCCTCTCTAGGGCCAGTTTGGATACCAAAATTTTTGGCAAAATGCTACTGTAGCGTTTTCGTTGTTATTTAGCAATTAGTGTCCAATCATAGTCTAATTAGGCTTAAAAGATTCGTCTCGTGGATTTCGTCTAAACTGTGTAATTAGTTTTATTTTTTATTTATATTTAATGCTTCATGCATGCGTCTAAAGATTCGATGTGACAGGAAATCTTAAAAAATTTAGTATTTTAGGGTGAAAACTAAACAGGCCTCTAAAAACCCGGAGGGAACAGGTGCGGTTAGACTTGAACCCAATCATTTTTGGCTGGAGTTTGGTGTTTTTGGGTTTCATGTGGGGCCCGCTGCTCATTAAAAATAAAATGAAAAGAGAGCAGCTGACTTTTCTACGCCACGAACAGCACCTAGCCTACTTCGTCCTTATCCATCTCCCCAAGGCTACTGTTGCTCGAAGAAGCCTGCTCGGCTGCTCGATCTTTGGATTCCACGGCGCAGAGCGAGTACGCGAGGATGGCCCGATGCGCTGGACCACTGAATCATGCAGGGGTAGGGGCAGCACACGCGACGCCTGGGCGGCATGAACTCCGAGCCTCCGACGCGGCGCACAGCGGAAGCCCGCGCGCGAGGGCGACATGAGCTCCGACGAGGCGCAACTGGGGCAGGTGACCTTCATCAGTTCCGAGCTCTGGTCCGCATACCTGTCACGAACGGGCCTCCGGCTGTTTATGGAGTTGGGCCACACTAGCTGTAAGGGCCAGTAAGACGGCCTGCGAGCCGCGTGGTTGTAATGTTTGGGCTTAGCCCGTTTTTGTCGTTGAACTGATAAAATACTCGCTGTGTGGGAGGATGGGAGGTCAGCGAATAACAAAATCTAATTCTCGAATCCTCTTCCTCCTTCTGTTGCTTGCTCGAGGCGGCGCCTTCGTCGTGCTCCCAGCCGCGCGTGCACGCCGGCAAACCCATCTATCTGGTTAGGGTCGTGACATTTGGTACCAGAGCCATCCGATCCATCGCTTTTTCGGGTTCGTAAAATTCCGTCGCCGACGGTTGAATCCCGAACAGCAGCGAGGGCGTACGCCGAATCTCCCTCATCTCCACCGCCGGATCCGCCATCGTCGCCGTTCAACTTACCTACCACCTCCTTCCCCTACCTCCATCCGCGCTGATTCCACTGTGCTGGCCAGTTTCCACCCTGCAGATCCATTTTCCTTCCGATTTCCCATCGATTTCAGTTTCCAGTCGATCCGCCACCACTGCCATTCAAGCCAACCCACTCGCTGGTGCGTAAACCCAAACCCCCAACCCTCACCTCCCGAATGGCGACCGCCAAAGAAAAGCTAGATGCGCTCAGCGCGCAGATGAAGTCCATGCTCCTGCTCATGGAGTCCTTCAATCGTTGGCGTCCTGAGGTCGATCACGCATCCACCGAGCTGACCATGGAGATCAAGACTCTCACGTCGCGCGTGGAGGCGTTGGAAGCGCACAACGCTCCGCCATCAGTCCCGAAGCGCGAGGAAGAGGGGCGGGCCACGGGCCTCGGCGCTGCAACATCACCACAGGGGCATGATGGGGGGACTCTGGTCCTCACTCATCCCCTGGCCAATGGCCAGTCATCCACCCCTAATTTTCCAGTTCATTATCATGCTGCGCCTACCTCCAATGACTGTCGCTTGCCTAAGGCCTAGTTTCCCAAATTTGATGGGTCTCATCCAAAAATCTGAAAAGAAAAAGCGGAAAAATATTTTGATATGTTCAATGTCCTTGTGCATCGTTGGGCTCAGTATGGCACCCTTCATTTCAAAGGGCATGCTGCTTTATGGTTATAAACTTACGAAGCACAGCATGGGGTAGATAATTGGGTTGAACTTTGTATTGCTATTGAGTCTAAATTTGGCAAAGATCTATATCACAACTCTATGTTAGAATTACTAAGCATTAAGCAAACCTCTGATGTTCAGGACTATTATGATAGATTCCAAACTGTCATGCATAAAGTGCTGGTTCATAACAATCAATTAGATGATGTTTTCTTTGTTAGCAAATTCCTCCAAGGGCTACATCCTGACATCAGAGCTGCTATTGTTTTACATAAGCCGAGAACAGTTGATGTGGCTCTGTAACTGGCTCTTATGCAGGCTGAGGTGTTGGAGTTTCAACCCAAGTATTTTGGCAAGCGCCATTACCGAGAGTACAACAAGTTTCCAGCCAAGCCACCTCAGGCAGCAGCACCTGGTATTCTGGGCGCCACTCCAGCTGAAGACGCTAAACCCAAGTGGGAGGACAAATGGACTACATTCAGAGCTCAGCGCCGTGCTCAAGGCCTATGCATGAAGTGTGGTGAGAAATGGGGCTGGAATCATGAATGCCCTGATAAGGTGTCCCTCCATATCCTAGAGGAAGTTATGGACCTTTTTCTAGAGGCCAACAAGTTTGAGCCCACCTCTGAAGAATCCAGTGAAGACGAGGTCTTTTCTTTATCTCAAGCTGCAACAGTGGGGGTACAAGGCAGGAAAACCATCAAAATCACAGGATTGGTCAATAGTCAAGAAATTTTGATCTTGATTGACTCAGGCAGTTCCAGCTCCTTCCTCAGTCAGAAGACTGCTGATACCTTAAAGTGTGATCTCACATCAGCTTCCCCTGTAACAGTCACTGTGGCTAATGGTGAAAAGATTCTGAGCCAACAGCAGGTCCTCAATTTCACTTGGTGGACTCAGGGGCATACCTTCTCTACCAACGTCCGCATTCTTCCATTACCTTACTATGACATGGTGTTAGGTATGGATTGGTTGGAGAGATTTAGTCCTATGTGGATCCACTGGAAGAGAAAATTGTTGCGGTTCACTTATGCTGGGCAGAGAATTAGTCTCAAAGGAGTCAAGGACCAACTGTCTACATGTCACAAGCTCAAGGCAAGGAAACTGAGAGGCCTGCTCAGAAAAGGGGGAGTGGCTCAAATGATACATCTCTGTCAAACACAAACCACCCAATCCACCCAATCCATTCCACCATCCATCCAAAACCTTGTTGACAGCCATGCCCACCTTTTCAAAGACCCTGATTCCCTTCCACCACCCAGAGAGTTTGATCACCACATTCCATTGATTCCTAGTGTCAAACCAGTCAACATCAAGCCTTATAGATATTCACCTTCCAAAAAAGATGAAATTGAGCGCCAAATCCAGAAAATGCTAACCAATGGCATTATCAAGCCTAGCCATAGCCCCTTTGCCTCCCCAGTTCTTTTGGTAAAGAAGAAAGATGGTAGTTGGCATTTCTGTGTGGATTACAGACAGCTCAACAACATCACTGTCAAGGACAAGTACCCTCTGCCAGTTGTGGATGAACTCTTGGATGAACTCAATGGAGCAGCCTGGTTCACTAAATTGGATATGTGTTCTGGCTACCATCAGATCAGACTGCAACCAGCTGATGAAGAGAAAACAGCCTTCAAAACACATAGTGGGCATTGGGAATTTTGGGTGATGCCCTTTGGGCTCACCAATGCCCCTGCCACATTTCAATCCTTAATGAACACAATTTTCAAGCCCCTGCTTCGCAAGTGTGTGCTGGTATTTGTCGATGACATCTTAATCTACAGTCCAACACTAGATGCCCACTTGCAACATTTGCAACAGGTTTTTCAGATCCTCCAGCAGCATTAGTTCTTCCTCAAGCACTCTAAGTGCTCATTTGCCCAACAGACTTTGGAGTACTTGGGACACATCATCAGTGCCGAGGGAGTAGCCACAGACCCCAAGAAAATTGAAGCGGTGGCCAACTGGCCCACTCCAACTGATCTCAAACAGTTAAGGGGATTCCTTGGATTGTCTGGTTATTACCACAAATTCATCAAGAATTATGGCCTTATCAGTCGACCATTAACTAACCTCCTCAAGAAGGATGTTCTCTTTCACTGGACCCCATAGTTGCAAATGAGTTTTGAGGCTCTCAAGCAAGCTTTGATCTCAGCCCCTGTTCTGGTCCTACCAGATTTCAGCAAGCCATTCACCATTGAGACAGATGCATCCTCCACAGGAGTGGGTGTTGTGCTTTCCCAGGACAACCACCATGTGGCTTACATTAGCAAAGCACTTGGACCCAAAACTCAAGCATTATCTACATATGAAAAAGAATGCCTTGCACTCATCTTGGTAGTTACCAAATGGAAATCCTATCTGCAACATCAAGAGTTCAACATAGCCACTGATCATAAAAGCCTGATCCATCTAGGGGAACAAAAGTTACAGGAAGGGATGCAGCACAAAGCCTTTCTCAAGCTCCTAGGTCTGCAGTACAAGATAGTGTACAAGAAAGGGTTGGACAACAAGGCTGCTGATGCTTTATCTCGGCAAGCTGAACCTAGCACAGTGGCAGCCATCTCTACCAGTACACCCAGGTGGCTAGAGATCATAGTGGAAGGATATACCAAGGATGATCAGACCAAGCAGCTGTTCACAGAACTCAGCATCACTGGATCCAATGATAAAGGTTTCACCTTATCTGATGGTCTCATCAAGTATAAAAACAGAATTTGGCTGGGCAATCACACAGAAGCACGTCAGGCAATGTTATTGGCACTGCATTCTAGTGGTCTAGGAGGCCACAGTGGCATTACTGCAACTTATCACAAGGTGCGTGCCCTGTTTGCCTAGCCCAATTTGAAGCAGTCTGTCATTGACTTTATCCACACTTGCGAGGTATGTGCCCAGGCTAAACCTGAACATTGTCGTTTGCCCGATTTATTGCAACCGTTGCCTGTTCCCCAACACACTTGGCACACCATCAGCCTTGATTTCATTGAAGGTCTACCCAAGTCCAAGCAATTTGACACTATTTTGGTTGTTGTCGACAAACTAACTGTCGGATACCATAGAAAGGGGTACCCTAAGCAAGAACCAAAAAAATTGCTTAGACCTTGTAAATACCAAAGCCAAGAGACAACCACGCGGGCCTCGACAGATTCTCCGATTCGCCCGAGGCTCACGCCGCAAGGCCTCGGCAGATTCTCCGGATCGCCCGAGGCCCACGCCGCAAGGCCTCGGACGAGGTACCAACTCTCGGCCTCGCCCGAGACCCCTCGCCCGAGACCCCTCGCCCGAGACCCCACCCAAAAGGCCTCGGGCGAGGTACCGATTCTCCGTCTCGCTCGAGGCCGGCTCGACATCAGTCCCGCCGTAGCTTTGACTGACCACCCTGACAGAGCGTCACACTCAACCAATGCGTCCAACCACTCCCGCAACGTCAACCACACTTCGGTATAGGACGGGGCAGGGGTTACCAGCCGCTGTACCCAGCGCTGTGCCCACGACTGACACCCATGCGACACTGTGCTACCTAACCCCACCTGCTCCGATGACAGTGTGGCATGGAGAGTCATGTCCGGGCCCCTGTAGCCTTGGAATCAGCATAAAAAACCAACTGCTCCCTCCGAGCCTCGGCAAATCGCTTCCTCGCTCCTGTAGTCTCAGGACTCGTGCCTGCCGAGCCCCCCATGATGGCCCAGCCTCTGCATCAACTGGGCCTCGGCTCTCTACGTTGTCAACACTCTAGCAGCGGCACGTCGCCCGCAGAAACGCGCCATACCCTGCGTCAGGCTGCAGGAGCTCCCACGTCGCGTATAGGGCTGAGCTCCTATATCCTCGGAGTCAGCACACCCGCGCCATCACATCAACCCGGCCTCGGCACTCCACGCCGGTCCAACGTACAGCAACCGGCATGCTTCCAACGCACCTGCCACCATAGGAGCTCCCACGTCGCATAGGGCTAGGCGTGACCGGTGCATCGCTCTAGAGTACCAAGGACAAGACCACTCCATCAGCCATACCGCCGCAGTAACGAGCTATAGGGCTCGGCACGCCGCCTCCGCTCACACAACGCACCACGTAGCAAACGCATGTACCCCCCTGTCCTATCCTTCAACTATAAAAGGGGGCGACCGGGGCCGTTTCTAGGACAATAAGAGACACCCGACGAGCTCACACACGCACACACACAGAGACATCGCTCAGATAGACACACGCACAAGCAATGAGTAACACTCTGTAATACACACGCTCCTCACTGCGAGAGATCAACATCTCAAGCAACCCATGCCGCTCCACGCAGAGACCTGGGACCAACCCCCTCTCTCGCCCTGCTTGTAAACCCCTACTACAAGCACTTCGGTGCAAGGAATACAAGATCGCTCTCTCAGACTGGACGTAGGGCACCTAATGCCTGAACCAGTATAAATATTGTGTCTCTTTGCATCACCATCCAGGATAGGGACACGCAACATGTTTTCACTCGTTGGTTGAGGACCCGCCGGTCCAAAACACCGACAGTTGGCACGCCAGGTAGGGGCCATACTGCGTGTTAGCTTAATCATCCAAATAAGTTCTGGATGGCAGACCCCGTACGACCACTGCGTCTCGGCACGGTGATCTAGTGTGGGAGCCTAGAGTTCATGTCTCTAGGATGTGAGTACGATATGGTACTCCTCATGCCCAGTGCCCCATCGACCGACGACGACGTCACGCACCAGCAGCCCAGGCGCAGGTGGCGCCCGGGCCGCCGCTCTCGTCGCGCTCGCCAGGAACGACACGAGCAGAACCACCCCAACACCACGCAAGTTTAGGGCAACGCTCCACGCCCCACCAGTTTCCCACGCCCGGCCGTTGGCGCAGAGTCCCTGGCTGGGGACCTGTCTAGCTTAGGCCTGGGCAAGGGAAAGACGCCGGTGGCGTGTAGCAACGCCCTGTCATCAAGCTCTACCCCGCCACCTCCTGAGGAATCGACTTCGGCAGAGCAGAACCCGGCGATGGCACCATCCCCGTACCCCTTTGGGTTGAGCAATGCCGCCGCCTACGCTTCCGCCTACGCTTCCGCTCACGCGGAGCCCTTAGGATGCCACCAACGCTTCGCTCTCGACCTCTTCACCACATCCTCGACCCACACCCATGCTAACTCCTCGGAGGAGGACGAGGCGTGGGCCAGAGCAGACTTCTTCGGGCTTCGCGACCCTGAAGCCATGAGTCGCTTCATGGCCGCGAGCGACTACTCTTTGGCTACTCCGACTCCGATGACGAAGGCACTTACGACCCCACTCGTGAGTGCTTCATCGTCGAGCTCGGGATGCTGAGAGCGGGCGATGAAGATGGAGGGGCAGGCAATCGCTCCCCGCCCCGTGAGGGGGCAGGCGACGCCACACCTCCACGCGTCGAACCCTCGGCAGCGCAGAACGAGAACCCCGCCCACGAGGGACTTCAATGCCTTGACTTGGAGCAGCTCCGCGAGCTCCAGGCCAAGGTCGAACAAGACCAACTCCTTCTGCAGCAGCTCCAAGACACTCTTGAGCGAGTGTAGCGGGGTCGTGGTGATGGCGGAGCAGGCCAGCGGAGGGCTCGCGACGTCTACCACCACATCAACGACGATGAAGGGGGCGAGCAGCCCCCTATCTTCAATCGCGCTAGCCAGAACATTGCGGCAGCGGCGATGCTAGTCCGAAAGATGCCCGAGCCATCTACCTCGGAGGGGCGATGGGTCCACGGCGAGCTCCGAGACCTTCTTGAGACCACCGCGGTACAGCAGGCCGAAAGCTCCGCGTCTCGATGGCGTGGGGATACTTCGAAACGGCCCTCGGTGCACGACCGCCTCAAGGCCCCCTTAGTGCACGACCGCCTCAGGGATCGACATGAGGCGCAAGATGACCACGATGTGGTCAGCAGGTGACGGTGCCACGACAACAATGGGCTCGCCCGAGGCTACCACCCGCACCGAGGTGGCCGCTACAATAGCGGGGAGGACCGAAGTCCTTCTCCTGGGCCGCCTGGCCCTCGAGTCTTCAGCAAGGCCATCCGCGACGCTCCATTCCCTGCCCAGTTTCGGCAACCAGCCAACCTCGCAAAGTACAACGGCGAGACCAACCCCGAGCTGTGGCTAGCCGATTACCGAAGCTAGGCGACGCGAACGAAGACCTGCTCATCATCCGCAACCTCCCCTTGTTCCTGTCAGACTCGGCGCGAGCCTGCCTCAAGCACCTCCCTCCCTTGCAGATCCACAACTGGCGCGACTTGGTAAAGGTCTTCGTCGGTAATTTCCAGAGCACATACGTGCGCCTCGGGAACTCCTGGGACCTCAAGAGTTGTCGCCAGAAGACGGACGAGTCTCTCTGAGACTTCATCCGATGCTTCTCCAAGCAGTGCACCGAGTTGTCTAGTGTCGGTGACTCAGAAGTTGTCCAGGCTTTCCTCTCCGGCACCTCCTGCCGAGACCTGGTCCGAGAGTTAGGCCGGAACATACCGACCTCGGTGACCATGCTCCTCGACATCGCCACCAACTTTGCCTCGGGCGAAGAGGCTGTCGGGGCCATCTTCCCCGACAACGACACAAAGGGGAAGCGGAGGGACGAGGCCCCCAGGGCCTCGGCCTCCCGTTTCTCCAAGAGAAAGAAAAAGGGGCGCCAGGGGAAGCAAGAGGCCCTTGAGGCCGATCTAGTCATAGCCGCAGATCGCAAGAATCCCCGAGGCCCCGCCAGGGGCCCCGGACTATTCAACGATATGCTCAAGAAGCCCTGCCCTTACCACCAGGGCCCGGTGAAGCATACCCTCAAAGAATGCACCATGCTTTGATGTTACTATGCCAAGCTCGGGCTCCCCAACGACGATGCCAAGAAGAAGGGCGCCGGCGACGGAGACAACGACAAGGACGACGGGTTCCCTAAGGTGCACAATGCCTTCATGATCTTCGACAGGCCCTCAGCGTGCCTCACGGCGTGTCAACGGAAGAGGGAACGCCGGGAGGTTTTCTTGGTTGAGGCAGCCACTCCCTAGTACCTTAACTGGTCTCGGGAGGCGATCACCTTCGATCAGGAAGACCACCCCAATAATGTCCCAAACCCCAGGCAGTACCCGCTCGTCGTCGACCCGATCATCGGCAACACCCGGCTCACCAAGGTACTGATGGATGGAGGCAGCGGCCTCAACATCCTCTACGCCAACACCCTGGAGCTCCTAGAGCTCAACCAGTCATGGCTCCAAGGCAGTGCCGCACCCTTCCACGGCGTCGTGCCGGGGAAGCACACGCGACCCCTCGGGCGCATTGCCTTGCCAGTCTACTTTGGCACTCCCTCCAACTACCGCAAGG
The DNA here is from genome assembly GCA_904845875.1 of Miscanthus lutarioriparius. Classification (NCBI taxonomy): domain Eukaryota; kingdom Viridiplantae; phylum Streptophyta; class Magnoliopsida; order Poales; family Poaceae; genus Miscanthus; species Miscanthus lutarioriparius. Next base: position 25,610,399 of record CAJGYO010000001.1, read on the forward strand.
AGACCCTTACCTTCGAGGTGGTTGGGTTCACGGGGACTTATCACGCTATCCTGGGGCGCCCGTGCTACGCCAAGTTCATGGCGGTCCCGAACTACACCTACCTCAAGCTCAAGATACTAGGCCCCAATGGTGTCATCGCTGTCGAGTCCACGTACGAGCATGCATACGACTGTGGCGTCGAATGCATCGAGTACGCCGAGGCTATCGTGGAGGCCAAGGCCCTCATCGTCAACCTCGACCAACTAGGTAGCGAAGTGCCCGACTCCAAGCGTCGTGCCGGGACTTTCAAGCCCATAGAGGCCGTCAAGCTCGTCTCGGTCGACCCCACCTGCTCTAATGGCCGAACGCTGAGGGCCAGCACCACCCTCGATAGCAAATAGGAAGTTGTGCTTGTCGACTTTCTCCGCGCGAATGCCGATATGTTCGCATGGAGTCCCTCGGACATGCCGGGCATACCGAGGGAGGTCGCCGAGCATGCCTTGGACATCCAGGCCGGCTCTAGACCGGTGAAGCAGCGCCTGCACCGATTCGACGAGGAGAAGCGTAGGGCCATCGGCGAGGAGGTGCAGAAGCTTTTGGTGGCCGGATTCATCAAGGAAGTGTCCCATCCAGAGTGGTTAGCTAATCCTGTATTAGCTAATCCGGTTTAAATAAAGCATGTCCAAAGGTTCCATTTCCATTGCCTCGAATCGACCAAATCGCTGACTCCACTGCAGGATGTGAGACCCTATCTTTCCTTGATGCGTATTCCAGTTATCATCAAATCAAGATGAAAGAGTCCGACCAGCTCGCGACTTCTTTCATCACCCCATTCGACATGTACTGCTGTGTGACCATGCCATTCAGTCTCAGAAATGTAGGGGCCACATACCAGCGGTGCATGACCTAGGTCTTCAGTGAGCACATTGGGCAAACTGTCGAGGCCTACGTGGACGACATCGTGGTCAAGTCCAGAAAGGCTAGTGATCTTGTCGATGACCTGGAGATCACCTTCAAATGCCTCAGGGAGAAGGGCATCAAGCTTAATCCCGAGAAGTGTGTCTTCGGGGTCCTCCGAGGCATGCTCTTGGGGTTCATAGTCTCAGAACGCGGCATCGAGGCCAACCCGGAGAAGGTCTCGATCGTGACCAACATGGGCCAATCCAAGACCTTAAGGGAGTACAGAGAGTTATGGGATGCCTTGCGGCCCTGAGCCGCTTCATCTCGCGCCTTGGCGAAAAAGGTTTACCTCTGTACCATCTCTTGAGAAAATTCGAACGCTTTTCTTGGACCCCCGAGGCCAAAGAAGCCCTCGCTAAGCTCAAGGCACTGCTCACCAACCCTCCCATCCTGGTACCACCAACCAAGGGCGAGGCCCTCTTACTCTACGTCGCCGCAATGACCCAAGTGGTCAGCGCGTCCGTAGTAGTCGAGAGGCAGGAAGAGGGGCACGCTCTACCCGTCTAACGACCTATTTACTTCATCAGCGAGGTACTCTCCAAAACTAAGACACGCTACCCCCACATCTAGAAGCTGATCTACGCCATAGTCTTGGCTCGGCGCAAGCTGCATCACTACTTCGAATCCCACCCGGTGACCGTGGTGTCATCTTTCCCTCTGGGAGAGATAATCCAGAACCGGGAGGCCTCGGGTAGAATAGCCAAGTGGGCCATTGAACTCATGGGGGAAGCCCTGTCTTTTGTGCCTTGGAAAGCAATTAAATCTCAGGCCTTGGCCGATTTTGTGGCTGAGTGGACTGACACCCAACTGCCACCTGCTCGAATCCAGGCGGAATGCTGGACCATATACTTTGACGGGTCCCTGATGAAGACCGGGGTAGGCGCGGGTCTGCTCTTCATCTCTCCCCTTGGAGTGCATATGCGCTACATGATTTGTCTCCACTTCACCGCCTCCAACAACACAGCTGATTACGAAGATCTCGTCAATGGCTTGCAGATCGCCATCGAGCTTGGAGTGCGGCGTCTCGACGTATGGGGCGATTCGTAGCTCATCATCGACCAAGTCATGAAGGAGTTGAACTGCCATGACCCCAAAATGGAGGCGTACTACAAGTTGGTACGACGCCTAGAAGATAAGTTCGACGGTCTCGAACTCAACCATATTTCATGAAAATTCAATGAGGCCGCGGACGAGCTGGCAAAGATGGCGTCAGCACGGGCCCCGGTCCCCCTGAACATATTCGCCAGAGACCTGCACAAGCCCTCGGTCAGCTACGCTTCAGCGGTAGAAGGGGGCCCACCAGTCGAGCCCACCACAGGGCTTGAGGCCCCCTCTGCCACCGAGACCCCGGTGGCCGAGCCCGAGGCCATAGAAATTGACGCAGGGCCTCCCGAGACCGATTAGGGTACAGACTATCGAGTTTCGCTCCTTGATCACCTCGTTCGAGGAGTGCTTCCTGCGGACAAGACCGAGGCCCAACGGCTTGCGCGACGAGCCAAAACTTACGTCCTCAGCAACGGCGAGTTGTACAGGCAAAGCCCATCTGGCGTCCTCCAACGATGCATCACCACCGAGGAAGGCCAAGTCCTACTTTGGGACTTGCACGCAGGGGCCTGCAGGCACCATGCTGCGCCTCGGACGCTCTTCGGAAACACCTTCCGCCAAGGATTCTACTGGCCAATGGCGGTCGCTGATGCCACAAAGCTGGTACGCTCCTGCAAGGGATGCCAGTACTATGCACGGCAGACGCACCTCCCGGCCCAAGCCCTCCAAACCATCCCCATCACGTGGTCGTTCGCCGTGTGGGGGCTGGTGTTGGGCCTCTGCAGAAAGCCCCCGGGGGCTACACCCACTTGTTGGTAGCTATTGACAAATTCTCCAAGTGGATCGAGGCTCGTTCGATCACTCAAATCAAATCCGAGCAAGCAGTACTGTTCTTAACTGATATCATCCACAGGTTCGGACTTCCAAACACCATCATCACCGATAATGGGACATAATTCACTGGCCACAAATTCCTGACGTTCTGCGACGACCACCACATCCGTGTGGTCTGGTCGGCCGTAGGACACCCTAGGACAAATGGCCAAGTAGAACTTGCCAACGGCATGATCCTACAGGGCCTCAAGCCAAGGATATACAATCGGTTGAAGAAATTCGGCAGGAAATGGCTGGCCAAACTCCCGTTGGTCATCTGGAGCCTGAGGAACACCCCAAGCCAAGCCACGGGGTTCACGCTGTTCTTCCTGGTCTATGGAGCCGAGGCCATCCTCCCCACTGACTTGGAGTATGGTTCTCTAAGGCTACAGGCCTACAACGAGCAAAGCAACCGCACTGCCCGCTAGGACGCCCTCGACCAACTGGAGGAAGCCCGGGACGTCGCGCTGCTACATTCGGCCAAGTACCAGCAAGCCCTATGACACTATCAAGCCCGGCGCATTCAAAGCTGAGACCTAAAGGTAGGCGACATGGTGCTGAGACTAAGGCAGAGCAACAAGGGCCGCCACAAGCTGACCCCGCCATGGGAAGGGCCGTACATCGTCGCCCAAGTGCTAAAGCCCGGGACCTACAAGCTAGCCAACGAGAAGGGCGAAATCCTCACCAACGCTTGAAACATAGAACAGCTATGTCATTTCTATCCTTAAATTTCCAAGCATTGTGTACATTGTTTCTCGAAATATATTAAAGAAGCATTCTTTAGTTGTTCTAAATTTTTTGAGAAACCCCCGAGCCCATCGATGGGGGATCGGCCTTACGATAACGCTATATGGGAGACTTGGCTCTGCCTCTGCAGAGGTGCCCACCATGGGGCTCGAACAAGTCTCAGCTCTGCCTCTGCAGAACTGAGCCTCCCTCGGGGGCTAAAAGGGGGCGGACCCCCTAAAGTCCCAGACACCATTTTTTTAGTCGTTTTTCAAAAAATTTCTACGCCAAACTCTCTCGCGTACTCTGACAAATCGATTGTGAAAAACCTAAGGACCGAAAGTGTGCCTCGAGGGCAAAAGGCCAGCCGAGCCACGAGACTGCCTATGCCTCTGGGCTACAGCAACTCCCTCACCACCTTTCGCTGGAGGGGCAGCTTAGGCTCCGAGGAAGTTTTTTGCAAAGGACTTGTCTAGAAACGAGGCAAAGGGCAGAGGCTCGAAAATACAATAAAAACGATTAAAAAACATACACACATGAGTACTTCAAAAGGCCTCGACGGCCACAAGCGTTATGATACGATAACATATGTCCTAATCTGGTTACATGACCCCTTTGGCCCAGGTCAAGACTCAGAGTCGCCAGCATCGGCGGACGGTGTGGGAGGAACCACCTCCTCTTCGAACAAACTGGCCAGCACCGTGACAGGGGCCTCAGCCGCCTCCTCTAGCTTCATGACCTCCTTCTCGGCCTCCTCGTCATCCTCAGCCAAGACGTAACCGTCGCTGATGGCCACGAGGTCGATGCCGGCGTAGTGCGAGGAGACGACGGCCAGGGCACGCTTGACACCCGTATGCAGCGCCCCAGAAGCCGCTTGCGGATTCGGCTGCTCAACGCGGTCAGGTGGTTCCTGAGGGAGCTGCCCGGATTGACCCCCCCCGGACTCCAGGGCCTCACAGGCGGTACGGGCGGCGCTCCGCAGCGCGTCGTGGTCCCGGATCTCAGCCTCAAGCTCTGACTGCACTTCAGTAGAGGCCTCGGCTGCCCGAGAGACCTCCATCTCCAGCCCTGCGCCCAGATAAGCGGGACGGGGTTAAGAACGCAAGAAAAACAAATAAAACAAGGGGTGCAGTTTAACAGGACTCACCCTCGCACTTCTTTTTCTAGGTTAAGACCTCGACCCGGGAGGCCTCGGCCACCTTGAGGGCCTCTACCAGGGCACCTTTCGTCAGCACATGCGCACCCTGCTCCTCACCCAGCTGCCCAGCGATGGCCTTGGCGGAGGCCATCGCTTCTTCCGCCCAAGACCTGAAGGTTTCCCGCTCGCCGGCCACCCGGGTCAGCTCCTCTAGCTCCTTGATCCACACCGCCAAAGGGGCGTCCTGCTCCCGAGCCGTGGCTGCCTCGACCTTCATATTAGCATAGCGAAGGCGGAGGTCCTCCACCTCCGCGCTCCGCGCCGACAGAAGCTCATTAGCATTGGCAAGCATATCTGTCTGCCATCGGAGCTGATCCTAGACATCCCTCTCCTGTCGGAGGAATATCGACTTCCCGAGGGACAGAGCCTCGAGCTCCTAGGTAGGCAAAATGGGGGTCAAGCACTGCGAAAAAACTCAGAAAAAGGCGAAATAGCACCGGGAAAGAAAGCGCGCGACCAACTCCGCCAGCTGGCGAAATTGCTGTCCGCAGCGACCGCTCCGCCAGCTGGTGAAATTGCTCGAAGGAGCCCCAGCGCCCCCCTCGGCCGCATCCTCAAGGGCGAACAGAGGCTCCCCCTCAGGGTCGTCCTGGCTCTGCCACCAGGCACGCGGGTGATCCCACCCGCGGGGCTTGGGTCGGACCCGGACAAGGGTTGAGCTCCCCTCGGCAGGAGTCGGGACTGGCTGCTCCGTGATGCTGACCGCCTCGGCGTCCGCCACCTCCTTCCCCCAGGAAGTATCGGCGGAAGAGATTGTCTGAACCGCCTGGGCGCTCTCCTACGACGGCGGCAGGTCTTGGACCGGGGGCGGTACTGAAGCTTGCCCCGCCTCCATCTCCGCATCCTGCGCCACCAACTCCGCCACTAGCCGCCTCCACCACCTCGGCCTTGGTGGTCCCGGAAGCCCCGGCGCTCGCCACTTCGACTTCAGGAGCCCTGGCCTTGGCCACCTCGGCCTCGGAGGTCCTGGGCGCCTCATCCTCGGCCTGCTTCGCGGCCGCCTCGGTGGCCTCTTCTTGGACGACCGGCTCCCCCAGGTCAGCCCTGGCCAACACCGCGCCATGCTGCATGGCGGCCTGTGCCTCCACCGCCCATTGAGTGGTGGAGCTGGTGCTCACCTTGAGCGCCTTACGCGGCGCCAGGGCGGGCACCTCCGCCTGACGCTTCTGGCTGAAAGAAAAAGCACTCACAAGGTTAGCATACGACCAAGGGGCGAGCAGGAGACACTACAAACTCCACTGACAAAACACTCACCTTGAACAGGGACACAACCGCTTCGGCACTGTGCCCCTCGCCCTCTGCAACGGCGGCGGTGGTGGTGGTGGTACGACCTCCGTGTTCGTCGGTGCTGGCCGGCCCTCGCTCAACTCCAACGCTCCCTCGTCCCTCTGAGGGTGCGGTTGAATCGCCCCCACCATTGCCTGCTCCATCTCCGCCATCGGGTCCCTTGGGCTGACGGCGCGCTTCCGCAATGCCCGTGCCTCGGGCGTGTCGGCCTCAGCCCCAGGGCGGGCGATCGCTAGCCCCAAGGCGTCCTCTCCTCCTCCTAGAGGCACCGGGCCGCTCGCCGACACCCCAGGAGTCGTCCCCCTGACATCAGGGAGATGGTCCAGGGGACCCCGCCCCGCCTCGCTCTCATTGTCGTCACTCGAAGGGTCCATCGATGATGATGACGGAGATGACTCCATTAGGAGACCATCGTGCCTCTGTTGCTGGCGGCGTTTCTCTAGCTCTTCATGCTCGAGGATCTTCCTGTTGCGCCTTGCCTCCTTGGCGTCCTTCCGCTTCTTGTATGCCTCGGCGTATGCCCTGTTCTTGGCTCGCCGCCCTGCGTCCTCGGGAACGGGTGGCGGGGAGGCTCGCACATCCCTCATCCCCTGTAGGGACAGCAAACACAACAAGGGAACAGGAAAATACAAGGAGCAAGAAGGCCTCAGAGGCCGTAGCAACGCGTGACTCACCAGAGATATGTACCCCCATGACGGGCACATCGGGAATGGGGATAGACCGCTGCTCTTCGTCCACCCATCCACCATCTCTTTCACCCGACGTAGAATCTCCTCGTCGGAGAGGGCGACGGTGGACAACCGGATGCCATCAATCGGCTCGTCCGGTGTCATCTCGAACTGGCGCCGCCGCCGAGCCATCAGCGGCAGCACCCTCTGGCAATGGAAGGCCACCACGACCACAGCCACCATAAGGGCACGACCGCGCAGCCTCTCCAACGCCTCCAGAAGCGGCCGCAACTTGGGCTGATCATCACTCGCGACGCCATACCTCCACATCTCCGGCTGGCTCTCCACGATCCGCCCGGTATAAGGGGGAAACCCACCGTCACCATTGCGGAGGTAGAACCAGCTATTGTACCAGCCGCGGTTGGACGACGCGAGCTGAGCCGGGATGTAGAGACCTGCCGATCTTGGTGCACTTGGAGAGTGCAGCCGCTGGCCCTCATCGCCTTTCTCACGCTCGTCGTACCCGTCGGCTTGGTGATGAGCCTCTCCCAGAAGAGGTGGAGCCACAGTTCCCAGTGGGGGGGCAATGCCCAGGTATCCCTCGCAGACGGCGACAAAGATGGCCGCCTGCGCAATGGAGTTAGGGTTAAAGTTGTGAAGCTCCACGCCGTAGTAATGCGGGAGCGCCCGCATGAACCGGTCCGCCGGCACACTAAGGCCATGCTCGTGGAAAGACACGAAGCTCACGATGTAGCCATCGCGTGGCCTCGGCTCCGGCTCATTCCCCGAAGCAATCCACTCCGGCCTGTTGGGGTCGGTGACTGGGCGGAGGAGACCATCATCGACGAGCAACTGCAGCGTCTCCTTTGACATGTCAGACGGACCCCAAGGATCCACCGGGAGGACAACAGCACCAGCCATGAGAGCGGTGGAGAACGCAGCTACGGCGGTAAGATGTGCTCTCGCTCGCTCTCTCTCTCTCTCGCCTTTCCTCCCCATTCTCCCTCCTTCTCCCCGGCGCTCTCTTCCTCTGTTCTTAGCAACCGCTCAAGGGCAGAAAGGGTGAATGTAGACTGGCAAGGTAAGGAGAGACGGGACAAGGCTCATCACATATTTATGGGGGGGAAAGGGGTGTAACGGTCGGGCGACAAAACCAGGGAAATTTCCCTCAGATATAGCACAGTTAATCTAGATCCGACTAAACTGCCCACGCGTCCGCCCTTTCCTCATTAACCGCGCACGCACAATAACGTCCCATCCACAGACATCACGTCGCATCCAACCGCAGCAACAGCAGGTGCCGTTCCCCAAGAAACCGCCTCAAAAGGCACGCCCGCAGTTGTCAGCCGATGGGAGGGAAATATCCCCCAGCCGATTCCTTTCAGGCTAAGGAACCGGGCACCGAGCCCGTTACGGTCCAGGGGTTCGAAGGCTGGGCCCCCGAGGGTCTCGACAGCCGCCCTAGGAAAAACAGAGTCAGGGATGACTATGGGTGAGCCCGTACATGGTCGAGGCCCAAGCAAGCAATTACTTGGGATGCCCTAAGTCGTGTCTGAGACCGGCAGGGAGTTCTCCGAATGGGATCCCACCGAAGGGAGGCGATGAGCCCCTGGGGCCAATCGAATGGCCCTAGGACCCACTAGAGAAGCCCTTTGGTACTTTTGGAGTGTGTCTCCAGACCACAAGCTGACCCCTATCGAATGGGGCACGGGCCTCCACTTGGACTTACCCGATAACAGCTCACCGGAGATGTCACTACTCGCGCCCACTGAGGGTAGCCTGGCATATTCCACCCCTCCTTTCGAGCGAAAAGGATGCGCGAGGGTCACACAAAAAAGACAGGGAAACTCCTGATCGCCCTCTCGCTCCATGCGGAGGCTCGAGGGCTCTTCATGCAACCAAGCCGAGACCCAGCGACCTAGGCTCGCACTCGAGGGCTCGACAAACAACCCCTCCTTCCAAGCAAAAAGGATGCGTGAGGGTCACACAAAAAAGATAGGGAAACTCCTGATCGCCCTCTCGCTCTGTGCGGAGGCTCGGGGGCTCTTCCTGCAACTAAGACGAGGCCCAGCGACCCGAACTCGCGCTCATGGGCTCGGCAAACGCGATAAAACTCTTCAACAGGGAAAAAGCCCCTGGAGGAGTAAATTCACTCCTCCTGGGCCTCGGGGGCTACACCCGGCGGGTGCGCTCGCGCGCACCCACCGGAACCACGAGTACAAAACGCAATCCTGACGGGAGCTGCTGCGAGCCAAGTCTCGACAAAACCTCAGGGAGAGTGCCCGCACTCCCCCCGAGGCTAAGGGGCTACTATCGAATACCATAGAAAGGGGTACCCTAAGCAAGAACCAAAAAAATTGCTTAGACCTTGTAAATACCAAAGCCAAGAGACGACCACGCGGGCCTTGGCAGATTCTCCGATTCACCCGAGGCTCACGCCGCAAGCCCTCGGTAGATTCTCCGGATCGCCCGAGGCCCACGCCGCAAGGCCTCGGACGAGGTACCAACTCTCAGCCTCGCCCGAGAACCCTCACCCGAGGCCCCACCCGAAAGGCGTTAGGCGAGGTACCGATTCTCCTTCTCGCTCGAGGTCGGCTCGATATCAGTCCTGCCGCAGCTTTGACCGACCACCCTAACAGAGCGTCACGCTCAACCAATGCGTCCAACCACTCCCGCAACGTCAGCCACACTCCGGAGCGGTACAGCGGAGTGGCCGACGGGACGGGAGTCACATCGGCGCCATGCAGCCCGGGACAGGACGGGGCAGGGGTTACCAGCCGCTGTACCCGACGCTGTGCCCACGACTAACACCCATACGGCATTGTGCTACCTAACCCCACCTGCTCCGACGACAGTGTGGCGTGGAGAGTCATGTTCGGGCCCCTATAGCCTTGGAATCAGCATAAAAAACCAACTGCTCCATCCGAGCCTCGGCAAATCACTTCCTCGCTCCCGTAGTCTCGGGACTCGAGCCTACCGAGCCCCCACGATGGCCCGACCTCCGCATCAACTGGGCCTCGGCTCTCTACGTTGTCAACACTCTGGCAACAGCACGTTACCCGCGGAACGCGCCATACCCTGCGTTAGGCTGCAGCAGCTCCCACGTCGCGTACAGGGCTGAGCTCCTGTATCCTCGGAGTCAACACACCCACGCCATCGCATCAACCCGGCCTCAGCACTCCACGCCGGTCCAACGTACAGCAACCGGCACGCTTCCAACGCACCTGCCACCACAGGAGCTCCCACGTCGCATAGGGCCAGGCGTGACCGGCGCGTCGCTCCAGAGTACCAAGGACAAGACCACTCCATCAGCCATACCGCTGCAGTAACGAGCTACAGGGATCGGCATGCCGCCTCCGCTCACACAACGCACCACGTAGCAAACACATGTACCCCCCTGTCCTCTCCTTCAACTATAAAAGGGGGCGACCGAGGCCATTTCTAGGACACTGAGAGACACCCGATGAGCGCACACACGCACACTCATGGAGACATCGCTCAGATAGACACACACGCAAGCAACGAGTAACACTCTGTAATACACACGCTCCTCACTGCGAGAGATCAACATCTCAAGCAACCCACGCCGCTCCACGCAGAGACCTGGGACCAACCCCCTCTCTCGCCCTGCTTGTAAACCCCTACTACAAGCACTTCGGTGCAAGGAATACAAGATCGCTCTCTCAGACTGGACATAGGGCACCTATTGCCTGAACCAGTATAAATCTTGTGTCTCTTTGCATCACCATCCGGGATAGGGACACGCAGCACATTTTCACTCGTTGGTTGAGGACCCGCCGGTCCAAAACACTGACACTAACCAAATATGCCCACTTCATATGCCTCAGCCATCCCTACACTGCCCTGTCTGTGGCTCAAACCTTCATCTCCAGTGTCTACAAATTGCACAGAATGCCCTCTGTCATCATCTCAGATAGAGATCGCCTCTTCACTAGTAACCTATGGCAAGAGCTTTTCAAACTTACTGACACCACACTCAACATGAGCTCGGCCTATCATCCACAAACCGACGGTCAAACAGAACGCTTAAACCAGTGCCTAGAAACCTATCTTCGTTGTATGGTTCACTCATGTCCTCACAAATGGGCTCAGTGGGTCCATTTAGCCGAGTTTTGGAATAATACCACCTACCACTCGGCCCATGGTCATACCCCCTTTGAGGCATTGTATGGCTATCTGCCCAAGCACTTTGGCATTACACTTACTGATGCCTGCTTAGTTCCTGATCTGGACGCTTGGCTCCAGTCCCGTAATCTCATGTTGCAGCATATTCAGCATAACCTAGCTCGTGCTCAGCAGCGTATGAAACATCAAGCTGACAAGAATCGCCAGGAACGAACCTTCTCTGTGGGAGATTGGGTCTATGTCAAGCTGCAACCACATATCCAACAATCTATTGCCCGGCGTACCAACGAAAAGCTCAGCTACAAGTACTTCGGACCATATCTGGTGCTCCAAACCGTGGGAAAAGTAGCATACAAACTTCAGTTACCTGCCAATAGTCAAATTCATCCTGTTTTGCATGTGTCACAGCTCAAGAAGGCTTTACCTCCGAACACCACCCTGTCTACTGATGATGAGCTTCAGCTGCTATACATGCTGGAAGGTCTTCCACCATCCCAGGTACTGGATTAGCGGCTTCATCTGGTAGGCCACCGGGTTGTACCAGTTGCTCTGTTGCAACGTGAGTCCTGTCCAGTACATTGGGCTACCTGGGAGCGTGCCACGGATGTACCATCATCGATGCTGCAGTCAGCGGGTTCTGCATCGCGAGGGCGCGCTGCAGCTTAAGGAGGGGGAGATGTCACGAACGGGCCTCCGGCTGTTTATCGAGTTGGGCCACACTAGCTGTAAGGGCCAGTAAGACGGCCTGTCAGCCGCGTGGTTGTAATGTTTGGGCTCGGCCCGTTTTTGTCGTTGAACTGATGAAATACTCGCTGTGTGGGAGGATGGGAGGTCAGCGAATAACAAAACCTAATTCCCGAATCCTCTTCCTCCTTCTGTTGCTTGCTAGAGGCGGCGCCTTCGCCATGCTCCCAGCCGCGCGTGCACGCCAGCGAACCCATCTATCTGGTTAGGGTTGTGACAATACCTCTGTCAGGCCATGGCCGCCTTCGCTTTCACCCGCGCCGCTGGTGACCTTGCTCCTCTCTCTCGTCCTTCTCCCTCTCCCTTCGTCGTCGATTACAAGGCGATGGCTCCACGTGCGCACCACTGGGGGACTCGCCCGCGGGGGGGGGGGCACGCGCCCGCCGGACAAGATGCCACCGATGATCGCTGCGCTGGACCGAGGGAGGACGGACCGAGAGCGCTGGCGCGTCTTCTGGAAAAGAGATCGTATGCGCTAACGACGTTAGTCTCTTTCTGAGATGAAAACAACGGTGATGGCACATAAGAGAAAAGAATTATGATTCAATGGCAATGAAGCAAAATTTTTAATTTCCGCATTGAACAATTTTTCTCTTCTTTTGCTGAGCCTTCTCTAGTACCGGCCCTAGGGGGCACGGGGTGCAGGGAGGGGCTAAGCCTCAGGTCCTATAGTTTATTATGCATCAGCAAACTAATAAGAAGAGAGACAGAGAACTGGCCAGCTGGCCTAAGACGACAACATCGGCCTTTCTGACTTTCTTTCCCAGTTTTCACCACGACCCTCGGGTATAGAAGAGGCGAGGAGCCGCGCCGCAGGCCACACTCTGATCGCGACTCGCGAAGTCGCGAGTTCGCGACACGCCGATGCCCGACGCACGCAAGCGGAGCAGGCGACAAGCACGAGCACAAGCCACGCCGCCGTAGAGAGCTAGACTGCCGGAGAACGGCGCACGACGACGGCGACCAGGCAGGGCTCCACGACGACGACATCTTGGTTCTTGCCTTTTTGTGAATTGCGATCGGCAATCAGTTGTTTCAGGTCATGTCTAGGCCCTAGGTATTCTTTTCTTTATTCATTTTTTAATCTAAATTAATTATTTATATAGTATTTTGGATTTCTAGTACTTTGTACTCATATAGTCATGTTTTTGTTCTAATTTAGGCGTTAGAATTTTAGAATGTTATCTAACAAACATTTGTCAGGGGCTGAGAAAAAAAAGACAAGCAATGGATTTGATGGAGTTCTGTTCTTCCTTAAGGTAATCATATTAATTCTATAAGTACAAATATATTGCTTTTTATTTAGTCTACATTGTTCCTCAATATTCATCAGACATGTTAAATTAAAAATATATTATTGGATTTGTTTTCGCTTTGCAAGTAAAATTAGCGCATATGTATTATAAGATTTTATACATGGTCCAGGGGGCGTCACGACGAGTTCACCAGAGGGCTCTCAAAATCCTAGGACCGGTGCTGGCCTTCTCTTAGAGCAACTCCAAAAGACCGGTTAAAATTAGATTCCAAATCACAAAATTTAGCGATGTAAAAGAGAATACCCACCTAAAATGCCATGTTCCACGACAGCCTATCAGCCTGGGTATATTTCCCTTGTATATATTTAAAAGTGCCACGTCATTTGATTTATCTCCAAAATTGAAGTTATGCCTTCTGTATCATCTTGATTTAACTTGTCTCCGGAATTGAAACTCTGATTGCTAAGCTGCTGCATAACACCAAAAAAAAAAATCCTGATGCAGCCGATGCGCTCAAGTCAACTCGACAAGGGATGTGTGGTTGATGGAGCCGGCACACGCACGTGCTCAGCTTGGAGCACACGAGCTAAGGTTGCTGGGCAAAATAAGAGTTTACTTGAGCGTGCGTGTGCGTGCCTCTCCTGTGCTAATAAAGAAATCCTTACCGAGGTGAGCTAGGTCTAGGTTGATGGGCAAAATAAGAGTTTGTAAACCTTCCAAACCGCTATCCTTGCCGAGCAAGACGAGGCGAGCAAATTTCTAGGAGCCAAGCAGACCCTAAACTAATCCTTGGAGAAAGTTCCGAACCCTGGAACAGAACAGGGCATTTGATCGATTTGATCAATCAAATTTATCCATTAACAGTTTGTTTCACATCTTTACAACATGACCTGAGTTTGATCACAACTTAAGCTTATGAGATTTGCTTCCATAGCTCTTATTCCTTGTGTTGCACTCTATCCTGTGGGATCTCTATTCATTAGAAAAAAGTTATCGAAGTTATTGTGAAATGTGATATAGTGATAACGAGACAAATCCCTCTTTCTAATCAAGTGATTTGGATATTTTTGTTTTGACAAAAATAAAGAATTCATGGCTTCATAACTCCTCTATGGTATGAATGTCGTACTAGAGTCATATGATATATCTTTATAAACCACAAATTCAACGTGCTATTTAGATTTGTTTAAAGTTTTGTCAAATCTTGTGACCCTAGTGAGGGATGTGTCATGCTTTTATGATCAAGGTTACATACACGCTACTCATATATGCTTTACTCTTACACGGATAGTAAGCAAAACATGCCTCTCTATATGTTATCAATAAAGACTCCATGCATCCAATATCTCTCCATATAATTTTGAAAAGAAACATAGGCTATATGTTATTAAAGATTGAGTTGAAAAAAGAATGGTGGAAAAAAGGAAAAAATAAAGAAAAAGAAGCATGAGAAAAACAAAGATAGTCATGTTCCCAAACATATAGAAATGGAGAAAGGATCTTTCAAAAATAAAGGAGTCAATAATTTCATTCATGTCCACACACTTACACTATTGATCATAGTTTGTATGTTGTTTTTCTCCAAGGATCCATGTTTTGACTTTACTATGAAAATAATCTAAGTATGCCATACAAGATCTCCTACCCAAAACTCCACATAAGCCATAGTTGTAGGATCTTAAGGCAAAACAAAGATCTTGGTGAGGACATATACATATACGTATACATATACATATACGTATGCATATACATATACATATACAAATACCATTGAGTAATATGAGAGCACCATACAAGGACTAATATGAGTTATGGTTTGCTTTGAAAAAATATTGTCAAAAACTCCAAATTTACTTGAGAAGAAATGGGATCTACGTCTTCAACTTAGAACTGCTCCATTTCTCAACCGCTCAAGGCGATGTTGTATCCAGTTCAAACCCTACAGGTATGAGTAAGTGGCTTGAAATAACCTTTATGCTCGCTTCATATCCCAAGTTGTGTATTATTTTTCACCTTAGTCTTGGCTCGGTCATTAATTCTTTTCATACCCTTTACTTGGGACAAGCAAATATATAAATGAGGGGGAGCTTGTTGATGGACATTAACTCAACATTTAATGCTTAATTTGGAAATAAGAATGGCATCCCCATAGCACAGGGCTTCTTTCTAATTAACCCCATAAGTTCTAGTGACTATGTGAGTGCAGGAACAAATAAGTAAAGAGATAGGTCAGAATGGGCCAAATGCGTTGGGTGGTCTAGCCCTAGGTCGACCAACCCACACACGGCCACCATTCATGCAAGGTAACCCACTCAAAATTCATCACACACGTTGGACTAATGGCGACTCACACCAAGAGTTGAAATGAAGCCAACGGGAAACACATGGACTCATTGGCCCATCCAATAGAACAAAAGGACTTCAACTATGTCCGACTCGCTTACCACACATCAAATGGACCACAAATCAACTCACCAATGGAAGATGGGTGGCAGACCTGGCAGGGAAAGGTCGAGCGACCCCAATGAGGTTAGGCGACCCCCTATTACACCAAACCTCCAAGACTCACCTCGGATACCTACCAACTTGTATCAGAAGTGACTTCGAGCCATAGATGCACCATGGCAATGCATCCAAGGGTCACTAACATAAGTGGAGGTCGCCTGACCCCACTTGTTAGTTCCATCAACTCCAACTGGCCTATAGATACCAGTGTTGCACCACTCTTGAGGCATAGAAGCAAGGTGAAAGACTTGGAGTATATGGCGAAGCCATACCACTTTAGTCTTAGAAAATAGAGAAGGAGATATGGTTGTGAGTTTCCTCTTCTACTTGTACCTCGGTAGATGCATCTCAGGTTCGAGTGACATCCAGGATTATTTGTGCTAACTTTGATCATTTTGATTGATTAAGTTTAGCTCATACCGCTGTTGATGATGGGTTCACCACTCTTTATAGAGTGCTCTAATCAACCATCAAGTAGTAAATATCTAGCATAGATGTGGTATCTAGGCTATAGTTTACTTGAGGATACGTATGTCACATGATTGTGTGGTAGCCATAGGTTGTGACAGTGACAACCTTGTCTGATCTACATAATCCACCGTGTTTGGGCTGGTTTTTAAAACATAGGGCTCTTTGCGACATAGCTCAGCACCCTTCTCATCCCTTTTTGTTGTTGTATTTGGACCGTGCCCCAAAGTGAATAACCATATGTGAACTTATCTTAATTTCTTGAAAGTATCAACTTTAGATATCCTCTCTACCCCTTCATATTATTTATCCTTGTTTTTATCATAGGATTCCCTTGATTCTTAGCTAATTCACTTCATGTTTCCCATAAAAATTGATACCTTGGAATGCTCCCGGGTGATTGCTACATTACACATTCGTACGTTTGAGGATTTACCTGTCTGCCACATAAAATGTCAACTTATGCCAACCCAAAGACCAAGGTGGGCTTGGAATTCGTAACTTAAACATCAATAACATAGCTCTTCCCTGTAAGTGGCTTTTCAAACTGACACTGATGGGACTTGGCAACAAATGCTATACAACAAATATCTAAGATCTAAGCCTTTCTCTCAAGTTCGACGGAACAAAGGGGATTCACATTTTTATGCTAGCCTTATGAAAGTCAAACATGATTTTATCTGTTTTTGGGACTTTATAATTAAAGATGGATCACAAGTCAGAATCTAGAAAGAAGGTGGTTGGGACAAACAATATCATTGCTGATCACAAGTCAGGTTCTAGAAAGAAGGTGGCTGGGACAAACAATATCCTTGCCTTTATAATATAGCCCATCCACCAAAAATAGAATAATGTAGCAGACGTGTTAAATATCTCACCACCCATTCTATCATGGCGGAAGGACGAAAGGACTTAATTGGGCATAAACTAGTGTGTTGGGACATCGCTGTCGGTGTTTTGGACCGGGGGGTCCTCAACCGACTAGTGAAAGTGTACTGCGTGTTCCTAATCCCGGATGGTGATGCAAAGAGACACAAGGTTTATACTGGTTCAGGTAATAGGTGCCCTACGTCCAGTCTGAGGGAGCGATCTTATATTCCTTGCACCGAGGTGCTCGTAGTATGGGCTTACAAGCTGGGCGAGAGAGGGAGCTAGCCCTAGGTCTCTGTGAATTGCAGTGTGGGTCGCTTGAGATGTTGATCTCTTGCTGTGAAGGAGTGTGCGTGTTACAGAGTGTTGTGCATGGCTTGCATCGGTCTCCTCCTCTTCTTGCCTAGAAGCGGCCCTAGTCACTCCCTTTTATAGTCGAAGGGAGGAACAGGGGCAGTACATGTATTTGCTACGTGGCGTTTTTTGTTTGGCAGAGGCGGCATGTCCAAGCTCTACCGCTTGTCACTGTGGCGGTATGGTCGGTGGGGCGGTCTTGTCTTCGGTGCACTGGAGCGACGCGGCGGTCACGCCATATCCTGTGCGACGTGGGAGCTTCTGTGGTGGCCCGGCAGGAGCGCCTTCTTCTGTTGGAGACGTGCTGGTCACTGTAGGTTTGACCGGCGTGGAGAGCCGAGGCCGGGTTGATGCGATGGCGCGGGTACACTGATTCCGAGGCTACAGGAGCTAGGCCCTGTGTACGACGTGGGACCTCCTGCAGCCTGACGCAGGGCGTGGCACGTACTGCGGGCGACGTGCCGGTCCCAGCACGTCGTCGACGTAGAGAGCCAAGGCCCAGTCGGTGCAGAGGCTGAATCATTGCGGGGGGTTCGGCGGGCGCAAGCCCCGAGGTTACAGGAACCCGGGAAAGGTTAGCCGAGGCTCGGAGAGAGCGGTTGGCCTTATACGTCGATTCCGAGGCTACAGGGACCCGGGCGTGACTTTCCACGCCGCGCTGTCCTCGGAGCAGGGGTTAGGCAGCACAGCGTAGCACGGGCGTCAACCGTGGGCACAGTGCCGAGCACAGCGGCCAGTAACCCCCGCCCCGTCCTGTCCAGGATGGCAGGGCGCTGATGTGACTTCTGTCTCGTCGGCCACTCTGCTGTACCGTGCCGTCGTGCGGCTGACGTCGTGGGAGTGGTTGAACGCTTTAGTTGGATGTGACGTCTCGTCAGAGAAGTCGGTCAAGGCGGTGGTGACGGAGTTGATGCCGAGCCGGCCTCGAGCGAGTTGGTAACTGGGTGCTCGTCCGAGGCCTCGTGGCGCGGGGCCTCGGGCGAGTCGGAAAATTGATACCTCGTCCGAGGCCTTGCGGTGTGGGGCCTCGGGCGAGTCGGAGAATCGGTACCTCGTCCGAGGCCTTGCGGCGTGGGGCCTCGGTCGAGCCCGGATATTTGTTCGAGGTGGGCCGGGCGGTCCAGCCGGGCCTCGGATGTGGCGGGTTTGCCTGCGGTTGTATTTTGGTTTCGTTATTTACAAGGTCTAAGCAATTTTTTTAGTTCTTGCTTAGGGTACCCCTTTTTATGGTATCCGACAATCGCTAATATTGTGTTAAGCCAAGAAGAAGATGATTATTTTGCTAGAAGTTACATCCTAATGTATAGTTCTAAGTTAAATCACAATATCTGGCTATAACCCACAACGATGTCCCTAGTATTAATAAACGCCTATGGAAAATAAAAATTCTCCATTGAAAATCAAGGTTTTTATGTGGTATCTACATAGGAGGTAATGTTAACCAAAGACAAGTTAGCTAAATGTAGTTGACAAGGCAACAAATAGTGTTGTTTTTCTCACAAGGATAAAACAATTAAGCACATGTTCTTTGAGTGTCGTTTTTGCTCGTGTTGTCTAGTTTGTTATTCAAACGGCTTTAGACTTATCTCAACCACATAATGTTTCAAATATGTTTGGGACTTGGCTATAGGGTCTTAGTAATAAGCTTTGCTAAGAGCAGTAGCTATGTGTTGGTCACTATGGTTATGGTAATGGTGGAACGATGTGATCTTTGAAAACAAACATAATTCTTCTCCTTTGTAGGTTAGTTTCTCAACTATACATTGGTTTCATATATGGACAACATCATAGGATTTGATTGCAGTGGCATCTCAGCAATTGGTGTGGGTGACCAAGAAGTTTTGATCCAGGCATATGGATCAAAACATTTTAAAGCTATGTGTAGTCAGTCTACCGATCGAGTATTATTAGTGCGTCTGAATATTTTAAATATTTTTTAAGGTTATGTGTAGCCTAGTTATGCAGAGGTTGAGAGTGTTTTAAGATCCTTGTATCATCTCGATATAACGATCTTAGAATTAATTGAATTTCCCTTGATGAATAAAAGCTAGGGAGCCTTCTCTTGAGCACAGGATACTAGAGGTGCAATGGTATTTTTTTTAAAAGGTTCTTTTACCTTTCTGAATTATCATCGTGGTCTTATTTTTCCCTTCGAACTTTGAAATCAGCCATCTTACTCTCATGACTCTCAAAACCGTTTAAATTACCTTTGTACCATGATTTGAAGTGGTTTCGGTTTTAAAAATCTAATATGATTTTTAACCCATGAAAAATGTCTTCATGCTTCTATTTTTTTTAGAAAAAAACCTTAGAGATAGATCGGATCATGGCAAAGCCAAATAAAATATTTAAAGCTATTGAAAATATGTATAGAAGCTTCCAAATTTTAAACTTATCTCTATAAAAAATAGGAAAATACCCAAAACAATGAGAATTTTCCAAAACATTTGAATTGGTGTCCAAAAGTGTTTTAAGAACTTTCCACAACAAAATATGAGATGCAACATAAATTTAATGCACGCTGAATTTATTCATGCCTGTCACATTCCATGCTCTTATTGTGAAAATCTTTTAAACGTGTTTAGACATGGATTACAATGTTTTGGGAGAAGCCTGCGTGCTACATCGAGAACTGGGATCGATCATGGGCACTTAACAGGCCCATCGATGCCTGTTCGGTCCAAAGACTAAAGAAATTTGAGACGCAAATAGGAAAATTCGTTTGGACGACTCAAAGCACTCTGTTCGACATGTAATTTTTTGTCTTTCTATTTTGCAATAATGGGATTCAAAATAAGAAAAGCTTACACTACACTTCACTTGGCTAACAAACAGAGTACAGTACTGAACAGTATTACAGTATATTATCATCGATAGCATAAAACTACCCTTATATATAGCATGCCGTATTTTATTCATCAAATCAACACTGATGAGTGATTTGTCTTCGATCAACGGACTAATGCCGCTCTGTCACGTCTTCAGGCAATCTGGAAAAGTTACAGCAAGCTTGTTGGTACCGATTGGCAAATAAAATAAAAGAAGAAAACTCACCATACTTTCACTATCTATAGTATCTAACCTTAAGATGATTCTGGGCAAGATCAAGCAAAAACAGAGGATCGTTTTTAGTCTGCGTATAGTCTTCGATCTTGTTCATCTCCTCAATGAATTTCTCAAGGTTCGGCCTGCCTTTGGTGATGTCATAGTTCCTAAGATGAGAATAGTATATCTGAACCCTTTCCAAAATTGTAACATACGCTATATCCGCCTGAAAGGGAATTGAGCATTAGAAAGAGTAAAAAATTTGGGCAATCCAAATGAAAGGAGAAAAAGCAAACCACATTTCAGGTCGTAAAGGCAGTGAGTTACCAAGCTAAATTGGCCTAGGAAGAACGGGCCGTCGTTGAACTTTGTCATCTCAGCTTCGAGTTTATCCAGAGCAGCAACTGATGATGGAACATACAGTTTGAGCGATGCAGCATGTCAAGTTGTCAACGAATCCAAATTGCAATCCTTCCAGTCTAAGCAATGGCCTTACCAACTTCATCTGACACGGCTGCGTGGGCCATCAACGGCGAGTAGAGGGCCTTGGTGAACGCATTGGCATATGCGATCAGCTCGTCAGCAAACTGCCTCTTTGCAGAATCCTGCAGGAAACCAACACACACATCCTCATCCTCTGCTCTGAGACGATCAGAAATCGCTGCAACGTTGCAAGTGTTCCGCTGCACTGAAGGTGACACTTGACAGGTACCTCTGGGAGCAGCGCAGGGCCGTCGAAGTTGCTGTCGATGTACTTGATCAGGTCCAGGCTCTCGCCCCAGACCTCGTTGTCGTGCTCCAGGGAAGGCACCTACCGAGAAACAGATGTTGTCTAAAGTGTTTCACGAAGAAGATGCTCGAGATGGTGGACATGTACTACAACTGTAGACCCAGCATACCGTGCCCTGTGGGTAAACCTTCTCCTTGTACCAAGCTGGTTTGTCCTGCAGATCAATGGCCACCAGCTCCATCTTGTCCTGCAAACCCTGGAGAGAGGAAGCAAACGAAACGAGGGTATTAGTTTTTGCAGTAATTTTTCACTTGTGAAGAGGCAGTAAAACTAAAAGTAGCAGAACCTTGAAGTTCCTGGTAACCCAGGCACGCTGAGCGAACGGGCAGAAGTAGCAAATGTAGAGCCTTCACGCCAGCAAAATATGAGTAAAAGTCAGTCACTGATTTACCGTCTGATCAGTGCAAAAGTTTTCTTTTCTTATTGGAAACAAAAAGAGAGGAAGTGTGGTATTGAATAGGAATATAGGATGGTGAGTTGCCTGGTGGTGCCATCGAAAACGGGAGGTGGCTGGGAGGTGGAGCCGAGGGCCGGCGGGAGCGTCTCCTTCACAGAGCTGCACACAGACACAGGCGTTCGGTTCCATTAGCTAGGGACGCGCACAAAACGGCAATCACAGCACAGCATGGCATGCATCCTCCTCGACTCCTCGTACGACGACGACGACCAATCACCCACCTGGAGCTGGAGGGTCCTGCGGCTGCGGCCATGTCGACGGGATGGGACTGGGACGTGTTGGAGACGCGACGCCGGCAGCGGCAGTGGTTGATTGGCGAGCGGTGGGCGCGCGAGTGCGGTGGTGAGATGATCGTGATCAGCCCACGTATTTATACCAGTGGATGGACTAGTGGTGTTTTAGTGATCGCTGTGGCGCTGTCTGCTAAATTGCGGTGGCACCCCACTCGTGAGGACTTTATTGTTGGAGTTGAAGAGTTAGATGACGTAATCGATTAGGTCATCTTTGCCTCTTTGTGATGCTTGATCAATCTGTATTGCCCCTGTTCAGGTGGGAACAGGATCCTCTAACTTCGACTTGGATGACTGCAGGGTACAGTCGAAGAAGGATCGTCGTTCTTGCATGTCGCCATCTATGACCTAACGAGGATCGTCGTTCTTGCATGTCGTCATCTATGACCTAACTGATGAAGTCACATGTCGAAGCTAACTGCAGGGAGCAAGGATTGCTCGAAACCCTTGCTGATTGTGAGGGACACTACTACGGCAAAGATCTGTAGAGGCGCCTCTAAGTTGATCACCAGAGTGTTAGATAATCTACTGCTACTTTATGTGAACACACAACAGGGGAATACGACGTCGAAAAGACTCCCTGCTGTGATACTGTAGTCGCTGCAGGTGCATACGCCGAACGGCTCACCTGCAGCACTGTAGCCACATGCAGAGGCCGGCGCAGAGTCAGCCCTGCTATGTTATCTAGTCACTGTTGCAGCATGACAGCTGTACTAGGACTAGTTGGATAGAGTTGTATAAATAGACTGCCACGGCAACTCCATAAAGAGAGTTCAGATTTGCCATCTCCCATACATGGCTTCAGCCAACGCTGGTGTCTTGTATTGTGTGTGTGCGCTATGTTCTCCCTCTTCTTCAATCTCTAGCCATAGTGTGTGGGGACGGACAACGCTTGTTTGTGGTCGGCATAGCTAGTGGGTGCTCGGCAACACTAACGGGTGCTCGGCAAGACTGGTGAGTGGTCAACTCATCTGAGCCGGTGATCCAATGGGCTAACAAGTAGTATCGGAGCCGTACAAAGGTCGTCGCCAGACTAATCGCTGGCGATGCCGGGCGGTTCGGAGATGGGCGACAGCAGTGGCACTATTGTGGCTGCCCAGCCATGACCGGAGATCGTTCGCACGGTGCGGGAGGTCAGCGACACCAGTTGGCCAACGCTGACTCGCACTAACTATAGAGTGGTCGGTGACCATGAAGGTTAAGCACAGAGCCTGATGGCTCTAGAATGTTGTTGACAAGGGCACCGATAATGAAGAAGATGACATGTCAGCGTTGGAGGCTATCCTCACTACTGTACCGACAGAGTACATGGAGCCGTTGGGGGCGAAGAGCTCTACTAAGGAGGCGTGGGAGGCTATTGTGGCGATGCGCGTCGATTCCGACCGCGCAAAGAAGACGACGGCCCAGCTTCTGAAGCAGGAGTACGCCAACCTCAAGTTCAAGGATGGTGAAACGATTGAGGACTTCTCCCTCCGCCTGCAGACACTCATCAGTAAGCTGAAGAGCCACGGCGTCACCATCGACGAAGAGGAGGCGGTTTCCATGTACCTCCACTCCGTGCCGACAAAGTATATCCAGATCGCTCTTTCCATAGAGACGATGCTGGACTTGTCAACCCTCACCATTGAGGATGTGACAGGCCGTCTGCGGGCGGTGGACGAGCGCCTGGAGCAGGCGACAACAACGAAGGACAGCGGTAAATTGCTGCTGATAGAAGAGTAGTGGGCTGCTCGGAGGAACTCTGGGAAGGCAGCCTCCTCTAGCCATGGTGGCGATGGCAAGCGCCGCGGCAAGTCTTCTTCAGAAAAGAAGAAGCAGGTCGACTCCAACGCCTGTCGGCATTGTGGAAAGATGGGCCATTGGGCACGGGAGTGCCCAAATCGCAAGCAGGAGAAGAAGACTGAGGCTCATCTGGCGTAAGCTGATGATGTAGATGAGGCCACTATCCTGATGGTGACGTTCTGTGCACTGCACGACATCGAGGCCGAGGAGAGGGAAGAGGCGACGACAGTGGAAGGACCTAGGAAGGCCCTGAAGACTGTCAACCTCGACGAACCATGCGCCTAAGTCCACCTCGAACGTGTGGAAGCCGACCAGGAGCAGCAGTAGTATCTGAACTCTGGTGCCAGCAACCACATGATGGGCTCCAAGGCATCCTTCTCCGAGCTCGACGACGATGTTACCAGTATGGTGAAGTTTGGTGATGGCTCAAGGGTGGCAATCCAAGGGCGCGGCACCATCATCTTCAGGTGTCAGAATGGGGAGCACCGTGCGCTAACGGATGTATATTACATCCCGCAGCTGCGTTCCAGCATCATTAGCATTGGTTAGCTGGATGAGCGCGGTAGCGAGGTACTGATCAAGGACGGAGTCCTTAGGATCAGGGACCGGGAGCAGCGACTTCTTGCCAAGGTGAAGAGGTCCCTGAACCGGTTGTACCTGCTCGACCTAAAGGTAGAGCAGCCGGTGTGCCTGGTGGCAAGACACATCAAGGAACTGTGGCTGTGGCATGCACGGTTCGGACATCTCAGCTTTGACACGCTTGGTCGACTAGAAAAGATGGTCCAAGGGCTACCCCACATCAAGCACGGAGGTGAGCCGTACGATAGCTGCCTGGCCGGGAAGCAGAGGAGGCTACCATTCCCAAAGGTGTCCAAGTATCGCACGAAGGACGCTCTCGAGCTCGTCCACGGCGACCTCTGTGGGCCGATCACGCCAGCTACAAACGGTGGTCGATGGTACTTCCTCCTACTCATGGATGATTGCAGTCGCTACATGTGGCTGCAACTCCTGACGAGTAAGGACGAAGCGGCGGCGGCGATCAAGAAGTTCAAGATGCACGCGGAGACCGAGAGCGGCAAGAGGCTCCACATGCTGAGGACTGATCACGACGGCGAATTCACTTCGGTGGAGTTCGTTGCGTACTGCGCGGATCAGGGTGTGGTGCGACACCACATCGCGCCATACTCGCCACAACAGAATGGTGTGGTGGAGCGATGGAACCAGACAGTGGTCGGCATGGCCTGATCAAGGATGAAGGCCAAAGGCATGCCAGCAAGATTCTGGGGTGAGGTAGTGACCACGGCGGTGTTCATCCTCAACCGCGCTTTGACCAAGGCCCTGACGGGCAAGACGCCGTTCGAAGCTTGGTATGGGCGCAAGCCGAGCATGTCCTTCCTCCGAACATTCGGCTGCATCGGCCATATCAGGAAGACAAAGCCGAACCTCACCAAGCTGGAGGACAGGACCACACCGATGGTGTTCCTGGGCTACGCAGAGGTTACCAAGGCGTACCGGCTCTACGACCCACGCCGAGACAAGGTGCTTGTCTCGCGCGACGTCGTGTTCGACGAGAAGGCGGCTTGGGACTGGAGTAGTCCCAGCACGGGGGAAGCTGGCGGCTTCACCAGCACCTTCGTCGTCGAGCACTTAGTCATCCACGGTGGTAGAGACGCTGGAGAAGAGGTGCCGAGCACTCCTGGAGCAGTGCCGAGCACTTCGGGGGGGATGCCGAGCACGCCAGGAGTGGTGCCAGGAGGTTCTACAGTGGTGGCGACCACTATAGGACGGATGCCGAGCACTCCTATGGCGGAGCCAAGAGGTCTTGCAGTGGTGCCGACCACTCAAAAATTGAGGCTGGGCACTCCTATAGTGGGGCCGAGCACTGTAGGAGCTATGACGAGATATCCAGAAGTAGTGCCGAGCATTGCAACCGGGGTGCCGAGCACTCCAGGTGCTGTGCCGAGCACTCTGGTGGAACAGGGAACTCCATCAACGCTGATCGAGTTCGTCTCACCTCCAAGTGACATCACTGAGTTTGTGGATGCCTTCCACGAAGGTGAGGAGGTTGAAAGGTCCTAATGGCTAGAGGGGGGTGAATAGCCTAATAAAAATTTCTACAACAACACTTAACCAAATGGTTAGACAATTATGAGGCGAAACGAGTGTTGCGCTAGCCTACTCAAAAATGCAAGCCACCTACCACAATTCTAGTTTAGATAGTGTCAATTCACACAAGAGCAATGACACTACCCTATGTTAGTGTGCTCTCAAAGGCTAACTAAAGAGCCACACCAACCAAGCATGCAAGCTCTCACAACTAGCTACACTAAAGAGCTTGTCAACTAGTTTGCGGTAAAGTAAAGAGAGTGATCAAGAGGGTTATACCGCCGTGTAGATGAATGAACCAATCAATCACGAAGATGAATAACAATGATGACCAATCACCTCGGAATCAAATGATGAACACAATGATTTTTACCGAGGTTCACTTGCTTGCCGGCAAGCTAGTCCTCGTTGTGACGATTCACTCACTTGGAGGTTCACGCGCTAATTGGCATCACTCGCCAAACCCTCAATAGGGTGCCGCACAACCAACACAAGATGAGGATCACACAAGCCACAAGCAATTTACTAGAGTACCTTTTGGCGCTCCGCCGGGGAAAGGTCAAGAACCCCTCACAATCACCACGATCGGAGTCGGAGACAATCACCTCCTCCACTCAACGATCCTTGCTGCTCCAAGCCGTCTAGGTGGCGGCAACCACCAAGAGTAACAAGCGAAATCCAAGAATGAAACACAATCACCAAGTGCCTCTAGATGCAATCACTCAAGCAATGCACTTGGATCACTCCCAATCTCACTATGATGATGAATCAATGATGTAGATGAGTGGGAGTCCTTTGGCTAGGCTCACAAGGTTGCTATGTCAATGAAAATGTGCAAGAGTTATCCCTTGAGCGCCATGGGGCTATAAATAGAGCCCCATCAAAATAGAGCCGTTATACCCCTTTCTTTGGGCAAAAGCGCGTTCGACCGGACGCCCGGTCAGACCGACCGGACATACCGCTCTCGGCGTCCGGTCGCCGATGTCACCACGTGTCCAGACTCAACGGTCATCAGCCTCGACCGACGCCGCCTTCGAATCGACCGGACTTTGAAGCCCTGCGTCCGGTCGTTGCTTACAAGAAGCTCCGGGCATGACCGGACGCGTCCGATAAAGCCCGACCGGACCTTTGAAGCCCCAGCGACCGGTCGTTTCGAGAAGCCCCGAGGCATGTTTTTTTTTTGGCCGGACGCGTCCCGTCCACCTTGACCGACGCACTCAACCGGCGTCCGGGTGCTCAACCCTATCCATCAGGTTGCGTCGGCAGCTCGACCGACGCAGCTTTTCAGCGTCCGGTCATTTGAGTGACTCCAAATGTCCGGGCCAAGAGACCGACGCCAAAGATCATTTTGATCAACTCCATTTAAACTCTAACTTCTTCACCCTTGCTCAAGTGTGCCAACCACCAAGAATTTTGCATCCGGCGCAAATAGAAAATAGACATTTCATTTTTCCAAAAGCGCCGAATCCCGCCTCGCAAGCTCGGCAGGAGGGAGAGAGGGACCCAAACCCATCTCAACCCTGCAAACACCTTGTGCACATGTGTTAGCATATTTTCACAAATATTATCAAGGGTGTTAGCACTCCACTAGATCCTAAATGCATATGCAATGAGTTAGAGTATCTAGTGGCACTTTGATAACCGTATTCCGATACGAGTTTCACCCCTCTTAATAGTACAGCTATCAAACCTAAATATGATCACACTCTCTAAGTGTCTTGATCACCAAAGCAAAATAGCTCATATGGTTTATACCTTTGCCTTGAGCTTTTTGTTTTTCTCTTTCTTCTCTTCAAGTGTAAGCCCTTGATCATCTCCATGCTATTACCATTGTCATGTTATGATCTTCATTTGCTTCTCTACTTGAAGTGTGCTACCTATCTCATGATCACTTGATGAACTAGGTTAGCACTTAGGGTTTCATCAATTCACCAAAACCAAACTAGAGCTTTCAGAGGTGCGGTTCCGCAGGCTGGACGACATCGTCGGTGGCACAGGGCCCTTAGGCCTAGTGGGTAGGCTACTCAATGACCCAGAGCTGCTGCTCGTCAGTGCAGAGGAACCACCCACGTTCGCGCTGGCCGAGCACGATGGAAACTGGTGACGGGCGATGCTGAAGGAGATGAAGGCGATCGAGGAAAATGAGACATGGCAGCTCATCGATCTACCTCCAGGATACCGTCCGATCAGCCTGAAGTGGGTGTACAAGGTGAAGCGGGACGAGCTCGGCGCCATTGTCAAGCACAAAGCATGCCTCGTGGCTCGAGGCTTTGTACAGCGTGAGAGCATTGACTTCGAGGAAGTCTTTGCGCCAGTAGCGCGCATGGAGTCTGTCCGTTTGCTACTAGCCTTGGCAACAGCAAAGACCTGGTGCGTCCATCACTTAGACGTTAAATCGGCCTTCCTCAACGGTGAGCTGGCGGAGACGGTCTTCGTCAGGCAACCTCCAGGTTTCGCCGTCAAGGGAGAGGAGCACAGGGTGCTCCGACCGCGTAAGGCGCTCTACGGACTGCGGAAGGCCCTACGAGCATGAAACGCCAAGCTTGATGCCACGCTGGGCGAGCTTGGGTTCTAGTGGTGCGCAACCAAGCACGCGCTCTACACGTGGCGATGGGGAAAGGAGGAGCTCATCGTCGGTGTGTATGTGGATGACTTAATCGTCACCGACGCGTGCACGGAGAACATCAACGGCTTCAAGCGCGAGATGGCCGCTCATTTTCGAATGAGCGATCTCAGCGCACTCTCCTACTACCTCGGCATCGAGGTAAGACAGGGGAAGGAGGAACTCACGCTCGGTCAGAGCACGTATGCCTCTAAGCTGTTGGAGCGGAGCGGCATGACTGAGTGCAAGCCATGCGTGACTCCGATGGAGGAGCGGCTGAAGCTGACGAAGGCCAGCACCGCGGCGAAGATGAATGCAACACTGTACCGGAGCATCGTCGGCGGTCTACGCTACCTAGTCCACACGAGGCCGGACATTACGTTCGCCGTGGGCTACGTCAGTTGCTTCATGGAGGATCCCAGAGAGGATCACTGGGCTACGGTGAAGCGGCTACTGCGCTACGTCAAGGGGAGGGTGGATCAAGGGATCATTTTTTCCAAGACCGACGGGAGTAAGCTGCAGCTCACTGTATTCAGCGATGCAGACATGGCGGGGGACATCGACGGATGACAAAGCACCTCTGCGCGTGCTCATCTTCCTCGAGTCGGCCTCAATTTCATGTCTGTCGCTGAAACAGAAGGTGGTGGCGCTATTTACGTGCGAGACAGAGTACGTAGCGGCGGCCACAGCGGCGTGCCAAGTTGTATGGCTGCGCCGGCTGCTGGACGAGCCGACCGGCGTAGAAGCTCATCCACCAGCACTGATGGTGGACAACCAGCCCGCCATCGCCCTCGTGAAGAATCCGGTTTTGCACGACCGGAGCAAACACATCGACGTGAAGTTCCACTTCCTCAGGACTGTGTCGATGGAGGGCAAATCGTCATCGAGTTCGTCGAAACTGGTCGGCAACTCGCGGACGTCCTCACCAAGCCGCTCGGACGTCTTCGGTTCACGGAGCTGAAGGAGATGATCGGCATGGAGAGGGTACAAGGGTCAACAGTAGGATTAGGGGAAGAATTGTTAGATAATCTACTGCTATCTTGTGTGAACACACAGCAGGGGAAGGCGCTGCCGAAAAGGCTCCCTACTGTGATACTGTAGCCGCTGCAGGTGCAGGCGCCGAATGGCTCACCTGCAGTACTGTAGCCACATGCAGAGGCCGACGCAGAGTCAGCCCTGCTGTGTTATCTAGTCACTGTTGCAGCATGGCGGCTGTAATAGGACTAGATGGATAGAGTTGTATAAATAGACTGACACGGTAACTCAGTAAAGAGAGTTCAGATTTGTCATCTCCCATACAGGGCTTCGGCCAACGCTAGTGTCTTGTACTGTGTGTATACTCTGTTCTTCCTCTTCTCAACCTCTAGCCATAGTGTATGGGGACGAACAACGCTGGTTCGTGGTCGGCATAGCTAGTGGGTACTCGACAACACTAGCGGGTGCTCGATAAGACTGGAGAGTGGTCAACTCACCTGAGTCGGTGATCCAGTGGACTAACATGGAGTACATTACATTATTACTCAAAACAATATATATATATATATATATATATAATGCAGTTGATCCACGTACAGAGCGCATCATACGGGATGAAGAGAGGAAATAAGCAGTACATGTAGCCGGGACACGCGCTCTCTCTGACTTCTGAATTCTGAGCAATCCTTGCGCTGTCGCCTGTTGGACTACTTGGACAAGTACAGTCAAATGTAGCATACTCCGTATGCTTTTGCAAATTGCAACGTGTGCTGTCGACAATTGTTCTTTGATCTGGACACGATCGAGCACGTCGTCTTGCCCGCATCTTAAACAGAGTTCAGTTTGCTAAATGACATGGCAGCCCCATCTACCGGTTTCGAGTGGGGAAGGTATGTGACCTCAGCGTTAGGATTAAGCAGCTCCCATCTGAAAGAGTTGAAAGCCAACAACAGGATTAATCGAAGATTAGTCAAATTTGAAAATTTCAGTATAACTTAGCTTAACAAGCTCTGTTATTTACACTAGTACTGTAGGGAGTGCTATCTACGGTAGCTAGGACAGATATGAGAAAAGGAAAACAATTTGTACTATGTTATTTAGATGATCAATTACTTATATCCAACAGCTAGATGATGGAGCACGATAGTGAGCTGCAGCCTTGCCACCTAACACGTTCCCAGCGCAGATCCTGGGCCCCCCCACCGAACACCTGGTACGCTTTGGCGGTTTCTGGTAAAGTGATCAGTAATAATGTCCGATGTTAAATCGTCAGTGCAAGTCCCAATCGACAGTACTATATATGAGGTGAACTAGCTTAGCTTTGTATATACAGTTATACACTCTGAGCCCCTGATCTCTAATAACAAGGGAATTAAATTAACGAAAAATCAACAGATTACTGCTGAATGAACTTAGTAGAGACTTACGTTCCATCTGCCTGGGTTGAAGCTGAGTGGATCATCATACAGCCCGATCGGCTGGGGCTGGCTGGCTGGCCAGCCCCCTCACATAGATACTATTTACATGAACTAGTCAGCAGTACTTTTCTCTCACATATACGAACCAGCCAACCGAATAGGCTAATAGTAATTGGCGTCGGTATGCAAGGAGCGCAGCCACACCACGACCCTCCACCCTTTAGGAATCGTATAACCTAGTACATGTAATCAATTTAAGCATTATATTGGCTTGTCCATTAATTCTTCATTCTAGAGTAGTGGGAGAAGTACTAGTACTGAATCATATAAAAGTGATTGCTTAATATAATTGCCTCTGTACTGGACATCTCTATGTGCCACGCGATGGACCATTGGAGCTACGTTGGCTACTCGAATTGTTTCTTCTACCACCTGCGAAAGACCAAGGGCTCAGAATAAATTGCATGCATATCCATATCCTTGAGCTATTTTTTTGTATTGTGTGACTTGTGATGGATATGCATCGTCGTATATTATGTACCTTGGCAGTATACTTCATGCTAGGGATGTCATCCAGGGAAATGAAGCCACCATTCTTGTCTCTACTTACAGCGTCGTTCTCCTCCTGACATGTGCAAGTTGCCAAGTTCAGATAATAAACATCATATAAATTACGCAGCACTTACATGGGCCATTCCGACCGCTTGGATTACAATTCTTGAATAATATATAATCCAGACTAGTTTATTCAAGAATTGGGCTCTTCGTGAGTTTACAGTGCTTAATTACCTCTCTGATCTGACTCTTTTTTGCACGACGACGCATAAGCAGTGCCGCAAAAAACTAGCTAATTCAAGAAGAGAATTGTGTACAAGAAGAGAAGAGAATTGTGTACAAGTAGCTAGCTAGCTTACCCTCAGCTTGTGAAGAGCAAGGGGAGACATAATGGCGTTGGAAGTGGACTCGTAGCCCGCGACGACTTGGGAGACGATGTTGTCCACCACCTCGTCGTCGCAGACCTTCTTCCCTTTCTCGTCTTCCATCTCCGTCAGCCCTCTTATCAAGTCCTTGTTGGCATCCACCGTCGTGTCCTCTCTCCTCCTCCTCCTCTGGACCTCCTCCCTGAACACCGTGTCTAGTTTCTTGCGGCACTGCTTATATATATGAGTCATCGTTCAAAATTAAAGTCAAAGCAGAGTAATTAATTAATTAAGCACGGCAGAAGTATAAGAGCGACATGAACTGAAAGCATATCTTCTCATGCACGTACAGCGCGGGCGTGACGGTAGGCCATTCCGGGGAAGTCTAACGGGAACGCCCTGAATCCAGCAACCAGGCCGGCTGTAACACCCCAGGTGTTTGCCACTAGTTAAGCAATGGGTTTGAGCTAAAACATGGTATATTAAGTGATGATGAAGATGTCAAGGTCAAACCTATAGAAACGAGCCCCAACCTAAACTTGGATATTGCACCTTTGCTCGCCTATAGACCCCTTTTCAAGATATATGCTTAGGTGGTGTGATTGGGATATCTTCATGTGTCTCACATCAATACCCATCTATATTGGACACTCGAAAAGTTTCATGAAGTTTGGAATCAAAAAGTCACATGAAATGATAAGTTATATCCTTGTTGGAATGATTTTACTAAGTGCTTGAATTGCACTATTAAGTGAATGAGAACATGAGATGTCCACCAAACCTTGCAACCTTGCTAAAATGACTCTAGATGAACTCTACAACAAAAGTCATGAAGGGTTCATGTTGGGCAAATGCCAAGAAAATGCTCCAATGGATCAAAAAGGATAATTTAAGCTTCATCGTGATCCTACTTTGGTCAAAGTAGAACAATAGGTTCTATACCAGTTTTGAGGTTGGACCTTAAATGAAAGTTGTAGTCCATATCATGTAGAACAAACTTTGTTTTTGGACCAAGAGCTAGATCAACTTGGAAATAAGTCAAACAGAGGCTCGAAGTTGGAACCTGCTGCTGATTTCAGCACTTAGAAATATCCTAAGTCTGAAATTCATCGACATCGGCATTGACGTCTCACGTTCTCCAAATTTCGTTAAGTAACTTGACTTGACCCCAAAATAAAAGTTGGAGCATACATCGAGAAGAAGACCATGCAAAAGGATGGCACTCGTTGGACTTCGTTTTGACCCTCAATTTGGGCTTTTGTTCATCGCCAACGCGCGTTGACACTATTAACTTGGAGCCTAATTACCCGCTGATCCAGAGCTCTAATGACTTGGCTCCTTAAACAAGAAATGCAGAGCGTCAGAAAGAAGCAAACTTCATTTTAGGCCCAAAGTCCAATTCGCACCCGAGACGGCCCAAATCGGCTTCCCACCATGTCCACTCCGTCGCTTGCCCAATTGTTCGCGAATTGCGTCAAGGGCGACGCGTGGCGTGCATGGTGGCAGACCATGCCCAGCTGCGCGCCCACCTTGCTGCCAAGGCGCGTCCCTGTGCCTTGCTCGATGTAGTGGATCGCCAGAGCACTCGCCGAGCTTCTCCCCCTCGCCCTCTCCTCACCTTTCGCTCCCTCTCGCGCTCTCCTCGCTCCCGTCAGGCATTTGTTTCGCCATGGCCGGGCGACACTCAAGCTCGTTGCTGCCAGCGTTTCCTTGCCCACGGCCTCCCTCCACCCAAATGGACCGCAGGACCACCTTCCTCTCTCACCACGGCGCCTCTGGACCTCCTTACCGACGCCTTTGGGCTGATGCTCCCCGCCGTCGGAGCAGTGCTGTCGCCGCCATGCCATGGCTCATCGTGGTGCCAGCGCCACCACAGCCACGTCGGGCCAAAGTTGAGCAGCCTGCTGGTGCGCTGTGGACCTCCTGGTGCTTTCCCATCATTCCCCGCCACCGCTTGAGCCCTTCTCCGACCGCCACCGACCGATTCCCGGCGTCCTCTGCTCCAAATTCGCGCCAGGGACCTCGCGCAGCAATTCGACTAAAGGGAGGGGTGTAACTGCAATGTCATAGACTCGGTGAATAGTGCCATAAGGACTGGTTTGTAATTATTTTGCAGGAACTTTGGAAATTCATAGTAATTCATAGGAAATTCGTAAAATAGCAAATGAGGACTTTTTGGAATCCTTGTGAAATTGTCTATGCAGTGGATCTATAATATGGCATGTTTTAGTTTAAATATTTTGCGGTAAAAATAGATTTGTGCAGGAAGGTTGTAATGCTAGTTGAATTTGTTATTTTTCATAACTGTAGATCTAGGGCTCCAAATGAAGTGAAATTTTTGTGGCATGCTACTCCTGTGATAGTTGATGTGTGGTAAAAAATTTCATGAGTATTGGATGAAGTATGAGTGAGTTATTGGTTTATCTTGCTCTCACATGAATTCTTGCTTTAGCAACTTGTCTTTTTCATAGAGGTTGCTATACATATTCAAATGGAGTGAAATTTGTACAGTAGACTATTGAGAGGATATGTGAGCCACTGTAATTTTTGTAGAATTTATTGTATACTTTTGGTATATGTTCATTAAGTCACCTTGTTATCTAAAATAAATTAAGAAATGCATTAAAAGAATTTATTTGGTCATGGACACTAGGTTTTCTGGTGTTCTTTAGTCATGTGTGAAATGTTGGTAAAGTTGGTTTTGCCCAATTATGTATTTGCAACATAAGTTAATAATTATTTTCTTGCCGATGTGGTTTATGGACAGATCTGGGAACTTAGCAAAGTTCTTCATGATAATGTGCTTTGTTGTGAAACTTGTTTATACAAAAGTTGTAGATAATTCATGTATCTAGCTTCTATTAAAATTTGGTGTCATTTGTACAAGTAGTTTAAGAGTTACAGCTGTTTAAAGTTGGGTTTCAGAAATGGCTGTTTTCTGTCAATTGTGGACCAGTTTCTGTAAATGGATATATTTGACTTAGTTAACTTGAGAATCATGCTAAGATGATTAAAAATGAATTGTAGAGAATTTCATAAGCTTTCCATAATGTCTTCTTTCAAGTCATTTGGATTTGTGTAACTCCAGTTATAGCTAAATCTTGGAGCTGCTGTTTGCATGTCCAGAAATTGACAGATTCCCATTTTAGTGCTTGCTTGTATATTGTTAAGTGTGACGTATGCCTTGAATGATGACTGAGTTAGAGCACTTGAGATCTGGGGAAACTTGTGTCATGATTGGTGTTGTCGTCTTCTTTGCCATCTTAGCATGATAGATTGTGTGATGTTTAAGTTAAGCATCGTAAAGTACTTAAGTGTGTTAGGGTAAACTATGCTTGTCTTGCTTGCTATTTTGTGATGTGTCTCATGGTACTATTCTTTTATATTTATGCACTTGCATATTGCATCTCATCTAGGTACGCTAGATGAACCACGTGAAGGACGTGATGTTGGAGCCAAACCGAAGACAATGTTTGATGGATCTATCCCAAGATGGAAGGACTAAGCAAGTGTTAGGACCTATGATGTTACCAGGATGGTGCAAGCTAACCGAATCGACTTGTGTCGGATCCTGTGCAAGCCCCGAGCATTATAAGTCTCCTAATTTATAAAAGCAATTCTTTCTATATATGAGTTATATATTGTTGCATTAAGTTGTAGGAGTTGATTGAAACCGTTGATGCATTTATTACTATCCTTGCCTACCTTATTACCCTTTTACCTGTTAGGTCGGGGATCGAATAATCGCTTAGCCTTGCTTAGACCGGTAGCGATCGGTGATATCCGTCACCTACATTTATAGGTGGTTCTTGGAAGAATTTAGCTATGGAAAGAATGATATCCTGGAATTAACCATGTGTGATGGATAATTGGAGACCGGACGGAAAAGTTGGAGGCAAACAGCATGTGGTTACGGGGTCTTTGTTAGTTTCCGTCTGTGTCGATTAAGGACCGACCGTTGTTGGGCCTCGAGTCATGTTGAACGCATGCCTTACATTTAGCTGGCCGGATAAAGTACCTTCCGACCGCGAAGCTGGGAGATTTTTCGGGCCGAGTAGATTGCCCATGCAGCCAAGACCGTGTCTTGAAAGTGTGGTGTGGTAGGACACGGGCGGGATGATAAGACCAAAGTGCGATCGGTCGGCCCCGGTACATGTGGTTCCTGGCAAACTCGAGATACCTGGAAAGTTGACTCGGTGATCAATATCTCACTTTAGCGGGTGAGTGAGGTTTGTGTAAGGAATAAATCACCAGCTGGTTAGGAATCGATTCGAATCGCCATCGCTCCTGGATAGTGAGCACTTGACTCGAGTTACTTCATCGTAGTAATTATTATGGAACAATGATGGTTATCTGGATGGTATGGGATATGCTAAATCTAAATTGGTAACTGGATGTTATTGGTTAATCAAGTGATTGCTATAGTACAGGTGCTTACCTAGATGGATAGGTCATAATAAAGATGATGCAAAGTATTTAAAATGGTTTCTTCATGATAGCTTATGCTTTTCGCAAACAAGTCAGCTAGCCCACTAAAGAAAGCCTTGCATGATCCTTGGTGTCATTTGTTTTGGTTTCCGACGGTAAGTCCAATTGAGTACATTCGAAAGTACTCGTGGTTTATCCCACCTTGTTGCGGTGAAGTTCTCGAATTGTTGATGATGGTGGCTAACTATTGGCATGGTGGGCTCGGTGATTCTATATTTACTTCTCATCTATATGCTTTTGTCGGATGATGTCACTTATGCTAGCAATATATTTGGAACTTATATTAATGTAATCATTTGAAAGCTATGTTGTTTTCACTAAGCGGTTTTGAAACCCAAATTTGTACTATTATTTGTTAAACCCTTTGTAACATTATTTCCGCTGCAACCCGATGTATGTGATGTGTATTTGCTTAATCACGCGATCTTGGTTGTGATGTTGATTTACCGAGGTCTTTCGAGACACTCGGCGGACTACCGGGTTTATATGAGTGAAAGTATGGGTGTGTCAACGTGTTAAGTGGGGACAACCATACTTGATCTTGTATAAATTGGCGGTTACATCACAATTTGGTATCAGAGCGAGATTAAGCATAATACTGTCAGGTACATAGTTTTAAAAGTCAAGTTTTGGTTTTAAAATGTCTATTTTAACTAAAACTTTAGCTACAGGCAAATTTGTCAAAACTTATTTGCAAAACTATGCTAGCGACATCTTCTTTTATGCCCAGTTAAGGACTATTAGGTGGCTATCTAAGTACTAACTTTAAGGGATGTACTTTATTGCAATTTTTCTTTCGTCGTCCATACGGCGTGCTATTGTATGGATGCCATTCGTTTGAATGGTAATGTATGGATCAATTGTCTCTACGCTCAGGTAAGTGTGAGTTGTGAGAGCATGACCGTCCAACTATCGGTCTAGGGGAGAGTTAGCTGTGGTTACTGGAATGTTTACATGTTACACACATGTATATATGAAGGTACTTAATTGTGGGTATATCTACCAGGTAGCTATGGATACCGAAGTATATATATCTGGGGAGGTATATATGGAAAGTATCTTAGTTTACTGCTTTCATTATGTGCTTATTTATCTCTTATGGGAATGGGCTGCAATGAATTTGCCTGCAGGTACGCTAACCACGAATGCGTAGATTGAATGTAGCTGACGACTAGCTATATATCGAGAGAGTACGTGTTATGCCACCGACATAGAACGTGATTGCCACCTTAGGCTGGCAATTTCGTGAGGACGAATAGGACGAGCATGCATCATGATTGTGCTTGTGCATCAATATGCTTCCCTTCCTTTGTTCTAAGTACTAAGTAACTTGTGGTCGATGTATTGCACTATCTTCCTTGTGTGGAGTTAAACAAGAATGCCTTGTTCCATGTTGTTTGAATAGGAAGTGCTTGAGAAAAGTGTGTGCTTAGCCTTGCTAGAAATAATTGTGGTTACATGCTTAACCTCTAATGTCCTCTAGTTTAGCCAAGTGGTGGGTATGTATGCTTGATATCTAATTAGTGCCATAGTTATCACCCCTTTTGTCCTCGGTAAGCATACGAGTGTTGAAGAGCGCTATCCTAGAACCACGTCCAAGTTTTGGTAATCACTTGGTGGACACAAGATGTATATGGAAATTTGGCAAGAAGTCCCCTGCTCAGTTGTCTTTGGCAATTAAGCTATGCTCCCTTGCGTTGTGTTTTAATCTTCAGATCCCCTGCTTGTTGACTCCTAACCTTGTGACTACCTTTGTTTGCTATCCCTCCTTCGCATAGTGCTTGCTCCTATGCAACCCAATTTATGCCATGTGAGATTTCTTGTGGGTTGTATGTTCAGTAATGGTGCCACGATTAGCGATCTATGGTGCCGCGACGAAACCGAGAGCCTCTTGTGGGTGCACACACAAGGCTGTGCTGCTCGGCACACGCTGGTATCGAGGTTTCTAGTCATGATCCATTACAGAACTACATCGACATGTTATTTTCACGTGAGCTCTTCCTTGGTTATCTCTCCTTATCATGTCAAGCGATCTATATGTCGAACTAGATGCAATAGGACTCCCTTGTGAAGTCGTCCAACGGTTAACCTTTGAAGAATAGGTCACTAACAGGAACATAAACAGACTGCAAGAGGGTAGACAAGTAACTCTACTCGACGTGACTGTCCCTATAATGACGTCGATCATCTAGTGAGCAACTTATGTCATTTTCATTGGATCAGAAAGGTGCACCACACTTAAGGTTGAACAAGTTATCAGTCGAAAGGTAAATGGACTAGGATATTATGTGCTGTGATAGGTCACCTGATATATATGAGTTCCTATCCATGTTCTCAATCTTTAGGTGCATAAGGATCACGTAGACGAACCGACCTTCTTTGGTGTGACCCCTTTCTGCTGACTTCAATGGCGACCATCTGTAGGCTTCGACCACAAATTTTTATTGTCAAGAGTAAAGATTTGGAACCTTTTTAGTGTTGAGGGACAACTGATTTGTTACCAGTAGGAAAGTTAGTCTTCAGTTAAGTAACGACTATTTGGTAACTATGAAGGCCAGATCTCATAGAACAATGTTGATCAAGGAAACAGCAAACCTGGCCCTGCAATGCAAGTGCTACTTCTTCTCCAAATGTGCTATCAAGTCAATTCCATCTTGGACAATCACGTATATAGTACAAGACATTGTGTCGGCTAGGTAGGAGCTAGCGAAAGCACGTCCCTAGCTTTAGTCAGCATCTTTATGCCCCAAGGTGCCACTAACACATGTGTCCGGACTCTATTGGATGAAGTGCCGAAGGATATATAGGAATTGTTCCTTGTCAATGTAGAAATGCCCTACCTG
Source organism: Miscanthus lutarioriparius (assembly GCA_904845875.1). Classification (NCBI taxonomy): domain Eukaryota; kingdom Viridiplantae; phylum Streptophyta; class Magnoliopsida; order Poales; family Poaceae; genus Miscanthus; species Miscanthus lutarioriparius. Next base: position 25,649,193 of record CAJGYO010000001.1, read on the forward strand.
TGGAATAATGTTTTGTGCCATGCGAAAACAGCCCACAAGTCCAATGCTTGTGCATAGTCAAGTTGGTGTCTAGAACGATGGTTGAAGTGTTACCAGAGAAGCATGTAAGGAAAACTCTAGCCTCCATCCTCAGCTAGAGAAAGATTGCTGCTGCTATGAGAAAGGTTAGAGAGTGCCAAACACACACCTCAACGTGTGGAGCGAAGAAAAGGGAGGACACGAAATCTGTCCAGATTTTGTGGCACTAAACCGGTTATCTTCAAGCCGGCGGTTAGTGACTCAAACGGAGCTGGATTGACCCCAAACTTGGTGATCTTATTCCTTGCTTAGGGCCCTTCAATGTCTTAAGTTGGTTTGAGTATTGGTTGAGTAAAACGTCGGATTTGAGAGATATCTTGTCAGGCTCGGTTTGCTGCCATTTCAGAACAGAGCAGTTTTGGTAGATGAAATTGTTTGGATGGTCAACGGTGTCCGGTTGAGTTGATTTTTGGTGAGTAGTTAGAAGACCCATGGATCTACCCGCCCACCAAATTTTGTGCATATTGGAGCAGTAGTTTGTGAGATATGAATAGAAAACAAAAGGGTATAGAATCTGCAATTTCGCGGTGACTGCGATCATCACTTGCATTAGACGGTGGTGTTTGTAATTCATGCCAAGGAATTACAACTTGTAGGTATATTGCTGATTAGACAACCCTCCATACCCTTGAGAAGACTAATTGCACCCCTATGTGCCTTGCTTTTGCCCTCTTAGATCAGCAATGCGTAAGCAGTCAAAGTGTTCTAGAAGTCAAAATTGTGCCCTTGCAATTCGAAAGCAATTGGAAAGGTGTCAGACCGCAGATTTTCAGATTATGGTTTTTGAGATATTGATTGGCCTAAGAATGGAAGCCTCGAGGTCAAATATAGTTCAAGAAAGCTGGTTTTGCTGATGCAAGTTAACCCAACTTGTCAAGCAACCGCACTAACGAAGGCAAATTGTACTCAACCTGCTTGGTAGTGAACTAGTCCCTAGTTTTATGATTACTTGCAACTTGTGTTGTCCTCCAAGCCTCGCTAACATCCTTCTGCGTCAATGGTTCTCCAATGCTGACATGCTTTGGTACCTTATATGTGTTTTTACCCAAGAGGTTGCATCAGATTCCACCCAGATCACTGTTGCAACTTGGATCCCAAGGCTCCCTAAGGAATGATCATCGAGAATGTTGAGCCGATTGAGTCAGCACTACTATGTTTACCACTCACTCAAGCAGACTCGCACCATACAATATTGTTATCGAGAGAAAGAGAATCGCACACATGGAACCATTGCAACGAGTATCCTTGTAAGATTATCATCTAGTGCAAAGTCTATAAGGTCCGTGTTATATCCATTTGGGAAGTAGATGTTGTAAGTATTTAGTCTACGTTTGTATCGCTCTTTGTACATCGAGGACGAAGCACGAGGGACATTGCTATCTTGGATTCCTCCCAAAGTAACAATACTTCATGAAGGCCAACGAAGGAAATTCTTCTGGACAAAACTTACTACGAAGGACAAGTATCGAAAGTGTCATGACCAAATTAGCCTCTCCGATGTCTCGAAGTTAAGCGCCTAATGCTATCACCGATGTTGGAAACCGGATGACATGTTTCTCATCCCTTAAAAGTCTTTCGCGATCGAATCTCGGGACGCGATTCCTTTAAGGGGAAGGGCTGTAACACTTTGTGTGTTTGCCACTAGTTAAGCAATGGGTTTGAGCTAAAACATGGTATATTAAGTGATGATGAAGATGTCAAGGTCAAACCTATAGAAACGAGCCCCAACCTAAACTTGGATATTGCACCTTTGCTCTTTATAGACCCCTTTTCAAGATATATGCTTAGGTGGTGTGATTGGGATATCTTCATGTGTCTCACATCAATACCCATCTATATTGGACACTCGAAAAGTTTCATGAAGTTTGGAATCAAAAAGTCACATGAAATGATAAGTTATATCCTTGTTGGAATGATTTTACTAAGTGCTTGAATTGCACTATTAAGTGAATGAGAACATGAGATGTCCACCAAACCTTGCAACCTTGCTAAAATGACTCTAGATGAACTCTACAACAAAAGTCATGAAGGGTTCATGTTGGGCAAATGCCAAGAAAATGCTCCAATGGATCAAAAAGGATAATTTAAGCTTCATCGTGATCCTACTTTGGTCAAAGTAGAACAATAGGTTCTATACCAGTTTTGAGGTTGGACCTTAAATGAAAGTTGTAGTCCATATCATGTAGAACAAACTTTGTTTTTGGACCAAGAGCTAGATCAACTTGGAAATAAGTCAAACAGAGGCTCGAAGTTGGAACCTGCTGCTGATTTCAGCACTTAGAAATATCCTAAGTCTGAAATTCATCGACATCGGCATTGACGTCTCACGTTCTCCAAATTTCGTTAAGTAACTTGACTTGACCCCAAAATAAAAGTTGGAGCATACATCGAGAAGAAGACCATGCAAAAGGATGGCACTCGTTGGACTTCGTTTTGACCCTCAATTTGGGCTTTTGTTCATCGCCGTCAACGCGTTGACACTATTAACTTGGAGCCTAATTACCCGCTGATCCAGAGCTCTAATGACTTGGCTCCTTAAACAAGAAATGCAGAGCGTCAGGAAAGAAGCAAACTTCATTTTAGGCCCAAAGTCCAATTCGCACCCGAGACGACAGCCCAAATCGGCTTCCCACCATGTCCACTCCGTCGCCTGGGCCATTTGTTCGCGAAATTGCGTCAAAGGGGCTGACGTGGTGCGTCTTGTGGCTTGACCATGCCCAGCTGCGCGCCCCACCTTGCTTGCCGCGTCCTGTGCCTTGCTCGATGTAGTGGATCGCCAGAGCACTCGCCGAGCTTCTCTCCCACTCCCGCCACCCCCGCCGCTCCCTCTCGCGCTCTCCTCGCTCCCTGCAACTGTTTCGCCATGGCGACACTCAAGCTCGTTCAGCGCGTTGCTTTGCTTGCCCACGGCCTCCCTCCACCCAAATGGACCATGAGGACCACCTTCCTCTCACCACGCCGCGCCTCTGGACCTCCTTACCGACGCCTTTGGTCGCTGATGCTCCTCGCCGTCGGAGAGCAATTTTGCCGTCGCCATGCCATCGTGGCTGGCCACCACAGGCCACGTCGGGCCAAGCTGAGCAGCCCTGCGGGTGCGCGTGGACCTCCTGGTGCTTTCCCATCATTCCCCCGCCACCGCCAGCCCTTCTCCGACCGCCACCGACCGATTCCCCGGCGTCCTCTGCTCCAAATTCGCGCCAGGGACCTCGCGCAGCAATTCGACTAAAGGGAGGGGTGTAACTGCAATGTCATAGACTCAGGTGAATAGTGCCATAAGGACTGGTTTGTAATTATTTTGCAGGAACTTTGGAAATTCATAGTAATTCATAGGAAATTCGTAAAATAGCAAATGAGGACTTTTTGGAATCCTTGTGAAATTGTCTATGCAGTGGATCTATAATATGGCATGTTTTAGTTTAAATATTTTGCGGTAAAAATAGATTTGTGCAGGAAGGTTGTAATGCTAGTTGAATTTGTTATTTTTCATAACTGTAGATCTAGGGCTCCAAATGAAGTGAAATTTTTGTGGCATGCTACTCCTGTGATAGTTGATGTGTGGTAAAAATTTCATGAGTATTGGATGAAGTATGAGTGAGTTATTGGTTTATCTTGCTCTCACATGAATTCTTGCTTTAGCAACTTGTCTTTTTCATAGAGGTTGCTATACATATTCAAATGGAGTGAAATTTGTACAGTAGACTATTGAGAGGATATGTGAGCCACTGTAATTTTTGTAGAATTTATTGTATACTTTTGGTATATGTTCATTAAGTCACCTTGTTATCTAAAATAAATTAAGAAATGCATTAAAAGAATTTATTTGGTCATGGACACTAGGTTTTCTGGTGTTCTTTAGTCATGTGTGAAATGTTGGTAAAGTTGGTTTTGCCCAATTATGTATTTGCAACATAAGTTAATAATTATTTTCTTGCCGATGTGGTTTATGGACAGATCTGGGAACTTAGCAAAGTTCTTCATGATAATGTGCTTTGTTGTGAAACTTGTTTATACAAAAGTTGTAGATAATTCATGTATCTAGCTTCTATTAAAATTTGGTGTCATTTGTACAAGTAGTTTAAGAGTTACAGCTGTTTAAAGTTGGGTTTCAGAAATGGCTGTTTTCTGTCAATTGTGGACCAGTTTCTGTAAATGGATATATTTGACTTAGTTAACTTGAGAATCATGCTAAGATGATTAAAAATGAATTGTAGAGAATTTCATAAGCTTTCCATAATGTCTTCTTTCAAGTCATTTGGATTTGTGTAACTCCAGTTATAGCTAAATCTTGGAGCTGCTGTTTGCATGTCCAGAAATTGACAGATTCCCATTTTAGTGCTTGCTTGTATATTGTTAAGTGTGACGTATGCCTTGAATGATGACTGAGTTAGAGCACTTGAGATCTGGGGAAACTTGTGTCATGATTGGTGTTGTCGTCTTCTTTGCCATCTTAGCATGATAGATTGTGTGATGTTTAAGTTAAGCATCGTAAAGTACTTAAGTGTGTTAGGGTAAACTATGCTTGTCTTGCTTGCTATTTTGTGATGTGTCTCATGGTACTATTCTTCATATTTATGCACTTGCATATTGCATCTCATCTAGGTACGCTAGATGAACCACGTGAAGGACGTGATGTTGGAGCCAAACCCGAAGACAATGTTTGATGGATCTATCCCGAAGATGGAAGGACTAAGCAAGTGTTAGGACCTATGATGTTACCAGGATGGTGCAAGCTAACTGAACTGACTTGTGTCGGATCCCAGGCAAGCCCCGGAGCATTATAAGTCTCCTAATTTATAAAAGCAATTCTTTCTATATATGAGTTATATATTGTTGCATTAAGTTGTAGGAGTTGATTGAAACCGTTGATGCATTTATTACTATCCTTGCCTACCTTATTACCCTTTTACCCTGTTAGGTCAGGATCGAATAACTGCTTAGCCTTGCTTAGACCGGTAGCGATCGGTGATATCCGGTCACCTACATTTATAGGTGGTTACTGGAAGAATTTAGCTATGGAAAGAATGATATCCTGGAATTAACCATGTGTGATGGATAATTGGAGACCGGACGGAAAAGTTGGAGGCAACGGAGCATGGTTACGGGGGTTGTTAGTTTCCGTCTGTGTCGATTAAGGACCGACCGTTGTTGGGCCTCGAGTCATGTTGAACGCATGCCTTACATTTAGCTGGCCGGATAAAGTACCTTCCGACCGCGAAGCTGGGAGATTTTTCGGGCCGAGTAGATTGCCCGCAGCGCACTGTGCCGGAGCAGGTGTGGTAGGACACGGGGGCGGGATGATAAGACCAAAGTGCAGTCGGTCGGCCCCCGGGTACATGTGGTTCCTGGCAAACTCGAGATACCTGGAAAGTTGACTCGGTGATCAATATCTCACTTTAGCGGGTGAGTGAGGTTTGTGTAAGGAATAAATCACCAAATTTGGTTAGGAATCGATTCAATCGCCATCGCTCCCGGATAGTGAGCACTTGACTCGAAGTTACTTCATCGTAGTAATTATTATGGAACAATGATGGTTATCTCGGATGGTATGGGATATGCTAAATCTAAATTGGTAACTGGATGTTATTGGTTAATCAAGTGATTGCTATAGTACTGGTGCTTACCTAGATGGATAGGTCATAATAAAGATGATGCAAAGTATTTAAAATGGTTTCTTCATGATAGCTTATGCTTTTCGCAAACAAGTCACCTAGCCCACTAAAGAAAGCCTTGCATGATCCTTGGTGTCATTTGTTTTGGTTTCCGACGGGTAAGTCTCAATTTGAGTACATTCGAGTACTGTGGTTTATCCCACCTTGTTGCGGTGAAGTTCTCGAATTGTTGATGATGGTGGCTAACGCTTGTGGGCTCGGTGATTCTATATTTACTTCTCATCTATATGCTTTTGTCGGATGATGTCACTTATGCTAGCAATATATTTGGAACTTATATTAATGTAATCATTTGAAAGCTATGTTGTTTTCACTAAGCGGTTTTGAAACCCAAATTTGTACTATTATTTGTTAAACCCTTTGTAACATTATTTCCGCTGCAACCCGATGTATGTGATGTGTATTTGCTTAATCACGCGATCTTGGTTGTGATGTTGATTTACCGAGGTCTTTCGAGACACTCGGCGGACTACCGGGTTTATATGAGTGAAAGTATGGGTGTGTCAACGTGTTAGCGGGGACAACCATACTTGATCTTGTATAAATTGGGCGGTTCTGTCACACCGGCGAACCACCCGTCCATCTTGTCGGTGAGAGGCGACGGATCCATGCTCACGAACATCTTGCATATGTTCTCGAACGTCACCTGCAAGCGCATGCGTTAGTTATTTGATTTATGGCTTCAAATGAACGCATTAGCGTGCATCACTGTGCGCCGGAATATATAGCTAATTAAGGAGCATACATGCGTACTTTCTTGATCTCAGTGGCGGCGGAGATGGTGCCCTTGTCCGCCCACGACCGCAGCGCCGCCACGTTGATGGACGACCTCCGCGATGGTCCGGAGCGAGCTGGGGCGGTTGATGGCGGCGAGGATGAACCCGCGGAGCCTAGCGTGCTGGCTGCCTTCCACGTTGACCACGCAGGAGAGGCTGACGAGCTCCGGCGCGGGCCAGCGGATGCCGAAGGTGCCGTCCTGGGAGGACTTGAGGACGAACTTGTTGGCCGCTGGCGAGCAGACGAGGACGGTCGGCGAGCCGAAGAGGTGCGTCCGGTACACGCCCACGTCGCCCGCGCGGGCCCCGGCGTCGGCTTAGTAGCGCCTCCTCCGGGCGTGGACGAAGCCGTCGGGGCGGCGCGCGAGCTTGTAGTACCAGAGCAGCCAGAGGCTCTCGCCCACAAACGGGAGGCCCATGTGGCCTGGCGGGAGCCTCGCACGACGGCGCCAGCGCTTCACCTCGAAGAAGGCGCAGTGGCTGGCGTCGTTGAAGTGCCTGACAGCAAGCACGAGCAGCGGAACGGCGCCGAGGAGGAGGCCGATCCACCACGCCCAGTCCGCCGGCGTCACTTGTGCGTGCATCGACATCGAGTGGACTCCAACAGTCAGCTAGCAGGTATGCTCGGTTCGCGCGCTGGCGGGACTGGATTGACCGCTATGCTGCCTGTGCCACTAGCTACGCGTTTGGCGTTTCATATATAGGAGCAGCAGCAGAGGAGCTATGTATGTATAATATACTCCTATTTATTTTTCCCCAACGAATGAGCTATATTCGTATCAATTAGAGCAAGTATGATAAACGTGTATAGCTTGCTTATACATACATGTCTATTCATGCAAGAACCCAACATCTACAAGTTCTTTAATATCGAACAGAATAGTACAAATGAAAATAGAAAAAAGGATGACCAGGGTTATAGACACCGTACCGTATATTATTATTAGACGTACTCTTGTCCTTCTAGAGCTGTAGTTTCTTAGCTTATTGCATTCTTTACTATAGTTGCTTTAATTGGTTGGATTTGGATGCTTCCGATCGGTAGATGCTTCAACCTTATGTCCGAACGTGGACAAACTAAAAATGGCTATACTTGTCTAGTTGATCCTTACTCCTATAGGGTATATTATCTATGGCTATATAGCCTATATAAGTACATTGTTACTTTTGGGTGCGTGTTTCTGCCGACGGACACGTACACCTTGTGCACGTTCGGTCCTTGTTCAGTTTACTCGAGGGATTGAGGGGAATTTTGACTTGCAGCCTCGTGGGCCTGCACCGGAGACCAGAGAGGGGGTGGGGGCCTAGGTGGATCATTGTGGATGTTAAATGAACTTTTCTAACAACGTCAAAGAGGCCACAAACCACGGCCTTGGCCCATCCTATCCTATCCCAACCCAACAGCCCCGTTCCCGTGAAGAAGCGAGCCGCGACCGACCGAAGGCAAGTCCACAAAGGAAAAGGGAAAAGGTGAAAGGAAAGAGCAGCAGCGACGCGCACACAAAAAGGAAAAAATAAACCCCTCTCGTCACCGCGATCTCCCCGCCGAGCTCTCTCCCTCTCCGTCGGTGATGGCAACTCAGAGCTCCAATACCGCGGACGCCGCCGCGCCTGCGCCGGAGGCCGCAGCCACCGGAGAGGTGGCTCCGAACGCTGCTTCCTCAACGCCGGCCCAAAACCCTACCGCTGCTGCAACCGCGGTGGCCGGGGCCACAGATCTGGAGAAGAAGATGCGCCGCGCGGAGCGGTTTGGGACGCCAGTGGTCATGTCAGAGGACGAAAAGCGCAGCAGTCGCGCCGAGAGGTAAGTGTTCTGTGGATCCCCTTCCCTAGGGTTTAGAGGATTTGTCCTCACAAATCCCGTAGTTCGTATTGGAAAGTGTTTATTCAAGCACAATATGTCACTAATCTCCTAACAAAATAGATGTGCGGTATTGCAGTATGCATGTTTTGGTCACTGTGTGTGTATTGAATTGCAACACTGTAGGTTTTTTGGGTACTAAAGTACTTAGGTGCGTTTGGTTCGAGGACGAAGTTGGATGGGATATGGCGATCTATGGATATTGGGATAAGGATGTACATGATGCATGTTTGGTTGGATGGATAGGACAAGCCATTTTTTTGGTTGGATGAATGGAAGTGGATGGGATTAGAATAGTTGCCTAATTATATCTATTATTTAAAAATAATAACAACTAATTAGACACTAATAAATATGCACTAATACTAATTTTGCCATGAAAATCACTAATTTAAAATAAATATGTTAATTAGCACAACTAATAACCTAATTAGCACATGAAACATGCACTAATCAATGTATAAACACTTATCAAAACTAATCCTACCATCATAATTACTAAGCAATAATATAACTTACTAATCATCCTTAATTTATTTACTAATGACAAAGATTAGAAGACATGGATAAGCTGGTTCGTGAGATTTTTACAAACCAGGAAATCCAGCATCTGGGGGGGTATATTCCCTATCCATGGTTTTACTGCTCCCAGTGATTCATCCAACCAAACGCCAGTGATCCATGGATGGTCCAATCCCATCCATACAAATCCAACCAACAAAACACATATAAGGTCTAGCTCCAACACTTTAGGCTTTTAGTACATAGACAAGGTCTAGCTCCATACATATCAGTTCTCTACCTGTGTTCTTCTGAGGTTGCAGTTATTCACGATGTTGCAAGGCACATGGGTGATGTCGCAGCAATTCTGTGCTTTGCATTATTCGATGAGGTGTCCAATTGTTGCTGTTGTTCATAGAGATTTCAATGCATTTCAGGACCTAAGCAGCTAGTTCCTTGCATGAATGATGTTTTATTGTTTTAATTGTTTCATGCAGTTTATAACTAAGTTACTTGATTGCCTTTGAGCCTTTCTAGTTTTGTAGGTCATGTGTCCCCTTGATACTGCCTGTGTATTGAATTTTCACCATAGATTTGCATCCATCGTTTCTGTGCATGTTGTGTAGGATAGGCAGTCAGGAGTTCAAAAGATTTAGGTACTTAGTTTAATTCATCGGTGCCCAGTCTTTAGGTATATTGCCTATCTAATTAAGCCATAAGTGTTTAGATTTGAGCCATCAAGCCTATAGCCTGCTTCTAGATTTTAACTTTTGGTTTGATGTTCTAACCTCAGTGATAGTCAGATCTGAGTGGGCTAGATTAGTGCCCGTCTGGCATGGTTCCCATTGGCTCAGGCTCCTGCTACAGCTCCATTGGCTACTAGCTCATTTTAGCAAGAGAGAAAACTGGCTTCAGTTCCATTGGCTCAGGCTCCTGCTACAGTTCCATTGGCTACTAGCTCATTTTAGCAAGAGAGAAAACTGGCTTCACCTGAGAATGGCAAGCCAGAGCCGATGGGAACCGTGCCAAAAGGGCCCTTAGTTTTGTTACTTAAGGGCCTGTTTGGATGATATCATATATTACACTTGTTGTGCACAGGAATACCGTCGGAATGGAAACAATTTTTATACCCCTGGAAATGGCCGTTTGGGTAATAGTGAACCATACATATATGCGGCTACTGAAATTACCATTTGAATTTCAGTAGAACGATAGACAGAGCCCATCCTAGTTTCAACAGACGGCCAAGAGAGATCGCAAGTAAAATCCTAGCAGCCAGTTGATGCTAAAAAATTGAATAGATAAAGGAACCATGGCTGGATAAGCTCGCCGTCTGGCCATGCAGGCTTGCTTGCTCGGCGAATTCTCCCTGCCACACGGCCACGATGCTTGTGGTTCTGGAGCATGGATGCAGCTGTCCTTCGCAGCGCTGCCATCCGCCGACAAAGTCCTCGGCAGATCGAATCGTGAGGTTGGAGTTTTGACAGTTCTCGACGCCGCACACCATGTCAAGGCAGCCTCTCCATAGTCTCTGCCACAGATTCGTTGCTATTCTTGTGGCCTTGAGTTGGATTCATGCATACTAGAGATGGAAATTGTCGATTTGTCAGTGCAGATCGAGGTTGTCATGCCGCATGAACGACACAGATTGAGGCCGGACGTGAGGGGTTGAGAGAGATTGGGCATCAGTAGAAACAGAGCGAAGCGACGATGGAGGAGAGTCCGACTTTCGTCGTTTTTTACCGTAGGCTCAAGAGGTGATTATATTTTTTCAGGTGTAAATGCTTGTTACCGCTGTAAATTGATTTTGATTACAGTCTATCCAAACAGATTTTTTGGATCAGGCCTGGAAAAGTTTTGGGCTGGTATTTTACACCTTTTTTTTTATCTACTAAAACCGGCCTTCCAAACAGGCTCTAAGTGGTAAGATTCGGTAATAAAATGATGATGTGGTGTTATTGAACTCTTAATTGCATATGACGTGTAACTTCATTATACAATATTAAATATGTGTTGTATACTTTTGGGGTGCTTACACTGAAACTAAAGGTAGTGTCATACAGAGATATAGTCTATTCATTTGTTTAGTGTTCCATGTAAGTTCTAGATAAGGTTGAGTTGCTGCTTAAAACCAAGCACAACTTCACTTTTCAATCCACTCAAGGGCCAAGCTTTGTAGAGCCTCTGTTCTTTTGCGTTTATTTGAGCATACTCCAAACTTTGATCATTCCTGTTTGGCTGATCAACTTTCCAGATGATATATATTACAATTACTAAGTAAAGTGCATTTCATTTGTCTTGTCTACAAGATTTGGGACTGGATCTTCAAGTTTAAAGGAGGAAGAGAAGAAGAAGTCCAGGGCTGAGAGGTGTGTTAATCTTAGAAAATCCTCTAATGTCGTTCTAGGTTTTTCATATGCTCCCAAGTAATGTACTGATGCTTGGTTAAATGAATGGAATTGCCAGGTTTGGCCTTGCCCCATCCTCTTCTTCAGATGAGGAAGCTAAGAAAAAGGCCCGTCTGGAACGATTTGGTCAGGGCACAAATGTTGACAAGGCGGAAGAAGAAAAAAGAAAGGCCCGAGCAGCAAGGTTAGTGAATGCGACAGTGTCATATCATTCCTGATTATTCTCTGTGGAACCTAGAAACCAGCTCATCTCTTCACAACTTCATCAGATTTGGAGATACATCTAGTGGATCAGCTCGGGAAAATGGCAAAGACAGCTCGAAGCCGGTATGTTTTATGTGGTTATGTGAAGAACTTTGGGTACCTAGTCCACATGATTTTGTTCAGAACTTTCACCTCCAATTGGTGTTTATTTGGCTCTTCTCTTCCTCTGTATTTGATTGGCACAGGACGCAGCCGCTGTTACAGGCACAGCTTGATTTCAGCACTACGCCTTCGATGAGGTTAGACAATGCTGTTACCCTCCCAGAACAATGTTTTCCTTACCAAGACCTGCTTTTGTAGTTTCCCTAACATGAAAAGAATTAACTTCGTCTCCTGCAGGTCTCAGATATTATCCTAGGACTTTTGGTGAAGCCATAGCTTGTACACCACTAATTGCATGAACGGCGTCATGTGTTTCCCAGTCATGCTGAGTGATGTTTACCGTGTATGACTTTCTTAGTTGCTGGGCACTGGCAGTGTGGCAAGATTTGCTGCCTGGTTTGTGGATGGTCATGTACCTTCGGTTGCCGATACCATTTGGTGAATGATTTCGTTTCCATGTACGTACCCCAGTTGGACTAGTTAACTGTTAGAAGACAACAAGGTGGCCCTCTTTTGTTGTGCCCGTGTTTCTGTTGCTACAACTCTAGGAAACGGGATATGGAAACCCATAATCACGGAGCATGGCATCTGAGTAACAGATAACGCATGCGGTGCAGATGCGATGCTCGTCCATGGATAAATGGTCCATTTGCGAAAAGCTACTGGTCGTATCGTATGGATCCAGCAAACTGCGTTGGCATTTTCTCTGGCAACCGCATCACATTGTGTGCGAAAAACTCATGAGTTGACAGAAAGAAATAGAGTCCCTGGATTCATTCTTTTTGTAAATAGTGACTCCACATGAGCCATCTTATTCCATTCTCTACAGACGCTCCTCTAAACAGCTATGTATAAAAATCACTGCGGTTGAGAAAATGAACAGATGCACCACCCTAAACAGCACTACGAATAATTCACGGAGGCAGACAACTGAATGTTCGACACCGTAGAAGCGAATCACACGGTTTGGTAGCGCAGCGCGCCTGGTGGTCTCAGTGGTCGTAGAGTTCCTGGTGGGCGACGACGAGCTGCGACCGCCGCTCGATGGTGTAGCGCAGCTGCTCCTTCACCCGCCGCAGCGCCAGGAGGACGGACTCCACGTCGCCGTGCGGCTTCGGCGGCCCCGTTTGAGCGGCGGCCGCGACCGGTTGAGGCTGCGTGTCGAATAGAACGATCGCAAGCTTGTTGGCCTCCTCTTCTTCCTGCCGTTCTTCCTCGTGACTCCTGGCACGGGCCTCTCCTGCCTGCGTCTCGTTGTCCTGCGTTCTTGGACCGTCGTCGTCTGCTGCTGCTGCTGCAACGAGCTGGGGGTCCACTAGGACAAGCGCTAGCCTGTTGTCGCTTTCGTAGAACGCTTCTTCGGATTTTGCTGAGCCACAGCCGCTGGATGCATCAAGGTGTTGCCTGGCACAAGAACACATGACACGAGTCATACATGCAGTAGTACGTGTGAGAAATAAACTGCAAATATAGCTGCCGGAAATTGGACTACATTTGCAGATTTGCTTATTATCGTTTGTTGTTACTTGTGGTCATGTGCTTTGCAAATGCACAATCGTTTGGGAAGCTATGTAGCATACACAGATGTGATAAAAGGAAAATCTCATGTTGGTTTGCTTCACTCTTCAGCCTGATGGGTGCAGTGCTGGTCCGTCCACCTCCCATGCAGGCATGCTAGTACTAAAAGGCAACAATTCTGTTCTAATGCAAAGGGAAGCACTAATTGGAGCTAGCATCCAGGAGCTCCAAAAAGGCAAACATTTAAGAGGAGGAATGCTGTCATAATTCTCGCTGGAAGTCTGGAAGAAGGCAATTCCTCTAGACAAAGATAGTAACAAGAAAGCTGAAATCCAGTAGCTATGATGAAAACAAAAAATAAATCCCTAAATTAAGCAAGTGTTTTTTTATCGACAAGAAAATTAACTACCAATTGGCATTGAGTTGATCTGCACGCGTACCTCTCTGAATCATGGTCACCGCCACTCTCCTCTGAGCTGCAGTTGGTGGTGTTTCCGGCAAGATCCATGCAAGAACCAGGCCAGGATTGCTCTGACACAACGGAGCACCAGCTCCCGTCCTGGGAGGACGAATTCACCTGAGTGCATGATCCCTCCGATGATTCCCTGACGATGTCCCTGTCAGCGTCGGCGTCGGCGTCGGCGTCTCCGGAAGGAGCGGATGGCACAGAACCATCAGTGGTCAACGAGCCAGAGCTGTTCCTCTCCTCCGCCTCCACCTCCACCTCCACCTCCACCTCCGGCGCCTGGTGACCGGAGCGGCCATTGGAGGACAGCGACCCAATGGAGCCGTCCGAGAGCTCGACGTCCAGAATCTTGAGGGATTCCAGCTTCTTGATGGCCGTCCTGAGCCTCCTCTCCGCCTTGTTCCTCACCTTGACTTCGTCAGCGAGCTTTTTCTCTAGCTCATCCAGCTGTGACCCAGACCGACCATGAAATCGACAGAGAAAAAGAGTTCAATTAGTACGTGAGCCAACAGTGTTAGATTGATGTCCTCCGGCTCGGTCCAACGACCGAGTCGGACCCTAACTCGCGTCTTGATCGGGAGCGTTCAGCCATTCTCCTGGTCAGTGGACCCCGTCACGCAGTGCTATAAATAGGAGGTGGGGGCTAGGGCTCGAGATATGAGGTTCACTGTAGCCGCCAGCGTCCCACCGACGTCCTAACCCTAATCCGATCGAGAGGGCGCGCTGTGAAAGACGGGAAGCGCCACAGCTTTCACCGCCGCCACTGGATCGCGCCTCCACTGCACAGCTATCTCTACTCCGACACTTGAGGCCACGTCGTTGCGCCATGACCGCGACTGCGTTTTGGGAGGTACATCGACAAGTTGTTTGTCTAAGTTAAGTTTCACCCGCTAGATCTACACCTAGAGGTCCTATAAATTCTATCAATGGCATCAAAGCAAGGTTGGTGTGTGAATCTAGTTTGGGGTAGTCTAAGTTTTAGCATTTAGAAGGAGATGAATCAGAACGAACAAATCCAGTCGATTTAAACCCAAACCCTAACCCTAGAAGACGGACGGAGAGGACCGGGGCTTATCAATCGCAATTGTCACCGCCAGCGTCGCTCCGACATTGTGCGGGAAGAGCACCCGAATCACCGGTGCCGGTGGGTCACGCCACCGCGCGGCTTACGCATCGGGCTCGGGAGTCAAGGGCGTCGCCACAAGGCCGCTCGACGGCAGCGCGCTCAGCCTCGAGCGAGCGTGCGCACCGGCAAGGGGCCCAGCGGCTACGCCGCCACGCCTGTCCGGCCGTGTCGGTGTTTTCGGACCACCGACGAGTAAATTTGTATTTACGCGTCTGGCTCGGATGGTGTGCTCGAAGGACACAAGCGTTTATACTGGTTCGGGCGGAACGTCCCTACGTCCAGTTCGCTGCTGCTCGTGTTACTAGCACTTGGTTTACAGTAGGGGTTACAAACAGACGAGAGAAGGAGAGTGTGGCAGAACCGCCTAATCTAATGTCTCCCAGGCGTACTTGTCTTTCATTAGACACTAAGTACTCAAGGGAGGACACTAAATTACGCAGTTCCGTCGAGCACACTGAAAGCATCTAGGCCCCTAGTTGGATTTCGGTGATTAATGTCAATACAAGATTACTATGACTAACGTGTGTTTTGCAGAGGCAACTAAGTTAGGTCATGGTAATGGAGATCGATTGGGCAATCGAGGTTGTCATGCCCCTACGATGGAAATCGTTTCGGTTTTCAAAGGATGGACGACAAGGTTAAGGATAACTAGTTCTAAGTGTCGATTGGAGTTGGAGAGACATTTAGAGTAGTTTAGGACTTTGTTTTTTCCTTTGGCCGTACTATAAAGGGGGGTATGAACGGGTAGCTTGACCTAGTTGAGTCTAGTGAGTTAGGTGTGGTGCACACTTGTTAAAACTAGCTCTAGGTAGCTCCTATGAATGCCTAAGATCCTTTGGAGCAAACTTCATTCACATATGTTCGAAAGTTAGAAGTGAATGGAGGGTCAAACATCGACCGGACGACTGGCAGCTCGGATGCTGACCGGACGCATGGCCGCAGGTCCGTCCGATTCGTTTGACCGAGGTGGTTAAGTCTCACAGACCGGATATTTGGAAGGTCGTGTGACCGGACGACGAGGGCTAGCGTCCGGTCGACTCAAAGAAGGGTCCAGACTTTGAAAAAGAGTGACCGGACGCGTCCGGTCAATATGACCGGACCACGTGTATCCGGCGTCCGGTTGCGTTCTGATAAGCATCAAGAGCGACGACGGGACGCGTCCGTCGGTAATCGACCGGACCTGTCGCCGTCCGGTCATCACTTGAATGTTGGTTCATGGGTTGAACTGACCGGAGCGTCCGGTCATCACGATCGGAAGCGTCCCCGGCCGTCCCGCGCAAGCTCATAACGGTTAGTTTTTCAGTCGCCTTATAAATAGAAGCTCCACTCGTGAGTGGAGGAACTTTTGCTCATTCCAACAATTTGAGAAACACGTTTGTGAGTGCCAAGAAGAGCAAGGTCCTAGAGAGGTGTTTGTGATTTGAGAATCCAAGAGAGTAGCCTCACTAGCAAATCAAGAGTAGCAAAGTGTGCATCCATCTTCTCATTAGGCTTCATGTGGTCAAGTGAGAGTTCGTGCTTGTTACTCTTGGTGATCGCCATCACCTAGACGGCTTGGTGGTGATTGGGAGTTTGGTGTTCACCGGTGAGCTTGTGGGTGACCCAACTCAAGTTGTGAGCGGCTTTGGGTGATTGGCCGCACGACGAGTGTCGAAGAATCAACCCATAGAGAGCACTTGATCCCTTGCAGCGGATCAAGGGGGAGCTACATCCTGCGCTGGTGCTCCAACGAGGACTAGTGGAGAGTGGCGACTCTTGATACCTCGGCAAAACATCGCCGCGTTCCTTTCTCTCCCTATTTACTTTGAGCAATTCAATACTTGTTTTACATCCATAGAATTGCTTGCTTGAGTAAGGTTGGAACATAGGTGGTGAGTTCGTTGTGCTTTAGTTTGATAGAAACACTTTTCTAGGCACAAGGGGTTAATTGGGCTATCCGTAGGATTTGTTTATTGCAAGAGAATTTGAATTAGCCCAATTCACCCCCCTCTTGGGCATCTTGATCCTTTCAATTGGTATCGAGCCTCGTGCTCACGTTTTTAAGCTTAATCGCTTAGAGCAAGATGTCTCACGGGATGGACCTCCTCCTATCTTTGAGGGAGATGATTTTCCATATTGGAAAATCCGCATGGAGGCATACTTAGAAGCTCTAGATGTTGGAATTCTTAGAGCCGCCTCTCAAGGGTTCCCCGCACCTAGGAATGCCGCACAACTTCAAGGCGATGAAGTAAATTATGAAAAATGGAATGCAAAGACTGCAACACCATTTTTAGAGGCCTTTGCAAAGAGGTGTTCAATCGTAAGGAACCACAAAGACGCCCATGCTCTATGGTCTGGACGTTTGTGCGCTCCATGAGGGAACCAAGAGTGAGCGTGAGGAACGCTATCATCTTGTGATTAAAAAGCTAAATTCTTTTGAGATGTTTCCCAAAGAAAGTGCTAATGAGATGTATTCTCGATTAAATGTTCTTGTAGAGGAAGTCAATGGGCTTGGACTTACTCAAATGTCACCATCCGACGTTGTGAGAAGAATCTTGAGTGTCCTCCCCATTGACAAATATGGGCACATTGTGACCGTGCTACATCAAGGTGATCTTTCCGCCGCTACACCGACACAAATCTTGGGAAAGATCAATGCTCATGAGATGTACATGCACATCACACCACAAGATGGCTCATCCTCTACAAAGAAGAAAGAGAAGGACTTAGCATTCAAAGCTAGCCAAGACAAGGGCAAAG
Organism: Miscanthus lutarioriparius; assembly: GCA_904845875.1. NCBI lineage: Eukaryota > Viridiplantae > Streptophyta > Magnoliopsida > Poales > Poaceae > Miscanthus > Miscanthus lutarioriparius. The sequence goes on from CAJGYO010000001.1 coordinate 25,666,701, forward strand.
CAAAACTTGAGTATGAGAGCTCAAGTGATGAAGATGATGAAGAAAGCCTTGCCCTCATGGTGAAGAAGACCACCACCAAGATGCTAAAAAGGCTAAATAAGAGTGGCATCAAGTTTGATGGCAAGAAGAAGAAGTTCTTCACAAGCTCAAGAAGAAAGCCAATCTCCGAGATGGATTGCTACAATTGTGGCGAAGCTTGGCCATCTAGCTCATCAATGCACAAAGCCCAAGAAAGACAAGTTCAAGAACAAGGGCAAGAAAGATGATTCAAGTGATGAAGATGAAAAGAAGAAGAACAAGCCATACAAGAAGAGAGATGGCAAAAAGAGGGACTTCTACAAGAAGAAGAAGAGTGGCAAGGCCTACATTGTCGGTGATTGGCTCACGGACATTGATTCATCAAGTGGATCATCCGATGATGATAGTGACGATGAAAAAGTGGCCGCCATTGCTATTGATATTGCATCTTCACCGCCACCATCGCCATCATCCTCTACACACCTATGCCTTATGGCCAAAGGTGAACGCAAGGTAACTAAGAGTGATGATAGTAGTGATGATGAACATGCTAGTGATGATGATAGTGATAGCGATGATGATGACTCACCTACATATGATGATCTTGTCAAAATACTAAGAAAATATACTAAGATCATTAGAAAAAGTAGGGCTACAAATGAAAAACTTGATGCTAAAAATGATTCACTCTTAGCTAAGTGTGATACATTAGAAAAGGCTAATGATGAGCTCAAAGAAACAAATGATTCTATATCATCCAAACTCAAGGAGCTCAAATCTTCTAAGAAAGAGCTTAAAGATAAAAATGATAAACTTGAGTGGGTGCACAATGAGCTTATCACTAGTCACAATAAGCTAAAAGATGAATATACAACTCTAAAGATCAATTATGATACTCTTATTATTGCACAAGAATTCTTACCAAATGAGCCACATGATGCTACTAACCATGTTGTTAAGATTGATATAGCTACCTCATGTGATGATTTAATTGATGAGAGCATTGAGCATGGATCTAGTAGCAAGGGCAAGCAAGTGGTTGAGTGCAATAACTATGATGAGTTTGTCAAGCTCAAGAGTGACAATGAGAAGCTCATGAAAGATCTTGAAGAAATGAAAAGTCACAACACCATTGTGCTAGAAACTCTTGATCATGACAAAGAGGTGATCCTTGAGAATGAGAAGCTAAAAGAAGAAATCAAGAAACTCAAGGAGGAGAAGAACAATGATATTCTCAAGGAAGAGAACAAGAAGCTCAAGATGGAGAAAGAGCATCTCAAAGTGGGATTGAGCAAGTTTGCTAGAGGCAAGCATCTCCAAAGTGAGCTACTCATGAATACCGTCATGAAGATGGATAGAAGTGGCATTGGATATATGGCAAGTGTAGAGAAGAAAAAGGCTCAAGCTCAACACCAACAATCAAAGCCAAAGCCAAAGCCAAAGAGATGTTTTGAGTGTGGACAAGAAGGCCACTTTGCTCATGAGTGTCAAACTCCACCACCACAACCCTTGCCCAAGCATGCTAGACCCTTTGCTTTCAATGCTCACTACATGCTTAGAAAAGATTCAAGTGGAAAGATGAAAGTCATGTTCTTAGGTCCCCCAACAAGAGTAGACCTAAAAAATTTGGGTGGCTAAGTCACTTGTTGAGAAGGTGAAGGGCCCTCAACAAGCTTGGATTCCTAAAGCTTGAATCTCTTGTGTGTAGGTGAACTACAAGACCGGTGGAAGTCATTGGGTTATTGATAGTGGTTGCACTCAACATATGACCGGTGATCCACGTATGTTCACCTCACTAGATGAAGAGGTAGATGGACAAGAGAAAATAACATTTGGAGATAATTCAAAGGGCAAGGTCAAAGGATTGGGCAAAGTGGCAATATCAAATGATCATTCCATCTCCAATGTGCTCTATGTTGCTTCATTGAGTTTCAACTTGCTATCCGTTGGACAATTGTGTGATCTTGGCTTCCAATGCTTGTTCACCGAGAAGGAGGTGGTTGTATCTAAGGTAGATGACAATCAAGTGATATTCAATGGATTTAGATACAACAACTTATATCTAGTTGACTTCACCTCAGAAGATGCAAACTTGAAGACTTGCCTATTCACCAAAACAACACTTGGGTGGCTATGGCATAGAAGACTTGCTCATGTTGGGATGAGCTCACTCAAGAAGCTTATGAAGAATGATTTGGTGAGAGGGTTGAAGGATGTGAAGTTTGAGAAGGACAAGCTTTGTAGTGCATGTCAAGCCCGGCAAGCAAGTTGCAAACACTCATCCAACCAAAGCTTTCATGTCAACCACAAGAGTGCTAGAACTCCTACACATGGATTTATTTGGACCAACAACATACAAGAGTTTGGGAGGAAATCTCTATTGTCTTGTGATTGTGGATGACTATTCAAGATATACATGGGTGTTCTTCCTTCATGACAAATCCGAAGTTGCATCTTGTTTCAAGAAGTTTGCCAAGAGAGCTCAAAATGAATTTGAAGTGAAGCTCAAGAGGATAAGAAGTGACAATGGCAAAGAGTTTGACAACACAAACATAGAAGCTTATTGTGATGAAGTTGGAATCAAACATGAAGTCTCCATAACCTATACTCCTCAACAAAATGGTGTAGTTGAGAGGAAGAACCAGGACTTTGATCACTCTTGCAAGAACAATGCTAGATGAGTACAACACTCCCCGAAGCTCTATGGGCGGAAGCAATCAACACCGCATGTTATGCATCCAACCGCCTATTTCTTCAAAAAGTTCCTTGTCAAGACACCATATGAGTTGCTCAATGGGAAGAAGCGGACGTCTCCTTCTTTAGGGTGTTTGGTTGCAAGTGCTACATCTACAAGAAGCGGCAACACCTAGGGAAGTTTCAAAGGCGTTGTGATATAGGTTTTCTTGTTGGTTACTCATTGAAGTCCAAAGCATATAGAGTATTTAATCATGCCACCGGCTTGGTTGAAGAAACATATGATGTGGAATTTGATGAATCTAACGGCTCCCAAGGAGCACATGAGAATCTTGATGATGTAGGTGATGAACCATTGAGGGAGGCTATGAAGAATATTCCGGTGGGAGACATCAAGCCAAAAGATGATGAAGATGATGTACAAGTCATTAATCAACCCTCTTCATCAAATGTACCACAAGATGGTGAAAAAGTTGGGAGAGTAGAAAATGAAGATACTCATATCTCCCATGAGCAAATGGTGGTACAAGCACAAGATGTTGATGCTCCACAACCTCCTCCTCAAGTGGTCAATAGAAGAAATACACCTCTCCTACAAGATCATCCACAAGATCTCATCATAGGGAGTCCAACAAAGGGGGTGATGACTAGATCTCAAAAACTTACTTCATTTGTTGCTCATCACTCTTTTGTCTCTTGCTATGAGCCTACCAAGGTAGAATATGCTCTTAAAGATCCGGATTGGATCAATGCCATGCATGAAGAGTTGAACAACTTCACTCGCAATGAAGTTTGGAATCTTGAAGAGCGACCAAAAGATGCAAGAGTCATTGGAACAAAGTGGGTGTTCCGCAACAAGCAAAGATGATCAAGGTGTTGTTGTGAGGAACAAGGCAAGACTAGTTGCAAAGGGTTCTCTCAAGTTGAAGGTTTAGATTTTGGAGAAACCTTTGCACCGGTTGCAAGATTAGAAGCCATCCAGTATCCTCCTTGCATATGCATCACATCATGAAATGAAACTATATCAAATGGATGTAAAAAGTGCATTCTTAAATGGCTTTATTAATGAACTAGTCTATGTTGATCAACCTCCCGGGTTTGAAGACCCTAGATATCCTAATCATGTTTATAGGTTGTCCAAGGCACTATATGGGCTTAAGCAAGCCCCAAGAGCTTGGTATGAGCGCCTTCGGGATTTCCTTATTGAGAAGGGCTTCACCATTGGGAAGGTCGACACCACACTATTCACCAAGAAGCTTGATGGGCATATCTTCATTTGTCAAGTATATGTTGATGATATCATCTTTGGATCATCAAATGAAGACTCATGCAAAGAATTTGGTGAATTGATGTCTAAGGAGTTCGAGATGTCAATGATTGGTGAGCTTACATTCTTTCTTGGTTTTCAAGTCAAGCAAATGAAAGAAGGCATCTTCATCTCTCAAGAGAAATACACAAAAGATCTTCTCAAGAGATTCAAGATGGATGAATGTAAGCCAATCAAGACCCCAATGCCTACAAATGGACATCTCGACCTAGATGAGGGAGGTAACTCGGTTGATCAAACTCTCTACCGTTCTATGATTGGTAGCTTGTTATATTTAACCGCATCTAGACCCGACATCATGTTTAGTGTGTGTATGTGTGCTAGATTTCAAGTTTGTCCTAAGGAAACACATTTAATTGCCGTAAAAAGAATCCTTAGGTATCTTAAGCACACACCAAGCATTGGCCTTTGGTATCCCAAAGGAGCTTTATTTGAATTAATTGGCTATTCCGATTCGGACTATGCCGGATGCAAAGTTGATAGAAAGAGCACATCCAGGAGGGTGCCATTTGCTTGGTAGATCACTTGTGTCTTGGTCCTCCAAGAAACAAAATAGTGTGGCCTTGTCCACCGCTTCAAGCGGAATACATTGCCATGGGTGCTTGTTGTGCACAAATATTATACATGAAACAAACTTTACTAGACTATGGAGTAGTTCTAGAGAAAGTACCTCTTTGTGTGACAATGAAAGTGCGGTAAAACTTGCAAATAATCCGGTTCAACACTCTCGCACCAAGCATATAGATATCCGCCATCACTTTCTAAGAGATCATGTAGCTAAAAATGATATATCACTAGAAGGTGTAAGATCCAGAAGATCAATTAGCGGATATCTTCACTAAACCACTAGATGAGGCTACATTTTGTAGATTATGGAACGAGCTCAATGTACTTGATTTTAGTAACTTCACCAAAAATTGAGCTTGTGTTGTCCCTTGCATTCATTGTAATATACAACATGTTTAATTTGTGGCAATGCAAATAGGGCTTGTCTAACATGGTTAAGATAAACCAAGAGAAGGCGTGTGAAGAAGCTTAACCTTGGATCAAACTTGACAAGCAACTAGATTTACTTACAAACATTACACATGCATGAATGTTGTTTTGTCGTTTTGTTCCATTTGCCCTCTTGTTGCCTATTTTCTTAAAAAGAATTATAGCCTAAGGCAAAATACTTTGAAAAATATGAGGGTTTGAGAGAGGTCACTCACATGGTCCCAATTGGTGTTTATTTGGATCTTATTCAAGTTGGGACTTGATTGGGAACAGCGTATGAAGGAAGGTTGAAGATTTCTTTGGAAAGGTGTGCGGACGCTTTGCCTGACCGGACCTTCTTGTCGTTCGTCATCGGCCGATTCACTGGAGGTGAACTGATGTTGAAGGAGTGACCGGACGCCATCGTCGTCTGTCGTCCCGTCCGTCGAAAGGGTTCAAGCGTCCGGTCAATGGAGGAAGGTCAAGTTGTTCGGCCGGACCACACTGGTCCGGTCATGGACCACCGGACGCGTCGGTCAGCGATTCCAGAGGATTTGGACCTTCTACGAATCGACCGGATGACCCAGTGGTAGCGTCCGGTCGCTACCACCGAAAGCGTCCGGTCAATGGATCTCGCGTGACTTCAAGTCTCTTTTCCCGTTTCCTTTTTCATCACGTTCTTGGGGATTACTTAACCCGCGTCCTCCGCCTTGACCTAACGGCGCCTCCGTCGAACCCTAGCCCGAGCCGCCGCCAGATCTCCGCCAGTAGCCACTCAAGGCCGGTCACTTTCAGCGTCCGCGCTGCCGTCGTGCCCCGCCTTCGCAGCCTCCCGAGCCCGGCAGCCGAGCCTCGCGCCCGGCCTAGCGCCACCACCAGCCCCCGCGCTTGTTGTCGCGCGCCACCACCGGCCCGTCAGCAGCGCCAGCCGAAGCTCGCCCGCCTTGCCTCTGCTTTCGATTGCCTCGCCGCGGCCTCCTCGCGCCCTAGCTCGTTGCTTCATCGTTGCTCGAAAGGCTGCCAATCTTCGCCGCTATTGCCCTATCCTCCCATTGTTTGGTAAGACGAACTTTCACGTTTTCAATCTTGATCTCCAAGCGTGACCTAGATCAAATTCTAAATGCACTGATTTCCAATTGCATTCGTGGCATTTGACCTAACCCCTAGCCGGTTCCGAGATCCCCACGTAACATCTTATCTATTCTCGGATTGTCGATCGTCGTAGAAAGCCACTCGATTCAAATTCGCATCTCCATTGCTTTTCTATTAGGATTTCGCATCTATTAGATATATGGTATTTATTTGTATATCCATCTATTCTATCGTGCAGCGAGTCGGTTCCGTTGTGTTTCGTCTGGCAGTTGGCAGTCAACTCGGAGCCAAGCTCGCGAGTAAGGATCGAGGCCAAGCCTCGAAAGCGGTTAGTGATTGATCTTCATCAATGACAGTTCACCATCTTGTCGATTCAGATGGCTCGCACCAAGAATGTTGGTGGTGACCCGGTGATGATGATCGGAGGCCCCCGCCATGACCACCGGATCCAAAGGCAAGTCAACCAAGCGGTGACATCCAAGAAGCGCAAGTACCCGGCGCCGAGACAATGAGAAGCGGTATTCTGCAGAGGCCGCAGACCGTCCGAGAGAGGTGGTACCCAGCCGGAGTTGTCATTGCAGATCGGCCAGATTTCACCCATGATGAGCTGCGATTGAGGAGGTTGAGCGTCGTCATGGTAGTCGGTTGGGACCGCCACGTTTTGCAGGACGACGGGTCGCCATTGAGGAGGGTCCGTCAAGACAAGAAGAAATGCCCCCACCAAGAGAGAGCCTCGGCCGGCCAGAGGAGACTCGGGAGAGTCAGGAGACCGAGCCGGCACCTCGGCCCACGCCCGCCGAGTCGCATCTCGATCTGCATTCCACCGAGGCCGATTACAGCGCGGGGTTCACGCCCCGCCTGCACCACTGTGGTCCGCCTCGGTGGTTCACCTCGACTTGAGGGCCGCTTCTGACAGCGGAGTTCGGCCAATGCGGTTTGTCGAGTTTGAGGTTTGGTTTCTCCGAGGAGGGATGAGAGAGCAGCGGTGAGGGTTCTACACGCCTTCGCATGAGGATTTCTACAATGCATATCTTATGAGGTGGGGCGGTGTTGAGATCACGAGGGTCCGCCAGATAGAGTCCATTGTGGCGAAATGGAGAGAGCATTCGGCAACACTTGTCATATTTGCAGGACTATCGATCCGATTGACGGACGGGGATATATGTACCATCTTGGGTCCGTCGTTTTATGCCTCGCTCTACATTGATCCTCATCACAGATACATTCACTTTGCTTTCAGCGGCAAAGACCACAGAGTGACCGAAGGGCGAGAGCTGGGGAGATCTGAGACTACAGGAGCAACTGTAAAGATGCATGAGGTTTGCTATGGTCGTGCAGGGACCTCCCAGGCGTCCTCATGGAGGGTTGGTGCCCCCTCATGACTTAGTGCGGCATTGCTTCAAGGAGCCGTTTGGTGAGGGGTCGAGCAGGAACCCCAGTGACTTGACTCCTACAGCGAGGATTCTAGAGGCCATCATCAGGAGGACACTTGCTCCCGGAGTTGGGATACAGAGAGGGCCTAACTCGCCACTGACTCACGGCTTCTCAATGCCATCATCATGAGATGTGATGTTTGACATCCGGGACCTCCTTCTGCTGAGAGATGGAGGATACTATGGTGAGGGATTCAAGGGTCGCAGCGGCTTCCCTATGCTCCTTGGATCACCTTCCTCATCCGTAGAGTTGTGATGGATAAGCCCCTGGCATGATGGATGAGTATACTGGGTGCCACTACTGAGTTCCTGACTTACAACCTCTCACAGCGGATCAGACATACCACTCCTCAGGCACCCAGTCAGCCTAGCCGTCGTCCCGACGTGCCAGAGTCCGCAGCTCAGCAGGATGAGATCATCAGAGGGATTGCAACCACAGAGGAGGAGGAGCTAGAGGCACAGCAGGGAGTGAGTGAGTACTGATGGCAGCTCGGCGGCGACTACCGGCCTATACCTCGGATGCCTCCACGAGACCACGATCTGAGGCCGGTAGCTCTAGATTACGCTCCACCGGCTCCTGATGCACCCGCTCTCATAGCTATTCTTGAGCGGATGCAGCAGATCGAACACAGCGAGCCTGAGAGAGCACCGCCAACTTCAGATGATTCCAGCTCGTCGGGGCGAGTTCCAGCGTCAAGCAGCAGCTCCTTCAAGACAACAGCGATTACTTATGCAAAGAGCGGCTCATGGGATTCATGCGGCATGTAGTGACAGCGGCTATTGGGGTCCCACCGCCCCTGACCTTTCGCCCCAGTTGCCTGACCTCCTACCACTTCGACGACTCAAAGAAGACAGCCCGCCGGGCTTCAGAGTCGAGGGGACCTCGCCTCGATTCGATTCACTTCACCTCCTATACTGGTGTCCCGGTGGTTAGCTTCACTGGTGTAGCCCGCAGATTCACTCCTTATCACACGGGTTTCTCACAGAGCGGTCTTCCTCCCTATTCGTGTACTCGAGTCGTCGGTCTCGTGGAGTCTTGGAGCATCATTCAATGAGTTGACCGGTATGCCTACTCCGTCTCACATGCATCTTGCCGGTCCGTCTCACAAAGCAGCTCCGGCTATCGTGACTACTCGAAGCTCCCTCGTCTGTCGCCTCGTCGATCCCACGACGGACATACTTGCAAAGCATCACAGCAAAGACACCGGCCCGGCTGCAGACCAGATCGCTGCTGACACTTCCCGCCTTGAGGGTCGGTCGGTTCGAGCTCGAGGTCGATGATGATGGCGCCTGATTCCATCTTGCTCCACGTACCTCAAATACCTTGACTCGTCGCTGCAGCCCGTCGACCAAACCCTTAGGTTTTGGTGTTTGGCGCCAAAGGGGAGAGGGTTTTGAGTATGTAGACTCGGGGAGCGAGCTTTAGGGGAGCTAGTTATCTAGTATTAGCTTTTTATATACATTTGGAGTTTTATTTGTGTGATACACTATTACTTATGCATTCGTGTGTTTACTTTCATGCATACTATTATATATATGTGATAGTGCTATCTACGTGGACTGTGATATTTGACATGTGTGACTTCTACTTTGCATTTTCTATATGTCATATCACTTGTGTTATGCTCATTTGCTTTTGCTTCGCGTTTATACTTGAAGCAAATGAGCTTTGTTAATTGTACTCATGCTTAATTCATATCCTTTGAGTACATTGTGTTGGCTTGGGTCATATAAGCTTGACTAACTCTTTTGTTCTTATTGACAAAAGCTTATATGAACCAAGCCCAAAAAAAAAAAAAAAAACCTCACTCCATAACATACTCGAGGTGGTATTGTCATCAATCACCAAAAAGGGGGAGATTGAAAGCATCTAGGCCCCTAGTTGGATTTCGGTGATTAATGTCAATACAAGATTACTATGACTAACGTGTGTTTTGCAGAGAGGCAACTAAGTTAGGTCATGGTAATGGAGATCGATTAGGCAATCGAGGTTGTCATGCCCCTACGATGGAAATCGTTTGGTTTTCAAAGGATGGACGACAAGGTTAAGGATAACTAGTTCTAAGTGTCGATTGGAGTTGGAGAGACATTTAGAGTAGTTTAGGACTTTGTTTTTCCTTTGGCCGTACTATAAAGGGGGGGTATGAGCGGGTAGCTTGACCTAGTTGAGTCTAGTGAGTTAGGTGTGGTGCACACTTGTTAAAACTAGCTCTAGGTAGCTCCTATGAATGCCTAAGATCCTTTGGAGCAAACTTCATTCACATATGTTCGAAAGTTAGAAGTGAATGGAGGGTCAAACACCGACCTGGACGGCTCGGTGCGGCAGACGGACGACGTCGCAGGTCCGGGTCGATTCGTTTGATCGAGGTGGTTAAGTCTGTAGACCGGACGCTGGAAGGTCGTGTGACCGGACGCCGAGGGCTAGCGTCCGGTCGACTCGAAGAAGGGTCGAGACTTGAAAAGAGTGACCGGACGCGTCCGGTCAATATGACCGGACCATGTATCCAGGCGTCGGTTCGTTCTGATAAGCATCAAGAGCGGCCGGACGCGTCCGTCGGTAATCGACCGGACCCATCGGCGTCCGGTCATCACTTGAATCTTTGGTTCATGGGTTGAACTGACCGGCCGAAGCGTCCGGTCATCACGATCGGAGCGTCCGGTCGTCCTGCAGAAGCTCATAACAGTTAGTTTTTCAGTGCCTTATAAATAGAAGCTCCACTCGTGAGTGGAGGAACTTTGCTCATTCCAACAATTGAGAAACACGTTTGTGAGTGCCAAGAAGAGCAAGGTCCTAGAGAGGTGTTTGTGATTTGAGAATCCAAGAGAGTAGCCTCACTAGCAAATCAAGAGTAGCAAAGTGTGCATCCATCTTCTCATTAGGCTTGGCGTGGTCAAGTGAGAGTTCGTGCTTGTTACTCTTGGTGATCGCCATCACCTAGACGGCTTGGTGGTGATTGGGAGTTTGGTGTTCACCGGCGGAGCTTGTGGGTGACCCAACTCAAGTTGTGAGCGGCTTTGGGTGATTCATGACGGAGTGTCGAAGAATCAACCCATAGAGAGCACTTGATCCTTCTTGCGCGGATCAGGGGGAGCTACATCCTTGCGCTGGGTGCTCCAACGAGGACTAGTGGAGAGTGGCGACTCTTCGATACCTCGGCAAAACATCGCCGCGTTCCTTTCTCTCCCTATTTACTTTGAGCAATTCAATACTTGTTTTACATCCATAGAATTGCTTGCTTGAGTAAGGTTGGAACATAGGTGGTGAGTTCGTTGTGCTTTAGTTTGATAGAAACACTTTTCTAGGCACAAGGGGTTAATTGGGCTATCCGTAGGATTTGTTTATTGCAAGAGAATTTCGAATTAGCCCAATTCACCCCCCCTCTTGGGCATCTTGATCCTTTCACACACCCCAAGAGAGAACCCGGGAATCCACATTTTTTCCATCAGGATCACAAATAAGAGAATAAAGATTACAACATTCTTAAGTCATTTCTTACATCACTTTCCCTGCAACATCAGAGTATAATATTTATTGTTTATAACAGCGGAATATAACCATGTTATTAGAGTTCGGCGGAAACAAAATCATTCAATGACAAGTTAAATATTAACATGATGATCCGTAAAAGATTCTAAAGAAATAAAGTATGTATGCGAATAAACCTACACCTGCTCCTAAAGTCAAGGGTCATAAATTTGGGAATCTTCAGTGTTCTAGGAACCAATATGAGATCGATCAAATGAACATGGTTCCATATACTTCAGCTGTTGGAAGCTTAATGAGTGTACAAGTAAGAACTTACCCTGACGTAGCTCACGTATCCGGGATGTTTTGGTAGAAGTCCAGTCCAGATATAGATTACTGAAATGGAGTTAAGAATGTCTTGCAATTTTGCAAAGTATTATAAGTACTCTCAAGTAGTGGGTACAAATGTTAACCATTGGCGAGATGTGTAGTAAAATCCACAGTAGTTGTTAACACTCGTAGTTGGAGTATTATTGTGGAAAACCTTCAAAGAAGCAGTTGTGGTATCATCAATGACGCATACCATAGTATAGCTTGGTATGAGGCTTCAGGGACAGGCAAAAGTGGTTAAGAAAATTTTGTACCCAAAATTAACAATGGTAGACAATAGCAATAACCATTTAAAGCAAATCACTCCTATGACAACAGGTCAAGTGTGTTGCCAAATACATTGATATTAAGTTATATGTTGTAAAAGAGAAAATCCAGAATCATTTTGAAAGCATCGAGCATATAAGTACTGAGTAAGTACTTGCGGATCCACTTACCAAAGGCTTATCACCCAGTGCGTTCAGAGAACACACAGTCGATATGGGTTTACGGAAAAGCCTATGATTTCTAGATACTAAGGGCCTAGTTAAGAATCTGTTTCAAAATATAGAGGTGTATTGTAGCTGTTAGTCGAACAGTACTAGCTGTTATGACGATGCATGCTCTATGCACTAATCTGTGATGGAATAGGGAAAAAGACAAAGTAAACTAAGTTTTAAGTCATAAGGTGAGATCAAGGGGAAGAATGTTAGATTGATCTCCACCTGGCTCGGTCCAACGACCGAGTCGGACCCTGACTCGTGCCTGATCGAGGGCGCTCAGCTGTTCTCCTGGTGGGCCCCTGTCACGCAGCGCTATGAATAGGATGTGGGGGCTGGGACTTGATATATGAGGTTCATCGCAGCCGCCAGTGCCCCACCGACGTCCTAACCCTAGTCCAATTGAGAGAGAGCGTTGTGCGCGACGGGAAGCACTATCGCTTTCGCCGCCACCACTGGATCACGCCTCCACTGCACAGCTACCTCTACTCCGACACTCGAGGCCACGTCGCTGCGGCGCCATGGCCACGACTGCGTTTTGGAAGGTATATCGATAAGTTCTTTGTCTAAGTTAAGTTTCACCCGTTAGATCTACACCTAGAGATCCTATAAATCCTATCAAATAGAAACTAAAGAGGATGGAGCAGTACGGAATGTGCTGCAGGAGGTGGGATAAGATGTACCCTTTTGGCCAGTTGGTCGGCCTCCTCCTTTGCAGCCTTGGATGCCACCCTCTCTGCGAGAAGCCTCCCCCTAAGGCACTCCACCGTCCTCATGCCACCGCCACCGCCACCACCATCCCCACCCCCGGCGCTCACCCTGCAATCAATGCAACGAAACACAAATGCAGAGCCAGGTCAGAGATTGATCCTAGGATACCAATGGAGCCACCAACAAGCAGCTCAATGCAAGAACTAATACTCCTAGCACCAGTTTCCAAAACAAAGAAAAGAAAAGAAAAAAGGAATGATGCTCGAGTTTCCAAAAGAAAGAAAAGAAAAGAAACGATGCTGGGAGCCAGGAAACCATCCACGAATGCAATTATGCAAGAAAGAATGAACCAGGAAATTTGGCAACCTGCATTGCACCGCCTGCGCAGCCATTCTCCGATCCTTCTTTTACCCAAGCTTGGCGCAGATGGGCGTGTGATACGGTAACGGATGGTGCTCGGGCTCTGGGTACCAATCTGCAGCGTTTGGCGGCAGCCCTGGGGCCTGGGCGCTTCTTGCGTGCGACTCTGACTTTTGAGCTCGCGGGCAGGGGAGGGCGCAGCGGCTGCTGAATTGGAGGCTTGAGGCGGAAGGTGTCGGACGCCTCTGTTCGAGGCGTGAGCCGTGAGGTGAGGCACCGCGCTGCGCCACAGGCACACAGCACGCTCCCTGTGCGAGTCTGGGAATGGGAGAGTACCCTCCAAAAGAAGCACGGGATTTGATGACCACAGGGGGCCGGTTTTGTCCGCGAGACCGTGAACGCCACCCGTGAGGTGCATTACTGGCGTCACTGGAAACATCCCATCTCTTGCACTACACTGCAGTACATTCTTCTGTCACTGTTCTTCTTTCTTTTTGCTTCACTGAAAAACTATGTATATGAGAATACTTGAGGATTTTTTTTCCTGTCACAGAACACAGAATACAAGCAAGCCCTGAATGGCTGAATGTGAATGGAACGTTGTAGCAGTCACATCACATGAGGATCTGTTGAGCTCAAAAATATACTTGGCAGCTGCCAAGCCCTAACCTAAAAAACCTGATCCTGTAGATCACTGTAGATGGTACAGATAAGAATGCTAACGATACTAAAAGCAACGCTGTACTTACCCGTAATAATAATGCTAATACAGCTATTAACAAAGGAGATGGTCGCAGGGGACATGTGGGGCAACCGCCTTGGGCCTTGCAAACTGCAATCCTGGTTTCTGTCATCGTGTATGTAAGCGGACGGCAGAAAGGGAAGCCACGTGACAGCCCGATCCTCCTGCTGGCTGTCTGGCTCATTCATTCATTCAACCCGCCTGCTGCTGTTCGACTTCGACCCCAGCCGGCCGCCCAGCCCTGCTGTCCTCTTGCTGAATTTTCTTTTCCTCGTGGTTTTTAGCAGCGCCTGAAAAGAATTCCTGGCAGCCACCGACTTCTCATTTGTTTTCTTTTACAGAAAAATACAGTACGTCTAGACGAGTGCACGTAGCATGTACCATGATACCAGGACAAAAATCGCGTCGAGCGTCCTTGTCGCGCTGCCTCACGAGCTGCCTGTGCTGCTTCCCGCGATTTGAACCGAACTGAAGTGACCTGAATCGGGGAGAGAACAGACAAGATGGCGCAGGCATGTGAGAGAAAAACACTTGAGCTGTCCGTGCTCGCACGTGGATTCTCAAATATACTACCAATATTCTCTAAAGAATAATGTGCTCTATCCGTTTGCTGATTTCAGCCAGAGCTTATCAGTCAGCCAACAATGTTTTTCTCTCACAACAACAACCAGCATCAACCAGACTTATCAGCCAAAAACCAATCAGCGAACAGGCCAACCATGGGCACGCAGAGTTTGGTGAAAGAAAGCATATAATGCTAATCGGAAGTTCGGAACTGACCTGCCATGTCAAATGCAGAGAGGAATTGGCTGGAGAGGTGCTGGAGGGATTATGGCGTTCGGCACCGCCCAAGCTTGTGAAGCGTGAGCCGTTTGTGATGTGAACCTACTTGAGATTCTCCTCGTGCTGCATGAGCTGCTGCTGCTGCCGTTCTTGTACCGTACGAAAATTCCTTCACCCACGAGCTCAACAGCCAAGAAATCAAGAATAATGCGCGAATAATTGGCACGAGGAGAACCGACAGTAAGCTGCAACATTTCCCCCTGGGATCATGCCAGGCTTCGTACGGTCCACAGTATTGGGTCCTCGCGCTCCTCGGGCTGCTGCCACAGGAGGCCTGGAAGCTCTCGAGGCCTGTTCGTTTCACTGAAAAATATTATTCACTGATTTGGTTGAAAGAAAAATATCATATCATGACTAATAAGCTAGGTTGAAAAGTATTGTTCGCTGATTTAGTGTGAGAGTCCCTTGAAGGTTGAAGCCATGGTTAAGGCATGTTTGGTTTCAAACTCCTAAAATTTTAGCTCCTAAAAGTTTTAGACAGCCTTCTAAAAGCTCCTAAAAGACCGTTTGATTCCACCTTCTAAAACTGACTAAAGGCAATAAATGTTGTGGCAAAAAGACCATGATGCCCTCCCCTTGCCCCTGCTCCTTCTCTGCATGCCCCTACTCCATCTTCTCTGCGTGGCGCGACTTCTCCCATGCGTAAGCTGGCGCCACACCGTGCGCCTAGGTACTTCCAGGCGCTGAATTTTTTTTTGTTGCTGGCGCCAACACAATGAGCTGCCTGCAGCGCCAAATATATTTGTTTGCCACATGTTTATTCCATTCAATAAAAAAAGTCCATACAAATGTTCGTACACTCATACAATCGGAAAGAAGTGTCCATAAATCATCCATACAACAATTCAACACATCAATAAAATCACCATTACAAGTTGACATCTATGATCTACTAAACAAACCATCGGCTATCCAATCACGGAACTCGTTCATATTTCGATCTTCATCTCCATGACATACATTTGACACATTACCGTCAGAAGAGGATCCTTCGACGAATGGAACATAGTTCTTATCATGGTCAACCAAATCAAAGTCCGCATCTCTCAAAAAAACTCTCCCTAATAAAATTGTGTAGTGCCATGCACACAATAATTATATGGCTTTACTTTTGCATTGGATAGCTAGGAAGGTCAAGCAATATCCTCCACTTCATCTTTAGAACTCCAAACGACCGTTCAATGACATTACGGAGTGAAGAATGTGAGTAATTAAACGGTTCTTTTTTACCTCTTGGCATTGTTCCTTGTCTAAACTCTGGCAGGTGGTACTTGATTCCTTTGTACGGTGCAAGATATCCCGGTCGGTTTAGATAACCCGAGTCAACAAGGTAGAACTTGCCTGCACATTCATAAAACATGGATTATCTAAGTCATAGACCTCCTGGCATTCTTCTCCAACTCCTTTTGTTTCTGCATCTGTTTCTCCATCTTCCTCAAATGGTGCCTCTTTTCTAACTCCATCTGCCTAAATTGGTGCCACTTTTCCAACTCGTCTTCCCTTTGCTTTACCATTTCAGCTAGTGCTGCTTCTTCCTTACTCCTAGATACTTGCAACTCAACAAGCAGCCCCTGGAACACCTTGACCATTGGGCTCTTACTCTTCTTGCTTGCTCTTGTGGCTGTGCTTGCAGTGCTATTTGCTCTCTTGCGACTGCTACTGCTCAAAGGACTTGCTAGGAACTCCTCTTTCTCTTGTTCCTCACCCTCCTAATCACCCAAGTCTCCCTCCTCATCTCCCTTGTCTTGAGTTGATGATCATGGTCACCCAAGCCGGCTGCAAAACGAACGGCCCGAAGTCGTCTTCGTCCACATCTTCCGGGGATGTGTGGAAGCTACCTGCGCTGGAGGAAGATCCTTGAAATAGGAAGTCCCTGTAATTGTACTTGTCCATGGGTGGGGTGATGTGCTTGGGCGAGCGCGCGGCTGGGTTGGGGGAGGGCACGACCGGCGGTGGGGGATGGCACGGGGAAGGAAGAAACTGCTAACAATCCACCTGCGCACAAAAATAGATCAGCAAGGGAAACCTCAGAACACTACATCGAGAAGGAGAGGGAAGAAACTTACCCGGCAGGCCCGAGAGTTCGTCGCGGACCCGGGATGGCGCGAGGGAGCAGCCGTCCTCCCCCGGTGGTGGCGGCGTTGCGGGATGAGGAGGTCTCGGCGGGTGGCGGCGGCGGCGGGGAAGGGCACGGGCGGCATTGCAGGATGCGGATGCGGCGGGGAAGGGCACGGGCGGAGGATCCGGTGGGGGAGTGCTCGGCCGGCAGTTGTTTGGCCTCGGACGTCGGCGAGGTGGGCGGATCTAGCGGCGGCGGGGATGGGGGCGGCGGGGTTGTTGGTGGACGCGAACGGGGTAAGGCGCGGGGGCGAACGGGTAAGGCGCAGGGGCGATGCGTGCGGTCGGGATGGGGGTAGTGGCGGTCCAGGATGGGCTTTAGAAGGTTTTAGGAGAGGGTGGAGCTCCTAAAGGAATTGAAGCCTCCTAAAACTTTTTAGGAGCTTTTAGTCAATGTGTTTGGTTCTTTAGACATTTTTTAGCTCCTAAAGATTTTAGGAGGTGGAACCAAATAGGGCCTTAGACTACTAGAGCTTCGACCAGTCAAAAAACTATGCGTTGATAAGCAACAGGTAGAAGAAAGTGTAAAGGGACCAAAGTAGGATGACAAATAGCCTGTTCGTTTCGTCGTAATCGATCGTAGATTATTTACTGCTGGCTAGTTTGGTTGGTATGGTGTGAGAGAATAATACTGTTCCAGCTTATAATCCACGATCTTATACGATCGTATAAGACGACGAGATGGAGACTGTACCTGTTCCACTGGGAACGGTAACTTCGGTACTGCAGTGCAGAAGTATCCTTCTACTGGGGGTCCACGTCTTTTTTTTCGCACACGATTACAGCGCGCGTCACCAACGACCATCATTGCTGATCTGGGAGAACGACGAACGATGATGGCAAGTGAATGCAAGCACACATAGCCCATGCTGATGCTCGGCGTCGGCGCAGGCCAGCCAAAGCCAATGCACAGACGACACCGCCTCCTTGTCCACCGCTGCCGCTGGTTAGCACCGTGACCTGTTGGGTAGTCGTGTCACGTGCACAAAGGTATCATCAGTATCAGCAGGCATAACACCAACTATTCAAAACATTTTGAAACCCTGATGGATCCAGACATAGGAACGGACAATTGAACATGATTAACCAGGTTTCGACCCCAACCATTTTCCTACAAATATACCAAGAGCAGAGGTCGTGCCAAAAGGGAAATGGGGGTGACAAAAGCTTCTCCTGGCCTTTCTTGCAGTGTGTTTTGTTTGTGGTAACCTAGCCTGTGACGGCCCTGCGCTGCACC